>CM040127.1:241134677-242338587 GCA_022559845.1 Amorphophallus konjac
AAAGAAAGGACGACCATGGGTCAGGGCGTCAATTCCTGGAAATATCATTTTTCAAAAATTAAGCGAAATAAGATGTATTGTATGAGTAACGTCCTTCCTCAGGGCGTGTTTTTAAGAAAAGCCTTGATCTAAGGCGTCTTTCAACATTTTTAAATGAAGAAGGGTTTTATTGCCAAAATTAAATTCAGGAAGAAATGCCATGGTCTGGGTCGTGTTTTTTGAAACACCTTTTGGGCCGGTCGTCAATTCTTGAATTGACGCCCTCTTTTAAGGCGTGTTTCACCTCCGAGCCCTTCTTTCTTCTGCCTTTCCCTCCCAGAGTCCTGCTTTGTTTGGTGTTATTGCTCGATCGGGCTCTTGCCTTTTGATAACCATTGCCATGGTTATCTCTTGCCCGTGTTTATCTTCGGATCTGAACCTTATTTAAAGGATTCATGGTCGATCCTTTGAGAGGTTACCAACGAAGCTTACCCACACCCACAGAGCTTTCCCAAAGTTTACCCGAGGACGAGCGCTTCTTCCTAGTGCCATCTGCTTCCTCGTCTTCCCTGTTCTGATTGCCCCTCTACTGTCATCAAGGGACAGCAGGGTGCTTTGTGGGTCTTGTTTTGTTTCCGTGTGTTTTTAGTCATATCGTCGCATCACTAGCATCACGTTTTATCATATCATATATTTCCCTTCCCTAGCTTTCTCTCTAGGGGTTTTTAAAAAACCAAAAACAAGGTGCGCATGTGCCTTTCTTCCTTTCCTTATTACACGTCTTGTTTGGGCTGGTACTACTGCACTTGGCTGATCTATCTTTTTGTTTGTTTTACTGTCTGTCTTGCAAGGTAATCAAAGAGAAAACCCTTCTCTTCGGCCGGCCGATTGAAGAAGGAGGAAAGAATTCACACAATCCCGCGTTTTCATTCTTACCAGGTATTTGCGATCTCTCCCTATTAATATTGAGGTAACCCCTCTGGCGATCACATCTCCACTCTTGCACCACGTGCATGCTTTTTCCCTTTATTTAGTTTTATTTTTTCATCATGATTCTTACTGCATGTGATTGATATTTTATCATTATTTTGTGTGTGGAACATTTTATGCACATCCACAGGCTGGCGCGTTGCTTCCTCTGTCGTTTTGGTTTTGGGGTTGAGTCGGTTGGTCTAACGCGCTTGACCTAGTGTGTTGGATGAAAGTAACGCGCCATGCCCTGGCCGTTGCTTGCTGTTTGACCGACGTTGACCTGTTGAGGCGGTGCCTCCAGCGGTCATGCCTCTATCCATCGTTTGAGTGTAACACGCCTGCCCCTGGCTGTTACATTCTGTTTTGGCCGAGCTTGGGTGGCTCTGTCCGTTGGAAGTACCGGCCGTGCCCCTGTGCGTTGTTATTGTATAACGCGCCTGCTCCCATCCGTTATTTGTTTTTTGCGCTGGGTTGAGGGTGGCTGTGCACGTTGAGAATAACGCGCCTGCCCCTGCACGTCGTTTGGTTGTGACGCGTCTCCCTTGCCGCGTCGTTTGCGTGTAGCGCGCCTGGCTTTGCGCGTTACTTGGCTTCCTGTGTTTAGTAGAGTGTTAGGATGGTGGTGCGACGGCTTAGCTTTCATCCGTCGTTGGTGAGTAATGACCTGGTCTAGACCATCATTTGTTAATAGCGGTCTAGGTATGGTGCGTTATTAGCCTTGTGCTTCGATTTCCGCCTGTTGATTTCTGTTGTGGCTTGGCATGGCCTTGTGGTCCGCCCGTTGTCCCGTGGATGTCTTCTGACATCCTATGAGGGTTAAGACTACGTTGTAAGGTAGCCAGGAGTCTTCTTACTTGAGGTAGGATTCTCCATCCTACTTTTTTTGTAAGCTGCTGTTTTGGTTCCGGTCGACCCGGTGTGACCCAGGGGTTGACTAGTGACCTTGTGTGTAGGTGTCTTGGTGGCCTTGTCCGGCCCGAGACTCTGTTTCTGGATGCCTCGGGTTGTTGTCTTACCTAGGTTTGCGTGTGCAGCTGTGCTGAGGGTTTCTGTTGTTCCCTCAGGTCTCCGTGTGTCGCTTTATGCGGAGCGTTGTTTTGTTGGCTTAGGATTAGACCGATTGGCGGCTTGTTCCGCTGTTGTGACGATCTTGCCTTTGAGTCGTCCGACTCAGGGATCGTTACGTTGTAGGTCTAGTTGCCTGGTCCTGAGTCTGTTGGCGGTTGTTTGACTGCCTTGGTGCTTGATTGTGCACGAGACAGGGCTTTTCTTAGCTGTCTATGCAGTAGCACCTGTGTTTCAGAGTTCGTGCCTTGTGAGCCTCCCCTGGTTGTAGCCCTAGGCTTTTGCCGACCCACCGGGAGTGGTGGAGGGGTGTTTCCTGTGGCGTTTGGTACGTATGGTTTTTAAGCTAGTTCCGTAGGCCGCGGCCAACGGTAGCATCCTACCGAGGGGAATACTAGCTAGAGGCCTGACCTAGGTAGAGGTCGGTGTGTGCACACGTGGTCAGGGACTGGGGACTTGCGCCGACGGGCGTGGCCCTGACTAGTTACTCGCAGTGGTGCTGTAGTCTTGTGCTGTGGTGCCGTGTTTCCTTGGAGCTGCTGTTCCTTGGACCTGGTTCTTGGTGTGTCTTGTCCTTGAGAGACATGACACTCGTAGCGCAGTGTAAGTCGTCAGTGGACGCTTCTGGCTGTTCTTCTAGGAGGAGGGTGGTCCTGTCACTTGGTGCTGTGACTCTCACGTTTCTTGCGCGTTGTGACCTTTGCGAGTTGCCCGCTCGTGGCTGTACTCGAGGTCAGTGTCCTTTCGGTTGCATGACGTTTTAGTCATGCGTGGGGCTGTGTGCACGACGTTTCCGGTCGTGTACGTGTTTGTGTGGCGTCTGTCTGGGTCTCTTCTAGACCTTGTTTGTTTGGGCTGGCTGGCAGGCTGGTGTACCCTTCTGTGTGAGTTTAGGGTCAACCGCATGTTGCCGTTTGGAGTAGCTTAGGGTGCCGAGTCCTTCTCGGTGGCCGTGTTTCATGTTTTACGGCCTCGCTCTTCTTTGTTGTTGAGCTCCCCTTGCTCTTTGCTTGTTCCCTACTCCTGCTGTCCTTGTTCTGTTTACAGCTTTGTAGTGTAGCTTTTCCTACTTTGCTACACTTGTTGTTGAGTTGCTTCCGTTGCACTGTGCGTTTTCCAGTGGGGATCTGCGTGACCCCTACTGAGTTTCTGTTGAGACTCACCCCTGCTTTTTCAGGTGAGCCGCGCCCGTCGTCTCCCGGCGCTTCGTGAGCTGTTTCGGAGACCGTGTCTAGCTGCCAGCTTTAGTCGAGCCACCTTTTTGAGGCTTTTGTGGTACCTTTGCCGGGGTATGCCCCGTGTAGTTGTACTCTCTTTGGACTAGTGCTCTTGTTATCTGGACTAGTATATATATATATATCACTCTGGTCATCTCGAATTGCTTCCGCACTTGTGTTAATTTCTTTACTTATTGTAAAATGCACGTTCCAAATTGCAATTCATTATGCATACCCCTCAGCTTACCCCCACTAACCCTTCAGGGGCCTCATCAGCCTCTTGGGTGGCTTCCCTAGTTCTTGGTATCGGTGTATCGATGTTATCGGTATATCGGTATCCTGAACTCTGGGTCGTTACAGTTGGTATCAGAGCATTAGTTGAAGATTGTATAAGGAATTGGAATTGTGCTTGTCCAAAGCCTTGTCCTTGGTGTCGTCTTTTGCTGGCGTAGGTGTTGCGATGTTTATCGCGGTGCTTTTTGTGTGTGGTCTTATGCGTGCCTTGGTTGGCACTGTATGAGATGGGTTTTGCTCTCGTCTGGATGTGACGTGGTGCTTCGTTCGGTTTTAGTGTTGGTCTCGATCGCATACGCTTGGCAGTGTTTGTCGATTGGCATGAACCTGCAGTGCATTGTTCGAGCTGTTTTCTGTGTTTTGCTCAGGTGGCTTGTGACTTTTAGCGTTGGTGTATGATGGCCATGCACGTTTTTACGTTGCTTGGGTTGTCCCGGCTTTAGTCTGTGTAGCTCCTGATGTGCTTCGCTTCTGTTGAAGTGCTCGATTAGATCCCGTATTGGAAAAGTTGCTCAGCGAGCCTAGGATTTTTCCCTTCCTGGTGAGCTTTTTGTGGTTGAGCTTCTTGCTTCTCGTCCCTTCTTGTGGAATCTTTTCGAATTTTGCCTTGGAATTGCTGCCTTAGTGATGCCTTTGTCCTGTGTCTGCTTAAGTGTGGACAGCTTTGTTTTGAGCCTGATCTGCTCCTTATGGTACGGTTGCTTGGCTTTCGACTCCATGATGGTATTAAGAGCTGTTGTGTACCATGTTGTCGTGCTGCGTTCGTTAGCCGACGTGTTGTGAAGGCTCATTTTATTTTTTCAGGACGTGAAGGTAAGCTGAGACTGATGTTTTTCCTTGTGCGTTGTGTTGAAGCCGGTGCTCTTCTTCTGTTGCACTTAGGCTCCTTGTAATCGGTTGTTCGCGAGATCGGTACTCGTGGCGTGTTAATTGCGATTTTTGTTGATTGCGATGACGCCTGGTGTGTGCTGAGATGTGATTTCCGATGTTGTTCTGTTGCCTGTGCGCGTTGTTGAGAGTGCAGCTGCTTTGTGTGGGTTGGCTACCCGCTTGTCGAGAGGTTTGTTCTTTCTCGATGTGACTTTGTCTTGGCTCTTGTGCCTTGACGTTGTCTGTTGCCGTGCCTGTGTTTGTGGTTTTCCGTTGTTGTTGGCATCGGCATGTTGCGAGTGTTGGGGAATTTGTCGGCATTCTTTGCTGATTGAGTGCCCTTTTGCTCTGCGTTTCTTTCTTGGGTGTTGTGCTCTCGAGGCGTGTTTGTAGTCCTTGAGGTGCGTTCCCCGAGATTATTATTGTTTCTTGTTGTTGTGGGTCTTCTCTTGGTGAGCAGTCTGGTGCGTGACCTGTCTCTAGTGGTCGTGTGTTCAGTTGTTCATATGCCTTGATGTGACCTTGCTTGCGGTGGTGTTCCTTGGCCCTGTGTGTTGTGCGGAGCCGGAATCCTGCAGGTGTTGCCGTTGTGTTGTCTTGGCGCTGTTTTTTATGATTTTGTGTCCTTGGCCTTGGACCATTGTCTTGTCAGTTAGCTTGCAGTACTCCCTTTGCTTGGGTAGAGTTAGCTTGCGACTCGACCAGATGTAATGTCTGGGTGAGTGCTGACTTGATTGTGTTTCTGGTCCAGTGGTGTTGTTGCCGTTGGTGTCCTGTGTGCCAGGTGTTTCTGTTACCTTTGGCACTGGAGCCGATGATGTTGCAAGCTGTCAGCTGTGAGGATGTGATTCCTGGTGTAAGCTGCCGCTTGCTGTGTGCTATTGTGTTTTTCGGTGTTGGTTCTTTGTTGTTGTGGCAGTCGTGTCTCCTGTCTGGTGAGACGTAAACGACGTTGCCTTTGCTTCGGAGGTGTCAGGTGTGTTCACTTTGGTGCTATGCTCGTGCTGTGGACTTGCTGTCTAGGAATCTAGAGCGTGTACCTATAATTGTGATCTGACGGTAGTCCTCTGAGTTGTGTTTCTCGATATTTGTGTCGTTGGGTTGTTCTTCCCTGCTTCTCCTTTGTTAGTCCTTAATTTCGAGGGCGAAATTTCTTAAAGGAGGGGAGGATGTAATGCCCTGGATCCGTGTTAGGTCCTGTTGGATCTTTGTTGGCTCTTTCGGATTGGTTTCGTTGAGTTTCGGTTCGCTTTTGTGGCTTCCGAGTCGAGTTTGACGAGCCGTGTGGGTTTTTCTCACGTCCTAGTTACGGAACTCTACGGTGAGTTTGTTTGTCAATTCTCGAGCTCGTGGATGCTACAGCGACGATGTACTCGTCGAGCCGGTCGTTTCACTTATTTTTGCGTATTTTTCTAAAATTGTGCATTTTCGGCGCATTTTCGGAATTTTCAGAAATTAGGAAAATTTCCTAATTTCTTTTCTTTTATTTCTTTTCCTTTCTCTTCCTTCTCATTCGCGCCGTTCCTCTCTCTCTCTCCCGTTTTCTCTCTCGTTCTCCCTCCCTCTGGCCTCCGGCTGCAGACGGAGCGGTGCAGGGGCTGGGTGGCGACGCGGTGGAGCTGTCGAGGTGCGCGATGAGGCGAGGATCGGATCGATTCTGGCGCGATCCCGATCGGTGGATTCAAAGCCGGTAAAATCGGTTCGCGAGTGGTTTTCGGCGTGGTGTAGTCCTTTCGGGGCTCGGTTTCTTCGGTGGAGGTAGGGTGACTGATCCTTACTTCGTCCTCTCCGTTTTCTCTGCCATTGCACGGCGTTCGGCTAGGAATCGGCCGAGTTTGGGCTTGGTTTGCCTAAACCGTGATTTTCGTGATTTTTAGGGTCGGCCAGTAAATGGCGACTGTTTGCGGTGTAGTTAGTTTCTAACTGACCGCAGGGATGTTAGGATCCCGTCCACGTTGATTTCGTGTGGTTTGGTGTTCATTCGAGGCCGGTAGAAGCCCGGGAACCTCGGTGACCCACTTTGGGTGGATTTGATGAAATCACCCGGATCGTGCATTTTTGAGCTTGCATGTGGGGTCTTTTGTGCCCTGATGTGGTTATTTATCGTTGTGGTGTGTTTCCCCTGCGTTTCGGCGTGAATGGGGCGTGGAACGGGCCGATTTGGCCGTTCCTCTGTTTTCCCGCCGTATGGGAAGTAGCGGTCCTTCCAGTGGCCGTTACTTGCTTCTGACGGTCCTATGATAGGCCGTTACTTCATCTGAGGTTTTTGAGCTTGTGGCTTCTGGGTAAGCGACGGCCCTAGGGTGGCGCGTCATTTCCTAGTGACGTGCCTAGGCTGGCGCGTTGCTTCCTCTGTCGTTTTGGTTTTGGGGTTGAGTCGGTTGGTCTAACGCGCTTGACCCAGTGCGTTGGATGAAAGTAACGCGCCATGCCCTGGCCGTTGCTTGCTGTTTGACCGATGTTGACCTATTGAGGCGGTGCCTCCAGTGGTCGTGCCTCTATCCGTCGTTTGAGTGTAACGTGCCTACCCCTGGCCGTTACATTCTGTTTTGGCCGAGCTTGGGTGGCTGTGTCCGTTGGAAGTAGCGGCCGTGCCCCTGTGCATCGTTATTGTATAACGTGCCTGCTCCCGTCCATTATTTGTTGTTTTGCGCTGGGTTGAGGGTGGCTATGCACGTTGAGAATAATGTGCCTGCCCCTGCGCGTCGTTTGGTTGTGACGCGTCTCCCTTGCCGCGTCGTTTGCGTGTAGCGCGCCTGGCTTTGCGCGTTACTTGGCTTCCTGTGTTTAGTAGAGTGTTAGGATGGTGGTGCGATGGCTTAGCTTTCGTCCGTCGTTGGTGAGTAACGACCTGGTCTAGACCATCATTTGTTAATAGCGGTCTAGGTATGGTGTGTTATTAGCCTTGTGCTTCGATTTCCGCCTATTGATTTCTGTTGTGGCTTTCCTTGGCCTTGTGGTCTGCCCGTTGTCCCATGGATGTCTTCTGACATCCTATGAGGGTTAAGACTACGTTGTAAGGTAGCCGGGAGTCTTCTTACTTGAGGTAGGATTCTCCATCCTACTTTTTTTGTAAGCTGCTATTTTGGTTCCGGTCGACCTGGTGTGACCCAGGGGTTGACTAGTGACCTTGTGTGTAGGTGTCTTGGTGGCCTTGTCCGGCCCGAGACTCTGTTTCTGGATGCCTCGGGGTGTTATCTTACCTCGGTTTGCGTGTCCAGCTGTGCTGAGGGTTTCTGTTGTTCCCTCAGGTCTCCGTGTGTCGCTTTATGCGGAGCGTTATTTTGTTGGCTTAGGATTAGACCGATTGGCGACTTGTTCCACTGTTGTGACGATCTTGCCTTTGAGTCGTCCGACTCAGGGATCGTTACGTTGTAGGTCTAGATGCCTGGTCTGAGTCTGTTGGCGGTTGTTTGACTGCCTTGGTGCTTGATTGTGCACGAGACAGGGCTTTTCTTAGCTGTCTGTGCAGTAGCACCTGTGTTTCAGAGTTCGTGCCTTGTGAGCCTCCCCTGGTTGTAGCCCTAGGCTTTGCCGACCCACCGGGAGTGGTGGAGGGGTGTTTCCTGTGGCGTTTGGTACGTACGATTTTTAAGCTAGTTCCGTAGGCCCCGGCCAATGGTAGCGTCCTACCGAGGGGAATACTAGCTAAGGCCTGACCTAGGTAGAGGTCGGTGTGTGCACACGTGGTCAGGGACTGGAGACTTGCGCCGACGGGCGTGGCCTGACTAGTTACTCACAGTGGTGCTGTAGTCTTGTGCTGTGGTGCCGTGTTTCCTTGGAGCTGCTGTTCCTTGGACCTGGTTCTTGGTGTGTCTTGTCCTTGAGAGACATGACACTTGTAGCGCAGTGTAAGTCGTCAGTGGACGCTTCTGGCTGTTCTTCTGGGAGGAGGGTGCTCCTGTCACTCGGTGCTGTGACTCTCGCGTTTCTTGCGCGTTGTGACCTTTGCGAGTTGCCCGCTCGTGGCTGTACTCGAGGTCAGTGTCCTTTCGGTTGCATGACGTTTTAATCATGCGTGGGGCTGTGTGCACGACGTTTCCGGTCGTGTACGTGTTTGTGTGGCGTCTGTCTGGGTCTCGTCTAGACCTTGTTTGTTTGGGCTGGCTGGCAGGCTGGTGTACCCTTCTGTGCGAGTTTAGGGTCAACCGCCTGTTGCCCTTTTGAGTAGCTTAGGGTGCCGAGTCCTTCTCGGTGACCATGTTCCGTGTTTTACGGCCTCGCTCTTCTTTGTTGTTGAGCTCCCCTTGCTCTTTGCCTGTTCCCTACTCCTACTGTCCCTGTTCTATTTACAGCTTTGTAGTGTAGCTTTTCCTACTTTGCTACACTTGTTGTTGAGTTGCTTCCGTTGCACTGTGCATTTTCCAATGGGATCCGCGTGACCCCTACTGAGTTTCTGTTTAGACTCACCCCTGCTTTTTCAGGTGAGCCGCGCCCGTCGTCTCCCGGCGCTTCGTGAGCTGTTTCGGAGACCGTGTCTAGCTGCCAGCTTTAGTCGAGCCGCCTTTTTGAGGCTTTTGTGGTACCTTTGCCGGGGTATGCCCCGTGTAGTTGTACTCTCTTTGGACTAGTGCTCTTGTTATCTGGACTAGTATATATATATATATCACTCTGGTCATCTTGAATTGCTTCCGCACTTGTGTTAATTTCTTTACTTATTTGTAAAATGCGCATTCCAAATTGCAATTCATTATGCATACCCCTCAGCTTACCCCCACTAACCCTTCAGGGGCCTCATCAGCCTCTTGGGTGGCTTCCCCAGTTCTTGGTATCGGTGTATCGATGTTATCGGTATATCGGTATCATGAACTCTGGGTCGTTACACTTTCCATGTCATCACTTATGACAATCTGGAGATCAAAAAGGACTTAACACACGAGCAAAAGCCAGTTAAGATCATTGAACGAGAAGTACGTCAACTTCGAAATAAAACTATTTCTATGGTCAAGATCCAATGGACCAAATTATGGCCACATGAAGTAACATGAGAAACTGAAGAAGCCATGCGCAAAAGATTTCCAGAGATATTTGAATGTAAGTACACTCTCCATAAATCCATATAGTGAATTTGGGGATAAATTCTTTTTATGTGGGGGAGGGTGTAACGCCCGATAAATTTTCTAAGAATTTTTTGGATCTTAAAATATAATTATTAAGCATTTAATAGGCTATAAATAAATTTTGTTTAATTAAATCCAATTATTTAAGCCCTACATAAATTCAAGAGGATTAGGCCCATATAATAAACCCAATAGGCCCAAAAAGATTGTTTTGGACCTTAGCCCATATTCTAGAAGTTAGGAATGGGTGTAATCACGGAATTAAGGGATAATTACTCTTTGTGAAATAAATAAGTGGATAATAACAAGGATAATATCAAAGAGTTTGAACTAATTTGAAATTCAGTGCTCACGAAGTCAAACAGTCTATCGCGAAACCGCATGGGGAGTGAAACGGTCCAGAGCTAGACCGCTTATCTCTGTCAGTTCCGTGAGTATGAGAAAACGTGAAAAGGATGGATTTTTAGCATCCAAATCACCTAGGATCGACTCTATCTACAAATTAGATAAGTCTAGAAGGATAGTAGATCGAATTGAAAGCCTAAATGGGACTCTAAGTTCATTCTAATCCTCAAAACCCTAGCTAACCCTATAAATAAATCCCAGATTTTACCTGTACGACCCTTACTTTTGGCTCGCATGGAATCAAGGTAAGGAGGATGAATTAGAGGTAAGTTTCTTCTAGGAATTTGTTAATTATATCTAGAACTAATTACCTTCCAAATTTCATTCTAGGAGATCAAGCCTACAGGAAGATAAAAGGTTCCAAAGTTGCTGATTCTATACAAGTAACCCAGGAATTAGTGCGTCCGACCCAGATTGATCAAGAAATTCAGAGCCCTAAATGCGGTATTTAGCAATAGTGTCCTTATAACTTTCTGTTACCCTTTATATCTTCTATTTACCCTCAAAATTTCACGTCAATAGGTCAAGGGAATTAGGAGATACAAGGGCGGGATGTTGCTGATTTAGCACAATAACGTGCAGAACTAGGGCTTACTTCCAGACCGAAATTAACAGTCTAGGAGCATTAATTAAGGTAGGTTATCTCATGAATGGCTCAAATTTGAAGTCAGGAGTAAAAGCCCTCTGATTTCGTGCGTTTTCATGTATCGTACTTTGCGAGTTTCATGTTTTAGTAGGACTATGCATCTAAGATAAATCCTCATGCATGAACTAGCCCTAATAAAGTAAAAATGAATTTTTCTTGTTAATTACATGAACCTATACATATTGTTGGCCTATATTTGTTCTATCATGATTATGGAAGTTTATATATGTTGATTTCCATGGATGATGTATCTTAGTTTAGCATTTGGATTTACAATTATTTGAACTTAGATTTATACAGGAGTAAACGGTCGTCCTGTAGACCGCCTGGTATCTTGACGGTCCTACGACAGACCGCTAGCCCGATAGTATAAGCGGTCGCCCGACTGACCGTTTGGCCAGTTAAACAGTTCTGTTCTAGCCCATTTGGTTATCTGATTTTCTACAATATTGATAATCCAAACATATTACGAATTAGCCAAAGTTAATATATGATAAGCCTAGTTAACTAAGTTTATTACCTAGTTTAATTATTGGTTTTATATACTTAGTTAATTTTCATTGTTTATCATCATAGATTTCATGTTTTGTGCACATTGATATTATTTTAACTTATGTTAGTTTATGACCAAAATTATATATTCTTGTAATAAATATATGTTCAAAGATGATATAATGATTTAACTTGATCACTAGTTTATCACAATTCTCTCTCTTCTAAGAGTCATTTTCATAAGTACATGGCACATATCCTGGTATGTTGTCATTAGTTACACTTTTTGCACATTAAGAACACAATCTTGGACTTGATGACCTCTCCTTTGGATATTCCTTCCAAAAGACTAGAAAATCTTTTTTCAAGGCCTCCATAAGACTCCGTGATCCAGAGATTCCTACTAGGACGCCGAGCTGGTTGTACCATTAAAGCCCATTGTCTAGAAAAGCACTTATCGATGTTTTGTATTTCTGGACCTAAGCGGTCGTATGGTTGACCGTCTAAGTTAGCTAGCGGCCATTCACTAGACCGCTAAAGGACATTAAACGGCCATCCACTTGACCATATGGCTTCAGAGATGGGTTTTTGTATATCGGACTTTGTCTTATCAAACGGTCCATCACTTGACCACTTGGATCTCTAAACGGTCTTGTATATGACAGCTTGCATTTCAAAACGGCCCAATAATAGACCGTTTGGATCCTAATTATGTCTAACCCGAGGTATGAACTTTGGGGTTGGTTTTCTTGAATGCCTAGATGGTCTTTTGATTATCTAGAGCCTAAATTATGGTTAACCGAGTTAAGCTAGAATTATTATTTTTATATGAAGCCGAGTCATCAAGTGGGAAAACGGAGAGTGCACCCCCATTCCAAAGGAAGGGAATGTTCTCACTCCACCAAATCACCACTTTGATGCTTTATTTTATTGATTTATCAAGGAAATGCAATTACAAAAGGAGGCCAAGCCTCTATAGTACAATGAGGATGAATGATAGGAAAAAGAACTATACAAGCCTCCTACGGAAGTTAGGGATTCCTTTGACATCCGCAATTGCATATCCTCTAGCCATTGTAGGTAATTCTCTAATTGAAAAAAAATCCAAGTTGCTTCTGACGAGCACTGCATGATTGGCTAGCGCATCTGCTAGCTGATTGCCCTCTCTATACGTGTGAATAATGGAGCAATGAAACTGGGAGAAAATATGTTGTAGTTGTTCCCACCAAGGTAGAAGAGACCACGGGGGATCTTTATTCTTTTGCAGCATCTCAACTAGAATCTGAGAATCAGTAAAAATGGCTGAAATTGAAATATTATGATGTTGTGCTAAATGAAGACCATCAAGCAGCGCCCTTCCCTCAGCCACCATATTGGATCCAACACCATAGAAATAAGAGAATCCCAGCTTTAAATGCCCTTGACTGTTTCTGATGCAGCCACCTCCTCCAGAAATTCCCGGGTTCCCTTTGCTTGCTCCATCCACATGTAAGGAGAAATTGGTAGTCGGAGCTTTCCAGAGAACTGTAATATATGTCAGATGAAAATTGCTAATAGAGATACCAAAACTTTGCAGGCTGAGCCAGAAGCTGTTGCTAGTTCCAATTTGATCTATTTCACAATGTGCTTTTGGTCTGCAAGAATCTGCTCAGAGATATTTTCAAAGCTGTTCCTATTTTCTTCATACTTAACTTGACATCTGAATTTCCATATCTCCCAGATAATCATGATTGAGATCAACAGGGATATAAAACCCTTCGGTTTACTCAGGACTGTCTCATTTATTGTTAATTTTAGCCTGTTACTGATGATGAGAACTTCCAGAGATGAATTGTTAAGTAAAGGAGTAAATTTGTTCCATAAAAATTTGGCCACAACACTGTCTACAAATAAGTGATTTTCATCCTCTATTGCATGGGAGTTTTGGCAGCAGATAGAACTTGAAGCAATAGCAATGCCACATTTTTTTATCTGCTTATCAAACTGGAACTACATGTTTCAATAGTTTCCAACAGAACAGGGAGGCCCGAGGAGGGAATTTTGGATGTCATATTTTACTGAAACTTAAACTGGAATTTGAGTTCTGCCCTTTAATAAAATAGTAGGTAGATTTGATACTAAATTTACCTGAGTTGGTAAGAGACCAAATAGGTTTATCCTCTCCATTTTGTATACTGAATCTCTGGATTTCTCTCCTCATTGACTGATCTTCCAGTAGTTGCCAGACAGCATGTTGGAAATTTGCCATTGCTTCTTGAATAGTACAGCCATCATTCAAAGAGGGGTGTTGAATATGTAAAGCTTCAGTCAGAGTCTTGTTTTTATACCAGTTATCTTTCAAAAAGTTAGTGGAGGCACCATCAAAAACGATCATTCTGGAATTAGCTAAGAGTATTGACCGGGCTTTCTCAAAATCAGTTGCTTTAATGCCTGCAGGGAATGAAGCTTTGCATTCTGATATATGAAGACCATGATAGTATTTACTCCTTACAAACTTGGCCCAAGGAGAGTTGTTATGAGCAGATATCCATAACTGTTTAACATATTGACATAGTTGAGTATCTGATTGACTGCGTATACCTAATCCACCTTTTGAGAGAGGACATCACATTTTGCCTTAGGATATCCAGTGTTTTCTATGAGCATTCTCATATTCCTGCCAAAAAAAATTGGAGCAAATATTCCAAATTTGTTTAAGTATAGTGTATGGGATGGAGGCTGCACTGGCGTAGTACATAGGGATAGATGATTGGATCGAGCGAATGAGAGCCAATCTCCCTGCCTGAGACAGCAACTTGCTTTGCCAGCCAGCAAGCTTGGCATTGACTTTGTCTAGCAAATATTTGAAGTGAGGTCTTTTCACTCTTCCTTTTAAGAGAGGAATGCCAAGATATTTTATACTGCCAATCTTGTGCTGATATCCAGTTAGCTGACATATTCAGTCAATGGAGCTTCGGGGCATTTTCTTGGCTACCATGAAACAACTTTTTTGGGCATTTATTTTCTGACCAGAGGACATCTCATGCTGCCATTCATGAAAATGATAGAATCATCAGCATAAAGTATGTGTGAGATGTGTTGGACTCCTCGAGGTAGATGGTAAGGTCTGCATTGTCCATTTGAGAACAATTGTCTAAGACCTCTGCTCAGAACTTCTTCAGCAATAATGAATAAAGCTGGAGCTAAGGGATCCCCCTGTCTGACCCCTCTTGAGGATTTGAAATAACCACCATTGTGTCCATTGAGGAGATTGAAAACCAGCAGTTAACCAGCATTTGGGCAATCAAAGATATGAATCTATTAGAGAAACCAAAGCTTTTTAGCACCTTAATGAGGAAATCCCATTCTATTCGATCGTAGGCTTTAGCCATATCCAGTTTAAGAAACATGTTGTGACCTCTAACAGGTCTATCTATTTCCATGAACATTTCCTTGGCCAGCAAAAAGTTATCAGTTATTTGTCTTCCACTGATGAAGCCACTTTGCTCTTCTGATATAATCTGAGGCAATATATGTCTAAGGCGATCACAAATAACTTTGGAAACAATTTTATATGTAAAATTGCATAAGCTTATTGGACGAAAGTCAGAAAATGAAGAGGGATTATTGACTTTTGGAATCAGACAAAGGATTGTTGAAGTGACCCCTTTAGGTAAACCCCAACCTTGAAAAAAAGCTTTGAACAGCCTTTATTACATCCTCTCCTACTATATCCCAGCAGTGAGTGAAAAAACCCCCAGTGAACCCATCAGGTCCAGGGGAGCAATTACCACATAAAGAGAATACTGCAGTCTTTATTTCTTCTGCCTGAGGTATGATACATAACAAGTTGTTATGACTGTTATTCATCAACCGAGGGATGACTGCAAATAAATTTTCCTCTATACTGTGGTCTTCAGTGGTTAATAAGTTTTTGAAGTATTCAACTGCACCATTTAATAATGCTTCCTGTTCTTCCACCCAGATACCATTTATTTTCAATTTATGAACATAATTTCTCTGCCTTTTGAGCTTGGTATATTGGTGAAAAAATTGTGTGTTCCGATCCCCACAGTCTATCCAATTGACTGTGGATTTTTGATACCAGAAAGTTTCTTCTCGGGGTAAAATAAGGCGCATGTGAGCATTGGCCTTCTGAAGGTTTATGCGATTGTCCATTGTTGGATTATCATCAAAGGAGTGTTGAGCTCTCTCGGCCTGAACTTTTGCTTCTTCCTTGGCCTGGTATATATTGCCAAAAATGTCTTTATTCCAAGATTTTAATGCTGCCTTCAGATCTTTGAGCTTTCTCTGTAGAGCATGGAATGGATGACATTCAATATTGGTGCATTTACACCATTGCTTTTTCACAAATTCCAGAAATCCCTCATGTGCTGATATAAGAATCTCCCAGGAGCTTTTGAGTTTGAAGGGCTAATCTGTAGAAGCAACGGTGCATGATCTGAAAGGCCTCTGTTTAAGTGCCTAACTACCATATTTTGGTTAGAGTGTAACCATTAAGCTAGAATTATGAAACTTAATGAAAGTACCATTATGCTGCCGACATTTTCTAGCATGACCTAGTTATAAACTCATTCCTTGATATCTCTTGTTCTTAATTGAAGCATTCTTATTTTGTTACCTTAACATGGAACTTTTGTTGAACTTGTGCATTATTGGCCACATTATTGCTATAAACGTGGAAGTAGCTTGATTTATACTTTAAGATGCAGTTCGGGCACTGATTGTGTTCAAGGACTCTATGCTAGTCCCCTCGGCTGCTTGTCGGAAACATATTATAAACCATGGGGTATGATGCTACTGGTGTCGCATTACACTGGGAGTACTTTCTTTATAAATTGGTGATATATCCATGGGAATCCACATGAATTCACGAAGTACTTGCTACTAAGTGAAGAGTACATTCTTGCTTGTTACATGACTTTCTAGTGCATAGCCTTCATGGTTATGAAAAGTACATTCTTGTTACATTCTCGAAAAGGCCAGATCTACATTCTTATTATATACTTGATCAAATCATGTTCTTGTATTTCAAGTTTGATCATATCTTGTTACTTTAGCTTTATTCGCATGTTTCATCGTATTTGCATGACTACCTTGTTCTTTAGAGCTAAAATGTTAATAATTTAAATTTGCCTTCATGTTGATACGAAGATACCTACTGGGCAAGTGTGCTCATTACCCAACTTTACAATCTTTTTCAAGAAATTCTAGTGGGACGGATTCCGATTACTCAAGTGATGGATCTGAGAGTGATTAAAGGATAAACGACTCAAGAGAAGCCTTAGTTACTAAATGTCTAGTCGAGTGATGATGTAATTTTATTTTCTTGAGTCTAGTGAAAAGATCTTATCTACTTTGGGAATTATTTTATGAAGGAATAAAATTAAAGGTTTTAGTGAAGTATATTGTGCAATTACTCTTATGTGATTGTCTTGCGCACTGATTATATTGCTTGCTTGAGGCGTACTAGCCGACTATTCACATTCCCGATTGTTTCCGCTGCATAATCTCGGGACATGACAGAAACATCATATTCCGATTTGGCTTGCCCGACTGGATTATCTCTGACAACGGAAGCCACTTCCGGAATCAGAAGGTCTACAAATTGGCCGATAACTTTAAGATTGATTGGCGGATGATGGAAGGCGAAGATCGTCGTTAAAAACTTGCGCACTTAATTTCAAAATTTTTGTATTCACAATAAAATTTAGATTTGGAATATAGTGAAGAATATGGGTCGAATCCACGGAGAAGCCAATATTTTGAAGTTGAAAATCCTATTTCTCTTTTATTTTAGGAAAAACTTAAGAAGTGGTTGAAAGGATTTTTTTTTATGGGAAACAATTGAAATAGCACAAGATCAAAATCTATCTAAAGAAGCATGAAGGAGTAAAGGAGAGAATTATGGAGAGAGAGAGAGAGAGAGAGAAATCCAAGCATCTAGATAATGACACTAACTATTTAATGCTCTAAAATAAAAGATTACATCGCATAGAAGTTCAAGAAATATCAAGTACAACACTCAGAATAAAATCTAACTAAAATAAAAAATTAAAGAACTAAGGAGGGGATGTAGCCGGTGAGACGAAGTCGTCGTCGTCCACGCCTTTAGGCCTTTGAATGGCCGCCCAACTTGGAGTAGACGTCGCCGCGAGTGAGCTTTAAAGAGAGAGACATGAGGAGAGCTGTAGAGAGAGAGGGTGTGTGAGTTAGTGAGGGGAGGAATTGTGAGAAGTAGGCCAGTGGTTGAGGGGGCTTTAAATAGAAAGAGAGGAGCTTGGACAAGGAGTATTAGAGAGAGAAAGAGAAAGAGAGAGAGAGACTGTGATGAGAGGGAGTGCAGAGTGGGGACCAAAGGGGCCGTGTTGGGTCGACGCGGCGGTGGTGCAGTGAATGTCTGCGCGATGGGATGGGAGAGAGAGGGAGGTGTTTGCTGTGGTGTATGACAGTGAGTGTGGAGTGTGTGTGTGCATGGGGAGTACATCCATGCAGTGTGTGTGGGTAGAGAGTGGTGAAAGTAGCGAGGGGGACACCGAATGGTGGGAGTTTCAGAGAGAGAGGGCGAGAGACACCGGCGAGAGGGGGGGTGGCCGGTTGCGTTCGTGTGTGCCAGAGAGGATGCCGCGGTGCATGCTACGTGTGTGGGAAGTGGAGAGGACAGAAGGATGTGTGAGTGTAGGGAAGAGAGCAGGATGAGAGGGAGCTACAGTGTGTACGGTGTGAGGGAAAAAAGAGTGCCGTGTATGGAGAGGGATGTCAAGGTGGGTGAAGGGGGAGACTGTGTGTAGGCGTGTGTGTACAAAAGAGAGAAAGAGAGGAGAGAGGGCCATCTGCAGTGGTGTCGCGATGGGAAGAGAGAGTTAGAGGGAGAGGGGAGAAGAGAGAAAGAGAGGGTGCAGAAATGGAGAGAGATGCGAGCAAGGGGTGGGGAGATGCGCTGGTCTGATGCGGTGGAGGGCGAGTTGGATTGCGACTGCGTGCAGGGCGTGTGGGTTAGAGAGAGACCGAAGAGTGGAGGTGAGCAACAGAGGGGTGAAGAGAAGAGAGGGAGAGAGATCCCGTGATGGGGAGAGGGGGAGAGAAGAGAGGCTATAGAGGGCACAGTTGGTGTGAGAATAAGAGAGAAAGAGGGAGGAGTTCGAGAGTTAGATAGAGAGGGAACAGAGAGGGAGTGAGAAGAGAGACAGTGTGAAGGTGTGAGAAAGAGAAGATAAAAGAGAGGGAGGGAGGAGAGGTGACCGGCGGTGTGTGTGTGATAGAAAGAGAGATAGGGAGAGGGAGAAGAGAGGAGATGGCTAGAGGGAGAGAGAGAGCTGCGAAGGGGGGGGGCAAGAGAATGGCATGTGCCCTTGTTCAAAATAGGGGTTCCGCCATCTAGTTACATAGTGAGAGGGGAAGATGAGAAAGAAGAGGGTGAAGGAAAGAAGGGGAAGGAGAGAGGAGAGGAGAGGGGGAAGAAGAAGTTGCTCA
This sequence comes from Amorphophallus konjac, assembly GCA_022559845.1. Taxonomy (NCBI): domain Eukaryota; kingdom Viridiplantae; phylum Streptophyta; class Magnoliopsida; order Alismatales; family Araceae; genus Amorphophallus; species Amorphophallus konjac. The sequence continues at coordinate 241,153,151 of CM040127.1, forward strand.
AGGAGAGGAGGCTGCGAGTTCTTATAGGGGTGCCTGGTGCCCACGTTGCTGCTGCAATGCCATGCTATCACGTTGATGTGCTTGAGGACACAAGCTCGCCTACAACTCTGCATGCTGCTGCCCAGTCTGCCACTTCTGCCGCCATGCATGCCAGCTAGCTCATCGGCTCCCCATGCATCTGCCATGCTCTTGGACATGGTTCATCCGCGTGATCTTGCCATTTCCCATGTCTGCCTGCTGCTTGCTGCGCCAGAGTCTCCGATCTAGCTGGCTTCCAAGGCGATCTGCCAGGCTCCCCTTGTGCTCAACCAGAGGGAGAAGAGTGGCCATGGGATTCACACACACTGGAGAAGGGAACACCGCTAGCCTTGTTACTATCACACAAGAGAGGGGGGGCCCTGTTCACAACGTTGAGAAGATATATAAAATATTATACAAAGGCCCCCCATGTATAATCAAGTTTATGTCAAGCCCCTTCATCACACAATAAGTTTGAATATATGCTTTATCACTTTCTCTTCCATTCAAAAAAATAAATTTTATAGGAACCAAATTCAATTAAACTTAATTATGCAACAAAAGGTCTCAAATCCCATTAATTGTAGAAAATTCTCCCTTTTGTGTGTGACCGAGATTATCATGTAAGAATATGCATAATTAACATCATTAAAGCTCGAGAACGACGTGTGTGATATAAATAAGAATAGACAATTGAACACTTATCACACCCCCTAACTTACTCATTGCTAGTCCCTTAGTAATGCAAATAAGTTAAGATTAGGGACCAATAAGAGTTTAAAAGTTTCATGCCTCAAGACAATATCCTCCTTCACAAATTAAACTAAGGATTAGGACTTTGGAATTATTAAAGTGAACTAGTCAAAAGATTAGAATATGATGCTCATAATTCTCTTAGAATATGCCCAAGGTCTCTTTGCACTTGTGCTCATGAAATCTAAATCCACAATTTGGGCAATTGCATCATCCATAATGCCATTTTAGCTAGGTGTCTTTCAACACTACCTCCTAGATCAGAGCTTTGATCACAATAACCTCCACTTCTTCTTTTTTTTCACATGGTGCTGTACAACCCTTCACCGTTTGACGCGAACCTCAACTCTTGCCTTAGGAGAAGCTGGCCCAGTTACTAAGATCAGGGATATTTTCCATGTTTTTTTTATTCATTTTTTTCAATACATGGTGTTGCACAACCCTTCACTGTTTGATGCGAACATCAACTCTTGCCTTAGGAGAAGCAGGTCCGGTTACTAGGATCAAGGGCATTTTCCATGGTTTTTTTTTCAGATCTAACTCTTTACTAGGGAGGGCAGAGTATTAGACACCATACCGAATGACAGAAGGCTTGTCCTTCCTGTTTCATTAGTCTGCAAGTGATTTTTTTTTCTTGATGCTAAGAGAACTTAGGAGATTCTAAATTAATTCCCATGACTAGACACTAAAATATCAATCCATCATCCTCTTCCACATTCTTCTCCATTCTAGAGTCTCTTTTATGAAAGCATGAATTATGAAAACTCAGTTGGGCTTTTTTTTTAACAAAATGAGGCAGTGGGTTGTGAGAGAATTTAATAATGATTACCCTTACCCCCCAACTTGAATAGCATCGTCTCTAATGATATGAACAATGCACAAGAATGCTTGGGAAGGAAAGGTGCAACCTAGGATGGGCAGACAGGACTTTTGCCAGACATCCTCTTGATGCTACATCGAACTCCTACAAACACAAAAAATGAAAATGACTTATTGAAACATAAAAGGGGAAACGTTGGGCTCCCTCCGAACAAGCGCTAAGTTTAACGTCTTCAGCCAGACACAATGAGGCCCAATAACCAACAAGTTGATTTCATGATTAGCCACCATGTTATCTTATCTTTTTTTAAATTCCAGCATTCATGCCATTTGAAGACAAGATGATATATATATGCATGTGGCCCAAAAACGTGCTGGTCTCGAACATTGTTGATTTTAAAATTTGCCATATGTGTGAGCTGATTCTCTTCTTTAAGGGGCATGTTACAATCAATGGCCAGTAATCGTTCAAGATCGGGATGAAACCTTTGCCAGTATCAATCCATTGGTCCCCTTGTCCTGTATCTACCCACCTGACTACCCCTTTATTTCCTTCTTCCTCCAAAGAAACTTGGCCAAGCACCAGTGGCTTATGAAGATCGACATTATTAGCCACATTCGCCTCAACAATAGCCTCATGCAGATCAAGAGCATTAATCAACTGGTCTTCTTGATGGGGAGTCAAATCAAAGGTGAATATAGTTGACATGTCCCCCTCAGGTCCTAGAATGTCATATTGGAGAGGCTTAGCTTGCAGAGGGATCAAATTGGATGGAGGTGTGAGCCCAGAGTCTAACCTATCTAATGATTCAAACTTTATGGGGTAGGGCTCAGAGGTTAGGTCAAATGTGAATTTTTCTAAGAAGCCCCCTTCATCAAACTCATCAATCGAATGAAGTTTATCAATCAGATTTTCCACTAATGAGGTGAGTAGATCAAATGTAAACCTTTCCAACAAGGCCCTTTCATCACACTCATCAATCAAATGAAGATTATCACTCAAATTGTCCAATGAGGGGGTAGGAAGATTAAATGTGAATTTTTTCAACAATGTCCCTTCATTATAGGTCAGATCAAATGTGAAATTCTCTAAGAAGCCCCCTTCATCACACTCCTCAAGAGGAGGATATTCAGAATTCATCTTCATTAAATCACCAATATTATTAACCCCAAAGCAATCCTCATGTTCGTGTATATCCTCAATTGGGCTTTTGGTGTGTGGAGTGATGATGCTCTCAATTTATTCAAGTGATGCCCCATCATCATTATCTTATATTAAAATGAGATTATCAGTTATCTTCTCCACAAGTGGGGCATCTAAATTAGAGATGAATTTTTCACTCAAAGGCTCATCACCATTCTCTTCCTCATGAGAGTTATCATTCAACATGTTTGCAACATCAACATTACCTTCTTCCTTATGCTTCTCCTCACATGAGTTAATGATGACACTCTCCATGTCAAAGTGTTCACATTGTTCCAACATAGGGAAAATGTCAATCAATTTTTCCAATTGTGGAACTGTGAGGTGAAATGAGAAATCTTCCAATGTGGTCCCTTCATGATATTCTTCCATGTAAGGAGGGTCACATTCCCTAACCTTGTCATCATCATTTTCCACTAGACCATCCTCTTTTCTATATTCTTCCTCAATTGAGCTATTGATATTCTCAATTTCATAGTTTTGACTAGCATCATTTTGCACATCATTCGATTCACCCCCCAACTTGTTTTCAACATACTCATTATAACTCTCCTCATAGATGGGTGTAGAATCCTCAATCACATAAGCCATCTTGCTAATCACCCCAAATTCTCTTTGATGTAATTCTTCCGTAATTCCTTCATTATCTAGGTCAAGAGTTTCATACAGCAGGGGAATCATGGGTTGTTGGCAAGAATGTTGGGTAAATTGAGGGAATTGATCTTCAAAGTTTGCATCAAGGGGGTTAGGTAATTGGTCCATAGACAATTCATATGTGGCTCTTGTGAGTTGATCCAATTTCATTTGGAGGGAGCCAATGCTTTGTGGATTAGTCAAGATGAGTTGAATCAATTGGTTGAATTTTTCTTCATTGTTGGGACCATTGAATGGAGGGGTAGAATGGATGTGTTGAGAATTGAATTGATAAGGATGGCCTTCTTGTGGATAATGAGATGAAAAGTATGTTTCATGCTCTCCATAGTGGTTTTGATCAAATTGGGTTTGAAAATTTGGTTCGGGAGGGCATGGAGCTTGGTGTTGAGTATGTGTCCAAGAGAAATTATTTTGATCTCCCCACTCAAAAATAGAAGTGCAAGAAGGTATATGGAGATTTTGGCATGTTGAAGCTTGGTTCTGAGGAAGGAATGGCATTTGATCCCCTAAATAATATTAAGCAACTTGGTCCTAGTTGTGGGGAGGAAAAGGATGTTGGGCTTCCATGGGTGTGGGATTCTCTTGTTGGGCTGACCAAGGATATGGGCTTTCATTGAGGGTCGGGTATGGAAATGTGGTCGGGTACTCACCTACATAATGGGCCGACCGGGCCCATATGTAATCATCTTGAAAGGTAGGTGGTGTAAATAAGTTTGGGCCCATTGGATTGAATTGATTTTGGGTCAAACAATTAATTTGACTAAAAACCCGATCTATAGAGATGATTTTATCTTTTTTGTTTGTTTTTATTTGTTTATTTTTTTGTCTTGTTTTATTCACTAACACGACTAGGACGAAGAGAGAGAAGAGGAAGATTTTTTTTATTATTTTTTATGCAAACACAAATAAGTTGTCACACAAATTACCTAATGACCTAGATGTGACTTAGTCCTACAAAAGGGGTTTCACAAAATGGCTAAAGTGCGACTTAAGTTCACTCTCAATATTTTCACCCGTCAGGTAAGGGGTGGGGTAGTGGGAGGCTCCCCTACTTTCGTAGGGTCCTAATTAAAAATCACTTGCCCACTTAAGGCGTTTGTCGTCCGACCGTCTTACCTTTGACACCAATTTCTACAAGAGGGTAAGCCCAAATAACACAAGAACCACGGTGTGAACCTAGGGCCAATGTATACTGAATTTTATTTAAGGTCTAGGTGATGCAAAGGTGAATGAAATTATGATTTATGAGCCAAGGAACGGTGATCAAATCTCCACCTTATGTGATTATGGGTGTTGCCCTTAAGATGCTTTAGAAATGATATGCAACAAACAATGTACAAACAAGGGGTTCTATGCAAGTATGCATAAGCATGTGATTAAGGAAAAGTTTAGAAAAACTCACCTTATCCCCCGCAATCTTCAACAATGTAATTAACAAAAATTAAACAACAAGGAAAAATAAATTCTATCCTAAATGATGCATGACCTAGAACATGAAAGTGTGCTTTCTATTCTTGGAATGAAGATTTTTATTGGGTTCAAGTGAAGAGTTTTTTTTTAGTGAACCTATATAACCACACTTTGCAAGAACATTAAGGAAATGACACAAAATGAGAAGGCTTTAGGATACTTACTTGAAGCGCAATCCCTCATTGTCCTTTTTTTTTAAATGACTCAATTCAATGACAAAGGAAAGGAAGAAAAACCTCTCAATGGTTTTTTTTTCTGCCCCTTTTTTCTGATTTTCTTCTCAGACCTTCTGCGACAGTACTCAGACCTTCTGCGACAGTTAATTTCTCTGGAATTTCTGAAGTCTGATCTCTGTACCGACGCTTCAGGTTTCTGCGACATATTTTCTGACAATTTTTTTTGGATTTTCTGGTTTGCTTTGTTTTTTCCATTTATTTTGTTTTCAATTCCTATCAAAATAAGAAAAGACAAGAAAATAGATTAGCACAAATATATATAAAAGAAAAATAAAGTTTTCAACTCAAAAATCACAAGCCTCCCCAGCAATGGCGTCAAAAATTGATGGAACGGGAAGCCCATCGTTAAAAACTCACGCACTCAATTTCAAAAATTACGTACTCACATTAAAATTTAGATTTGGAATATAGTAGAGAATACGGGTCGAATCCATGGACATGCTAATATTTTGAAGTTAAAAATCCTATTTCTCTTTTATTTTAGTAAAAACTTAAGAAGTCTTTGAAAGGATTTTTTTATTGGAAATAATTGAAATAGCACAAGATTAAAATCTATCTAAAGAAGCATGAAGGGATAAAGGAGAGAATTAGGGAGAGAGAGAGAGAGAGAGAGAGAGAGAGAGAGAGAGAAATCCAAGCATCTAGATAATGACATTAACTATTTAATGCTCCAAAATAATAGATCGCATAGAAGTTCAAGAAATATCAAGTACAACACTCAGAATAAAATCTAACTAAAATAAAAAATTAAAGAACTAAGGAGGGGATGTAGCCGGTGAGACGAAGTCTTCGTCGTCCACGCCTTTGGGCCTTTGAATGGCCGCCCAACTTGGAGTAGACGTCGCCACGAGTGAGCTTTAGAGAGAGAAATTTAGAGAGAGGGACATGAGGAGAGCTGTAGAGAGAGAGGGTGTGAGAGTTAGCGAGGGGAGGAATAGTGAGAAGTAGGCCAGTGGTTGAGGGGGTTTTAAACAGAAAGAGAGGAGCTCGGACGGGGAGTATTAGAGAGAGAATGAGAAAGAGAGAGAGACCGTGATGAGAGGGAGTGCAGAGTGGGGACCAAAGGGGCCGTGTGGGGTCGACGCGGCGGTGGTGCAGTGAATGTCTACGCGATGGGAAGGGAGAGAGAGTGAGGTGTTTGTTGTGGTGTATTACAGTGAGTGTGGAGTGTGTGTGTGCTTGGGGAGTACATTCATGCAGTGTGTGTGGAAAGAGAGTTGTGAAAGCAGCGATGGGGACGCCGGATGGTGGGAGTTTCAGAGAGACAGGGCTAGAGACATTGGCGAGAGGGGGGTGGCTGGTTGTGTTCATGTGTGTCAGAGAGGATGCCGTGGTGCAGGCAACGTGTGTGGGAAGTGGAGAGGAAGAAAAGGACGTGTGAGTGCAGGGAAGAGAGCGGGATGAGAGGGAGCTACAGTGTGTGCGGTGTGAGTGTGTCACGCCCCGAGCGCGGATGGTACCCGGAGATGGGCGACGAGTTTATATCAATCATGTCAATCAGAGTAGTAGTGTATTCGACACAAAGACAGAGTGTGCAAATATAAAGATAACCCAATCCATTAATTCCTTTAATAAGAATATGTCTATTACAAACCCTTGCAAATACTAGACTCAATAAAAGAAAAATACAACGCTTGACATCAAGGAAAATAGAGAAAAGACAGGACTAATTGATGCTTGAGTAGCTCTAACTCTTTCACTCTTGGCTTTCCCTATCGGATCGAATTCCCTCATCGTCAGACTTACCTGAAAAGTAGGGAAACACTGAGTGAGCGAACGCTCAGTAGGAAATTATATCTCAAGGACTAGCAAGGGGTTTAAGTAATTACATTTTTCCATGAATGCACTATAGCTATGCATGCTCGCAAAACGACAAGATAGCAAGAGAATATAACAATAAGATGGCAGGAAGAACTAGTCATGAACTTTCAAGAACTTATATCAAAAGATATCAAGATATTTAAGCAAGTAGACTCATCATGTCATGTTGGAATTTGGCTATCATATTTCAAGCAAGCGAGTATATAATTACCCTTTCTCGGGCCACACAAGTCATGTAATATCAAGTCAAGTACAAGATTTATGGAATGTTCAATCAAGCTAGTCATGCACTTCGGTATAATGTCAATACCGTGATCAATCAACTCCCATGGGCACAAGTACTTTCGGGTGCTCCTCCCAGGACCAGATCGGGCCCTATATGCACAGGCATTAATCATGTATTTTAACATCCACTCTTGCGTATAGCCAATATGAAATTTCAAGAAATTAGTCATGTAGGATAGACTTTGATAGAATAGAGTCCAAAAATAGGACACTTGACATAGATAGGCGATAATAACGGTACAATCACGATTATCGATAAAACTAGGTGGAATTGGTTCCCTAACTTGGGTACCATGACAAGTAAGTGCCCACAAGTAAATGGTCACTTCTTTTAATATAGAATTGAGGTCCACAAGAACATCATGTTTGATATAGAATTGGGGTCTACAAGAACAGCACATCAACGGCATGTTTTCCCCGTTTATTAAGATAATTCTCACATCATACCCATGGCATGACATGAGGGCCGATTTACCATGTTTGTATAGAGTGACATGGCAAAGATTATGTAATTGGTTTTTATGGTACAACTAGCTCAGTCAGCCTTGACGGAATCCAAGGCTCGAGGAGTCTTACGGAGGTCTCTATGACTAACTCGCTAGTCCAAAGGAACGGAATGTCCAATGGAGAGCTTGTATGTCACCGAGAATTGAGGGTAACGCGATAAGACATCATAAAACATGGGACTATATTCACGGACTGGAATATAGTGCCGATATATATATATAATATACATATGAAACCCTCGGTTAACAGTAACAGTGTAAAATAGTATCACAGGAAACTAGCGACTTAATCTAAGTCATTAATCATGGAATTAACGCCTTACACAGGGGCGTTTATTTACAAATTGACGGCTTGTTAAGCAGTCGTCCACTCTGTATTTCTATTTTTGTATAATTTAGATAATATGGAATTTAATAAAAACGCGCCCTAGACAGGGGCGTTACTTTTCAATTAGCGCCCTGTTCTGGGGCGTCACTTTTACAAGAGACGTCTTGCATCAGGTCGTTATCTCAAGATTTTACCAGATTTCAGATAATAAAATTTCAGGGAACAATTTCATGGTCAAGACAAGAAAAATAGCAGGATTCGATAGGTATGATCATGCATTAATTTAGATTCATGATTTCATAGTTATAGAATTTTAAACATGGATAATTATCAATTATATGAAATTGACGACTCCTGGGTAGGGCGTCAAAACAAGAATTAGCGTCCTTGTTTTGGTCGCTTCTTTAAAATCACTCAGAAAACATTTGGAAACGCAGTAAAACTATATGCATGAGATCATGGATGAGTTTATTTCATAATTTATACTAGTTTGGGCTACGTTCTTGAGAAAACCTACCTGATGAATGTTCTGGTGAAGGAACGTGAAGAGAGTTGAAGAGAGAACGATACTCTGTTCTAAACAGAGTGTTCTGATCACCGGAAGAAGAAGAAGAAGATGATGAAGAACTCCACGTCCTTCAACTAGGCAGAAGAGTTACTACTTACGGCAGACTTCCTGCAGCAAAGACGATGAAGAATCATTAATATTCTTCATGATTATGACCGAAGGCAGGGAAGAAGAACATTACCTGTTCTTTACGTATGCAACAGCAGAGCTTCCTTCAGCCAATAGCCTCTGAGGGTTCGACAGGAAGGGTTATTTATAGGATTTTGGGAATCCTAATAGAGTTAGAATTTGATTAAGGGTAGTATTCCCTTGATAGAGTCCTTACTATATTCTATCCTCGACGTAGTTATCCAGAACTTGCTCTGGATAGTCTCTTGGGTCGAACGAAACTCTAACTAAATTAACGCCTTGTCATAGGGCGTTAATTTAAATTGACGCCTTGCTGAACGTCATTTCTTGTGAAAACGCGCCCAGGTGGAGGGCGTACATTTACTTCCCCCCCCCTTTTTTTTTATTTTGGCCGTTTGATAATTGACGCCTTGTCGTTTGGGCGTCCCTTTTTAATTAGCGCCTTATCTAGAGACATTTCTTAATGAAGTAGCGCCTTGACCAAAGGCGTTATTTCCATTCTGTCGTTGTATTTATTCTTTCTGATGTTTCTCATTCATTTATTTAATACTTTATCAAATTTGATAAATTTGGGGTTTTTATTTCCTTTTATTTTTTTCCCCAGGGTTGCTACACCCTCCCCCACTTAAAAGAATTTGGTCCCCAAATTCAATAGTATATATATGGAGAGTGTAGAGTATATACCTTAAAATAATTCTGGAAATCGCTTCCTCATGGATTCCTCGGTCTCCCATGTGGCTTCATGCTCGGAACTCTTATTCCATTGTACCTTTAGCATGGGAATAACCTTATTCCTTAGGGTACGTACTTCACGATCTAGTATCTTCATGGGCTTCTGTTCATACGTGAGATCCTTCTGGATAACTAAGTCTCCATGTTCAATAATATGTGATGGATCGTGTACATACTTCTTCAACATAGATATGTGGAACACATTATGTACGTCGGACAATTGAGGAGGCAACACGATACGATAAGCAACCTCGCCTACTCTTTCCAGTATCTCGAAAGGTCCGATGAATCTTGGTGTAAGCTTGCCCTTAACACCAAATCTCCGTATTCCACGTCCAGGCGATATCTTGAGAAATATATGATCTCCGACTTGGAATTCAAGATCTCTCCTTCTTGTGTCAGCATAAGCCTTTTGCCTAGACAGAGCCACTTGCAGTCTTTCTCAGATCAATTGTATTTTCTCGGTGGTATCCCTTACCATGTCTGGACCTAATAGTTGTTTCTCTCCAACTTCGTCCCAGCATAAGGGTGATCGGCAACTCCTTCCGTATAAGGCTTTGAAAGGTGCCATTTGTATACTTGCCTGGTAGCTATTATTGTATGCAAATTCAACAAGAGGCAAGTGATCATGCCAGCGTTGTAGCAACCCTGATAAAAACAAGATTTTTAAATAAATTAAATTAAAATAAAAGATAAGTAAATAGATGACAAAGAGTCTAAATGGGTAAATCATTAATCAAGAAGAAATAACACCTTTTATCAAGGCGCTGATTCAAAAGGAAACGCCTCTGGATAAGGCGTTAATTTAAAAGGGACGCCTAGACAATAGGGCGTCAAATTTCAAATGACGGGAAAAATAAAAATTAAGGAAAAGAAATGAAACGCCCTCTACATGGGAGCGTTTACATAAGTAACGACGCTCGACAAGGCGTCAATTTAAATTCGACGCCCTCACTTAAGACGTTAATTCAGTTCGAGTTTCGTTCGACCCAGGAGTTTATTCAGGGCAAGTTCTGGATAACTACGACGAAGGTGGAATATGGTAAGGACTCTATCATGGAAGTATTACTTCCAATACAACTCTAACCCTATTAAAATCCCCAAAATCCTATAAATATACTCCCTAATCAAGCCATGATCACTATTTTGGCGTTTGTCTGCTGTTGCTGTGCACGAAGAACAGGTAGTGTTCTTCTTTTCCTTCAGTCACGATTTAAGGAAGATAATGATCGTTCGTCTTTCCTTCTTCCTCTGCAGGTTGCCTGCAACGTGAAGAAACTCTCATATAGTTGAAGGACGAGAAGTTCTTCATCTTGTTTTCTTCTTCAGGCGATGAGGAAACTCTATTGCAAACAGAGTATCATCTCTTCACATCTTTTACGTATCTTCCTCTAAACCAGGTAGGTTTTCTCAAGAACGTAGCCCAAACCAACTCCAGTTGTTAGTAATACCTTTTGTCATACATGCATATAGTTTTATTATGGTTTCAGATATTTTTTCCATGTAATTTTAAGAAGAAACGCCCTTGACAAGGACGCTAATTTAAAGAAGCGACCCACACTAGGGCGCTAATTATTGTTTTGACGCCCTGCCCAGAAGTTGTCAATTACATGTAATTAATAAACAACCACGTTTAAAATTTAATATTTATGTAACCATGAATCTAATATATTGCATGAGTATACCTGTGAAATCCTGCTATTTTTCTTGTCATGATCATGTACCCTCTTTCTTGAAATTTTATTATATAAAAATTGGTAAATTCTTGAATTCACGACCTTGTCTAGGTCGTCTATTATTGAACTGACGCCCCAGACCAGGGCGCTAGTTGACAAGTAACGCCCCTGTCCAGGGCGCATTTTTGTAAAAATTCCAGAATATTGATTTTCTACAAAATAGAAATATTGAAGGGACGACTAATGTATACGTCGTCAAATTGTGAATAAACGCCCCTGAGTAAGGCGTTAATTGGATAATTAATGACTTAGCTTAAGTCGCTATTTTCTGTATTACTGTTTCACACTGATTACTATCACCGAAGGGTTTTATATATATATATGTAATCGGCACTATATTCCGTTCCGTGAGTATAGTCCCACGTTTCATGATGATTTATCGTTTACCCACTAATTCTCATTGACATACAAGCTCTCCATTGGACATTCCGTTCCTTTGGACTAACGAGTTAGTCATAGAGACCTCCGTAAGACTCCTCGAGCCTTGGATTCCCTCAAGGCCGACTGAGCTGGTTGTACCATAAAAACTCATTACACTATTTTGCCATGTCACTCTATAGAAACATGGTATACCGGCCCTCATATTATGCAAAGTGTGTATCATGAGAATTTTCTTAATGGGATGAGGTTATCCTGCCATTTGATGCTGTTCTTGTAAACCCCAATTCTATATCCACATTGTTATGATGTTCTTGTAAACCCCAATTCTATATTAAACTTGATGTTCTTGTGGACCCCAATTCTATATTAAATGGGTGACCATCCATATGGACACTTATTGATCATGGTACCCAAGTTAGGGAACCAAATCCACCTAATTTTATCGATAATCGTGATTGTACCGTTATTATCGTCATTCTATGTCAAGTATCATACTTTTGGACTCTATTCTTTCAAAGTTATCCTACGTATCTACAAGCTTTATTCTTGAAATTCCATATTGGCTATACACAAAAGTTGATGTTAAAATACATGATTAATGCCTGCGCATATAGGGCCCGATCTGGTCCTGGGAGGAGCACCCGAAAGTACTTGTGCCTATGGGAGTTGATTGATCACAGTATTGACATTATACCGAAGTGCATGACTAGCTTGATTGAACATTCCACAAATCTTGTACTTGTACTTGACTTGATATTACATGACTTGTGTGGCCCGAGAAAGGGTAATTGCATACTTGCTTGACTTGAAACAAAATAGTCAAATTCCAACATAACATGATGAGTTTACTTGCTTGAATATCTTGATATCTTTTGATATAAGTTCTTAAAGTTCATGACTAGTTCTTCTTGCTATCTTATTGTTATACACTCTCTCTATCTTATCGTTTTATGCGAGCATGCATAGCTATAGTGCATTCATAAAAGATGTAATTACTTAAACCCATTGCTAGTTCTTGAGATATAATTTCCTACTGAGCGTTCTCTCACTCAGTGTTTCCCTACGTTTCAGGTATGTCCGACGATGAGGGAACTCAATCTGAAGGGGATGGTCAAGAGTGAAAGAGTTAGAGCTACTCAAGCATCAATTTAGTCCTGTCTTTACTCTATTTTTGTTGAGTCAAGCGTTGTATTTTATTTTATTGAGTCTAGTATTTGCAAGGGTTTGTAATAGACATATTCTTATTAAAGGAATTAATGGATTGGGTTATCTTTACTATTTGCGCACTCTGTCTTTGTGTCGAATACACTACTACTCTGATTGACATGATTGATATAAACTCGTCGCGCATCTCCGGGTACCTTCCGCGCTCGGGGCGTGACAATTTTTGTGGTATCAGAGCCTAGGGTATTCAATTCCTAGGAAAACCCAAGTCCAAGGATAGGTTCAAACCTTTAACCAGTGACATTGGGTAGAACCAAGGGTTGAGTTAACGTAAAAACCTAAAAGCCCTTAACGCAAGTATATGCTAATATAGTTATTGTAATTATAGGATAATGGCTGCCGAACGTGCTCAGGGGCGCAACATGCAGCGTACACTCCAAGGCATGACCCAAGTGCTGCAACAAGTAGCACAGGGAGGTGCACAACGAGCCGGAAGTCTCCACCAAGTCTTCAAGAACATGAACACTCCCAAATTCATGGGTTCTACTGATCCGGACGACGCAGAGCACTGGATCAGGGAGACGGAGCGTATATTCCGTGTTATGCAGTGCACGGATCAAGATGAAGTCTTATTAGCTACCTTTCAGTTAGAAAGGGATGCCCGATGCTGGTGGGAATCAATAGAAGCTACTTTAAATCAAGACCAAATTACTTGGGAGGAGTTTGTTGAACATTTCAATAATAAATATTTTTCAGACCGAGTCCAAGAAAAGAAAGCTACCGAATTTTCCGCACTCAAGCAACGGTCATTATCAGTGGCGGAGTACGAGGCACAATTCTCTAGATTATCTCGGTATGCTAAGCACTTAGTTAGCACCGAGAAGATGAAAGCTAGGAGGTTCCTAAATGGGCTCAGGCCCCAATATATTACCCAGCTGGCACCAATGGATATTCAGGTCTACTCAGAGATAGTACGCCGAGCTCAATTGTTAGAAGATGCCACGGAGCTATCAGATAGAATCCGTGGGAAGGATAAGAAGGAACAAGTTACAAGTTCGGGTTCCTTTAAACCCAACTTCAAGAAGAGGCCTAGCACTGGAGGTACTTCTTCTCAAGACCAAAAATTTAAGAAGACCAAGCCCTTCTCTATCACTACTACACCTTTGAATATAATATGCAAGCATTGTGACAAGGCTGGTCATAAAGCCGAAGAGTGCTGGAGGAAACTTGGAGCATGTCTCCATTGCGGGAGCCGTGAGCATCGGATTCTCGATTGCCCATTACTTAATGATCAAACCGGTGACGGAAAGCGCCTGGTAACCAAGAACGCTCGTCTTCACGCAATTAAGGAGACCGAAGAAGAAGAAGGCGGACTAGTAGAAGGTACACTGAAAGTTTGTTCCAAGTATGCACATGTCTTATTTGATACAGGTGCATCACATTCTTTTATTTCCAAGAAGTTTGCTAACCCACTACCTATGGAACCGGAATGGATGAAAATAATTTTATCTACTCCTCTCAGAAACGAAACCGATATTACTCACCATTATCAAAACTGTGAAGTCTTGGTGAAAGGAAGGAATCTTCCTATCGATCTCATATGTTTAGATCTAAAGGAGTATGATGTCATACTGGGAGCGGATTGGCTATCCAAATACCAGGCAACAGTCGATTGCCATAACAGCAAAGTTACCTTCAGAGACTTTCCAGAACTAGTCTATTCTAGCCCTAAGAGTCGGAGCGAGACACCTCTTATTTCGGCTCTCCGAGCTAGCAAGCTAATAAGGAAAGGATGTGTATCTTTCCTTGCATTTGTCACGATTAAGGAGGCTAAGGAAACTAGGATAGAAGATATCCCAGTTGTGCAAGAATTTCCGGATGTGTTTCCGGAAGATCTGCCTGGATTACCCCCACAAAGAGAAGTGGCCTTCACCATCGACTTAGTCACTGGTGCTGGTCCAGTTTCTAAGGCACCTTATAGAATGTCCCCTGCCGAACTCAAGGAGTTAAAGGAGCAATTGATGGAACTTCTTAAGAAAGGATTCATTAGACCGAGTACTTCCCCGTGGGGAGCGCCTATACTATTTGTAAAGAAGAAGGATGGATCCATGAGACTATGCATCGACTATCGACAGTTGAATCATCTCACTATCAAGAATAAGTATCCACTGCCGAGAATCGATGAGTTATTTGATCAAGTATCTGGATCCAAGTACTTTTCCAAGATTGATCTCAGGTCAGGATATCACCAACTAAGGATCAAGGATGAGGACATTCATAAGACTGCATTCAGAAGCAGGTATGGCCATTATGAGTTTGTTGTTATGTCTTTTGGACTAACGAATGCCCCTGCTGCCTTTATGCAGTTAATGAATAGTATATTCAGGCCTTATTTGGATCAATTCGTGGTGGTCTTTATTGATGATATATTAATTTATTCCAAGACTAAGGAAGAGCATGAGGAGTAATTGAGGATTGCGTTACAAATATTGAGGACAAACCAATTATATGCAAAACTCAGCAAGTGTGAATTCTGGCTTGAGGAAGTGACTTTTCTCGGACATGTTATATCAAAGGATGGCTTATCAGTAGATCCATCAAAAGTTGAAGCTGTAAGAAATTGGGAAAGACCGACCAATGCTAGTGAGATCCGAAGTTTCTTAGGTCTTGCTGGCAATTACAGGTGATTCATCAAAGATTTCTCTAAAATCGCCGTATCACTTACGAGGTTAACTCGCAAGGAGATCCGTTATGAATGGAGTGAGGAATGTGAAAGAAGCTTCCAAACTCTCAAGGATCATCTTACTACAGCTCCTGTCTTAGCTTTACCAGTGGAAGGAGAGAAGTTCGAGGTATACACTGATGCTTCTGGCATTGGCCTCGGATGTGTTCTAATGCAACAAGGAAAGGTTATACCTTACTCTTCTCGTCAATTAAAGAAGCATGAAGAGAACTACCCCGTCCATGACTTAGAATTAGCCGCGGTAGTATTTGCACTAAAGATCTAGAGACATTATCTATATGGAGTGCAGTTTACTGTATACTCCGATCACAAGAGTCTCAAGTATCTTTTCTCTCAAAAGGAACTAAATATGAGGCAAAGGCGTTGGCTAGAATATCTCAAGGACTTCGACTTCAATATACAATATCATCCCGGAAAGGGTAACCATGTAGCAGATGCCCTTAGTCGAAAGCCGAGAGCACTGTTAGCCAATTGTATGATTCAAGAATGGAAATTGCTGAAGCAATTCTCCGAACTCAATATAAGCATAGACACAGACTTTCAATGTGTTACATTATCTCATATAAGCATTCGTCCAGACCTATTAACTGAAACACAAGCACTTTAGGATGATGACCCAATATTAGTGGAAATCAAGGGCAGATTGGAAGGACAATCTGATTTCCAAATAACTTGTGAAGGAAGATTAATGTTCAGGAATAGAACTTGCATACCGGATTGTCCCGAGTTAAAGAAGAAAATCTTAGATGAAGCTCATAGATCAAGGTACACGATTCATCCTGGATCTACCAAAATGTACCAAGATGTGAAGAGGAATTTTTGGTGGCCCAACATGAAAAGGGAAATAGCAGACTATGTATCACGCTGTCTCACTTGCCAAAAGGTCAAGGCAGAACACCAAAAGCCTGCGGGAAAATTACATCCTCTAGATATTCCCAAATGGAAGTGGGAGAATATTAGTATGGATTTCATCATGGGTCTATCTAAATCAAAAGGAGGACATGATGGAATATGGGTTATTATTGACCGATTGACTAAATCGGCGCATTTCTTGCCAATAAAGAGCTGATGGTCAGTTGATGTTTTGGCTGCATTATACATCAAGAAATAGTCAGATTACATGGTATTCCTGTTTCAATCGTGTCTGACAGAGATCCCCGTTTTACTTCTCATTTTTGGAAAGGACTACAACATTCGTTGGGAACAAGGCTTAACTTTAGTACAACTTTTCATCCTCAAACGGATGGTCAGACCGAGAGAACTAACCAGGTGGTTGAAGATATGCTCCGAGCTTGCATCATTGATTTCGATGGAAGCTGACATGATCACTTACCATTGGTGGAATTTGCTTACAATAATAGCTACCAGGCAAGTATACAAATGGCACCTTTCGAAGCCTTATACGGAAGGAGTTGCCGATCACCCTTATGCTGGGACGAAGTTGGAGAAAAATAACTATTAGGTCCAGACATGGTAAGGGATACCACTGAGAAGATACAATTGATTAGAGAAAGACTGCAAGTTACTCAGTCTAGGCAAAAGGCTTATGCCGACACGAGAAGGAGAGATCTTGAATTCCAAGTTGGAGATCATGTATTTCTCAAGATATCGCCTGGACGTGGCATACGGAGATTTGGTGTTAAGGGTAAGCTTACACCAAGATTCATCGGACCTTTTGAGATATTGGAAAGAGTTGGCGAGGTTGCTTATCGCATCGCATTGCCTCCTCAATTGTCTGAAGTGCATAATGTATTCCATATATCTATGTTGAAGAAGTATGTGCACGATCCATCACATATTATTGATCATGGAGACTTAGTGATCCAGAAGGATCTCACATATGAACAGAAGCCCATAAGGATACTAGATCGTGAAGTCCGTACTCTAATGAATAAGGTTATTCCCATGCTAAAAGTGCAATGGAATAAGAGTTCCGATCATGAAGCTACATGGGAGACCGAGGAATCCATGAGGAAGCAATTTCCAGAATTATTTTAAGGTATATGCTCTACGCTCTCCACTTATATATATATATATATATACTATTAAATTTGGGGACCAAATTCCTTTAAGTGGGGGAGGGTGTAGCAACCCTGATAAAAATAAGATTTTTAAATAAATTAAATAAAATAAAAGATAAGTAAATAGATGACAAAGAGTCTAAATGGGTAAATCATTAATCAAGAAGAAATAACACCTTTTATCAAGGCGCTGATTCAAAAGGAAACGCCTCTAGATAAGGCGTTAATTTAAAAGGGACGCCTAGACAATAGGGCGTCAAATTTCAAACGACGGGAAAAATAAAAATTAAGGAAAAGAAATGAAACGCCCTCTACATGGGCGCGTTTACATAAGTAACGACGCTCGACAAGGCGTCAATTTAAATGCGACGCCCTCACTTAAGACGTTAATTCAGTTCGAGTTTCGTTCGACCCAGGAGTTTATCCAGGGCAAGTTCTGGATAACTACGTCGAAGGTGGAATATGGTAAGGACTCTATCATGGAAGTATTACTTCCAATACAACTCTAACCCTATTAGGATCCCCAAAATCCTATAAATATACTCCCTAATCAAGCCTTGATCGCTATTTTGGCGTTCGTCTGCTACTGCCGTGCACGAAGAACAGGTAGTGTTCTTCTTTTCCTTCAGTCACGGTTTAAGGAAGATAATGATCGTTCGTCTTTCCTTCTTCCTCTGCAGGTTGCCTGCAATGTGAAGAAACTCTCATATAGTTGAAGGACGAGAAGTTCTTCATCTTGTTTTCTTCTTCCGGCGATGAGAAAACTCTGTTGCGAACAGAGTATCATCTCTTCACATCTTTTACGTATCTTCCTCTAAACCAGGTAGGTTTTCTCAAGAACGTAGCCCAAACCAACTCTAGTTGTTAGTAATACCTTCTGTCATACATGCATATAGTTTTATTATGGTTTCAGATGTTTTTTCCATGTAATTTTAAGAAGAAACGCCCTTGACAAGGACGCTAATTTAAAGAAGCGACCCACACTAGGGCGCTAATTATTGTTTTGACGCCCTGCCCAGAAGTCGTCAATTACATGTAATTAATAAACAACCACGTTTAAAATTTAATATTTATGTAACCATGAATCTAATATATTGCATGAGTATATCTGTAAAATCCTGCTATTTTTCTTGTCATGATCATGTACCCTCTTTCCTGAAATTTTATTATATAAAAAATGGTACATTCTTGAATTCACGACCTTGTCTAGGTCGTCTATTATTGAACTGACGCCCCAGACCAGGGCGCTAGTTGACAAGTAACGCCCCTGTCCAGGGCGCGTTTTTATAAAAATTCTAGAATATTAATTTTCTGTAAAATAGAAATATTGAAGGGACGACTAATGTATACGTCGTCAAATTGTGAATAAACGCCCCTGAGTAAGGCGTTAATTGAATAATTAATGACTTAGCTTAAGTCGCTATTTTCTGTATTACTATTTTACACTGATTACTGTCACCGAAGGGTTATATATATATATATATATATATATATATATATATATATATATATATATATATGTAGTCGGCACTATATTCCGTTCCGTGAGTATAGTCCCACGTTTCATGATGATTTATTGTTTACCCACTAATTCTCATTGACATACAAGCTCTCCATTGGACATTCCGTTCCTTTGGACTAGCGAGTTAGTCATAGAGACCTCCGTAAGACTCCTCGAGCCTTGGATTCCCTCAAGGACGACTGAGCTGGTTGTACCATAAAAACCCATTACACTATTTTGCCATGTCACTCTATAGAAACATGGTATACCGGCCCTCATATTATGCAAAGTGTGTATCATGAGAATTTTCTTAATGGGATGAGGTTATCATGCCATTTGATGTTGTTCTTGTAAACCCCAATTCTATATCCACATTGTTATGATGTTCTTGTAAACCCCAATTCTATATTAAACTTGATGTTCTTGTGGACCCCAATTCTATATGAAATGGGTGACCATCCATATGGACACTTATTGATCATGGTACCCAAGTTAGGGAACCAAATCCACCTAGTTTTATCGATAATCGTGATTGTACCGTTATTATCATCATTCTATGTCAAGTATCATACTTTTGGACTCTATTCTTTCAAAGTTATCCTACGTATCTACAAGCTTTATTCTTGAAATTCCATATTGGCTATACACAAAAGTGGATGCTAAAATACATGATTAATGCATGCGCATATAGGGCCCGATCTGGTCCTGGGAGGAGCACCCGAAAGTACTTGTACCCATGGGAGTTGATTGATCACGGTATTGGCATTATACCGAAGTGCATGACTAGCTTGATTGAACATTCCACAAATCTTGTACTTGTACTTGACTTGATATTACATGACTTGCGTGGCCCGAGAAAGGGTAATTGCATACTTGCTTGACTTGAAACAAAATAGCCAAATTCCAACATAACATGATGAGTTTACTTGCTTGAATATCTTGATATCTTTTGATATAAGTTCTTGAAAGTTCATGACTAGTTCTTCTTGCTATCTTATTGTTATACACTCTCTCTATCTTGTCGTTTTATGCGAGCATGCATAGCTATAGTGCATTCATGAAAGATGTAATTACTTAAACCCAATTCTAGTTCTTGAGATATAATTTCCTACTGAGCGTTCGCTCACTCAGTGTTTCCCTACGTTTCAGGTAAGTCCGATGATGAGGGAACTCAATCTGAAGGGGATGGTCAAGAGTGAAAGAGTTAGAGCTACTCAAGCATCAATTTAGTCCGATCTTTACTCTATTTTTGTTGAGTCAAGCGTTGTATTTTATTTTATTGAGTCTAGTATTTGCAAGGGTTTGTAATAGACATATTCTTATTAAAGGAATTAATGGATTGGGTTATCTTTACTATTTGCGCACTCTGTCTTTGTGTCGAATACACTACTACTCTGATTGACATGATTGATATAAACTCATCGCGCATCTCCGGGTACCTTCCGCGCTCGGGACGTGACAAGCGTCCTCCAAAATCAATGATGCAAGCTCTGAGCATATCTTCCACTACCTGATTAGTTCTCTCGGTCTGACCATCCATTTGGGGATGAAAAGCTGTGCTAAAGTTAAGTCTCGATCCCAACGAATATTGTAGTCCTTTCTAAAAATGTGAAGTAAAACGGGGATCTCTATCAGACACAATCGAGACAGGGATACCATGTAATCTGACTATCTCTTTTATGTATAATGTAGCCAGAACATCAACTGACCATCGACTCTTGATCGGCAAGAAGTGCGCTGATTTGGTCAATCGATCAATGATAACCCATATTCCATCATATCCTCCTTTTGATTTAGTTAGACCCATGATGAAATCCATACTAATATCCTCCCACTTCCATTTGGGAATATCTAGAGGATGTAGCTTTCCGGCAGGCTTCTGGTGTTTAGCCTTAACTTGTTGACATGTGAGACAGCGAGACACAAAATCCGCTATTTCTCTTTTCATATTGGGCCACCAAAAGATCCTTTTTAAATCTTGGTACATCTTAGTAGATCCTAGATGGAGTGTGTACCTTGATCTGTGAGCTTCATCTAAGATCTTCTTCTTTAATTCTGGACAATCCGATATACAAGTTCTATTTTGGAATAACAACCTTCCATCTGAAGCTAGTTGGAACACAGATTGTCCTTCTAGTTTGTCCTTGATTTCTACTAATACCGGGTCACTACCCTGAAGTCCTTGTATTTCAGGTAGAAAATCTTGCTGTATGCTCATATGGGATAAGGTGACACACCTACTGTCCTTGTCCATGCTTATATTAAGTCTAGTAAATTGTTCTAGCAACTTCCACTCATGAATCATACAATTGGCTAATAATTCTCTCGGCTTTCGACTAAGGGCATCAGCTACCGGATTACCCTTTCTAGGATGATATTGTATAGTAAAGTCGAAGTCCTTAAGATATTCTAGCCAACATCTTTGCCTCATATTCAATTCTTT
The DNA here is from genome assembly GCA_022559845.1 of Amorphophallus konjac. Classification (NCBI taxonomy): domain Eukaryota; kingdom Viridiplantae; phylum Streptophyta; class Magnoliopsida; order Alismatales; family Araceae; genus Amorphophallus; species Amorphophallus konjac. The sequence continues at coordinate 241,174,663 of CM040127.1, forward strand.
CTGAGAGAAGAGATACTTAAGGCTTTTATGGTCAGAGTATACAAGAAACTGCACTCCATAAAGATAATGTCTCCATATTTTTAGTGCAAATACGACCGCAGCCAATTCTAAGTCATGAACTGGGTAGTTCTCTTCATGCTTCTTCAATTGACGAGAAGAATAAGTTATAACCATTCCTTGTTGCATTAGGACACATCCGAGGCCAATGCCAGAAGCATCAGAGTATACCTCGAATTGCTCTCCTTCCACTGGTAAAGCTAAGACCGGGGCTGTGGTCAGATGATCTTTGAGAGTTTGGAAGCTTCGTTCACAATCCTCGCTCCATTCATAGTGTATTTCCTTGCGAGTTAGCCTAGTGAGTGGTACGGCTATCTTGGAGAAATCCTTGATGAATCGCAGAGAGTAGCCCGCAAGACCTAAGAAACTTCGGATCTCGCTAACATTGGTCGGTCTTTCCCAATTTCTTACAGCTTCCACTTTTGATGGATCTACAGACAAGCCATCTTTTGATATAACATGTCCGAGAAAAGTCACTTCTTCGGGCCAGAACTCACACTTACTGAGCTTTGCATACAATTGGTTTGTCCTCAATATCTGTAATGCAATCCTTAAATGTTCCTCATGCTCTCCCTTGGTCTTGGAGTAAATCAATATATCATCACTGAAAACCACCACGAATTGATCTAGATAAGATCTGAATATACTATTCATCAACTGCATAAAGGCAGCAGGGGCATTTGTTAGTCCGAAAGGCATAACAACAAACTCATAATGGCCATACCTGCTTCTGAATGCGATTTTATGAATGTCCTCATCCTTGATCCTTAGTTGGTGATAACCTGACCTGAGATCAATCTTTGAAAAATACTTGGATCCAGATATTTGATCAAATAACTCATCGATTCTCGACAGTGGATACTTGTTCTTGATAGTGAGATGATTCAACGGTCGATAGTCGAGGCATAACCTCATGGATCCATCTTTCTTCTTTACAAATAGCATAGGTGCTCCCCACGGGGAAGTGCTTGGTCTAATAAATCCCTTCTTGAGAAGTTCCATCAATTGCTCCTTTAACCCCTTGAGTTCGGTAGGTGACATTCTATATGGTGCCTTAGTAACTGGTCCAGCACCAGGAATTAAATCGATGGTGAAGGTCACTTCTCTTTGTGGAGGTAATCCAGGCAATTCCTCCGGAAACACGTCCGGAAATTCTTGCACAACTGGGATATCTTCTATCTTAGTCTCCTTATTCTCCTTAAGGGTGACAAATGCAAGGAAAGATACAGATCCTTTCCTGATTAACTTGCTAGCTCGGAGAGCTGAAATAAGTGGCGATTTGCTTCGACTCTTGAGGCTTGTAAAGATTAATTCCGGAAACTCTTTGAAAGTAACTTTGCTATTGCGGCAATCGACAATTGCCTGGTATTTGGATAACCAATCCGCTCCTAGTATGACATCATATTTGTTTAGATCTAAACATATAAGATCAATAGGGAGATTCCTACCCTGAACCAATACTTCACAGTTTTGGTAATGGTGAGTGATATCAGTTTCGTTACCAAGAGGAGTAGTCAAAACTAATTTTATCCATTCCGGTTCTAAGGGTAACGGATCAGCAAACTTTTTGGAAATAATTGAATGTGAAGCACCCGTATCAAATAAGACATATGCAGACTTGGAACAAACTTTCAATGTACCTTCTACTAGTCTGCCTTCTTCTTCTTCGGTCTCCTTAATTGCGTGAAGACGAGCGTTCTTGGTTACCGGACGCTTTCCGTCACCAGCTTGATCATTAAGTAATGGGCAATCGGGAATCCGATGCTCACGGCTCCCGCAACGGAGACATGCTCCAAGTTTCCTCCAGCACTCTTCGGCTTTATGACCAGCCTTGTAACAATGCTTGCATATTATATTCAAAGGGGTAGTAGTGATAGAGAATGGCTTGGTCTTCTTAAATTTTTGGTCTTGAGAAGAGGTACCTCTAGTGCTAGGCCTCTTCTTGAAGTTAGGTTTAAAGGAACCCGAACTTGTAACTTGTTCTTTCTTATCCTTCCCAGGGATTCTATCTGATAGCTCCGTGGCATCTTCTAACAATTGAGCTCGGCCCATTAACTCAGAGTAGACCTGAATATCCATTGGCGCCAGCTGGGTAATATATTGGGGTCTGAGCCCATTCAGGAACCTCCTAGCTTTCATCTTCTTGGTGCTAACTAAGTGCTTAGCATACCGAGACAATCTAGAGAATTGTGCCTCGTACTCCGCCACCGATAATGACCGTTGCTTGAGTGCGGCAAATTCGGTAGCTTTCTTTTCTTGGACTCGGTCTGAAAAATATTTATTGTTGAAATGTTCAACAAATTCTTCCCAAGTAATTTGGTCTGGATTTATAGTGGCTTCGACTGCCTCCCACCAGCATCTGGCATCTCTCTCTAACTGAAAAGTAGCTAATAAGACTTTCTCTTGATCCGTGCATTGCATGACACGGAACATACGCTCCGTCTCCCTGATCTAGTGCTCTGCGTCGTCTAGATCAATAGATCCCATGAATTTGGGAGGGTTCATGTTTTTAAAGTTCTGGTGGAGACTCCCGGCTCGCTGTGCACCTCCCTATGCTACATGTTGCAGCACCTGGGTCATTCCTTGGAGTGTACGCTGCATGTTGCGCCATTGAGCACGTTCGACAGCCATTATCCTACAATTACAATAGCTATATCAGTGTGCAATTTCGTTAAGAACTCTTAAATTTTCCATGTTAGCTCCACCCTTGGTTCTACCCAATCTCACTAGTTAATGGTTTAAACTTATCCTTGGACTTGGGTTTCCTAGGAATTGAATACCCTAGGCTCTGATACCATAAAAACTGTCACGCCCCGAGCGGGGAAGGTACCCGGAGATGCGCGACGAGTTTATATCAATCATGTCAATCAGAGTAGTAGTGTATTCGACACAAAGACAGAGTGCGCAAATATAAAGATAACCCAATCCATTAATTCCTTTAATAAGAATATGTCTATTACAAACCCTTGCAAATACTAGACTCAATAAAAAAAAATACAACGCTTGACATCAAGGAAAATAGAGAAAAGACAGGACTAATTGATGCTTGAGTAGCTCTAACTCTTTCACTCTTAGCTTTCCCTATCGGATCGAATTCCCTCATCGTCGGACTTACCTGAAAAGTAGGGAAACACTAAGTGAGCGAACACTCAGTAGGAAATTATATCTCAAGGACTAGCAAGGGGTTTAAGTAATTACATTTTTCCATGAATGCACTATAGCTATGCATGCTAGCAAAATGACAAGATAGCAAGAGAATATAACAATAAGATGGCAAGAAGAACTAGTCATGAACTTTCAAGAACTTATATCAAAAGATATCATGATATTTAAGCAAGTAGACTCATCATGTCATGTTGGAATTTGACTATCATGTTTAAAGCAAGCGAGTATACAATTACCCTTTCTCGGGCCACGCAAGTCATGTAATATCAAGTCAAGTACAAGATTTGTGGAATGTTCAATCAAGCTAGTCATGCACTTCGGTATAATGCCAATACCGTGATCAATCAACTCCCATGGGCACAAGTACTTTCGGGTGCTCCTCCTAGGACCAGATCGGGCCCTATATGCACAAGCATTAATTATGTATTTTAACATCCACTCTTGTGTATAGCCAATATGAAATTTTAAGAAATTAGTCACGTAGGATAGACTTTGATAGAATAGAGTCCAAAAATAGGACACTTGACATAGATAGGCGATAATAACGGTACAATCACGATTATCGATAAAACTATGTGGAATTGGTTCCCTAACTTGGGTACCATGACAAGTAAGTGCCCACAAGTAAATGGTCACTTCTTCTAATATAGAAATGAGGTCCACAAGAACATCATGTTTGATATAGAATTGGGGTCTACAAGAACAGCACATCAACGGCATGTTTTCCCCGTTTATTAAGATAATTCTCACATCATACCCATGGCATGACATGAGGGCCGGTTTACCATGTTTCTATAGAGTGACATGGCAAAGATTGTGTAATGGGTTTTTATGGTACAACCAGCTCAGTCGGCCTTGAGGGAATCCAAGGCTCGAGGAGTCTTACGGAGGTCTCTATGACTAACTCGCTAGTCCAAAGGAACGGAATGTCCAATGGAGAGCTTGTATGTCACCGAGAATTGAGGGTAATGCGATAAGACATCATAAAACATGGGACTATATTCACGGACTGGAATATAGTGCCGATATATATATATAATATACATATGAAACCCTTGGTTAACTGTAACAGTGTAAAATAGTATCACAGGAAACTAGCGAATTAATCTAAGTCATTAATCATGGAATTAACGCCTTACACAGGGGCGTTTATTTACAAATTGACGGCTTGTTAAGCAGTCGTCCACTCTGTATTTCTATTTTTGTATAATTTAGATAATATGGAATTTAATAAAAACGCGCCCTAGACAGGGGCGTTACTTTTCAATTAGCGCCCTGTTCTGGGGCGTCACTTTTACAAGAGACGTCTTGCATCAGGTCGTTATCTCAAGATTTTACCAGATTTCAGATAATAAAATTTCAGGGAACAATTTCATGGTCAAGACAAGAAAAATAGCAGGATTCGATAGGTATGATCATGCATTAATTTAGATTCATGATTTCATAGTTATAGAATTTTAAACATGGATAATTATCAATTATATGAAATTGACGACTCCTGGGTAGGGCGTCAAAACAAGAATTAGCGCCCTTGTCTGGGTCGCTTCTTTAAAATCACTCTGAAAACATTTGGAAACGTAGTAAAACTATATGCATGAGATCATGGATGAGTTTATTTCATAATTTATACTAGTTTGGGCTACGTTCTTGAGAAAACCTACCTGATGAATGTTCTGGTGAAGGAATGTGAAGAGAGTTGAAGAGAGAACGATACTCTGTTCTAAACAGAGTGTTCTGATCACCGGAAGAAGAAGAAGATGATGATGAAGAACTCCACGTCCTTCAACTAGGCAGAAGAGTTACTACTTATGGCAGACTTCCTGCAGCAAAGACGATGAAGAATCATTAATATTCTTCATGATTATGACCGAAGGCAGGGAAGAAGAACATTACCTGTTGTTTACGTATGCAGCAGCAGAGCTTCCTTCAGCCAATAGCCTATAAGGGTTCGACAGGAAGGGTTATTTATAGGATTTTGGGAATCCTAATAGAGTTAGAATTTGATTAAGGGTAGTATTCCCTTGATAGAGTCCTTACTATATTCTATCCTCGACGTAGTTATCCAGAACTTGCTCTGGATAGTCTCCATGGTCGAACGAAACTCTAACTGAATTAACGCCTTGTCATAAGGCGTTAATTTAAATTGACGCCTTGGTGAACGTCATTTCTTGTGAAAAACGCGCCCAGGTGGAGGGCGTACATTTACTTCCCCCCTTTTTTTTTTATTTTGGCCGTTTGATAATTGACGCCTTGTCGTTTGGGCGTCCCTTTTTAATTAGCGCCTTATCTAGAGGCGTTTCTTAATGAAGTAGCGCCTTGACCAAAGGCGTTATTTCCATTCTGTCGTTGTATTTATTCTTTCTGATGTTTCTCATCCATTTATTTAATACTTTATCAAATTTGATTAATTTGGGGTTTTTATTTTCTTTTATTTTTTTCCCCAGGGTTGCTACAGAGTGTGTGTGCGGTGTGAGGGGAAAAAAGTGCAGTGTATGGAGAGGGAGGTCAAGGTGGGTGAAGGGGGAGACTGTGTGTAGGGGTGTGTGTACAAAAGAGAGAAAGAGAAGAGAGAGTGCCAGCTGTGGCGGTGCCGCGATGGGAAGAGAGAGTTAGAGGGAGAGGGGGAGAAGAGAGAAAGATAGGGTACAGAAACAGAGAGAGAGGCGAGCAGGGGGTGGGGAGATGCGCTGGTCCGGTGCGGTGGAGGGCGAGTTACGGTGCGACTGTGTTTAGGGCTTGTGGGTTAGAGAGAGACCAAAGAGAGGAGGTGAGCAACAGAGGGGTGAAAAGAAGAGAGGGAGAGAGATCCCATGATGGGGAGAGGGGGAGAGAAGAGAGGCTAGAGAGGGGTCAGTCGGTGTGAGTATAAGAGGGAGAGGGAGGAGATCAAGAGTTAGAGAGAGAGAGGGAACGGACAGGGAGTGAGAAGAGAAACGGTGTGAAGGTGTGAGAGGGAGAAGAGAAAAGAGAGGGTGGGAGGAGAGGTGACCGGCAGTGTGTGCGTGTTAGAAAGAGGGATAGGGAGAGGGAGAAGAGAGGAGAGGGCTAGAGGGAGAGAGAGCTGCGAAGGGGGGGGCAAGAGAATGGCCGGCACCCTTGTTCAAAACAGGGGCTCCGCCAGCCAGTTACGAGTGATAGAGGAAGAGGAGAAAGAAGAGGGTGAAGGAAAGAAGGGGAAGAAGAGAGGAGAGGAGAGGGGGAAGAAGAAGCTGCTCAAGGAGGGGAGGCTGCGAGTTCTTATAGGGGTGCTTGGTGCCCACATTGCTGATGCCATGCCATGCTGCCATGTTGATGTGCTAGAGGAGACAAGCTCGCCTACAACTCTACATGCCGCTACCCAGCCTGCCACTTATGCTGCCATGCATGCCAGCGAGCTCATCGGCTCCCCATGCATCTGCCATGCTCTTGGACAGGGTTCTGTCGCGTGATCTTGCCATTTCCCATGTCTGCCTACTACTTGCTGCGCCAGAGCCTCCGATCATGCTGGCTTCCAAGGCAATCTGCCAGGCTCCCCATGTGATCAACTGGACGGAGAAGAGTGGTCACGGGATTCGCACACGCTGGAGAAGGGAACGTTGCTGGCCTTGTTGCTATCACACAAGAGAGGGGGGGTACTATTCACAAGGTTGAGAAGATATATAAAAAATTATACAAAGGCCCCTCATGTATAATCGAGTTTATGTAAAGCCCTTCATTACACAAGAAGTTTGAATATATGCTATATCACTTATTCTTCCATTCAAAAAATTAAATTTCATAAGAACCAAATTCAATAAAACTTAATTATGCAACAAAAGGTCTCAAATCCCATTAATTGTAGAAAATTCTCCCTTTTGTGTGTGACCAAGATTATCATGTAGGAAAGTGCGTAATTAACATCATTAAAGCTCAAGAATGACATGTGTGATATAAATAAGAATAGACAATTGAACACTTATCAGCGGGCATCCACTCCGTATAACCCGCAAGCAAATGGGTTGGCGGAAGCCTTCACCAAAACACTATACACACTTCTTGCCAAGACGGTCAACTCCAGCAAGATGGATTGGGAAGATAGAATGTATGAAGCACTGTGGGCGTACCACACCGTGTACAAGACCCCGACAGGTTGCTCACCATTCTCACTAGTGTACGGCTCGGAAGCGGTCGTCCCAATAGAGCTGGAGATACCCTCACTGCGAGTGGCGATCCAGCACAAACTGGTCAAAGATGGCCAAGCCAATATTGAAAGAAGGCTAGAGAAACTCTCCAATTTGGAAGGATAGCGGCTTAAGGCCCAGTAAAATATACAGATCTATCCGGCTCGTATGGCCCACGCCTTTGACAAACTCATCAAAGAGTGCAAATTCAAAAAAGGGGACCTAGTCATGGTCAAACGAAAAGAAGTCATGGCGGCCAATCCTAAAGGAAAATTGAATGAAAATCGGATAGGACCTTATGTGGTCGAGAAAGTTTACGGAGGTGGTGCTTATGTCATCGTCAACCATTGGGAGGAACTTCAATTTCCACCCCTCAATGGGAAACACCTGTAGCTATACCATGCGCCGCTTCCTCAGCTTGGCGATCAACTGAAACCAATACCCCACAATGAACAAGATAGTCTCTCGGAGCTCTTGTAATGAGTCACCATAACCACTCAACTTGGCACCCATGGCCTTCTAGGGTCTTATCCGAGGGGTACGACCTAGACGTTTTGTCTAAGGTGGAGAAATCTGAACTCCTTGCGTCGGTGCACTCTCAGCAGCGATGAACCACCTAACTCGGCGCCCATGGCCTTCCGGGGTCTTAGCCGAGGGGATACGACCTGTACCTTCCATCTAAGTAGGAGAAACCCGAACTCCTTTGTCGGTGCGATCCCAGTATCGATGTACCACTTTACTCAGCGCCCGCGGCCATCTGGGGTCTTAGCCGAGGGGTACGACCGAGATCGTTCGTCTAAGTCGGAGAAGCATGAACTCCTTGCGTCGGTGCAATCCCAACACCGATGAACCACTTGAATCGGCACCCATGGCCTTTCGAGGTCTTAGCTGAGGGTACGAATTAGACCTTCCATCTAAGTCGGAGAAACCCAAACTCCTTGCGTCGGTGTAATCCCAACACTGATGAACCACTTAAGTCGGCACCCATGGCCTTCCGAGGTCTTAGCCAAGGGGTACGACCTAGACCTTTCGTCTACATCAGAGAAACCCAAACTCCTTGTGTCGTTGCGATCCTCGCGTCGATGAACCACTTAACTCGGCGCCCATGGCCTTCTAGGGTCTTAGCCGAGGGGTACGACCTAGACCTTTTGTCTAAGTCAGAGAAACCCGAACTCCTTACATCGGTGCGATCCCGGACCGATGAACCACTCTACTCGGTGCCCATGGCCTTCTGGGGTCTTAGCCGAGGGGTACGACCTAGACATTCCATCTAAGACAGAAAAACTCAAACTCCTTACGTCAGTGCAGTCGCAGTGCTGATGATACCATCAACCCGACGCCCATGATTTTTTGTCTCGGCCGAGGATAATGGCCTAGACCATCCGTTTAAGCCAGATATACCCACTCCCTTTGCATTGACATAAACCAAATGTCAATGATACTACAATACCTTTATAACTTGGTCCCACCATGATTCTCAAAAAAAAAGAAAAAAGGGGGACAAAAAGAAGAGAAGAAAAAAAAGAGAGAAAAAAAAAAGGAAATGATTCCTTAATGTTTTTAACTCGGCACCCATGGCCTCCCGGGGTCTTAGCCGAGGGGTACGATCTAGACCTTCCGTGTAAGTTGGAGAAACCCGAACTCGTTGCGTCGGTGCAGTCCCAATACCGAGAGACCACTTAACTTGGTGTCTATTACCTTTCGACATCTTAGCCAAGGGGCCTGGCTTAGACCTGTCATCTAAATCGGATAAACCTAATTCCTTGTATCGGTATGAACCCAATACTAATGATACCACTCAGATTGGCACCGGTCTCTCGGGCAGGACCAACCCAAGCATCCCACCGCGAGGGTCAATAAAACCCAATGGCTTAGACCTTCTGTCTAAGACCAGACAAACCGGATATCCTAGCATCGGTATAGACCCAATATCGACGACATCATCTTAATTGGTGCCTGACTCTCTATCAGGACCAATCAATATGGTTTGCGGCCAAGATTGTTCGCGTGAAGCTGAAGATATTCCGCCCCAAGATCGACTATCGGCCAAATAAGAAGCTGCACCCGCAGTCCCCACTCTCTCATCCCTCGGTCGCGATGCCTGCAGGTGGGGGGCATTTGTTGGCGTTTAAAAAAAATATATAATGATAGCACTGACAAAGGATGCATCGACGCAGTAAGGCCCTGTGTCGACACACCCTGGCCCAATGTGCTAAAAAAGGAGGGGGGGAAAGATAGCCCAAACATGAAAAGGCCCAATTGAAACAGAAAAAAAAAAGGAAAGAATGGGCCAAATTTGAGATAGGCCAAATGTGGGAGGGGCATGTGGGCAAATGGAGAACAAAGAGGGGCCAAAGAAAAAGGGAGAGAGAATTTTTTTAAAAAAAGAGAAATAGGAGGAAAATCCAACGCACAGTACACTCATGTTTGTGTCCCTTATCGCGATTTCGTGCTACTGTTCATGTGTTTTCCTTCCTCGCATGAGCGTTACATGCTCGAAGACCTCCCATGCGCATGCCGGCGAACACCCCCCAGTGGCGTGGCCCATCCCGTGCAAGGAGAGGAGCTTCCCTCACCCACTCTGGCTGCCAGCCACGCGGCTCCCCTGTGATGTGCCCTCTCCAATGAAGTAGCAGCGACAGCCACGGCATCAACCGCAGCGGCCATGGCAATAGAGCAGCAGCAGCAGCAGCGTCGACGATCGAAGATAAAATATATGGGAGGTTTCCCTCCGAATTGGGTTTTAGGCAATCCCCTATAAAAGCCCACCCCCAGTGGAGAATTAAGCGTCTTTGATGTGACACCACCTATGGACCTATTTTGCAAGCATTCGAGTTTGAGCAGCGGACTCACACTAGAGAGCTCACCTGTATGGCGCACACTAGTACCCGATGGCGACTAGGCGATGTTGGAGAGGGTCCGAGGCGGGACATTTAGGCTCCAGTGGTTGGCTAGCTTGAGAAGAACCCCAAATGGGCCTAGGATGCCCAAATCATGGGCGGCCAATACACCAAGGGTGTGGGTTAAGTGGATGCTCTCACAACTCGCCCGCGGTGGTCACTCAATTTGGTGGCAATTTAAATCGGACACTCTCATTCCACCGACGGAGTAACTAAAGCAATACTAAGCTAAGCAAGTCCATTACAGCAATGAGGGATGTTCAGGAGCTCACCTAGCCGGCGTGAAGACGCCGACTCCGGCCGGAGATGGGGGCGAGCGGGGAGGCGAGGGTATGCACCCGCACGCCGCGTCGATTGAAGCTTCAAACCTGCGACTTAATAATGACATGAACTACACCCCATGCAAGGGGGAGATCTCGGGGTGGGGATTAAGTGAATTACAGCCAAAACTACCTCCACGCAGGGAGGGGCCTTCAGCCGGCCAAGCGGGGTGGGGAATTATGCAAAGAGGACCGACTTTCCGAGCTCCGCCGGTTCTGCCTTTCTTCTGTATTTCTGGACAAGGGGTCGATGTTGACACTGCCAAAAATTCCACCGAGCTCAGAACCTGATGAGACTTGCGCCAAAAGCTTGCTAACGGACCAAGGATGATCTCTGAATTTGTTCTCAGCCTGGTACAGTAGTTGCTGGCCGGGGCAGAGTCTGGAACCGGACTGATTGGTTCTGCCTCTGTCTGGTGCAGAACAATGTGGCTGGTTGCAGAGGGTGCTACAATCACTACCAAGCTCTGATTGAGGCGAAACCTGAACCGTTGGAACCGTGGTCGAGTCTTCTTTCTGTCGGAACTGACAGCGAGGTCGGAAGATGTCGGAGAAGACCGGGACGATCAGATGAGTAGAGGGGTGTCGGTTCTGGCTCCTGTAAACTGACCTGACACACTTGGAGTAGAAAATTTGTAACTTGAGATGCCGATGTCCAAATGCAGCTCTGCTTCTTGAGGATGAAAGAGGACTTGAGAGGGAATAATTTTCCTGAAGAACACTTGTTCTGAATCCCAAAAGGTTCGCCGTGGACGAGCTTTCACTCTAGCTCTGGCTCTCTGCCTGGGGTCTTCTGTGCAGTCGAGGGAGATCGGCTCCTACGTACAGCTCTGACCTCGGAAGCTGGCGAGACCACCTTTGTTGGAAAGCTAACTCACAGACGATTCCAGCAATGTAGGCCTTGTCACCTGAATCTGTGAGGGACGGTCGTGGCTGCCTCTGCAAGTCGCTGCAACTCTGCTGCCTGAAACAGAGATAGAATGAGGAGATGTGCAAGGGGAGAGCAAGGGGGAGGGGGGGTGAACTTGGTTTGACCAAGGGGGAGGTGGGGAGCGAATTTGGGAGCTTGGGGGTGGGGGGAGATGAAAGGGCACAACCCAAGGGGAGGAAAATTTGAATTTGGGCTTAGGGAAGAGCCCCTTCAACCTTGGGGAGAGGAAGGGGTGCTTAGGAAGTGGTGTTGGGTAGTTGGGGGTTGGGAGGTGGGGTGTGGATTGGAGGATGCCACCTTGGGTTGGGGGGGGAGTTAAATGAGTGTATGGGGAAGGGGAGAGGTCTTAATGAGGGGTGAATGGGGAGGAGAGAGAAAATTCCGAAAATTGGGGTGGAGGGAGAGAGAGAGAGAGGGGGGGACCCCTTAGAGAGAGAGAGAGGGATAAAGAGAGAGAGAGAGATATTGAGAGAGGAAGCTAGAGGGATTTGGAGTTTTTCTGGAATTCAATATTCATGCATTAGTTCTTACATATGAGGAGTGGGGTGGCCTATTTATAGGCACACGACATTTCACATGACCATACTGACCCTGACAACTGACATAATGACCAAATACTCCAAGGGAGGGGCGCCCTTGGGCCTAGCCCACTATTTGGGCCCAATAGCCTAATGAACCAACATAATGACACACGACTTAAGAAAATGACTTTCTAACCTAGGTACATGACTCAAATAAAGGGAAAATTACATGATTAAGACTCAAATAAAAATAAGGAAATTACATGACTTGACTCACTAACACATGAGGAACATAATGGCGTACACTGATGATCAATCCGAGCTTCAGAAAATGTGGAGGGGCAAGGGATGTCCCCATCAGTCTTCCTCTTCTAGAACCTCTTTGGAAGCAGTTGAAGCCCACCTGATGTTCCCAAAGTTCCTACAGAAGGAGAAGAGATCCCGAAGAAAAACAAAAAGGGCGAGAAAGGGAGTGAGAGAGTTTGAGAGCCATCCGTAGAAGGGTGGATTTCTTTGTATTTCTTTCTCTTTTCTCTCTTTGCGATTTGCAAGGCTTGGAATAGCCTAGATGTAGTTACTCTTCCCGAAATAAAAAAAAATACAGGGCTCTTGACCCTGATATTCTTTGTCTTCCCTATATAAGCTTATGTCTTCCCCTATATGCTTGATGCTCCGTAGTCGTTTAGCTCTTTCTTTTCTCATAACAGACAGGGTAATTTCATATTTAGTTTAAAAAAATGGCTTCTATATAGCGATGTATCCGTTAGCTCGGTGACCACCACCCCGGGGTTCACTCATACCCCTGGGTGTGGCTCCAGGATTCCCACCACCGGCCACCCGCATGGTTTTCTTCCTTCGCTTTGAAGTTATACCGACATCTCTCTCAAAACCCCGCTTTGGGATTTGGACTAATTTCATGGTCATGATGCTAAAGGGATGAGAAACATGGGATTTAATCCCAAATCAATCATTTTCTTTCCAAACTTTGGCCTCCAGAGTCTTGATCGCTCCCGGGTCGCCGGGGACTCGCTTCCTCATAGCGTGGTCCCCAGATGATCTCTTTAAAAAGAGTCAATATTGATATCCACGTAACGGGGAGATAATGTAAACCAACGTCGCGGGATCGGGATTGTTTCGGTTCTCGGGTCATTAGAGCCCCTCGTAGGCTAGCCCTCGGGGTGTCCATGCCCGATTTGGATTATAGAATGTTGTCGCTTCCGTGCGTATCCTTAGGTGTTGCCGCTTTCATGCACACCTTTCTTATTTTGGGGCCATCTCAGAGTTTTCTTCATGGATGTGTACCCGATTAACCCTCGCAATGCTCACGATCTAGGGGAGGTGCTGTCAGATTTTTGCCGGGAAGCTTGAACAAATCATAAGACTCAACTTGAAGGAAAATGACGATGAGCAAACTGAAACAAGGATCACTATGAACTGGCATGCAGCAAGATGTAAAATCGATGGAAGCAAGGAAGTAGATGCAGTAAAGACAATGCCTTTAAAAGATCGCTGTTGAAAATGAAGATGAGTAAGATGAAAAGACAAAAGAAAGAACAGGGAATAATGATCCTCAGATCAAATAAATGATTTTCTGTATAAGCACTTGCATATGACATACATTTTGTTCATGAGCTTCTGATGCTCTTAAAAAATGTTGCATTCCCCTAGTTATGTTTGGTGTTTGGTTTTAATGTTAACAAAACGATTGTGCTTGTGTGTGTATTTCATTGAGCATTATGTTTACATCTTGTTTTGATGAGTTAAAGCATGACTTCAATGTTCTCACTTGGAAGTCATATGAATGATTGTTGTTTAAGGAACTCATGCTATGTTTATCTTGGCTTACAGGATCAAAGGATCAAAATGCACTTATGGTTCACACTTAGAATTCAAAGGAATGCATCAATGCAATTTTCCTAAAAAAGGGAGTTAACCCATTCATTGCATTGCATCGACTACCTCTATGTTTCATGCATTTCATCATATAGTTTTTCAACGTCTTGGGTGAATATTTTCATGCATTTTTCCTCATGAGGTTTTTGGGTTTGAAATATGCTCAACCTATTAACTTGAAATTTGATGAATGTGATTTTAATGATGCTTATTAATTATATGGACTCATGGTCATTTGATTTGGCAAATGGTTAATGTGCTTCATGCATTTTTCACATGAGTTCACATGAGACTTTTGAGGGTTGTCACATGCTCAAGTATGTTCATACTATTGTTCAAATGCTTGACTGGTTGCTCTTGATTTATGGCTGAGGAAAACTGAATTTCACTTGAGCTTACATGTATATCTTGTATGGTTTTGATTGCATTCTATGCATATACTTCATAGGGCTTCTGGTCTCGAAACGTGTTCAAACTATTCATGCATATTCTTCATAGGTTATTGTGATTTCAATGTGTGGATGGATTTGTGGGCTTCTATGGTTTTAATTATATGTATGGTTCCACTTGGACTGTGTGAGTCATTGGTTTTGAGTTATAGATTTGCTTCATACATGTATAAATGCATATCCCTCACTTGAAGCTTTTTGATATTGAGCATATGGAAGATACAAGAATGCTATTTGCATAATTAAGCTCTCATGCCTTTCCATTTGTCATCATTGTAAAAGCTCTTGACCTAGGATAGTGTCATTGCACATGCCTTTGTATATGCACAATTGACACATTCATAGTTCATCATAACAATAGCTTGTCAATGGTAGAATGTGTTTTTTTGTTGGTTGTAAATGGAAATCCAAAACATGTATGAGTGATCTCATTGAAGTATTCTTGAGTGAACATGATGAAAATGTTAACCTTGATGCAAGTATTTTTATTCTCATCTAATCTCTTGTTTTATCATGTTTTACAGGATGAAAATTCATGGTTGATCCTCATGGGATTATGGTAATACTTAATCATTTATTTTCCCTTGAATTCATGAAGGTTGAATCACTGTCAAAGGGTTTAAACTCATCAAGTCTGAACTTCTACGAATCTGGGAATAAACCAGATTTCAGTCGACCGACCCTGGGATTTCGATCGATCGAAATTCGCAGAGTGGGCATGTTTTGTGACTATAAAAGTTAGGTCGACCGACCCCTATGTCTGGTCGATCGAATATGGCGAAAACTAAAAAATGTGGATCTGAAACCCATCTAAACTCAATCCATTTGTGCTTATCTTTTACCCCTTTACCCTTGGGTTCATAGTAGACCTATTGGGGGTCTTTTGGAGGGTTCTAGAAGGGTTATAATGGTCTTTTGTCTTTTCTTATATATACTCTTATATGAACTTCGAATTAGACAAGAGAAACACTTTTGTGCTCATTGTTTCTATCTTGTAGGTGAAGAAAGGGAGAAAGGAAGGAAGAGCTCAAGTCAAGGTGGATTTCATCTACTTCAAGGAGTTTTTGGAGCTCATGAAAGAAGGAAAAAGAGAGCGGCTTCAAGAGAGGATCGAGAAGACGTCAAATTCTCCATCATCCGTCTACAATCGAAGAAGGGCTTAATCGTTTAGAAAGGGGGAACCTTTACACTTGCTATATTCTTATTGCTTTAGTCTTGAGAGATCATTTGGGGTCTATTATATCAATTTGTGGATTTTATGTTTATTTCTGAAAGGATATTCTGTGTGTGTGACCGTATGCTTACGGTGGTGTGACTACGGTGTTGTGTTTGTTGCCGCGTGTGTGTGTGTGTTGTTGCTGGATTTACGATCCAGAGCGTTTGGGGTTCATCCCCGTGTTGCTATGTCACAGCGTGAGGAGAGTTCTCCTCGTGAGGATTTATCACCGTGTGTGTGTATAGGCGTCGTCCTGCATGTTTGGAGCGTCGCCTCTATGTTGGGGATTTATCCCCGAGTAAAGCCTTACCGGTTTGGTAAGGGGTGGACATAAGGAGCCCGTCGTGATCTCGAACCACCTTAAAAACCCTTGTGTCTTATGGTTTGTATTGTGTGATTGTGTGTTCTTTGCTTATCCTTTAAGGCGATCGTGTGAGATCGGAGAGATTGAGTGAACTTGAATTGCTTTGTTAGTTTATTTCCTTCAATCTCGTCAAAGTTGTTAATTCTGCTTAGTAAGTTTTAAAAATTCCCATATCGCATGGGGGACAATTCAACCCCCCCTTCTTGTCCACTCACCTATCCCCGGGACCAACCATTGGTATCAGAGCCATGACTCTATTTTCTTGGGTCTAACGACCTTTAGAGTGACCCATGTTGGCGAGTTTCATTTAGCAATATGTCTAGCTTTACTCTTCCTTCTCGTTATAATGGAAATAATTATATTTCTTTGAGAAATAGCATGTCTGTTTATCTTGATTTTAATGAACATGAAATCTGGAAAGTCATTTGTGATGGTCCACATAAACTTCCATCAAATGAAAGAGAATGGAATGGCAAGCATGTGAAGAAAAATGAAATCAATCTTCATGCTTTGAGTGTTATAAGGAATAACATAGTGTCTCATGTTCTTTCCTGAAATTCCTCTTGCAGGTCAGCCAGGGATTTATGGGATCAACTAGTAAAATATGAAGCCAATGAAAAGACTTCGCAAGTTGGTTCAAGTTTAATGGCCAATGATGAAGAAAGCAAAGAAAGCTCAGAGGGAGAAGGCGAAGGTGAAGTAAATTCTAATTCTGAAGAACCTTCTATTGAGGAATGACAATTGGCATATATTGAAAGGCATGAAAGATGTAAAGAATTTAAATCTGAAAATAAGAAACTGAGAAATAAACTTAAAAAAATTCGGAGTACATCCGTTCCATGTGTAAGGTGCAAATTGCTTGAATAAAAAATTAAAGACATTATACATGAAAATCCTTCTTGTGAAAACTGTAAAATATTGAAAAAGGAAAATGAAGCTTTGAAATCAGAAAATGAATGTTTAGAAAGATAAAATGATGATATGGAATCTAGAATAGATGAGCTTGATAAATAAATTTTTGACATGCGTAAAGAACACATCTTGGTTGAAAAATCTAATGGATCTTTGAATTTTAAAAATGATTGTCATGATTTGAGTGAACAAAATAAACTCTTGCTGTCTAAAATTTTCATGCTTGAGAAGAATGCAGAATGTATTAAGAACAAACTAGCTTCTTTGTCTGACGATGAGAAAATGTTTGAAAAACTTATTGACACTGAATTAGATAGCAAAAGCATCATGAATGAAAATGAAGAGCTTAAAAAGAACAATAGTGCCATGCTAATTCAGAATTCCTTGCTTGAGGGTAGGTTGAAAGGTTCTGATAAGTTTGAAAAAGAAAACTCATTGTTGAAACATGAGAATGAACAATTGCTTGCTAAGATCTCAAACTTTGTTGAAACTGAGATAGTTCTTGAAAAATTAACTGAAAAATTGTATGCTATAAATGATTAAAATAAGAAAGTCATGGAAGAAAATGAAAATTTCAAATCAGTGAATTGCTTGTTAAGTGATAAAGTGTCTGCATGCGAAGAAGAAATTACAAATGCTGAATTACACATTTCTGATCTAGAAGAAGAGATGAAAATGTTAAAAGATGATTTGTCTAGATTTGTGAAGGGGAACGAAAATTTGGATAAGGTGTTGGGTGTTAAAGTGAAATTTCAAAAGGAAGGTCTTGGATACACCATGGTCAATAAAAAAGTTTTTGAAAATAAATTAAAAACCTTATTTATTCATGCATGTGACATTCCAAGTACTTTAAAAGCACCTCCTCCAAATGCTCAAAAGAAAATTTCTGAAAATGGTTTTACGAAAAAGAAAAATGTCAACACTAAGCCGTCCATGCCAAATAGATCTCAAAAAATAAAATCGAATGTTGAATGCTTCTATTGTAGTATGTTTGGCCATAAAATGAATGATTGTGTTGTCATGAAAATAGATGATGAAAATGCATACAAAGATAAACATGCTTTCAAAAGAAAAAGAAATGTTTCTTTCTTCTATTGTCACAAATTTGACCATGTGATGGATAATTACTTTGTGAAGCAAAATGATGATTTTCATACCATGAATGCACACTCAAATTTTCAAAACAAATTCAGTGACAAACATACCTTTCGTGCTCAAAGGTTTTCAACTAACAAGGAAAAATTCTTTGGAAAAACTTATGCTCATAATGAAAAATCATTTGTTAGAACTACTTCCCATTGTTGCTTTCATTGTGGTAAGCTAGGCCACATGATGAAAAATTATTTTTCAAAACAAAAAGATGAACTTCATGTCATGAATGCTAAGTTTAATTTTCAAAGAAAATTCAATGACAACCATACTTTTTATACTTAAAGGTCCTCATCTTATTAGGGGAACTTCTTTCCAAAAACTCATGCAAACAATGGAAAATCATTCCGCAGACCCACATCTACTTGTTGTTTTCATTGTTGGAAACATGGTCATGTAATGAAAGAGTGTTGGTTTTTAAAAATTCATGATTCTCATGCTTCAAGGATGAATGTTAGGTTTAATTTTGTTAAATCTATATCTTTTGAAAATAGGAGATGGAATGTTTTTGAAAACTCTTATGCTACTAAAAAGAAGTCTTTTGCTAAAATTTCTCCTCATTATTTTTTGTGTCGCAACTATGGTCATGTACTTGAGGATTGCAGGATAATGAAAAATGATGACTTGAAGGCAATGAGAAAGAAGAAAAATTTGGTTGCCAAAAATGCTTCTAACCTCCTGGGACCCAAGAAAGCTTGGGTACCTAAATTTGTTGAATGAGTTGGCTTTGATGCAGGTGTCCCTTGAGGAAATAAAAATTGAAAGGGGTTCCAATAAAATAGAACAATGCACACTCGTTTGTGTTGGAATCCTGATTTTGATAATGACAGTCTATGAATCATAATTTGGACTGAAATGCATAAGTACCTTCATATTTTACATACCTAATTTGTGTCTAAGTGTTAGACAAGGGTCAATGCATTTTCAGGCCATTTTCACCTCAAGTTGATGCCTGTTTTGGTGATCGGACTCATAATGTCGATGCATGTTTTTTTGTCTCATGACCTATAAGGTCAGAGCACCTTTACTGTAGTCAGAGCACACTAGGCATGGTCGGAGCACTTGGTTCATACAAGTCTAAGCACATATATTCCAAGTCAGAGCACATGCATATTGAGTCAGTGCACGCTCACTAGAATAAGGTCAGAGCACCTTCTCTAAGTCGAAACGCATGCACACGTAGGGTCTGAGCATATCATGTATAAGGTCTGTGCACATTCCTCTTCATGATATATAAGGTCGGTGCATATAGAAGGTCGGTGCACATTTGCCAAATGCATCTACAAGGTCGGTGCATGTCTGAAGTGTGCATTACTAAGGTCGGCGCACATTGGCATCTTGCATGATCGAGGTCGGTGCACGTTTGCAGTATGCATGACTAAGGTCGGTGCACATTGGCATCCCGCATGACTGAGGTCGATGCACATTTGCAAGGAAAAGTCTGTGCACATTTTCATATGATGCTACAAGGTCCGTGCATATGCATACTTTGAGGTCTAAGCACATGCATAATAAAGGTCTGTGTGTTGGTTTCTAAACGGTTCCCTTAATGGGGAAGATATGATGATGAACAAGTTGATATAAATGATGTGAAATCATGAACAAATGCAACATCAACTCAAGAAATCAACATGGAAACATAAGCACATGGGCATGTCATTTCATCAGAAATAAGCAAAAGAAAAGAAAAACACACGCCGGGGCGTGGAGCAAAGGAATAAAACCAAACACACCGTAGGTGTGGAGCAACTAAACTAAAGCCAAAAAAGAGAGATATGGGGAAGATAAAGAAGACTACTGCCCAAACTAAAGGAGTGTGATCGCCACCAAGGTAATTAAAATAGCAAAGCTAATGTAAATACTTTGAAAAGAGGAGGATGAAGCACCCGCCCACGGGAGATGAAAACCAGAGATCTACGTTGTCAAACGGTCTAATATCAGGCCGCGAACGAACCATAAATGGCCTTACAATAAGCCGCCAGAGTCTTGCAAACGGTCTAATGTAGAGCCGCCAGAGCACACAGAACAACAACTTGGGACTTGAATCTCCACTTCTCCTGGCTGGACAGAAGAGCTGGGCCTCGTGCTGGGAACCCTGTGGACCTGCAAAAAAGTGTAGAAGCACAGAAAAATAACCCATATTAGCCCTATGACAAGTGTATCAACTATAATGTAAATAAACTAAAGTGCATGCAAAGGGAAGGGTGGATACCTGGGGTGGTGGATTTTAAACCCCTATGGGGCGTGGAAAAGATGGGAGGATGTTTAAAAATGATGCAAAGATGATAGAATGGGAAAGGGGAAGAGGGGAGATGCTTGTGAATGCTATGAAGAGGGGGAAGAAACTAAAGAAGAAAACAACACTATTAAACCCTTGGAACATAATACTCCATGGACTTGAAGGCTAATGGACGTAGACAGCACTTCTCCTTGATGGGTACTCGCTCCAGAACATGGCAGCACCTCGACGTAAGCTCCAGAATTCTCCTTCTCAACCCATGAAGCCAAATGTTCTATTTATAGACCCTCAAACTCTCTAGACGAGTTAGAGAAATTCCAACAAAAAAGTAGGGCAGAGCTTAGCAAACTCTTGGAGATAATACTCTCAAGAGTCCATAGAAATAAACGAAAACTATTGAGGATCTCTATTGAGAGAGAAATCATGAAATCAAAACTCTAATTTGGCCACGGCGCAGCAGAGAAAAATAGTTCTAGCAGGACTCTCTGTCTGCACAAACGGTCTTACGATAGACCACCACTTGGAACAAACGGTCTAAGGATAGACTACTAACCTCGGTCGTCCACCAGCAGATAAGGTCAACGGGCGAAAACTTCGTGAACAGGACTCTGGAGCCAAGGAACAGTCTAAAATAAAATCGCCACAATGCCTCTAACGGCCATACGATAAACCGCCAGAGCTCAATGGATAACAATAGATAAGGCTGAGAGAAAGACGTTTGTTCTAGACTCTTGCGTCAGCAAACAGCCTTAAGATAAACCACTACATGTAATCAAATGTCCATTCTATTGACCGCCAGAGACAGTGGCGTGGCAAAAAAATGAAAGGCCTACTAAGCTCCAACCCACGGAAAAATGAATAAGGAGCGAGACCCAATCAAGGAGAATGACGCATGAACTAATCCTCAAAGCTGACCAAGATGGCTCAATAAATGGCGTATAACTCGGAGCCTCATAACGATAAATAAGGAGATTACCCAACTCATTGGTCATAAAATGGGTGTCAACAGATGCCCCTCCTTAACCTCTTTGCAGGGGAACGAGTGGAGGTGAAGCAAAAGTGACATGGAACATGGAAATGAAGCGGAAATGAAGTGGAGTGGACTGAACAGCAGGCGTTTAAGACAACCCCGACACACGTCCTCAACCAACAAGCGATAGGAATCTTCCAAAAAACTTCAAACCAATCACAAGTAACGGAAAAATCGAACGACGCATGCTTGGAGGAACTAACAACTAAACGAAAGGAAAACACGACCAACCTCCTCACTGGAACACACAGCTGATAGGCGGTCAGAGCAAACAGAAAAGTAAAGAGACGAGTAACTAAACTCCAGACATGAATCCCCAGCTAACCAAACCGAAGAAAAAGACCGAAGAAAACCTTCCAACTCAGAGTGGAATAATTCTCCTTACTCAAGACCATGGATACATAGTTATCAACCATTACTGAGACACTTTAGACAGATGAGGGCACGTGAATGCTCAAAGATGCGCATGATGCATGTTGCGCTAAAATAAAGAAATCATCAAAATAAATAAAAAAAGGATAAAATAGGAAGATACTCGAGAATATTATTGCTAGACCGGACAAATCAGGGTCAAGACACTATCTACAACCACAACGTGCAAGATAGAACCATCATCCCCCAACTCTTCCAAACTAACGGCCTATCCAACGATTAAACATGTGCACCTAGATCATCATCATTTTTGTTAAAGGGGAACATTAGATCCCAGAACACATGAATGACCAGCCGATTCTCGAGGAAATATATCATAGATAACATATAGTAATGCATTAAGAGACTAGGGATCGAGATACTTACCTGACTTACCTGCCTGGCGAGATGTGGCGAAGAAGCGTGATGGGGTTCGTGATCATAACAATAATAAGATTACCCATTTATAAGAGATAGATATGAAGCACATATGGAGTAAGAATAGAGCAAGCATATTACTTCAAATCATAAAGATATCGAGCAACCAAACGGTCTATAAATGGAACGCTAGAATAAACTAACGGTCTTAATATAGACCGCCAGCCAAGGGCGGTTTACATTCTTCAATGCAGATGACTCAGATGAAAAATGGTCTAGGGCAAGACCGCCAACGTTTGGATAACGGTCTAACGATAGACCGCTGTGCTCTAAGCAAATTCAAAACTGAACCGTTCGTTCATTCCCCCCATTCTATGATCATTCCAATCAAACCAAACTACCATCGAGCCTACCCCAGTTTTACTCTGGTTACTCATCGACGACCACCATGAAGCTTCATTCCTCATCCCCAAGATTGTGAAGAGGAGAGTTATAAAGCACTTCCGATGGCGGATAGACGAAGAAGAAGTGCCGCCCACGGCGGAGGCGAACCCATCGGCGGAGGAAGAAGGGCCGTCAGCCCAAGCGGAGGTGGAAGAGGCCCCAGTGGCGGAGGAGGTTCCTGGGGAAGCCGTGGAAGAAGAGGAAGTGGCCATCGCGGCTGGGGAGAAGCCAGAGGCGGCGACCGGTCGCCGCCTTAAACCGTCAGAGGTAGGTCGCCGGACAAAACCCAATTTTTTGAATGTATGCATGTGTATGGAATGGCAAGGGAATGGGTCTGAGGACCCATTAGAACAATTTGTAGGCCATATTGGCCATTTCCATAGTATGGGGGAACAAAGAAGACAACGCCCATTCGCGGGTTGCATAGCGGTCGTGTCACGCCCCAAGCCATTATTTCAGCGGAAGACTAACTCGCGGAGCGTGAACAGCCGGCATGGTAAGCCTCTTGCAAGCAAGAACGATCAGAGCGCAAGACAATCACACAAAATGAATGCAATTGCACAATATTTACTAAAAATCCAACTTCATTCCATTATCAATCAAATATTCAAAAATACAATAACTTTTTCCACCATCTTTTACTCTACTAGACTCAAGAAATAGGAAAATTACATTGACTCCATCTAAACAATGTAGACTTCCTAAGTCTCCACTCATCTTTATTCACTCTCAGATCCGCTACTTGAACATTCTGAACCCAAATCAGACTCACTTTCATTTCCTGAAAAAGATTGGAAATAGGTAATGAGAACACTTGCCCAGTAGGTATCTTCGCATCAACATGAAGGCACTATTACAGTAATTAATAATTTAGCTCTAAAGAAGTAAGGTAAAATCATTCGAATGCGAATATCATGCGATTAAACCAAAGTAACACGATAATCATGTAAGATAGAGTGAACAAGAATGAACAAGAATGAATGTAACAAGAACGTGATGTTTGGCCTTTCATGAACAAGAATGTATCGAGAATGTACTTTCACTTTCATAACCATAAAGGTTACGCATGAGAATGTCAATCATGTAGCAATTTACTAGATTTTCACGAGTGCTCATGGATTTCACTTATTTATAAAGAAAGTACTCCCAGCGCAACGCGACGCCCGTAGCATCATACCCCATGGTTTATAAAATAGTATGTTTCCAGCAATCAGCCGTGGGGACTAGCATAGAGCCCTTAGACACAATCAGCGCCCGAACTGCATCTTCACGTATAAATCAAGCTACTTCCATGAGTGTAACAATAAAGTATGGCCAAGAATGTAATAAGGTCAATAACTCATGATAACAACAATCAATGAATGAATGCTTCAATTTAGAGTATGAGAGATCAAGAAAAAGATTTAAACAATGTCATGCTCACGGAAATAAATCGACAGCATAACGGTACATTCTTTTCACTTTCCAATCATTATATTAAGTTTCTTGATCAATATTATAAGTTCTAGACTATCATTAGTTCATCTAGAACTTTTGGAATATCAACCCTCGGGTCAAACCTTGGGTTAAGTACTTAAGCAATGTGACGGTCGTTTACTGGGCCATTACATCATGTAACGCTCCAGTAGTGGGCCGTTACAATGATCCGAGTCTAGAATAATAAAAATGGACTCAGAGAAAGGTGACGGTCATGCATTAGGCCGTTACAATATGTGACGGTCCAGGATTAGGCCGTTACATTAGTCTGAACCTCGAATCAAGAATTTAAACTTAGACGAATGTGACGGCCTTATATTGGGCCATTACATGTGCCTGACGGTCCAACACAGAGCCGTCACATTACTGATAATCAGAAAACATCGATAGTGTAGTCTAATCAATGGGCTTTAATGGTACAACCAACTCGGCGTCCTAGTGGGAATCCCAGGCTCGCGGAGAATTACGGAGGCCTTGGAACAAGATTTCCTAGTCCATTGGAAGGAATATCCAATAGAGAAGTCCTCAAGTCCAAGAATAATGTTCCTATAGTACAAAGTGAACTAATGGACAACATACTGGAATATGTGCCATGTACTTATAGAAACGACTCCATTGATAAAGAGTGAAGGTGTAATGATGTGAAACCATGATAAAACTCCATTAATACAATTTTGGAAAATCATGCTTTAAATACAAACTATAGAATTTTTGGTACATGAAACTAGCATAACTTAAAATAACATGCAATACCTATCATGAACAATTTGATAACTGAAGAGTCACATAACAGGTTAAAACTTAGCTATCTAGGGTTAATTAGAAGTAAACTTAATTGGTAACTATTCTGTCATTAGCTGACAAAACATAGAGTCTAACGATCCAACAGGGGTGCGTCACAGTGTCTGTGACGGTCTATCGAGTGGCCGTTACAGTAATGTAACGCTCCTGTCCTGGTGCGTTAGAGACAACAGTGTAACGAAACATAACAGAGTGTGTGACGGTCTATCGTAACGCCGTTACATATATGTGACGGTCCTACCATGATGCGTCAGAGCGTCTGCTGACAGAAACTGATATGAAACCTAAGATATCAACACACATCATGTCTGTAAATCAAATACCATGTCTATCCTAGGCATGATAACAAAGTATAGGCTCTCTACATGCATGGGTTTCAGTGAATAGACAAGATAACATCTTTTAATTTTCTACTTAGGGCTAAGAGATGTATGAATGCATAGAACAATTAAAACATGAAATAACATGCATGGAATTCAATCAAACCAGAGGGCTTTTAGTCCTATC
The DNA here is from genome assembly GCA_022559845.1 of Amorphophallus konjac. NCBI lineage: Eukaryota > Viridiplantae > Streptophyta > Magnoliopsida > Alismatales > Araceae > Amorphophallus > Amorphophallus konjac. The sequence continues at coordinate 241,199,965 of CM040127.1, forward strand.
AAGAGGTTTTTACCGTTCATGAGATAACCTACCTCTTAACTTGGCTTTAAACTTCCAATTTAGGGTTTGAAAAACGTGCCCTAGTTCACCTCTTCCTGTGACTTTTCAGCAACTTCCTTGGACTCTAACTCCACGATCTCTTGACCTAAAGACGTGAAATTTGGAGAGGAGTTAGTCTAAAGTATTGTAAACAAATTCCTCTAAAGAACTTACCTGAGATTATGACTCCTTTATTTGATTCCACGCGAGTAAAAGTAAGGGTCGCGCAGTTCAGAACTAGGTCCTATTTATAGAGCTCTAGTGATGTGACACACCACCTTGGGGTGATAATCAAAAAGCCCAAAGTAGCTTGGACTTAAGCAATGCAAGCACAGCCACAAGGCTAGAAGCCTATGCAAGCGGATACTCGTACGGCACGAATGGTCAGCCCGGGGTGACTCGGGGATGCCGAGTCAAGGATGTGGGGCGGATCCCTTGCTGGTAGAGGGCCAGCAATGATCAAGTTAGCCTTCCCTTGGTTATGGTCGCTCACCTCAAAAGGCCGAAAAAGTGCCAAAGGGTGTGGGTCCACTCACTCACACCCACGGCGGTCGCTCGGAAGCGGTGGTGCCTTGGGACCGGGCTCTCTCTCCCTTATACGACGGTGTATTTGAGGAATATGGAATGAACAAGCACAAAAGAGGAGCAAGGGCAGTGAGCTCACCAGGCCAGTTTGAAGAAACCGGTACCGTTCGGAGACGTGGGCGAGCGGGGAAGCACATCGGCGACTACACCGACTCCCTATCCTGCTGTTCCAGACCTGGGCAGATTCGGCAGGGTGCTCCATCGGCGCTAATCAAGCAAAACTCCCTTCCCCGCCTGGCCGGCTTAGCGCCCCTCCCTGTGCGGAGGTAGTGTTTGGTTTGTAACCTAATTTCCCCTCCCCTAGTCCACCCCCCCTGCGAGGGGAGTAGTGCTTGTATAATATAAACAGGGGAAGCTACACCGACGCAGTGTGCGGGGAACCCACACTTCCCCGCTCACCCTCGTCTCCGAACGGGGTTGGTTTCCTCAAACCAACCAGGGTAAGCTCTGACCTTTGCTCCGTTATTGGTATTTGTTCATCTAATATCCATGGAGTTGCTCCGTTGAGCAAGAGAGGGAGCGCCCGACCCCGTGTGTTCCACTTACGACCGGTCACCGTGGGCTGTGAGAGAGAGGGACCTAGTGCCCCAATTGCCACCCGGCCAACCCCTTAAGTGTGGGCCTAGTACCCTCGGGAGGGCAACCCCGGCCCTACTGGCACTCTACCAGCTAGGGTCTTGATCCATCACCTCCACTCGGCATCACTGAGTCACCCGGGTTTGTGTGTGTGCGACGGCGGTTCGGCCTCTATCTAGAACCTCGCTATTTAGTGATTGTGTTTACGGAATAGGTCCAAGGATCCTTGTCTGTTTGCTGCATTCCCCTTTGTGTGTCACATCAAATGGTATCAGAGCAAGTTTTAGACTTGTCTCTACAAGCCTAGGTCCTAAGGCCATTGTATAGTCATCATCCGTGTGTCGATCATCTCCTCATTGTGCATGTCTACCCGTAGTGGTGCCTTGTATCGAACCGACCCCTCAACCTCGGCTCCCCCTATGAATTCCAATTCCCAAGGCAACCAAGACATCCCTATGGAGGCACCCCAAGTTCCGATGGATCGAGTTGAGGCTGTCCTTAATACCATCATCGATCGGTTAGATGGTCTTTCCACCCGTATGGATAGACTCGAGGAAGCTAGGGCCCCACCTAGGAACCATGTCCAAAGAGCTCCCCCTCCACGAGCTGAACTTGATAGGGAAGACCTAGAGAATGACTTTTACCGTGAGCATGAGAGGCCCCAACAACCTCGGCACAATGAGAGGCGACCCCAAGAGGACCCAGACGATTTCCTCTTTAGGATGATTAAGGTAGAGGCTCCAAACTTTGATGGGTCCCATAACCCAAGTGCCTATGAAGAATGGGAACATGGCATGGACCAATATTTTGATTGGTACCCAATGACCGAGGAAAGGAAAGTTAGGTTGGCTAAGATGCACCTTCTCAAACTAGCCAAAACCTATTGGTTAAAGGTAGAAAGCCAAAGGAGGATTAGGCGGGAAGAGCGCATTGACAATTGGCTTGACTTGAAAAGCCAACTCAGGAGCAAATACCTTCCCAATTCCTATAGTCAACTACTCCTCGATGAGTGGCAAAGTCTTACCCAAGAAGAGCCAACTGGAATAGCCAAAGGACTGCATCTCATCACAAGGAAAGAACTGGAGGAAGAAGTAGCTCAAAGAACACCCTTGTGTGCGGTAGTCATATGCCTTGGAGAGTCAACTCCCTCCAACCCCCACCCCGTGGAAATACACCCTCTCCTGGAAGAATTTAAGGATGTGTTCCCTGATAAGCTCCCTGATCAACTACCACCCATGAGGGATGTTCAACATGCTATTGATCTCGTCCCAGGAGCCACCCTCCCAAACCTTCCCCACTATCGCCTCAACCCTACGGAGCATGCTGAATTGAGGAGGCAAGTGGAGGAACTTATTAGGAAAGGCTTTCTCCGCCTTAGCAAAAGTCCTTGTGCTGTCCCGGCCCTTCTCACACCCAAGAAGGATGGGACATGGCGAATGTGTGTTGATAGCAGGGCCATCAACAAGATTACCATCAAATATAGGTTCCCCATACCCAAGCTTGACGATATGCTCGACATGCTAGCCGGAGCCACCATTTTTTCCAAAATAGATCTTAAAAGTGGCTACCATCAGGTTAGGATAAGGCCAGGAGGTGAATGGAAAACAGCCTTTAAAACCAAAGATGGACTCTATGAGTGGCTAGTGATGCCTTTTGGGCTATCAAATGCCTCGAGCACCTTTATGTGCCTTATGACGGAGATCCTTAGACCTTACATTGGAGTCTTCGTAGTGATCTATTTTGATGATATCCTTATCTACAGCCAGTCCAAGGAAGCCCACCTCAGTCATCTTAGGCAAATCTGCACTACCCTTAGGAAAGAGAGTCTCTTTGCCAACTTGGGAAAATGTCATTTCATGACCAAATCCATTACTTTCCTTGGATATATGGTCTCCACTGAGGGAGTGTCCATGGACCCCGAAAAGGTCCAAGCTATCCTTGACTGACCAGAGCCCCGCACTCTCCATGAAGTCCGGAGTTTCCATGGGTTGGCCACCTTCTATGAGAGATTTATCCGTGGGTTCAGCACAGTCACAGCCCCATCACAGATTGCCTTAAAAAGGGGACTTTTGTGTGGACCAAGTCTACTTCTAGGGCCTTCCAAGAGCTCAAGGAAAGGATGACCCAAGCCCCGGTATTATGCCTCCCCGACTTTTCCAAAGTCTTTGAGGTGACTTGTGATGCCTCCGGGGTAGGGATTGGCGGGATCCTCAGCCAAGAGGGACACCCGATGGCCTACTTTAGTGAAAAATTGTGTGATGCCAGGATGAAATACTCCACCTATGACAAAGAATTTTATGATGTGGTTCAATACCTCCGGCATTGGAAGCATTATCTCTTGCCCAAAGAGTTTGTCATATTTTCTGACCACGAGGCCCTGAAATATCTCAACTCCCAACAGAAACTGAAAGCCCGACATGCCCGCTGGGTCAAATACATTCAGTCCTACACTTTTGTGATCAAGCATAAGGCTGGGAGTGAGAATCGTGCCGCAGATGCACTCAGTAGGAGGGTCTCCTTGTTGGCTACCATTCGGGTAGAAGTCATAGGGTTTGAAAGAATCAAGGATGAGTACCCTGATTGCCCGAATTTTGGGCCTATCCATACCACCCTGACCACCCAATCACCTAAGGAACACCAAGGTTTCATCCTAGAGGACGGATTCCTCTTCAAAGGCCATAAACTTTGCATACCTAGAACCTCACTGCGAGATTTCTTAGTCTGGGAGTTACATGCAGGAGGCCTGGCTGGACATTTTGGGGTACATAAGACCATCGCTATGGTTGAGGGACAGTTCTACTAGCCAAGTCTCAAGAGAGATGTAGCCAAAATTGTGGGATAGTGTCGCATATTTGCCTCAGCCAAACAAGTAAAACAGAACACTGGCCTATACACCCCACTCCCTGTCCCTGGTCGTCCATGGCAGGATTTAAGCATGGACTTTGTCTTGGGCCTACGTAGAACCCAGAAGAAGCATGATTCAATCTTTGTCGTAGTGGACAAGTTTTCCAAAATGGCTCATTTCATCCCCTGTTCTAAAACCTCTGATGCCTCCCATGTGGCCCGCCTATTCTTTGATGAGGTAGTTCACCTCCATGGCCTACCCAAAACCATCTTTTCTGATAGGGATGTTAAATTTACCAGCTATTTCTGGAAAACCCTCTGGCACCTAATGGGGACCCTTCTCAAATTTTCCATGGCCTATCACCCCCAAACAGATGGCCAGACCGAGGTCGTCAATCGGAGTCTCGGGAATCTCCTTCGGTGTCTCGTCGAGGATCGCCCAGGGAATTGAGATCTTATTCTACCCCAGGCAGAGTTTGCATACAACAACTCAGTAAATAGGTCAATATGGATGAGTCCATTTGAAGCTGTGCATGGGTACAAGCCTAGAAAGCCTACAGATCTCATTCCTTTGCCTACACATGCTAGAGTGTCTATTAGTGTTGAGTCATTTGCCCAACACATGAAAGAGTTGCATGAGGAAATCCGCAAACACATCAACAAAAGCAATGGGGTGTACAAGAAATCGGCCGATTCCCACCGACGCCACCAGGAATTTCGTGTAGGTGACTTTGTGATGGTGAGAACCGAGAGACTATTCCTTGGAAATGTCTCCAAACTGAGGTCGCATGGATCAGGTCCCTTCCAGGTTCTGAGGCGGATCGGCACAAATGCTTACGTGTTGGACCTCCCCGAGGAGTACGGAGTAAGTCTCACATTCAATGTGGCTGACTTGGTGCCATACAGGGGTCCCACGGTGACACCTAGTGAGGAAATCGAGCTTGTTCCACCCCTTGAGAGAGCCACCACCCGTGAGAAAGCTCCACCAGCCCAGAGAGGCCAACATGAGCAAGTGGAGCGGATATTGGATGAATAGGTCACTGTCACCTAGAGCAAAGCATAAGAGCCATACTTGGTCAGGTGGAAGGGCCGGCCCCCTTCGGATGACTCATGGGTGAGCAGGGAGGATCTCCAGCAGTTAGACCCCGACCTCCTGGAGCGTTATCGCAGCCGAGTGGACCCTTTCTCGACAGAGTCGAGCTCTTCACAGCCCGGGGGAGTTGATGGGGACATCACCCATGAATCCCTCTGGCTCGGCACCTTTCTCCCTCCCGGAGACGGGTAGGATGCGGCTCCACGACTGGACGGGTCCGCTTCGACACTTGGACTTGCTACTTGGATCATCTTGATGTATTTTCTCCTTTTACTTGAGTCATTTTCATGTAATTTTCCTTTTAATTGAGTCAAGTACCTAGGTAACTAGGTCATTAGAGTGGTTAATGTGTCAGTTGGGCCCAATTAAGTGGGCTAGGCCTAGGAGCACCCCCTTCCCCTTGGTTTATTGTCATTAGTCTAAAACTCAGGGTCTTATGTTAAATTATGGGATTCCTATAAATAGGACCCCAATCCCACCATTTGAAGCTAATGAATGAATTATTGAGTGAAATTATCCACAGAATTGTGCCTCCTTCTCTCTCTAGCTCTCTCTACCTCTATCTCTCTCTCTCTCTCTCTCTCTCTCTAAAAGGGGGCGAACCCCTCTCTCTCTCCTCCCCCTCTCTCTCCTCATTTCACCCCTCTTCTCTCTCCTCCCCTTGCCACCTCATCCTCCACATCAAACCTCCCCACCCTTTCACCTTCCCAAGACCATTAACTCCCCTTTACTCCCACCACTCCCAAGCAACCTTTCCCCTTCCCCATACAACCTTTCATTTTCCCAAGGGAGAATCCCTTCTCTCAAGCACCCCTTCCCCTCCCCAAGGCAACCCTTCCCATCCCCTAGGTTCCCATTAACCCCTCCATTAACCCATCACACCAATCCAAAGGAAACCCTCCCCATTCCCCAAGCCCATTTGCGCCCCCCACCTCCATATCCCCTCCCCCACTAGGTCCGCCCCCCCTCCCCTTCTCTCTCTCACCCTGCTACCACCCATCTCCCTCCATCGACCCTCCCCTCCCCAAGCTCTATCCCTCCATCAGCAGCCTCACTCCTCCCAAAACCACTAAAACCATCCACCCAAAACCCCCCCCACACTCACCAAGGAGTTCACTGCCCCACTCAGTTCGCTGCCAGCAGAAGAAGCTCCACTTTCAGAGGCTGCTTTGGAGTCGTCCGACGTCATCTGGAGGTGCACCATACATCGCCGGAAAGGTCTTCCAGTCTTCTTCGGAGGCGAGGTGATCCCGCTTCATTCTGACTTCCGGGTTGCCCAGGAGAACCTTTCTCCCTCGACTGCACAGATCTGGCCCAGACTGCAACCAGAGGCGACTTTCAGTAGCCCCCGCGGCCACACCCCTCAACTTCTGGAGGTGCCACTTGACCGAGAGCTTCTACCACAAGGAATCCACCACCACCAACAAGCGGCATCCCATTCGACTTCAGGAAGAGCATTTCCCAATTTTTCTCTCCCAGGTGCGCAGAACAGGTCGTTCGGGTCCTGCCCTGACCCCCCCTCACTCAACGGACCCCTCCTCTCCGCCCCGACATCGTCTGGAGCTCTGCTTGGTTGCTGCTCGAAGAGGACTCGTCCACGATCGTCCTCGACTTGGTCCTGCCTCAATTGGACTTCGGGAGCGGTCGTTGCACCTACGTCAAGCAGCTACAACACCCTGGGCCGGCCTGGACCAGAGCGCAGGGCACCTGCCCCAGGGACCACTCCGACCAGTGGCGATGCGGGAGCCATCCACCAAAATTCACCAGCGTAACAGGGTCAGCCAGCAACGATTCGGCACTGGTTTCGGTGACTTCTGAGCTCGGGATAGTGCACAGAGGTGACTACACCGACTCCCTGTCCTGCTGTTCCAGACCTGGGCAGATTTGGCAGGGTGCTCCATCGACGCTAATCAAGCAAAAATCCCTTCCCCGCCTGGCCGGCTTAGCGCCCCTCCCTGTGCGGAGGTAGTGTTTGGTTTGTAACCTAATATCCCCTCCCCTAGTCCACCCCCCCTGCGAGGGGAGTAGTGCTTGTATAATATAAACAGGGAAAGCTACACCGAGGCAGTGTGCGGGGAACCCACACTTCCCCGCTCGCCCTCGTCTCCGAACTGGGTTGGTTTCCTCAAACCAACCTGGGTAATCTCTGACCTTTGCTCCGTTATTGGTATTTGTTCATCTAATATCCATGGAGTTGCTCTGTTGAGCAAGAGAGGGAGCGCCCGACCCCGTGTGTTCCACTTATGAGCGGTCACCGTGGGCTGTGAGAGAGAGGGACCTAGTGCCCCAAATGGCACCCGGCCAACCCCTTAAGTGTGGGCCTAGTACCCTCGGGAGGGCAACCCTGGCCCTGCTGGCACTCTACCAGCTATGGTCTTGATCCATCACCTCCACTCGGCATTACCGAGTCACCCGGGTTCGTGTGTGTGCGACGGCGGTTCGGCCTCTATCTAGAACCTCGCTATTTGGTGATTGTGTTTGCGGAATAGGTCCAAGGATCCTTGTCTGTTTTCTGCATTCCCCTTAGTGTGTCACATCATCTAGCTATGGTTTGAGGATTAGATCGATTCTAGAGTCCTTAATCTGTCAGAATCTAATCCCTAAGAGTCCTTAGTAGTGTTATGAACTCCCCCAAGTCGATTCCTAGCGGATAAGATCTCAAGGTTCTGATCATTCTACTCGTTCTTTCCTTCACGGAACTAACAAGGTGTAACGGTTGTAGACGCTACGTTACAAGCATGTGACGGTCTCACGATAGACCGTTACATTCAATGTTCCCAGAGTTCAACATTAATCAAACTCTTTTGCTAATTATCCTATATAATTATTCATATTATTTGTATCTATCCTTATTCTGCTAAAACCTGACTTCTAAGAGTCCCTAGTGATTATGTCATTCTAATTAGGTCTCTTATGGATATGATCATCAAGTTCTAATCTTTTTATACATTCTCTTACTTACGGAACTTGTAGGCTGTGACGGTCTAGGGTATATGCGTCACAAGGCTATGGCGGTCGCGTGATGGACCGTTACATTCGACGCATTCAGAATTTTAATTTTAATAAAACTCTTTTATTTATTTTTCATCTAGTTATCCTATTAAGTGGTGTTTATCCTTTAAAATCCGTGAATAGACTTAATAACCTTCTAGAATATGGGCCAAATTAAATGGGCCTAGTCTTTAAACCATTTTGATTTGTTTAGTAGATTAGGTTAATTGATTAACACAATTGGGCCTCATAATGGCTAATAAACTCAATAATCCTTTTATAAATTTATTTTACCCTTATAAATTACAAATAAATTATAAAATAATCTAGAAATAACTTATATAAATTCTGGGGCACTACACCCTCCCCCACTTAGAAGAATTTGGTCCCCAAATTCGATACATGGATTGTGGAGAGTGTACTTACAATTAAATAATTCTAGAAATCTTTTTCTCATGGCTGCTTCGGTTTCCCATGTTGCTTCATATGGCCATGTTTTCTTCCATTGAATTTTGACCATCGGGATAACCTTATTTCATAGTTGACGCACTTCTCGTTCCAGAATCTTTATCGGTGTTTGTTCGTATGTTAAGTCCTTCTGAATCTCGAGATTGCCATAAGTGATAATGTGGTCAGGATCATATACATACTTCTTTAGCATGGAGACGTGAAATACGTCATGAACTCCTGCTAATTGTGGGGGTAAAGCCAGCTTGTAAGCTACTTCACCGACCCTTTCAAGAAGTTCAAACGGGTCAATGAATCTTGGAGTTAGCTTTCCTTTAATGCCAAATCTTAGAATACCACGACCTGGAGAAACCTTCAAATATACATGATCTCCTACCTGAAACTCCAAGTCACGTCTTCGATTGTCGGCATAAGATTTTTTCCTATCTTGCGCCATCTTCATTCTTTCCTGAATGAGTTTTATTTTCTCTGTAGAATCTCTGATAATATCAGGGCCTAAGAATTATCTTTCCCCTATTTCACTCCAACATATTGGTGATCGATAGCTTTTTCCATATAAGGATTCAAAAGGTGCCATTTGTATGCTTGCCTAATAGCTATTGTTATAAGTAAACTCTACTAGAGGTAAGTGATCATGCCAACTATCTCCAAAGTCAATATCACAAGCCCTGAGCATATCCTTTCCTGATTTGTTCTTTCCGTCTGACCATCAGTTTGTGGATGGAAGGCTGTGCTAAAATTCAACCTCGTCCCTAGTGAATGTTGTAGGCCCTTCCAGAATTGTGATGTAAATCGGGGATCTCTATCTGATATAATAGTGACAGGGACACCATGTAACTTGACGATTTCTTTTATGTATAATGCTGCCAGGATATCCACAGACCATTGACTCTTTATTGGTATAAAATGTGCAGATTTGGTCAATCGATCTATGATTACCCATATGCCATCATATTCACTTCTTGTCTTAGGTAACCCCATAATGAAATCCATCCCTATACTCTCCCACTTCCATTCGGGAATATGTAAGGGATACAATTTACCTGCGGGTCTAAATTTTTTTGCTTTTACTTGTTGACAAGTGAGGCAACGGGACACGAAATCAGCTATCTGTCTCTTCATATTGGGCCACCAGAAATTTCTTTTGAGATCTTAATACATCTTTGTACCTCCTGGATGAATGGTGTACTTGGAATTATGTGCTTCATCTAGGATCAATTTCTTTGTAGTTTCATGATCTGGTACACATATTCGGCCCTTAAATAACAATCTTCCGTCATTGGAAATAGAAAAATCCGGCCTTTGTTCCATATTGGCTTTAATTTCCAGTAACATAGGGTCATCATTTTGCAGCTTGACCAGATCTTCTATCAATGTATGTTGAGCTCGGATATTAGCTATGAAACAATCTTCTTCCTTTATGTCAATATCTAAGTTCAACTGAGCAAATTGAGGAACAAGGTTAGTCACACTAATCATAAGACTTGATAGCATACCCATTAGTTTTTTGCTGAGTGCATATGCTACAGCATTAGCTTTGCCATAATGATATTGAATGGCAAAATCAAAGTCCTTGAGATATTCTAACCACCTCCTCTGCCTCATGTTAAGCTCCTTTTGAGAGAATAAATATTTCAAGCTTTTGTGGTCTGAGTAGACCATAAACTTTTCTCCATAAAGATAATGACGCCAAATTTTCAAGGCGAAGATAACTACTGCCAATTCTAAATCATGCACAGGATAGTTTTCCTCGTGCCGTTTCAGTTGCCTTGAAGAGTAACAGATCACCTTTCCATTCTGCATGAGGACGCATCCTAAGCCAATGCCAGACGCATCTGTATACACTTCGAATCCACCACCCTCCATTGGTAGTGACAAAACAGGGGCTGTTGTAAGATGACTCTTAAGAGTTTGGAAATTCTTCTCACATTCCCATGACCAGACAAAAGGATTTTCTTTTCTGGTGAGTCTAGTTAAAGGAACTGCTATCTTTGAGAAGTCCTTAATGAATCTTCTATAATAACCAGCTAGAACCAGAAAGCTCCTTACTTCAGACACAGTCGTAGGCCGACTCCAATTCTTGACAGCTTCTACCTTAGAAGGATCCACAGTAATACCTTCTTTTGAAATAATGTGGCATAGGAATGAGACTTCCTCAAGCCAGAATTCACACTTATTGAGTTTGGCATAAAGCTTGTGTTCTCTAAGTGTTTGCAAAGCTATCCTTAGATGTTCTTCATGTTCTTCTTTTGTCTTGGAGTATATCAGGATATCATCGATGAAGACGACAATGAATTGATCCAAGTATGGCTGGAAGATACTGTTCATAAGTTGCATAAATGCTGTTGGGGTATTAGTTAACCCAAATGGCATTACCACGAATTCATAGTGGCCATAATGACTTCGAAAAGTCGATTTATAAATGTCTTCTTCTTTAATTCTCAACTGATGATAACCTGATCTGAGATCAATCTTAGAGAAATATTCTGCTCCCAAAAGCTGATCGAAGAGCTCATCAATACGCGGCAACGGATACTTATTTTTGATTGTAAGCTGATTTAGTCGCTAGTAATCGATGCGTAGTCTGAGAGAACCATCCTTCTTTTTGACAAATAGAACCGGCGCACCCCAAGGGGATGTGCTAGGTCTAATGAAGCCCTTATCCAGAAGTTCCTACAACTACTTCTTTAGTTCTTTAAGTTCTGTTGGGGACATCCTGTAAGGGGCAATGGAAATAGGTGCTGCTCCTGGGATGAGTTCAATAATGAAGTTCACTTCCCTCTCGGGAGGTAAACTAGGTAGTTCAGAAGGAAACACGTCTGGGAACTCATTTACAATAGGGATGTCTGCTATGATAATCTCCTTGGACTCTGTAATAATGACGGAAGCAAGAAAAGCTTCACATCCTCGCGAGATGAGCTTGCAAGCGTGAAGTGAGGATATGATAGTGGGGTGTTTCTTGTATTTGATGCCAAGAAAAGAGAATCTTGGAAGACCGGGTTTTCGAAAAGATATAATCCTATTTCGGCAATTGATATAAGCATCGTGGTCTACAAGCCAATCTACCCCTATAATGGCATCATAACCTTTCATCTCAATGCATACTAAGTTTGCGGGGAGATTGTGACCTTTTACTATCACTTCGCTATTAGGATAATAGTTGGTAAGCTTAGTTCCAGATCCTAAGGGTGTGGAAATAGCAAGATCTGAAGGTAAGGGAACTGATGCGATTGGTAATGTCTTAGCAAAAGTAGTGGAGATAAAAGAATGAGAGGCACCAGTATCAAATAGCACAAATGCAGGACGAGAACAAATTTGAAGAGTACCTTCCATAAGCCCATCATCCCTGGGCACTTTCTCTTCATCTAGAACAGCATTGAGGCGAGCCTGCCTCCTGCGTCCTCCACCAGATGACTGGTCCTTCATAAGGGGGCATTCCGGCATGCGATGCTCCCTGCTCCCACAACGTAATCAAGCGCCACGGCGCTTCCAACACTCTTCAGCCGAATGGCCGAATTTCTCACAAAATGTGCAAGCTGTGGCGACCTGCTCCTTCTCTTCCTTGACTTTCTTTTGCTTGTGGGAACTTCCACTGTTCCCACTCCTAGATCTTTTCTTACTATCACGGCTTTTGTAGGGTTCCGTGATACTAAATTTCTCTTTCTTATAACGCCGATCGGAACGTCGGCTTGATTCTTCTCCTTTTCCTTTTAACTTCTCGACCTTCTCTAAGGTCCTTTCACATAAATATGCTCGTTGAACCATCTCCACATAGGTACAGATGTTTTGGGTCCCGAGTTGCTGGATGAAACCGAGTCGTAACCCATCCATAAACCGATTTGCCTTCAATAAGTCGGTGCTGATAAGATGTGGTGCGTAAGGTGCTAACCTTGAAAATTGTAGTTCATATCCGGCAACCGTCATCATTCCTTGCCGAAGAGCGGCGAACTCCATAGCCTTTCGTTCCTTTACGTGCTCAAAAAGTACTTGGCACGGAATAGGGTGAGAAAACCGTCCCATGTATGAGGTGCATTGGCCGGAGGTGCTGGAACCGACTTCCACCAAGTACGGGCATCCTTATTAAGTTGAAACGTTGCCAGACGCACCTTCTCCTGATCGGTGCATTGAATGACATCAAAGATACGATTCATTTCATCAATCTAATTTTTTGCTTCATCCGGGTTAGAGGAACCGTAAAAACGCGGAGGGTTTAAACTCCGAAAATTGCGATGTAGATCGCCAGCCCGTGCTCCTGCGCCACCTTGCGCTATAGCTTGCAATGCCTGGGTAAGGCCGGCAACTGTTTGTTGCATACCATCCCAATCTACACGATGAGCCATTTGTAAGATAAGGTACCTGGGAGAAAATAACAACTTGTTATTTCTCATGAAATTGGAATGAACAAAATAAATCTTAAAGCTAATTAATTATCTTATCCCGGGCTCTACCCACTTCTCACATTGGTATGGAAACTTCTTCTTTAGTTCATAGGTAGGGGCCCTTAAACCTTGGACTTATCCTATGACATGATTCCTTCTTCCTAAGTCCTGAGACTTAGGCTCTGATACCAACTTAACATGTCATGCCCCGAGCCTTTATTTCAGCGGAAGACTAACTCGGGAGCGCTAACAGCCAGCATGGTAAGCCTCTTGCAATCAAGAATGATCAGAGCGCAAGACAATCACACAAAATGAATGTAATTGCACAATATTTACTAAAAATCTAACTTCATTCCGTTATCAATCAAATATTCAAAAATACAATAACTTTTTCCACCATCTTTCACTCTACTAGACTCAAGAAATAGGAAAATTACATTGACTCCACCTAAACAATATAGACTTCATAAGTCTTCGCTCATCTTTATTCACTCTCAGATCTGCTACTTGAACATTCTGAACCCAAATCAGACTCACTTTCATTTCCTGAAAAAGATTGGAAATAGGTAATGAGCACACTTGCCCAGTAGGTATCTTCGCATCAACATGAAGGTACTACTAAAGTAATTAATAATTTAGCTCTAAAGAAGTAAGGCAAAATCGTGCGAATGCGAATATCATGCGATTAAACCAAAGTAACACGATAATCATGTAAGATAGAGTGAACAAGAATGAACAAGAATGAATGTAACAAGAACTTGATGTTTGGCCTTTCATGAACAAGAATGTAACGAGAATGCACTTTCACTTTCATAACCATAAAGGTTACACATGAGAATGTCAATCATGTAGCAATTCACTAGATTTTCACGAGTGCTCATGGATTTCACTTATTTATAAAGAAAGTACTCCCAGCGCAATGCGACGCCAGTAGCATCATACCCCATGGTTTAAAAAATAATATGTTTCCGGTAATCAGCCGTGGGGACTAGCATAGAGCCCTTGGACACAATCAGCGTCGGAACTGCATCTTCACGTATAAATCAAGCTATTTCCATGAGTGTAACAATAAAGTATGGCCAAGAATGTAATAAGGTCAATAACTCATGATAACAATAATCAATGAATGAATGCTTCAATTTAGAGTATGAGAGATCAAGAAAAAGATTTAAACAATGTCATGCTCACGGAAATAAATCGATAGCATAACTGTACATTCTTTTCACTTTTCAATCATTCTATTAAGTTTTTTGATCAATATTAAAAGTTCTAGACTATCATTAGTTCATCTTGAACTTTTGAAATATCAACCCTTGGGTCAAACCTTGGGTTAAGTACTTAAGCAATGTGACGGTCGTTTATTGGGCCGTTACATCATGTAACGCTCCAGTAGTGGGCCGTTACAATGATCCGAGTCTAGAATAATAAAAATGCACTCAGAGAAAGGTGACGGTCATGCATTAGGCCGTTACATTATGTGACGGTCCAGAATTAGGCCGTTACATTAGTCTGAACCCCGAATCAAGAATTCAAACTCAGATGAATGTGACGGTCTTATATTAGGCCGTTACATGTGCTTGACGGTCCAACACAGAGCCGTCACATTACTGATAATCAGAAAACATCGATAGTGTAGTCTAATTAATGGACTTTAATGGTACAACCAACTCGGCGTCCTAGTGGGAATCCCAGGCTCGTAGAGAATTACGGAGGCTAGAGAGGTCCTCAAGTCCAAGAATAATGTTCCTATAGTGCAAAGTGAACTAATGGACAATATACCGGAATATGTGCCATGTACTTATAGAAACGACTCCATTGATAAAGAGTGAAGGTGTAATGATGTGAAACCATGATAAAACTCTATTAATACAATTTTGGAAAATCATGCTTTAAATACAAATTATAGAATTTTTGGTACATGAAACTAGCATAACTTAAAATAACATGCAATACCTATCATGAACAATTTGATAACGGAAGAGTCACATAACAGTTAAAACGTAGCTATCTAGGGTTAATTATAAGTAAACTTAATTGGTAACTATTCTGTCATGAGCTGACAGAACACAGAGTCTAACGGTCTAACAAGGGTGCGTCACAGTGTCTGTGACGGTCTATCGATGGGCCGTTACAGTAATGTAACACTCCTGTCCTGGTGCATTAGAGACAACAGTGAAATGAAACATAACAGAGTGTGTGACGGTCTGTCGTAAGATCGTTACATGTATGTGACGGTCCTACCATGATGCGTCAGAGCGTCTGCTGACAGAAACTGATGTAAAACCTAAGTGATCAACACACATCATGTCTATAAATCAAATGCCATGTCTATCCTAAGCATGATAACAAAGTATAGGCTATCTACATGCATGGGTTCAGTGAATAGACAAGATAACATCTTTTAATTTTCTACTTAGGGCTAAGAGATGTATGAATGCATAGAACTATTAAAACATGAAATAACATGCATGGAATTCAATCAAACCAGAGGGCTTTTAGTCCTATCAAGAGGTTTTTACCGTTCATGAGATAACCTACCTCTTAACTTGGCTTTAAACTTCCAATTTAGGATTTGAAAAACGTGCCCTAGTTCTCCTCTTCCTGTGACTTTTCAGCAACTTCTTTGGGCTGTAACTCCACGACCTCTTGAGCTAAAGACGTGAAATTTGGAGAGGAGTTAGTCTAAAGTATTTTAAACAAATTCCTCTAAAGAACTTACATGCGATTATGACTCTTTTATTTGATTCCACGTGAGTAAAAGTAAGGGTCGCACAGTTCAGTACTAGGTCCTATTTATAAAGTTCTAGCTAGGGTTTGAGGATTAGATCGATTCTAGAGTCCTTAATCTGCCAGAATCTAATCCCTAAGAGTCCTTAGTAGTGTTATGAACTCCCCCAAGTCAATCCCTAGTGGATAAGATCTCAAGGTTCTGATCTTTCTACTCGTTCTTTCCTTTACGGAACTAATAGGGTGTAACGGTTGTAGACCCCTGCGTTACAAGCATGTGACAGTCTCACGATAGACCGTTACATTCAATGTTCCCAGAGTTCAACATTAATCAAACTCTTTTGCTAATTATCCTATATAATTATTTATATAATTTGTATCTATCCTTATTCTGCTAAAACCTGACTTCTAAGAGTCCCTAGTGATTATGTCATTCTAATTAGGTCTCTTATGGATAGGATCGTCAAGTTCTAATCTTTTTATACATTCTCTTACTTACGGAACTTGCAGGCTGTGACGGTCTAGGGTATATGCGTCACAAGGCTGTGGCGGTCGCCTGATGGACCGTTACATTCGACGCATTCAGAATTTTAATTTTAATAAAACTCTTTTATTTATTTTTCATCTAGTTATCCTATTAAGTGGTGTTTATCCTTTAAAATCTGTGAATATGCTTAATAACCTTCTAGAATATGGGCCAAATTAAATGGGCCTGGTCTTTAAACCTTTTTGATTTGTTTAGTAGATTAGGTTAATTGATTAACACAATTGGGCCTCATAATGGCTAATAAACTCAATAATCCTTTTATAAATTTATTTAGCCCTTATAAATTACAAATAAATTATAAAATAATCTAGAAATAACTTATATAAATTCTGGGGCACTACAGGTCGTTTCAGTGACCGCTAGGCATTCTGGCGGTTCAACCTAAGAGCGTTAGCAAAAATAGAAATGGTCCATAGAATGGTCGCTAGAGGAACATAGACTCACTTCCATTTCTTTGATGTCATTATTTTTAAATGCAAACGCAATGATTTATAAAATGACTAATTGTAATTTTTACATGTGTGTAGGGGAAGAGACGGACTCGGATTTCTTGGCTGCAAGTTCGGGCAGTATACCAAGCCCTACCAGATTATCAGATCGACAGACTGGCGGCCATGGGCTTCGGGGAGTTGCTGAGCATTGAGGTGACAAGGATCGATACAGCACTACTCTACGCCCTTCATGAGAGATGGGACCCGGTCAACAGAGCATTTATCTTCTTGTGGGGTCATATGATCCCCACGTTGGAAGATATAGCAAGGATGACCGGATTATGAGTCCATGGAGCGCCAGTGACAGGATGGACATATGGAGACTACCGAGAGATGGCACAGGAGCTACTCGGATTAGATATGATGAGGCCAGGGCATCACTCCTCCATGCTGGGACGAGTGACACTCCAGGAGAGCCTGGGGCTGAGGGGAGCGGCAATATCTGTAAGGGAGCTGCCAGAGGAGCACATCGGGAGTGTGATAGACTAGGTCTAGGGGAGAGTGGCGGCAGGACCGGGACTAGAGGGAGACATCACCCTGCGGCGCTTCCTGATATTGTTATTCAGGAAGCTTCTCTTCACGACCAGGGCTGACAGAGTGAGCTACAGGCTCCTCTCATTGCGGAGGGACCTAGACGGAGTAGGAGGGTACGCCTGGGGAGCAGCGGTCCTGGCGTTCCTCTTTGATTCTCTGAGCACGACCGACCTGCAGACCATGCTGGGCGGCTTCTCGCCATTCCTACAGGTAAAATGCCCTAAACTCTAAACTTTAAATGCTTGTTTATATGCTTGCTATTGCTATATTCTGACACTTGACTTATGCAGGTCTGGAGCTACTTGTACCTCCCTGGCTTAGGGCGAGGGAAGAAGGTACACCTCGAGCGGATCCTCATCGCGAGACGGTGGGTGGTGGCACGGGATATGTGATCGATCCGACGCCTAGCCCGGGCGATCCAGGACGACATAGACACTTTTCCATATGCATCGGTGCAACTCTAAACTCAAACTCTTCTATATGCTCTAAATGCTTCTAAATGCTGACAATGACTCAATAGCCTTTTCAGGTGCGCTGGACACCTTATCGTGATGAGGGTCACGAGGGGCAGAGCTGGGTGGAGGCAGCCCAGGCATACGCCGGACGAGAGATTTGGCTTCATTGCATGAACATCATCGAGCCTCTACACCATCGACTGATCATGAGGACGAGAGGAGTACACCAGCAGGAGGTGGAGTTCCCTGCACGAGATGACAAGGGTTTCGGACTGTCCTCAAAGGGACTCAATGGTGACATCGACTAGATCACTCGAGTGCACAACCAGGTGCGAGATTGGACACGAAGGGGCCGAGAGGTGAGGACCCGAGCTGACAGCGATTAGGCCTACACTCAGAGATACGGCGACCAGGTGTTCTGCGGCATCCGACGATCGGTATGACCTCTAAACTCATGCTCTTTAATTAAATAAAATTTTCTTATATGCACTAACACCATGGTTTTGCTATATGCAGCTAGACCCCCAGGGATGCATAGTGGAGCTCCAGGGACTCCTTCACGCTACTCTACAACAGAGGGATGAGTTTAGGGATGCGTTAGAGCTTCTGGTGAGCTTCTCAGACTTAATTACGCTTATGATGAAGAATGTGACTGACCTTGACTTATAAAATGCAGCGAGCCGAGGGAGCGCAGTGATGCGGACCCGATGCTCCTTCCCCTTCGTCCCAACCTGCGGGAGACCGAGCCGAGCGAGATGCGGACTTTGCTTGGGCAGTGGCTCCGGCTGAGGAGGCCGAGGCCACTCTCGTGGAGAGGGTAAGCAAACGAAATCGAGACCCTTTTGACTGAAATGCTTATGGTATGCAAATGCCTAATTGTGATGAATGCTAATGCAGGCGAGAGAGCTGACCACGGCCTTGGCCGAGGTGGAGTGGTGGCGAGCAGAGGCGGCGGAGGTGACTCGCCTCCGTGAGGAGGTGACGTGACTGGGCACTGGAGCTGCTCGTCGTCGTGCAGAGGAGGAGGAGGTAGAGCACCTCAGAGCGGATGCCGCGCGGCTGAGGAGCGAGCGAGACCAGTCCCGAGTGCAGGTCACCGAGATGAGGGGAGTGGTGGCGGGCCTGAAGGATGGCCTCTGACTTTTGGGAAAGAGGTCAGATGCTAGCAGGAGCCAGAGCGTTGCACCGAGCAGCGCGGTCTGAGGTTACTTCACTAGTTCTTTCGGCTATCGGAGGAAAGAGGAGGAGAAGCGACGACGCCATCACGAGGAGGAGAGCACTGCCATGCCAGCGAAGCGGCATGAGGGCACAGGTGACAGCGGTGGCCCGGGAGATGGACCGGATGAGTGATTTGTACTCTTCCTTTTCCTTCTTCTCTTTTTTTTTGATGCACACTTGTACATGGTTTTTGATAGTGAAATGAAATCTTTTTATTGTTTTTATTTAAGATGCAAATGCGTATGAATGTGAATGGTAACTGACTGACTACTACCTTAGTACTGACAGAGAGTACGGATGAGAGAGACGGAGAGAGAACGGTAGGACTGATGACTAAGAGGGGAAATAGTTAACCAAAATCTGACAAAACCTAAAAAAGTGGTCTTACTTAAGAGCGCCAGAAGTAGAAAAAGGTTAAACCAATGACCGTCAGAGCGATGGAGAAAGGCGGTGGATGAAGGGATAAAATGGTCTAAGTGTAGACCACGTGGGGATTCCTAGTGGTCTTACGATAGACCGCTAGTGTAGAAACCCTGTGTAGTCTGAGCGGCACTCTTCCGTGAGAGTCCGAGCCCGGGGATAAAGGTCTCTAATCTGCACTAGAACACACCCTAACTTAAGCTAAGGCTACCTAGTACTAATCCTAATGTACCAACACTAAAATCAGAGCTTTATAAGTAGGAACAAGCCCAGAATTCGTAGATCAGAGGCAGCCTCTGCTATAAGTCTTAAAATTTCAGCAAAAACACCCAAGAACATCATGAAGAGAAGTTTTGAATCTAGTGCTATGGTAGAGGTCGCCAACACTGGAGCAAAGGTGGCTAGGAGAGAGCACGGGGAACTACAGCGGTTGACTTTGATCCCCAAGCACTTGCGTTAAAGTTCTTCAAGAGAGGTAAGCATAATTCTAAGTTCAAAAAGTTCATGTACTTCATCATTTTCTTCTCATGGCATTTCCCTTTCTTCTTTTTCTTCTTTCTTTTCCTTCTTTTTCAGCTTCTTCCTGGCCCAAGATGCTATTCTAGCCTTAAGTGGGTGGCTCCCATGATAAAGGAACTTCCTTTAGAGGTCTTTTCCATCCGAAGGGCATGGCACCTTCACCCTTTAGTGGTTCTAGCCAAAAATTTCTAGAAAATCTCCCTAAATTAGCCAAGCATTTCAGCTCTTGTAGAATTATGGCATCCTCAAACACATACATTCATATTCCTAACCTTTGAGGCCACTGTCCTACTAGAAGAGGTAGAGACCTACCTAACCCTTCCTAGGACTAAGGCGGGGGATGAAGACCTAGTGAGCCATACGGTGGAGCCTATAGACCCATCACTCATAATAGGGGATTTTTGATTCACAACCCAAAAGATGTTAGGACTATGATCAGCCCGCGCCATGTCCATTTGATACCCATGGCTCAATGGATCACCGCTTATTGTAAGAACAAGAGCGGGAGATTTGAAACCATAGCCAAGGCTACCTCAATTTGCTTATGTGTGGTCTTTCTTTTCACCACCACCGACCACCTCTTGGACACCCAAAACCTCAGCATTATTAGTGGGTTGTGGAGGGGTTTATCTATCTCTCAAGTGGTCCTTTCTTATCGTTATGAAGGCCTAAGTTCAGCTTGTCTAGGGGGGCCACTCTTCGGGTCAATGGTTATCCTTCAGTGTTGGATGGGAGTGAGACATAAGTTTTTACCCAAGGAGGACATGCCTTCAGCTAGCCATATATTCGGGAGCCACCCTTTATCCTTCATAGGTGGCGCATTTGGATTTTCTTCAGAGGTTGAGTGCCGGACGGTGGACAAGAAAACACGGGATGATTGGTGCCTCTATCTCAACACTTTGCCAATCGATAAGTTCGTGATGCGACCATGACTTCTTCGAAGCAGTACCCTTAGATTACCTCAGCGACCGGGCCTAGATCTTCAACTTATGGGGAACACTACGTTGGCGATCTATAACCCTCACCGGTGCCATCTCCAAGTTGGGCTACCACGTACTACGGTCCCTACACTATCACACTTCCCTCCCCTTCTAGCTAGGAAGATAAGGACCGAGGAGGATGAGCGAGCCATCCGGAATGCACTAATCATGTGGGAAATCAGCCCGGTGCGTGCTCTGCAAGCAGAAGTGGCAGAGGATGAAGAGGGGTACCGTGCTTACGTGAAGGAATTGCGCAAGATCCGGCCTTGTGCGGACAAAAGAATGAATGTAATTTGAGCTTTTGTTTTTGATGTACTTGGAATGATCAATAAAATAATGTTCAATGAACTTGATTGAATAGAATAAGAGATTTAAGTTGGGAAATGTGTAATGGATTGCTTGATTGATCTTGAATGGATGGACAAATCAATTTAGAACAGGGTTCTCTATCTAACAAAAGGTCCATTAAAGGGCCACTAACCAGGGACTAGTGGTCTTACGATAGACCGCTAGAGACAAGACCCAGGAAAACTGAGAGTGTTCAACTCTCGAAAAATGAAAAGCGGTCTAATTATGGGCCACCAGAACACTCGGATGGTATAAATTAAAACTGCGAGAGACAATTTACTGAGAGTTGATTTTTCTAGCTTTCGGGAAAGGAAAACGATCTAATTATAAATCGTCAGAGATGGTTAGCGGTCTAATGATAGACCGTGAGGGAACCAGAAACATAAGACTTGTGAGCTTTGAGTCTTGGGTGCTTGAACCTACGTCTGCACACACTTAGACCAGAAAACAAGTTAGATCTATTCTTAGACTCAACCCTTGCCTGAAGCAAGTTAGAAAATGACCATTTTTTGATATTTGGTCAAGGGGTGGAGCCTTATAAAATAGGCGGAAATATAATGAAAAAAATGCGATGCATGTAATGCAAGATGATGGTATTTGAAAGTATTTGATTTTTATGGGGTTTTTGAAATATCTGATTTTTGTGGGTTTTGACATATGTGATTTTTTTTAGATTTTGAAATATCTGATTTTTTTAGATTTTGAACTATATGATTTTTTTTTGGATTTTAAAATATCGATTTTTTTAGATTTTAAAATATATGATTTTTTTGGATTTTAAAAGCTAATTCCGTCTCGGCAACCAGAGCCCTACCTGTCATACTAGGATTCTACTGAGGTTGGCATGCTTTTGAGGTGACAATCCCTGGCCAGGACCAATGATGGTGATTCTACCGAGGCTATACCCAAGGGAATGTCTGGTCCTAAAAGAAAAATAGAAATAAGGAGATAAGCGTAGGCCATGTATAGAGGCTTTTAGGGTTTGCATCCTTCTCACGACAACCCATTCAGAGATTCGATCTATTGCGCCGGGGCTTTGCGTCCGTCATCGAACTTTTATCCACCCTAGGCACACGTACGACCAGGCTCATAATGTCCCACGGGGAAACTGTACTGCCACTCTTGCCATGCCTTGTTTCGTACATTTGTGGAGCTTTGACTTTGAAACTTCGAGTTTTTGAGATGAGCTTTTAATTTTGCTTTGATTTGCTCCTTTTTGCTTTTGATGCTGTAGTTGTTGTTTTTCTCTTCCTATGGACTTAGGTCATAACGGACTGCCCCTATTTGAGACCTCCTCTTGTCAGGGTGTCCAGATCGGTCATCACCCACTTATTCGCCTCTTGCCCCTAGATTCGACCAAGGAGAGAAATGGACAGGGACCTTGACTTCCCTCAGGCATGGCGAAGGAGAAACGGTGTTTACATGAGGAACCCGACTAGGGACGCTGTGAAGTGTGTGATTTGCCAAACTCGGGGTCCTCCTTTGTGTTGGAGGAAAAGGGACACCTCGCTACCGGGTTTTCATTAGCCCGACTCTAAGGATGAAAGTACTTAAGATACAACCCATTCCAAACGTGAGACAGCTGCTCACCTTCTGCATTGACTAAGCAATACGGATTCCCTGGATAAGCTCGGTTGTAACTTAGACCTGGGACCTCCGGACCGAATGAACTTGCGTTTAAAAACCATATCTCCTATTTGAAATTTGCACTCAATTAACTTCTTTTGAAAATAACATGAAACTCTCTTTTTGATAGACAGACATGTGATTGGCCGCATTCGTCCTCTTCTCATCCAAGAGTTCCAGCTGAACGAGCAATGCCTCTCGACGTTCATCGAGATTATGTTCTTTATCGAGTTGTACCCTTAGGGAAGGGATTAAGATCTCATATGGGAGCAACGCCTCCATCCCGTAGGTAAGAGCATAGGGGGTTTACCCCATAGGAGTACGGACAGAGGTGCGGTAAGCCCATAGAGCTTCTACCAATCTTTCAGGCCAATCAGAAAATTTGTGAGATTCACACGTCTTCTTTATGATTTTAAGAAGGGTTTTATTAATGGCCTCAGCTTGACCGTTACCTTGAGAATAATATGGCGATGAATGATGCAATGTAATATTGAACTTCTTACATAGGTCCTTGAGCTCTTGAGAGATGAATTGGGGTCCATTATCGGTGACGATGCTACTTGGCACTCCGAACCGCGAGATAATATTCTTCAAGATGAAGCGGCACACTGTGGTTGCTTTGATCTCTGCGTACGGCTCCGCTTCGGCCCACTTGGTGAAGTACTCATTGGCTGTAAGGATGAAGGATTTTTGCTTAGTCTGAGAATTGGGATCACCAAGCGGGCCAACAATGTCGAAAGCCCACATAGAAAATGGCCAAGGAGCAGAGAGAGGATGAAGAGATGATGCCAGAGCATGGATTTTATTAGCGTGGAGTTGGCATTTAAGACACCTCCGGACATAAAGGGAGCAATCTTCCTCTAGAGTGGGCCAATAGTAACCCTGCCTAAGGATTTTCTTTGCTAGAGCCTGGCCATTGACATGACCTCCACATTCACTAGAATGGGCTACTTCGGCCACCTTCCAAGCCTCGTCATCATCGAGACATCTCATGAGCATCCCATTGAGAGCGTGCATGTATAATTCTCCAACAATGATAGTGTACCTTGAGGCAGCTCTTCTAATAGCCTTACGCTATTCGGCATTTGCCCCTTCAGGGAACGATCCATCTTTGCAATACAGCTCCATTTCATGATACCATGACAATTCTTCTTCTTCTAGAATCTCCTCTAGCTCAGTTAAGGATACTTCCTTCAAATCTTTCTTCTCAGCCTTAGCCTCTACAGTCTTCCTAAGGTTGGGAAACCAACGATCCTGAAGAGAGGGAGCGTCTAATCTCTGAACGATGATAGTCTCCGTGCTGCGATTGAGAGGGAAAGACAGGGAGGAAGCGAGTGATGCCAGTGCATCAGTGAGAATATTCTGGGATCGGGGAGTGTGGATATAGATCAGCTTACGGAATTACCTAGCCAAAAGAGTGACCAAATCTTGATATGGCTTGAGCTTCGGGTCACGAGTGCGGTAAGTAGACAGAACTTGTCGTAGGACAAGCTGAGAGTCTCCTATGATGTTCAAATAGTGCACGCCCAAGAGATAGGCGTGCTTTAATCCTGCCAAGAGAGCCTCATACTCAGCGATGTTGTTGGTAGCAGGAAAACGAAGCTGATAAGCAAAAGGAATCGTCACCCCTTCTGGAGTGAGCAGAACAGCACCTATCCCTCGACCTTGAGAGTTGAGTGCACCATCGAAGTGCAGAGACCAAAAGGGATAATAGGTAAGAACAGAGAGATGCTCATCAGGGAAATCATCCTGAATAGAGTCCGTGCAGGGGATGCGAAGATGGGCAAGATGCTCAACGATGGCATATCCTTTGATCGCCTTCTGAACAACGAATGTGATATCGAACTGAGAGAGGAAGCTCTACCAGTGAGCTAACCTACTAGAAAGGATAGGCTTTTCTAAGAGATAACAGATTGGGTCCATTCTAGAGATCAGCCTAACTGGGTGGGCTAGAAAATAATGTTTTAGTTTCTGAGCTACCCACACTAAGGCGGCACAAGTCTTTTCCATGGCATTGTATTTGGCCTCTACAGGGTTAAATAACCTGGAGAGATAATAAGCTTCCCGCTCATTGCCTTCGTTATCTACTTGCGCTAAGACCGCCCCTAAGGAGTCCTCAATGACAGAAATGTATATGATTAGAAGTTTCCCAGGGACAGGAGGTTGCAACACCGGAGGATTGGTTAAATAAATCTTTAAATCTTCATAGGGCTTCTGACAATCTTCATTTCATTCAGATTTGACCCCCGCCTTTAGCAATTCATAAAATGGTCAGCACCTCTGAGAATGTTGGGATATGAATCTTCTGATGAATTGCAATCTAACAATCAATCCTCGAAGTTCAGTGATATTCTTAGGCGAAGGTATTTCCATGACGGCCTTTGCTTTGTTAAGATCATTCTGAATCCCCCGTTTGCTAACTATGAACCATAGCAACTTGCCTGAAGAGACTCTAAAAACATATTTCTTCGGATTCATTTTTAATTGGTACTCCCTAGCTCTCTGAAGCACCTTAGCCAGAATAGCGGGGTGTTCCTCTTTAGTTCTTGACTTCACCAAGATATCATCCACGTAAGCTTCCATGTAGACATGCATCATATCATGGAATATAGCCATCATCGCCCTTTGATAAGTGGCACCCGCGTTCTTCAAGCCGAACGGCATAACCACATAACAATATGTTCCCCAGGGCGTGGTGAAGGAGGTTTTCTCTTGATCCTCATGAGGGAGACGGATTTGGTTGCATCCTGAATAACCATCCATGAATGATAATGCTTCATACCCAACAGTGTTGTCCACTAAAACATCTATGTGAGGCAGCGGGAAATCATCATTTGGACATGCTTTCTTTAGATCCCTGAAATTAATGCAAATACACACCTTTATTTTCCATCCTTCTTGATGACAGGGACTATGTTCACCACCCACTGAGGATATAAGACAACTCTGATAAACTTGACATTGTACAATTTATCGATCTCTTCCTTAATCCTCAAGGCCATGTGGGGGTGAAATCTTCTTGATCTTTGTTTCACGGGTGTTGCCCCTTGTTTAAGTACGAGTTGGTGTTCCACTAAAGAGGGGTCAAGACACGGCATGTTCTCATAAGACTAGGCGAAAGAATCGCTATACTCCCTTAGAACCTTGATTAGATCTTCTTCTACCTCTGGAGGGAGATTAGCGGCAATAATAATGGGCTTGTGGTCTTCTTCGGTTCCCAAATTTATTTCCTTTGTAGGTTCATCCACTACCGACGATGGCTCGTCGAATTTTTTTAATCCTTGCGCATACAGATCGGCGGTGTCATCTACGTTGATGTCCTCATCATCAATCTGGTCTTTTTCATCCATGATTTCATAAACACCTAGTCCGTCGTCGCTCTACACCCCTTCTTGCTCCTCATCTTCTTCTATTACAATCACCGTAGCAATAAATTCCGGGCACTTCAGAAGAGCATGATATCGCTGAGCTAGATCCTGCAAGAACCTATCAGGAACAGATTTAGAATGACGCGCAAGTGGGCGTGGCTCAAGTGAGGAAGGGTTGGACGACCTAGAATAAGAACCTACTTCTCTATACCTAACAGACTCTACTTCCTTAGACTCCACGGACCTTACGTCTAACCTAGGAGAAAGGAAATCTAATGGGAAGGAGGCAGCAAGGGCCTCATGCCCTTGGGAGGAGGAGGGAGAAAAGACAACATAATCTTCCACTGAAATCTCCGTTTCAAATTTGACGTTTTTTTTTGGAGAGGATTAGTGGAGATCATGTAGCAAGAGGGAGAGGAAGGTGGAGGAGGGAGCCTGAGAGTGTACTTGGAGGGACAGAAGATATCGAGAAAAGGATCAGAGGAGGAGAAGAATAGAGTAGACAGACCAACTGGAGGACAGCAAGTGCATGTTTTGATGATGAGGAAATCAGTGGGGATTTCAAACAATAATGGATCAATCATTATAGGAGGTGAGGGGGTATGGATGCCAGCTTTTGGAACAGTGAAGACCGACAGAAAAGAGACCAAGTGAATATGACAGGTGAGCTCCCCCTTTCTCATGGATGGTAAGTTGGCTTCTTCGGCTGATAACATACAAGCCGTACCTCCTGACTTTCTTCTTCATCAAATAGCCTTCCAAAAGCCTAGCTATAATCAACCATGTCATCATCTGGCCCCTTTGGAAGCAATGGTGGGCTGGGAAATACATGAGCTGCATCTTCTTCTTTCTTGGGCTGACTTTGCTATGCTTTTAATGTGCCGAGCTGAAGAGGGCCTTTTATAAAATGCTGGCGGTAGTCCCATGTCAGGGGCCCGGAATTGCCCAGAATTGAGAGTGAAGACTCTTGATAGTCGAGGCCCCTTATGTTCATCTTTCTTCCTTTAGGGATCGGCTTGGTCCGCCCTTGTAGTTGTGTGCCGAGGCCTCTCCCTTGCTGATAGCCTAATTTTAATATAATGTCCCAGCCCTTGGAATATCGAATCTAGGACTTCACTTTAATATTTACTGCTGCAGAGACGGGCTTGCGTGGTGCATATGCCCATGGGAAATCCAGATCTAGCACTGAAATAACTGGCCACGTGTTGGGCCATAATGTTGGTAGAATTTTCTCGGAAATGGCCTTAACAGACTGGACCGTGGACATGCTTTTCACCTTAACCACCCTCCCTTGGAAAAGGAATTTAAGACATTGGTGGGCAGTGGATGGTACGATGTTGAGGTTGTCGATCCACGGACGACCCAAGATATCCTTGAACATAGGGTCGATGTCTAGCACAGAGAACTATATCGGCATAGTGAGAGGCCCCAGCTCAGCCTGAATAGTGACCACCCTGTGACATGTCCTTGGAGAGTTGTCATATGCTGCAATAGTTGTGGGGGTCGGCCTCAACAGATATTCTGATAAATTGCAGGCTCTCAAGGTGCTGAGCTCGCAGACATTAAAAGATGCCCCTGTGTCTACCAACGCCGCTTCTATGTTGACCTTGTTCA
This sequence comes from Amorphophallus konjac, assembly GCA_022559845.1. Lineage (NCBI taxonomy): Eukaryota > Viridiplantae > Streptophyta > Magnoliopsida > Alismatales > Araceae > Amorphophallus > Amorphophallus konjac. The sequence goes on from CM040127.1 coordinate 241,227,787, forward strand.
AAGTTATCGAAATGCATAGTGGCATTTGTCGGGCTTCCGGGGGCGCCAGTTCAGTTTCAGAAAAAGTGATTGTCGGCCCCTTTGAGATTGTAGCCAGAGCTGTTGGCAAGCTATCTACCGCCATGTCTTCATTAACAATCACCTTCTGTAGAAAATTCTTGAGTGCATCTTGATGAAGGGTGGATCTCTTTATCAACTCCAGCACGGAGATCTTGGCGGGTACTCTGTCCAGATGATGTAGTAGATCATATTGTGTGCCCAGCAGTAGATCTGCCTCCTCCGGATCAACAGCTTGTTGAGAGGACTGGGGATTAGGTGTAGGTGCACCAGTGGAAGGATAATTCCTGTGAAACAAATGCCCGCTCCGCAGGGCAAGGTTATGGGCTGGCACGGCATCAGATGGGGTCAAAACAAGCGGCATAACGGGCCCGGTGGGGTCAATGAGCAGCGTGGGGGGAAGGCGTAGTGAAAATGATAGGCGAGGGGTTTGATGGAGGCGAAGTGATGATTGGTGTGGGTGTCGGTAATGGGGTAGAGGTAGATGGAAGGAGGATAATGGGTGGATGGTTGGCTAGTGTTGTGGTGGTAGCAAATGTAGACTGTGAGGGAGTAGTAATAGATGGGTTAATAGGGAATGCGGATGGTAGAATGATGGGTTTGGTGGATGCGGAGGATAGTGGGGTTTGTTGATTAAGGGGAAGGATAACGGAAGGAGAAGAGCTACGGTGGTTGTGGTGGAGGGCCATGAGCCGTTGAACTGATGTGTCATCATCATAAGACCACCCGGCGTCGGGAGCCAGGGGTTGGACAAGATTAACTTGGGCCGGTGCCGACGATGGTGGCTGTGGAGAGGGAGGATGATTCGGCATGGGGTTCTCATGGATCCCCATGTCTTCAACAAGCTGTTGTTGCTATTGCGGCTATTGCTGTGGCAGCGGTGCTTGTTGCTACTGCACTTGCTGCCTTGGCGGCTGCCTTCTCTTCTCTTTAATTTTGATGATGGCCTTGTGCATCTCGGCCCAATCTATATTGTGTCCCTCATGTAAGTCATAGACCAAGTCCTTGAACTGAAAACATCCTTCAATTGTATGCCCCGGCTACCTGTGGATCATACAATAGTTTGTCTGATCAATGGCGGGTTCCTGTTGGGCCATTCCGGAGGAAGCTGGATTGCTCTAATTGACATGAGAGCCAAAAATATGTCCGTAAGAGACACGGGCAAAGGAGGGTATTGGGCTCTCTTCGGACCAGGACGCTTGTTGTTATATGTGTAGCCGTTGGGTTGCGCAGGTTGTGGTATTGCGGGGGTTACGGAGGTTGTTGCAGAGCGGGGAACGTGTTTTGCGGAGTGGCGAAGGTAGGGTGAGGATTTTGTGGAGTAGAGAAGGTGGGTTGAGCGTTTTGTGGCATGGAGAATTGGGGATTACAGGGGTTTTGTGGAAAGCGGAATGGTGCGGATTGGAAAGGGAACGTAATGGCTTGCACCTGCTCATTTGTTTGGACTCCCTCAGTGACAGGCCCCTGAGGTTTCTTATGATATTTGGGCTTTTGGGCTTCAAAGAGACTATGGATGGTGGAGTCCTTGAACTGTGTTTGTATGAATCTTGTCCGGCTATATATTTGGTGCATGTTTGATATGTTATTCGTAGCAAAAATATTTTGGAATGTGGGAGTAGCATTTGAAATCAACAGTTTGACCTTTTCTTCCTCTAGAATATGACCCGGCACTCGGGCAGCCATCTGTCTCCACCTGTCAGCATATGTAGCGAAATCTTCATCTGCCTTCATTTTCTCAGCTACTAAATCTATGAAGGATTACTCCGGGCCGACCCGGTCTTGAAACCATTGAATAAACTTTTCTTTCACCACTTTGAAACGTTCGGCATCCTCGAGTGGTAAGGCATAGAACCACTCTAAAGCCACTCCATCTAATGATCGGCGGAATAAATATGTCATAAGGCGATCATCATATTGGAATTGTGCCGATTCATACAAAAAGTCCCTCACATGAATGAAAGGATTGCTATTCCCGTCGTATTTACAGTATGTGGGGAGCTCAGACTGGGAAGGGAATTGGATGTTATGAAAGCTAGGAACCAGAACATCCACCAAAGATTGTGGGCCAACCTACTTTTGAAGAAAGTCAAGTTGTTGTTGCATGGCGACCCATTTATCAAGGAGCTCATGTTCCCGAGATGGTGCGGGCAACGTAAGAGGAGCGGGCTCAAAGCGGGGAGCCGAAGGATAGACCGATGGAGTAAGAGGCCCATAAGAAGGATATTGGGCCGGAGGATGACCCAAACTAGCATGGACTGGGGTCGCCCCTTCCTGAGGGTGAGAAAAGTCGGATGGGGCGATAAGAACCTAAGGCACGAAAGAGATGGGCCTATGAGACTCGGCCTGAGTAAATGAGGGAAGAACATACTTCCCTTTACCAAGAATTTGATGGGCCGATCCAGATGATTGGACCGCTTCTATATTGGAGAACTGGAGGGTCCTACGCTGGACTGGGATAAGATCGATCGGAGTGGGTGGAATCCCGGGTCCAGAGATAGAGATATTAGACAGACTTTGTATAATCATGGGAGATGGGGCATTGGACCTTTGTAAGGTCTGATAGAGGGCCTGAAGTTGGGCCGGATCCAATTGGGCCATCATCTGCAAAATCTGGCCTGTAGGATTATTGGAAACAAGGGAGGGCTGGACACCCTCCATGGAGATAGCAGATGGAGGAGGGATGATCCCTTCTCCTGATTGGAGTTGGGTGACCCTAGGTGGGTCCTCCAAGAGACCTTGAGGAAGGGATTCCCCATGAGAACGAGGAAGATCATAAGAAGACATGGCGGATTCAAAAGGGGGATTAGAATAAGAGGTGAAAAAGGAATTGCTCCTAGAGGATGATTCTAAGGACCGAAAGCAACTCCACATGCAATGGAAAACCTTGACAAAAGACAAACAACACAAACAAACACCAAATGAGACACTAAAATAAAGACTCAAATCTATGAAGACAAAGAAGGGGATGAGAGGCACTCAAAGGCAACCAAGTTATAATGATGCACAAATTTTACTTGTTTCTTCCTTTAGAACCTTGATGATTTGAATTTAATATGTTCTCTCCAACAATAGGTTCCTAATAGGAAAGGGTATGGGGGACTTGGTTGACTCTAGATGTAAACTCTCCCTCACTTATGCAACCTAGACACGGTGTGGTAAAGGTACAATCGGCCTGGCGTCTGTGAGAGAATCCACGGCTCGCGGGGACTCATGGAGGTCTCGGATGTGATCACCTAGTCGACCCCTAGGAATATGGAGGCGAGAGGCTCACACACCAAGGTAGCAAATGCAACTATGATATGAATATGAATGATCCTATGTGCACCGGTGTGCATGCAAATTCTAGCCTAAAAACTAACAACCAAATGTGCAAACAATGATGTAAATATGTATAACAACCAAGGAGGAAATTACATAACACCCAAGCATGAAAGTCACAAAAAAAATTGCAGAAATAAACTCAACCTTGGGATGCGTATCTGTGACTGGCGAAACGATCTGATATGAGACCGCCAGAGAGATAAGACGGCCTATTTCTGGATAGCTTTTAAGCGGTAAACGGTAAACGGTCGAACGGTGGACCGCCAAGGTGACCAGAGAGCAGAAACTAGTAGGAAATTAAATGGAAAATCTAATTAAAACACAAGGGCAACAGGGTTAAATCAACAGTAGCAGGTCAAACAGAAGCTCAACACGATTGGCACTAGATGTCCCACCGTGATTGCCAAAAAATAAGGGATGTTGGTTTCTAAATGGTTCCCTAAATGGTGAAGATATGATGATGAACAAGTTGATATAAATGATGTGAAATCATGAACAAATGCAACATCACCTCAAGCAATCAACATGGAAACATAAGCACATGGGCATGTCATCTTCATCAGAAATAAGCAAAAGAAAAGAAAAACACATGCCGGGGCGTGGAGCAAAGGAATAAAACCAAACACACACCGTAGGTGTGGAGCAACTAAACTAAAACCAAAAAAGTGAGATATGAGGAAGATAGAGAAGACTACTTCCCAAACTAAAGGAGTCTGATCGCCACCAAGGTAATTAAAATAGCAAAGCTAAGGTAAATACCTTGAAAAGAGGAGGATGAAGCACCCGCCCACGGGAGATGAAAACCAGAGAACTACGTTGTCAAACGGTCTAATATCAGGCCGCGAATGAACCATAAATGGCCTTACGATAAGCCGCCAGAGTCTCGCAAACGGTCTAATGTAGAGCCGCCAGAGCACATAGAAAAACAACTTGGGACTTGAATCTCCACTTCTCCTGGCCGGCCAGAAGAGCTGGGCCTCGTGCTGGGAACCCTGTGGACCTGCAAAAAAGTGTTGAAGCACAGAAAAACAACCCATATTAGCCCTATGACAAGTGTAGCAACTATAATGCAAATAAACTAAAGTGCATGCAAAAGGAACGGTGGATACCTAGGGCGGTGCATTTTAAACCCCTGTGGGGCGTGAAAAAGATGGGAGGATGTTTAAAAATGATGCAAAGATGATAGAACTGGGAAGGGGAAAAGGGAAGATGCTTGTGAATGCTATGAAGAGGGGAAAGAAACTAAAGAAGAAAATGACACTATTAAACCCTTGGAACTTAATACTCCCTGGACTTGAAGGCTAATGGACGTAGACAACACTTCTCCTTGATGGGTAATCGCTCCAGAATGCGGCAGCACCTCGACCTAAGCTCTATAATTCTCCTTCTCAACCCATGAAGCCAAGGGTTCTATTTATAGACCCTCAAACTCTCTAGACGAGTTGGAGAAATTCCAGCAAAAAAGTAGGGCAGAGCTTAGCAACCTCTTGAAGATAATACTCTTAAGAGTCCATAGAAATAAATGGAAGCTTCTGAGGATCTCTATTGAGAGAGAAATCATCAAATCAAAACTATAATTTTGCCACGGCACATCAGAGAAAAATAGTTATAGCATGACTCTCTATCTGCACAAACGGTCTTACGATAGACTACCACTTGGAACAAATGGTCTAAGGATAGACCGCTAACCTCGGTCGTCCACCAGAAGATAAGGTCAACAGGTGAAAACTTCATGAACAGGACTCTGGAGCCAAGGAACGGTCTAAGATAAAACAGCCACAATGCCTCTAATGGCCATACGATAAACCGCCAGAGCTCAACGGATAACAACAGATAAGGTTGAGAGAAAGATGTTGGCTCTGGACTCTTGCGTCAGAAAATGGCCTTAAGATAAACCGCTACACGTAATCAAATGGCAATTCTATATACCGCCAAAGATAGTGGCATGGCAAAACAAATGAAAGCCTTACTATGCTCCAACCCACAGGAAAATGAATAAGGAGCGAGACCCAATCAAGGAGAATGACGCATGAAATAAGCCTCAAAGTTGACCAAGATGGCTCAATAAATGGCATATAACTCAGAGCATCATAAAGATAAATAAGGAGATGACCCAACTCATTGGTCATAAAATGGGTGTCAACACTATGCACAAGATAAAGTCTGTACACATATAAGTCTGAGCACGTTCAGTGTCTGAGCATCAATATCCATATGTCTGTACATGATGACCATGCTCTGAGGCATTTGCATATAGATTTATATCATTGGTCTGAGCATTAAGTATGCACTCTAAGTGTTTGACTAAAGGTCTGATGTCTGAATTGCAGGGTTAATCACTACGTCTCTGAAAGTAGTAGAAACTTAAGTGGAGCACGTGACCCAAGACTCTAATGATTGGCACATGATCCAAGATAGATATCATTATGGTATTCTGCTATGTGGTTCATCGTCCATTTGCATCTGACACGTGTCTTCTCGAAGCACTTTATGGACCGACTATTTGGGCGGGAATGTTCACTACACGCGCCAAACTAACAACTCTGTGGAGACCACATATTTTCCGAAGATCTATAAATAGAATAGCTCCATCGTTTGAGAAAAATGATATCCTAATATTGATCACACTTGAGCGAGTGCATATGGAGTGATCCAGAGAGTTTGAGTAAGAGAAAGAAGAAGAGTGAGTTGCAGAGAGAATTCCAGAAAAGAGAGAAAAGGAGAGTATCGTTTCTGAAGAAGAAATTGAAGAGTTGAAGAGCTGGTTGGTGGTCACGATCCCTAGATCAGATCTAGGATTGTTTGCACCCTTGTGAGCTTATTGTATTTCGAATTAGATCTGGTTTCTATCTTTTATTTTTTCGTTCCTGTTCTTTCTTTATCATGTTCTTTCAAGCTGTGTGGCAGCAGAGCAAAGCTGTAATGCTCAGCGGAGGAGGTGGATTCCTCGGACAACAAGCTGTGATGCTCAGCGGTCTGTAAGCAAGCTGTAATGCTCAGCGGTCGCAAGCTGTGCTGTGCAGCGGACGCAAGCTGTGGTGCGCAGCGGTTCAAGCTGTTTGGCAGCAGTAAGCCACACTCAGTTTTGAGTGTGGGGTGGATGTAGGTAAAAACTGAACCACCTAAAAATCACTTTGCATCCTATGTGAGTGTTTGTTTGTGTTTCACTTCGTTAGATGCATGACTAGGATCACTTATCTTTAAGTGCTTAATTCTAATTGTAATTTCAATCTGATGATCTGAGAGCTTCGTCACACTTGGTTGATTCAGTTTTTTTTGTTCATCCTAGAGACATTTTGCTAATTCATTTCTGTGAGCATATCTCTGATATTTGCTTTAGATCAGTTAGAGCTGTTTAAATTCTTAATTCCGCAAAATTCCTCACTTAGATCCATTCACCCCCCTCTGGATCTTCATGTGCATCACGACAATTAGTATCATCGTGGATCACCAATCCCAACAATTGGTATCAGAGCGGGTTTCTGAGTTTTTAGATCCAATGATCTACAGATCAGATCCTGTATCTTTGGTGCATCCAGTGTGTTTTTGTCTCTGGTTTAGATTTGTCTTTATGGCAAATCCACCGAGATTTGATGGATCTGGTTTTTGTGTTTGGCTAGGAAAATTCAAAGATTATGTAATATCTGTAGATTCGAACTTATGGATTTTGATAGCACATAGTCCATACGATGTTCCAGAGGATCAATCCAAATGGACTGTCGTTGAGAGATTTAAGAATGCAGAGAACATGAAAGCACTAGAAATGGTAAAGAGGGCGATAGATATCAATGCGCTTCCTAGTGTGAATGTGTGCAGGTCTGCTAAGGAAATTTTGGCGAAAATCAATCCAGTTCGGTAACAGAAGGAAGACCACAAATGCTTTGTGGCAAGTGATGAAACTACTGATGAAGAGGTAAGGTCTCCTTTCAAAGATTACACAGTAGATCAATGGGAAGAAGCTTATACTAAATTGTTTATCATGTATGAGAAAATTAGAAAAGAAAATAAATCATTGAAAAAGAAATTGAAATATGATGAATCTGATCATGTTGAAGATGAAGAACTAAGAACTAAAATTGACATACTAAAAATGAAATTACAGGAGTTTAACAAGGAGAAATCTGAATTGAATAGATTAAAATATGAGAATGATAGTCTTAGAAATAAACTTCTTGAAGCAGAAAACACATAATCAAAAGAAGAAAATGATGAATGTATTTTTCTAAAAGAAGTGATTGAGGATCTTAATTCTGATAATGATATGCAGAAGAATCTGATTGTTTCTTTAGAAGAAGAAAATCATTTGTTGCTTGAGAAGAAGAAAGAAGTCGAACAATCTGAAGAAACTATGATGGATGAAAACAATAATTTGATAGAACAAAATAAGAAGCTAATGGTCTTGAACACTGTAATGTCAGAAAAATGGTTAGCTATTGAAAAAGGAAAATTTGTTTTGAAAGAAGATGAAGCTGACTGTGAAATAAAACTAAAACAGGAAATAGAAAAACTCAAAAGTTTGAATGATGCACTGCATCAACAAGTAACTTGTTGTGAAAATGATATTGCTGGCTATGAGATGAGCATTACCTCCTTACAATCTGAAATCCATGATTTGAACAATTCCATGTCAAAATTTATTGAAGGGAATAATAATTTTGATAAAATTCTTGGAACTAAAGTGAATTTTCAGAGAGAAGGACTGGGTTATAATCCAGTTAAGAAGAAGAAGTTTCAAAATAAACTATCAACTTCATTCGTGAGCAGTTCTGAAAACCCCAAATCATCCTGCTCATCTGTTTTTCAATTTAATGCCAAGAAAACTGAAAATTCATCAAAAATTATGAAAAAGATTGGAAAACAGAAAAAGGGTTTGAATTAGAATAAAACCAAGAATATGTCTGCTTTTTCTGTGAATTATGCTATGTCTGATAAATCCAATAGTTGAGTGCACGTTGTTAAAAATTCTCCAATTCATTCACATGCACACACAAAGACTGTCTTATGTCACTATTGTGGTAAGGGAGATCATGCCATGGATAACTGCCAGATAATGATGGCTGATGACATGAGGGCCCTGAAGAAAGTGAATGTACTTCAGAGTGTTAATGAGAATAAGCAAAAAACATTTAAGAACACTTCTGGTAAATATGTCAATGTGCATGCTAAGTCAAATGTCTCTCCACACAAGCATGTGAATAGGAATAAGGACAAAACTTCATGTTTCAACTGTGGTAGATATGGTCACAACATGTATAATTGTTACTTCCTGTCACACAATGATCAATTGGTTCACAAGTTTCATGTTAAAAACAATCATGGACAGAATTATCAAGCTAAGAAACATGCTATTCAGAAATTAGAGTGTTTTAATTGTGGGAAGTTGGGAATGTGGCATAACAATGCTAGTCATTAAAGAAAATTTTTCATGCTAAACATTCTCAGTTACCTGCTTTTAGAAACACGCATATAAGGAATAACTTTACTCTAAATCATAGATATCCAAAATGCAATCACTGTGGAAAACTTGGTCATAAATGTTTGAATGCTATTGGATAAAATCTTATTTGAATGCTTGGAAAAATTGGAGTACACTTGCTAGAGGTGTTACTCATCTAATAGGACCCAAGGGTTCTTGGGTTCCTAGATATGCGAGATAATATTCTCTTGCAGGTGTGTCTTGGTGGAAGGAATAAAAGGGGTTGAAGAAAAACACAAGGCACATGAAGGTCAGTTAAACCCCATTCTTACTCATTCTTGTATTACTTATTTTATGGCTTGAAAAATTTCTCTTCGAGTTTCTGCATGATTGGTCAGAATGAATATACATAAATGCCATCTCATCAATTAATGTTATTGATTAATGTTATCTTGAAATGAATGTTGAATTTCTAATCATCTGCCATATGCATAACTCATATGAAAATTTTCATGCTAAGAATTTGTCAATGTTAGTCAATCATGTTCATAATAGTTGCATTAGTCTGCATGACTCCTTGGTATATCAAATGGTAAGTTGGGAGAAGGGCAGATCTTTTCTGTCTAGAAACCCATGCTTTGCGTAGAGATTAGACCTCCGCCAAGTACCAAGGGTCCAAAACATTGCATGTAGTGTAAATCTGTATTGTGCATTTAATTACTGCATCACTGTGTACCTTAAGAAAAGAAATGATATTTGGCTGAAACAACTGCACATAGTGAGGGGGAGCTGAGCTGAGCTGAGATGAACTTGTCAGATATAGTGGTCTATGGCTGGTTGTCAAAATATGAGCTCCGCTAGTGCTGTTTGTTGTATTGCTGAAATGATGTTTTGATGATGTATTGGACATCCTACTTGAAAAGGCTTTCAGGTTGATGCTTATGGAAGGTGCCTCAACCTCACCATGCAAGCAAGTCGAAGTATATAGGAGATGGATCGACCTTAGTTGGCTGGCTAGTTGAATCACATGGATAGGACCTCATCTTTGCTACATTCAGAATTAGCAGAAGTTGGTATGCTGCTAGTTTTACAGAAGGTTGTTTGTTAGTTGAAGGGCTAGTAAAGGATAAGTCTTTAGTTGTCTGCAAATCTTTCATGAGACTTACCCTTGCTCCTATGTGGCCTTCTATCCTGTCCACATCCTTATTCTTATCTGAATTCCATAATAAGTCCTTGGACTCTGTCATTTAGGGGGAGTAATACTTTGAAATCTGTCAACTTCACTAACCATCAATTTTTGGTTACTAAGACCACCCTGATCCAAAATAATCTTGCTGGACTTTACACCAAGATGTTTTTCTGCTTATGAAGATTAAATCCCATGTTAATTGTTCAAAAAATGCTCTTGATTGTATCATCAATGGTCTTAAAACCTTCTAAAAATTGGAACTGTTCGGAAGAATCTCCAGAGATATGAAAATTATTTGTAATAAGACAATCTGATAGAAGATATTGTGCTTATATAGTTCTTAAGCCATGTTTTTAAGAAAAATATGTTAAAAGACTAGGGAATACGCCATATATAAAATTAAAAAAAATTATATATATGCAGAGCAATGGCATATTATGTTTGAGAAACTGACTGTCTGTATCAAAGAAATTCAGAGGTCATGTCATGATAATGAATGCTATCTCTGTTCAAAATTAGTAGCATAAAGGTAAACTGCACTGAGTACCCAGGGATTCGGGTGTTTGATCAACATGTCTCCTTGAGTAAAAAGGTGTAGTTAGAGTGGAATGCTCAATCAAGTGAATAAAAGATCAATGAAAATATGGTTGACTCTGGGTTCTTTTTCAGAAAACTTAAACTATTTTTGAGAACAATCAGTTTTGGCTAATGAAAATGATTAGTAAGATTAATGATTTTTTTGATTGGGCATAGTACATTGATTAGATTGTTTTACTTCCATTGATTTTGCTTCAATGGAATAATGTATGAAGGATTATACATCAAGATATAATCTCATAAGCAGAAAATCATATAGGTGTAAAGAAAGGTTTTTAACCAAAGTAAAGGCTAATATGGTAATTAACTTTTGAAATTGGTAAAGTCGATAGAACGTTAGGTATAACTTTACCCTATTTTCATAGTCGTCCTTACTTTGAAACCCACTTCACCAAGGTCGAAGCTTCTCTCTCAGCATCGACGTTCCCTACGTCCGTGCTGACCTTCTCTAGATTGTAGTCTTGGCCTTTTCATTTTTGTTCTCCACATTTCTTTTACCCATCCTACCACTTCTCATCCTCCACTCTTTACCGCTTTCGTCATGTCCTCTCCAATTGTCAATAGCAAGGGGAAGAGAAAGGTAATGGAGGAGCAGCAGCTGACGGAACCTTTGTCTATGAAACCTGCCGTAGCTCATCACTATGAAAGAAGATCGAAGGAGGTACACGCTGAAGGCATCGTTTCTGGGCTGGCCAAAGAGAAATCAGGCAAGGGTAAAGAAAAGGTAGTAGAAGTTCCAGTTAAGTGGCGATGAATAGCTACTGCAGAAACAATCCACAGAGAACCTAAAGAGGAAGAACATGAGATTGAAGCTTCATTGCAGACTGAATCAATGATTGAAACTGGTAAAATCTTTTTCCCACGATATGTGGACTTTTATGATGAAAGTATGCTTGCTGAGTTTCCGGAGTTATGAGAATTGATTAAGTTCTAGAAATGGAAGAAATTTATGCGACGACATAGAATTTATTACCCTAGGCTAGTCACAGAGTTCTACATGAACATGAAATTTGATTCAAAACAGTCCAAGATTTGGTCCACTGTTAGAGGAACTAAAATTAAAATCTCTAGGCATTTTCTTCACAAAGTGTTTAGGATTCCAGAAGATGGAGTTATAGAAGGGGATTTTGAGTATGATAAGCATGAAGCCTACTCCATTCTTACTGAAGAGGGGCGATCTCGCGCTGGTCCTGAGCTGGAGGAGATGATCACCGAATAGTGAACTGCAAGGAAGGGAAATAGATCAAGGGGCCCAGGGATGGTTCCCTGGGGAAAACCCTCCGATGCCTAAGTCAGTAGAGCAGTGGTGGAAGCTATGAAGGGAGGAAGAAGGAGATGCAAGAGATCCCTCTCCACCACGGTGGTGAAGTGGTTCCTGCTCAGGGAGTTTTAGGCATGTGTTGGCCTTACCTTTCGCTGGAGGGAGTCCCGGGTTTAAATAGTGTGCCAGCCTTAGGAGTCCCATAAGCTGAGGAGTTTCAAGCGGGGGTTACGTCCTCGACGTGGGCTCTTTACATCCTCGACATGGGCTCTTTACGTCCTCATCGTGGGCTCTTTATAGCCTTGAGGATTCGTGGGCCACCTTATCCACGTAAACTCCTACTCAGAAAGGGTTCTCAATGGCAGCGTGGATAAGCAACCGTCGGTCGACCCAAGCGTGAAGAGTGCCAGCCCTGTCCCGGGTGATAGGCATAGCTTGGGTGAGGTTTGGTCGGAGTGGGCACTGGGCGCCAGCCCTTATCCTGGCAAGGGAGATAGGTCGGGTGTGGGTCTTCCTCTGACCGGATAGACGCTCGGCCTTTCGAGCCTAATGGCCGCCTAGGAAGTGCTTGATCCCGAGTGAATTTATTGGGCTTTTATGCTAAGTGGGCCCTGCGGTGCGGTCACTTAGATGAGCTGGTCCTCGTTTGGTCTCACTGGACCTAGTTCGGTCGCTCTTAGATGGGCTACAGAAATCCCCCTCTCCACTTACTGACTTGCCTAGCAACCCAAAGGACAAAGAACAGACTAAGCTGACTCATTTTAATACCAACAAGTTCTCCCCTCTTAAGAGATTATTGCACCATATCTTTACAACAATAATAACCCCTCAGGGAGGAGGGAGAGGGAGACTTATTGAATCCCAGAGATTCATTTTATTTTGCATGTTCAAAAGAATTAGGGTATGTCTGCCTAAACTGGTGATTCAGATCATGGGTACTTGTAAAGCGTTAAGGAGACATCTACCTTATGTTGCCCATCTCACAGCCATCTTCAAGAAGGAGCCATCTCAGTAGAGGATGAGACCTATAAGGAAATCTCCAAAGTCAATGTTTACAACATGGATTTTATTGCAACTTTTATGAAGTTACAAAATTATCGGGTCAGTCTAGAGAAAGAATGTGTTGATAAATCTAAAAGGAAAGGGGAAGAACAGCTAGCAAAAAATGAAGCTCAACGAGAAGTTGAACAGGATGAGCAACCAATGATAGTTGAGAAAGAGAAAGAACCAATATAAGAAGAAACCCATGAAGAAGAAATCTAGTTTGCAGATGTAGAGGATCAGCCCCCAGTGTATGAGCAAGTAGAAGTGGCAGTGCAGCCAGAACAGGAAGCTCATAAAGTGTTGGAAGAATCTGTCCCAGAGCGTCAAGTAGAGCTTCATCCAGTAATAGCTGAGGATGAACATGAACCTATTCAGCAGTTAAATGAAAATGAAGAATGAATATTGACACAGGAGAAGTTCATGAAGAGCAGCAAATGGAAGAAGTTCAAACGCAACAAGAATTTCGTGAACTGGAAGAACAACACTTGGCTGATGATCAATTCTTACAACAATTGGACCAACACATTTATAATCTCATTGATTAGATGGAACAGCAGCAGCAACATCAATTAATTGAAAACAAATCTAAACAGAGGTTTGAGCAGCAAAGGGAAGAGGAGATACATGAAGAGCAACCTCAGGAAGATCAAGAAGTTAAGGTTGAAGCTCCACAAGAAGAATTTTTAGGTCATGCTACTTACTATGGACCTTATCATGGGCCATTAACTGCATTATGGATACAGCCTCCCTTGTCTTCTGAAGAACCTTTCATTTCACCAGATTTTCAAGCCTCTAGTTTAGCTGGACCTAACTCAGGACAACAATCTGTAGAGATGTTAAACACACTGGTAAATCTTCTTATGAACCAAAGTAGGATAATGAATGCTCAGTTTATGCACTTACATACAGCTGTAGAAAGATTGGATGGAAGAACGCGTCATGTTGAGCAAACTGTTAATAGTCAATGACAAAAATTTGTTTATGACAAATTCAAATCTGATCAAGAACTTCATGGATTCTTAGATTCTCTTCTACATGTATGTGAGAATGTTGGAACACTTGTGACGGATATAAGACTGACACAAGCAGAACATTATGCAAAATCTACACAAATGCTAGTCCATGCTTTTGATATCAAAAGTGAACTAGAAATCATTAGAAACTAGCTAAACTTAATGAGAAGACCAGAAGACTATGTCTCAAAGGATTAACTCAATTTAAGATGATGTTCAGGGTAGCATTATACAGCTTGGAAACATCTATGGGAAACCGGATTTTGTCCAAGCTCATGTTCAGAATCTTGTTAACAAATTCAGAGAGATAGTTTCATCTCAAGCCGCCAGTGCCTCCACCTCAATGGCTGAGATACATCACCAGCAGACTTCACAAGTGGAAAATATGTGTACTATGCTCCAAAACTGGTTTGTAGATCTGACATCCACTATAAAAGAGCTACAAGCACAAGTCTAGCAGAATGACCAGAAAATGATGACCAAGTTTGCTGCATTGGGCACCAAAGTTGAAAGAATTCCCCAGAGGTTTCCACAAGCCATACCGTTGAAAGCACAGGGAAGTTCAAGTAGATCACCAACAGTGACAATTGCTCAAAGATGAAGCAAACGAGGTAGCAGAACTACTGCAGCTGGTGGACCTTCTGCAGTTAGTAGAATTTCTCCAGCTGATATTTGATGATTGTCACAATCAGGGGGAGATTACTCTTGCTGTGTTTCTTTTTGATAATGACAAAGGGGGAGAGAAACTGTCATATCTATCTTCTTTTGAAATTTTTCAAAATTTTGGAGTTGTTTGTTTTGGGAAGAGAACTTTGGAATCATGGTTTGAATGAGAAAGAAAAGGACAAGGCTTCTAAATTCCTATTTTTTAAAAAAACACTTGTGTGCCGTGATATTTAGTCAAACATTAGTTTGTTTTTCTTATTGTACACAGAAATGTCAGTGTTGCATCCTTGTCTTGAATGTCCCTATTATGCATGTCAGTCCATATATCTAGGCTTGAATCTTCGTTTGATTAGAATGAAAACAATGATTGTGTGTAATTTTCATTTGTGTGCAAACATACATGACTCATAGTTGTCATCATCAAAAAGGGGGAGATTGTTGGAACCCTAGTTTTGATAATGACAGTCTATGAATCATAATTTGGACTGAAATGCATAAGTACCTTCATATTTAACATACCTGATTTGTGTCTAAGTGTTAGACAAAGGTTAATGCATTTTCAGGCCATTTTCACCTCAGGTCGATGCATGTTTTGGTAATCGGACTCATAACGTCGATGCATGTTTTTTTGTCTCATGACCCATATGGTCGGAGCACCTTTACTGTAGTCAGAGCACACTAGGCATGGTCGGAGCACTTGGTTCATACAAGTCTGAGCACATATATTCCAAGTCGGAGCACATGCATATTGAGTCAGTGCACACGCGCACGCTCACTGGTATAAGGTCAGAGCACCTTCTCTAAGTTTGAACACATGCACACGTAGGGTCTGAGCATATCATGTATAAGGTCTGTGCACATTCCTCTTTATGATATATAAGGTCGGTGCATATAGTCATAAGCATATAGAAGGTCGGTGCACATTTGCCAAATGCATCTACAAGGTCAGTGCATGTCTGAAGTGTGCATGACTAAGGTCGGTGCACATTGGCATCTTGCATGACCGAGGTCGGTGCACGTTTGCAGTATGCATGACTAAGGTTGGTGCATATTGGCATCTTGCAAGACTGAGGTCGGTGCACATTTGCAAGGACAAGTCTATGCACATTTTCATATGATGCTATATGGTCCGTGCATATGCATACTTCGAGGTCTAAGCACATGCATAATAAAGGTCTGTACACAAGGTAAAGTCTATACACATATAAGTCTGAGCACGTTCAGGGTCTGAGCATCAATGTCCATATGCCTGTACATCATGACCATGCTCTGAGGCATTTGCATATAGATTTATATCATTGGTCTGAGCATTAAGTATGCACTCTAAGTGTTTGTTTAAAAGTCTGATGTCTAAATTGCAGGGTTAATCACTACGTCTCTGAAAGTAGTAGAAACTTAAGTGGAGCACGTGACCCAAGACTCTAATGATTGGCACGTGATCTAAGGTAGATATCATTGTGGTATTCTGCTATGTGGTTCATCGTCCATATGCATCTGACACGTGGCTTCTCGAAGCACTTTATGGACTGACTGTTTGGGCGGGAATGTTCCCTCCACGCACCAAACTGACAACTCTATGGGGACCACAGATTTTTTGAAAATCTATAAATAGAATACCTCCATCGTTTGTGGAAAATGATCTCCTGGTATTGAGCACACTTGAGCGTGTGCATACGGAGTGATCCAGAGAGTTTGAATAAGAGAAAGAAGAAGAGAGAGTTGCAGAGAGAATTCATGAAAAGAGAGAAAAGCAGAGTATCGTTTCTGAAGAAGAAATTGAAGAGTTGAAGAGCTGGTTGGTGGTCACGATCCCTAGATCATATCTAGGATCGTTTGCTCCCTTGTGAGCTTATTGTATTTCGAGTCTGATCTGGTTTCTTTCTTTTATTTTTTCATTCTTGTTCTTTCTTTATCATCTTCTTTCAAGCTGTGTGGCAGCAGAGCTAAGCTGTAATGCTCAGCGGGCGAGGTGGATTCCTCAGACAGCAAGCTGTGATGCTTAGTGATCTGTAAGCAAGCTGTGATGCTCAGCAGACGTAAGCTATGGTGCGCAGCGGTTCAAGCTATTTGGCAGTAGTAAAACACACTCGATTCTGAGTGTGGGGTGGATGTAGGTGAAAGCCGAACCACCTAAAAATCCCTGTGCATCCTATGTGAGTGGTTGTTTGTGTTTCACTTCGCTAGATGCATGACTAGGATTGCTTGTCTTTAAGTGCTTAATTCTGATTGCAATTTCAGTCAGATGATCTGAGAGCTTCGTCACACTTGGTTGATTCAGTTTTTTTTTTGGTTCATCCGAGAGACATTTTGCTAGTTCATTTCTGTGAGCATATCTCTGATATTTGCTTTAGATCAGTTAGAGCTGTTTAAATTCTTAATTCTGCAAAATTTCTCACTTAGATCCATTCACCTCCCTCTGGATCTTCCTGTGGATCACGACAATTAGTATCATCGTGGATCACCAATCCCAACAGTTTGGTAAAACCCCAACCTTTTCCCTTTATTGTCAAACTTGGTAGTTTTGATGTTTTTACTTATGATTCTGCTATGCTTCTCATTTCATATTCTGATCTCTTCACAAGCCATACATGTTTTCATTGAATGAATATTTGGTATATCAAATGGTGATATGTGAAATGACATATTAACTCTGTCAGAAAGCTGTCATTATCTATGAGTTGGATCTTCGGATCAAGACCTCCACCTTGTACCAATATTCAAAATGTCAATTTGGTCGGCTTATGAGGATTCATGTATTTTGAATGAAATCGATTTGCCTTTAATTTGCATATCTTTCAAATTGAATCTAAAAAACTCTCTTGTTTCAAAAAGGTAAATTTCTGAACTGTGGAACTGCTTGATCACTAATGCAACAATTGGTATTGAATGTTGACCATGGCTCAGTGTAAAGCTCTTTGACCTTGTGTGGTTGTTTTGCATGAATGACAAGTTGCTTGATTTGTTCAAACTGAAAGTTTATCTCTCACAATACTATTTTGAATGATCATGGTTGAACGTTTGGGTTCTAAGGAAAATGGTTTTTCATGATGAAATCTAGAATAAAAATGCTCATGGTTCAGTGCTAAATTTATTGAAAAAATTCATCTTTTGAATTCATTGGTTTCAAGCTTGCTTGAATATTCAAGAATATACAAAAACTGAAAATCTGCATAAAAAAGGATCACATTGGCATCTTTGCATATCATTCACATACTATGCATGCATTGTGAATTTGAGTCTCATGCATACTTTGACTTATTTATGCTTGAATGTCATGATTTACGGGTATACAAAATGGCAAAAAGATGCATATTACATATTCATGCATATAGGACATATGCATATATTTCATGATGATTGCATATCATGAATCATGAGTGCTTGCATGAATGTTTCCTAAAACCTTGCATGCGTGCATGTACATAGTTTATGAAACAACTTCTTGACTTTTCTAAGTCTCCACCTCCTTCCTAAATAATAATGTAGTGATCTCATTCATATGTGATATATGTCATACACTAAGGGGGAAGATTTATTTCCGACCGTGCATACATTTAGGGGGAGTCATAGCCGTGTCTTGTCAAATTCATTTTATACATGTAAAATAAAACTATTTCCCCCACACTTTTGCACAAAATGAATTTAATGACTTTCATTGATAAAGATTTGAGAATTTTCTTCCAACACTTTAAATAGAACTTGAATCTCTTCATGGACATTAAAGAGTATTCCTGATGAAAAAGTTTCCTACCCCGTAAAATTCAATAAGTGCAATGTCAAACCAAGTAGCCGGGAATCTCCATTGAGACAAATGAGGAAACTCACGTCGAACGGTGAAATAAAAATTCACATGCGTGACGAATCCAAGTAGTCGGGAATTCCCATTGAGACATATGAGGAAAGTCACGCTGAACGGTGAAGTCTATTAAAAGAAACAAAATAGGGGTTGTGCAAAGCTACTGAAAGTCAAGAATCTAGAGTGAAAGTGTAGAGAGGAGATTACCTTCTAGTGTTCTTTAGAAAATCTGAATATCCATATATTTTGAAACTCATTGTTCATGCATCACATTTCATATATGGGTATCATTGTGATGAATGTATACTATAAATTTACCTATATTCATAGTTTATGTAGTACTTCTTGTTGTGTATGCAAAACTCTTTTAGTTATGCTTCATGTCTTACATTTAGAAATGGAATCACATGCTCCATTCTTAACCCGTGCCCTAGTTAGGGGGAGTTACTATAAGTAATATTTGCGTGCATGATAGTTGTGCTTGTGTGCTTGCATGTTCATGCATTCCCCTCTGTGATCTAATTCTGAGCATAAACTTTGCATTGAAGGATAGAAATCATAATGCGCATTGCTACATGTCTTGCATTCTTAGCATTCACATAGTGCATATTCTTAGCATTTCAAAGATGACACTCATGGTTTTCACTATTGCATATTTGGCATATTCAACATGCATATAGTTCATACATGATATCATCTTGAACACTTCATGTTGCACATATCTTCCAACAACTTGAACAACATTTGGTATCACATCTTTGGGCTAACAATTAGAAACATTTGGCATAAGAATTGGTATCATATCTTCAAGCCTCACATGCTCATATCATTTCTAATAACCCCACTATTAGTCATCTTTTTGTAGATGACAAAAGGGGGGAGAATGTTGGTTGTGTGCTCAATGCCTTTTTGTGTGCTTAATGCCTGTTGCTCAACCTTTTGCTCAATACTTTTGCTTAATGAGAGAGAGAGAATGTGATTGAATGTCTTATCGAATGCTTCTACTCAATCTTTTGGAACTCTCGCATACATCGTTTTATCATCATCAAAAAGGGGAAGATTGTTGCATTCCCCTAGTTATGTTTGGTGTTTGGTTTTAATGTTATCGAAACGATTGTGCTTGTGTGTGTATTTTATTGAGCATTATGTTTACATCTTGTTTTGATGAGTTAAAGCATGACTTCAATGTTCTCACTTGGAAGTCATATGAATGATTGTTGTTTAAGGAACTCATGCTATGTTTATATTGGCTTGCAGGATCAATGGATCAAATTGTACTTATGGTTCACACTTGGAATTCAAAGGATCAAAGGATCAAAATACATTTATGGTTCACACTTGGAGTTCAAAGGAATGCATCAATGCAATTTTCCTAAAAAATGGAGTTAACCCATTCATTGCATTGCATCAACTCCCTCTATATTTCATGCATTTCATCATATAGTTTTTCAACGTCTTGGTTGAGTATTTTCATGTATTTTTCCTCATAAGATTTTTGGGTTTGAAATATGCTCAACCTATTAACTTGAAATTTGATGAATGTGATTTTAATGATGCTTATTCATTATATGGACTCATGGTCATTTGATTTGGCAAATGGTTAATGTGCTTCATGCATTTTTCACATGAGTTAACATGAGAATTTTGAGGGTTGTCACATGCTCAAGTATGTTCATACTATTGTTCAAATGCTTGACTAGTTGCTCTTGATTTATGGCTGAGGAAAATTGAATTTCACTTGAGCTTACATGTATATCTTGTATGGTTTTGAATGCATTCTATGCATATACTTCCTATGGCTTTTGGGCTTGAAACATGTTCAAATTGTTCATGCATATTCCTGATGGGGTTATTGTGATTTCAATGTGTGCATGCATTTGTGAACTTCTATGGTTCTTCTTATTTGTATGGTTCCACATGGACTATGTGAGTCATTGGTTTTGAGCTATAGATTTGCTTCATACATGTGTAAATGCATATCCCTCACTTGAAGCTTTTTCATATTGAGCATATGGAAGATACAAGAATGCTATTTGCATAATTAAGCTCTCATGCCTTTCCATTTGTCATCATTGTAAAAGCTTCTGACCTAGGATATTGTCATTGCACATGCCTTTGTATATGCACAATTGACACATTCATAGTTCATCATAATAATAGCTTGTCAATGGTGGAATGTGTTTTTTTGTTGGTTGTAAATAGAAATCCAAAACATGTACGAGTGAGCTCATTGAAGTATTCTTGAGTGAACATGATGAAAATGTTAACCTTGATGCAAGTCTTTTTATTCTCATCTAACCTCTTGTTTTATCATGTTTTGTAGGTTAAAAAGTCATGGTTGATCCTCATCGGATTATGGTAATACTTGATCATTTGTTTTCCCTTGAACTTATGAAGGTTGAATCACTGTCAAAGGGTTTTAACTCATCAAGTCTGAACTTCTGCAAATTTGGGAATGAACCAGATTTTGATCGACAGACCCTGGGATTTCGGTCGACCGAAATTCCCAGAGTGGACATGTTTTGTGACTGTAAAAGTTAGGTCGACCAACCCCTATATCCGGTCGACCGAATACGGCAAAAACCAAAAAACATGGATCCGAAACCCATCTAAACCCAATCCATTTATGCTTATCTTTTACCTCCTTACCCTTAGGTACATGGTAAACCTATTGGGGGTCTCTTGGAGGGTTCTGGAAGGGTTATAATGGTCTTTTGTCTTCTCTTATATATACTCTTATATGAACTCCGAATTTAACAAGAGATACCCGTTTGTGCTCATTGTTTCTATCTTGTAGGTGAAGAAAGGGAGAAAGGAAGGAAGAGCTCAAGCCAAGGTGGATTTCATCTACTTCAAGGAGTTTTTGGAGCTCGTGGAAGAAGGAAAAAGAGAGCGGCTTGAAGAGAGGATCGAGAAGATGTCAAAATCTCCATCATCCATCTACAACCGAAGAAGGGTTGAATCGTTTAGACAAGGGGAACCTTTACACTTGCTATATTCTCCTTGCTTTAGTCTTGAGAGATCATTTGGGGTCTATTGTATCCATTTGTGGATTTTATGTTTATTTTTGAGAGGATATTCTATGTGTGTGTGTGTGACCGTATGCTTACGGTCGTGTGACTATGGTGCTACATTTGTTGCAACGTGTGTGTGTGTTGTTGCTTTTTTTTTATGGAATGAGACCTAGGATTACTATTGGGGGATTGCACAATTGGTGCTATCTCCACCAATAATACCCAGCCCTGATATTATTACTAATGATTGGGTCATGTACAAGAACACCATGGGGCATACCCCTGAAAAACTATAAAAGGAGGGTAATAAAAAAGAAACAACTTAGTTCCTCCAACTTAGAAGACCTGATGCATCCACAGTAGCACAACCACGAGCCCGGCTTGGAAGATTTCTCCAGCTATTAAAATCTTTGTTGGACTGGGTGTTACATGCGAAGGAAGCAAGTGCATCCGCAACTGAGTTCCCCTCTCTGTAAATATACTGCACTTTCCACTTCTTTCTAAGAAGAATTTCTTTGATTTCATCCCACCATTTACAGATTTTCCATGGGGGGGATTCATTAGATTGGATCATGGTTGTAATGGTTTTAGAATCTGTATATATCACAACCACTGGGAGTCGACTCTTGGTCACCATTCTCAACCCATCGAGTAAATCTCTAGCCTCAGCTATAAGGTTCGTTCCCACTCCATAGTAGTATGAGAATACATATATGAACTCACCTCTGCATCCCCTTATGCACCCACCTCCTCCAGCAGGTCCTGGGTTGCCTTTAGAGGCTCCATCGACATTAAGAGCATAGCCATTAATTGGGCAATTCCACTTGATTAATTTTGGGATCTTTGCAGTGATAGTATAGGAGAAATCATACTGATCCAATGCTAATTTTTCATTTGTTGAGGGAGCCTTGATGAATTTCCTCTGTTGCATTGAGTATGCCACCTGGTTCCTAATTTGTTGCTGCAAAGTTCTGGTAGGACAACCTTTATCTTCATATTTAGATTTACACCGGTTCTTCCATATTTTTAATATGATATGTAGCATGGATAGAATTGCCGCATAGCCATATGGCTTAGCAATATCCGCTGAATTAATGATATCCCAACATTTGACAATGATAGACATGGAGCCTTTGCACCGGGAATCAAAGAGAACTCTGAAGTACCTCCATAAAGGCTTAGCAAGTTGACTTTCCAGGAACAAGTGATTTAAACTTTCTTCCTGATTATTTTATTTGCAGCAAACACATTTGGAGGGGATGCTAATACCACAATCTCTTATTATGATGTCCACTGGAACTGCCAAGTGGAGAAGTCGCCAGCAAAATAATGAGGCCCTTGGTGAAATACTTGTGCCCCAGATCTTCTTAAGTGACTATCTTTGATTGCCATGAGGGCGGACTGAATTATATGCCGACTTACATGAAAATTTACCATCATTAGTTGTTGCCCATACACACCGGTCCGGCCTTGGTTGGAGTTGCATAGAGTTAATAATCCCAGCAAGGTGGTCCGAGATGTAAGACCAAATAGCACAGCTTGGGTTTTGTTTGGCTTCCCATAGAGTGCCCTTTAGAGTATTTCCTTGAGGGTCTAGCACAATTCCACACCAATTATCATTCAAAATGTCAATAGATTTTCCATCCATAGGAATCCAACGTGTGTTGTCAAGAACTAACTGCTTAGCTTTACAGTAGACATCCCTTCGGACATTACTAGGGAATGGCTTGACAATGGTTCTAAGATGGCCTTTTATATATTTAGATGTGGCATATTTGGACCATAAAGATGATCCCTGAATGATACCCCATATCTGTTTTGCCACCATAGCTATTTGAATATGGTGTAGGCTCCTAATACCAAGGCCTCCTTCCTCAACTGGTTTAGTGATATTAGACCAAGAAACCCACTGGCGCTTTATACCATCGTTATGACTCCAAAAGAAATTGGCACACATTCTGTTTATTATGTCAATGATGGTAGAAGGAAGGCAAGAAGCACTGGCAGTGTATAGAGGAATGGATTGTAGCACTGATTTAATAAGACATCGTCTACCTGCTTGCGACAAGTATTTTGATTGCCAACTTTCTATTCTAGAACAAATCTTATCCAGCAGGTATTTGTAATGAGACACCCTTTTCCTGCCTTCAAAGAGAGGGACACATAGATATGAGTTAAGCCCTGTTTTGTGCTGAAAACCTGTCATTTCTGATATTCTTCTGATGACTGCAGTGTTTGTTTTTTGAGATACAATGAAGCTACTTTTGCTAACATTCACCTTCTGACCTGAGGACATTTCATAACTCCTGATGAAAGTCAATAATTTTCTAATATACTTGTACGTTCCATTTAAGAAAATTAGGGTGTCATTTGCATATAGTAAGTGAGAAACTTGTATGCAGCCCTGGGGCACATGAAAATACTGAATCTGTCCACTTTGGAATAGGTTAGATATACCACGGCTTAGAGCCTCCTCTGCAATTATGAAAAGTGTAGGAGCCAGGGGGTACCCCTGTCTGACCCCTCTAGAGGACTTGAAATAACCAGTAGGAGAGCCATTAAAGATAACTGAGAACCAGCAGTTATTTATCATTAAAGCAATAAGGGAGCAGAATCTATTTGCGAAGCCAATGCTTGCATGACCTGCAGTGGAAAGTACCATTCCAGCCTGTCATAGGCTTTTGCCATATCCAGCTTAAGAATGATGTTATTTCCTCTAACCTTTCTCCCAATATCCTTCATCATCTCCGAGGCTAAAGAGATAGTGTCCACAATATTCCGTCCTTGAATGAAGGCCCCTTGATTTTCAGAAATAATTTTTGGGAGGATAGTAACCAGCCTGTTGCTAATGATTCTGGAGGTTCTTTTGTAAGAGAAATTACATAAACTTATAGGCCTCATGTCTGCAAAGGTTGCTGGGGATGCCACTTTCGGAATGACGGCAATCAGGGATGAAGTGGTACCTTTCGGCATAGGCATACCTTTGAAAAGGCATTGCACTGCTTTAATAACATCATCAGCAATAATGTCCCAACAGGATGTGGAAAACATTCCTCTGAACCCATCAGGACCTGGATGCGTTGCTGTTGGATTTACGATCTAGAGCGTTTAGGGTTCGTCCCCGTGTTGCTATGTCTACAACGTGGGGAGAGTTTTCCTCATGTGGATTTATCCCCGTGTGTGTGTGCAGGCGTCGTCCTGCATGTTTGGAGAGTCACCTCCGTGTTGGGGATTTATTACCGAGTGAGGCCTTACCGGTTTGGTAAGGGGTGAATGTAGGGAGCCCGTCGTGGTCCCAAACCACCTTAAAAACCCTTGTGTCTTATGGTTTGCATTGTGTGATTGTGTGTTGTTTGCTTATCCATTAAGATGATCGTGTGAGATCAGAGAGATTGAGTGAAATTGAATCACTTTGTTAGTTTATTTCCTTCAATCTTGTCAAAGTTGTTAAATCTGCTTAGTAAGTTAATAAAATTGCCATATCGCGTAGGGGATAATTCAACCCCCCCTTCTTGTCCACTTGCCTACCCCTGGGACCAACAAAAAAAATTAGAATTTCAATCTTGCATGCGGTTCTATTTGGGCCGATCTTGTGCAGAAAACTGCATAGGGGTCGACCCCTTGACCAAATGGGGACTCCAGTCTTGAAGGCCGACCTGCTTATGATAAAAAGGAAGAAAAGATGAGGAAGGGACCGATGATAACCTTGCATTCGCATGACATCCTCTACATGAAAGTTTCTTTGTCAAAGTTCACAAGCATGGTAGAGTGTCCTTGATTCCCCATGAAAATGGTCAATACGGTATATGTTCACCCAGCTGACATATGCACCCCTGTACATGCACTGTTGCATGCATGAACTCTAAATGAAGGCAAGAACTCCATTCCATACTTTGAAGTTGCTCATGAATTTTATTAAGATTTCATGCATATGCATGGTAGAATCACCCTAACCCTAGGCCAAGGCTGAAATGGCTTCGACCAACTGGGGGGGTCGACTTAGAGAGTCGACTGCCTCTCAGCAGGGCTCTGTCTGGGCCCTGCCCAAGCAGACTCCCGCTCAGGAGTCGAATCTAGGAGTCGACTCCTTGCATTCTAGGCGGCAGTTCATAGTAGGCTTGCCCCTAATCAAAAGAAAGCAAAAGAAAGATGAACATGGCATGTCCATGACAGGTTTATACAAGGATTCACCAAGAGTGCATGAAGGTGATCAACACTGAGTATGGATATTGAATTGCGCTAGATGTCCACTGAAATTGCATGAATTTAAGCATACTTGCCCTTTGGTAAAAAAGAAGAAGAAGAAAAGGAAAACTGAACATGCATAGCCATGCACATGCATGCACAACCATACATGAGCATTAAATTTCCAAAACCATACTTGAACCCATGTTTTATGCTCCTTTCTCATAGGCACTCACTTATGTATGCATGTATATTATATATGTTTTGCCCATGTGCAATAAGAAAAAAGCAAGGAGATGAAACAAGATAGACAAAGAAAAACAATGAAATGACTGAAACCAGAGATGGATACAAAAAAAATTGAAATGG
This sequence comes from Amorphophallus konjac, assembly GCA_022559845.1. Lineage (NCBI taxonomy): Eukaryota > Viridiplantae > Streptophyta > Magnoliopsida > Alismatales > Araceae > Amorphophallus > Amorphophallus konjac. The sequence continues at coordinate 241,253,715 of CM040127.1, forward strand.
GATGAATGAATCCCCATAAAACCCCATAAGAAGGCAAGACAACTCAAACAAAAGAAAGCCAAAGAAGTGGTTCTGCCCTTGACGCAGGATGCATCGACGCAGCTTGGCTCTACGTCGACGCAACCTCGCTTGGCCTCCCGTTCAGCGCGCGCCCCTGCGCCGACGCGGTGCGGAGCTAGGATCGACGCAGCGCAGATCTGGCCTAAGGCCTGACACGCTGCGTCGATGCAGCCAGTGCTGTAGGTCGACGCAGCCGCTCCCCTAGCCCCCAGGCTACTCCCTTTGTGCGCTGCATCGATGCAGGTGTTCCCTCTATCGACCCCACCTTCACCAAAATAGCAAACAAACTAAAAAAACAAAACAAAGCAAACAATTAATCGAGAAATTAATAGCAAACAACCAACAATTAACAACAAAAATGATGAACGAAATAACAAGAGAATGAATGATAAATCACGAATAACAAAATAAGAAAGGGGAGATAACATAATAATAATAGAAATGAACTTAAGGAATTAATGGCGTTTGATTTGGAAGTCCCCACCTCCTTAAGCCCGGCGTGAAGGAGATACTAAAGATGCCCCGCAAGCCGTGCTTGGACATCGGGAAACACCCAATCATGGCCATGGATGGACCTTGCTCCGGGCCGATATCTCACTAAGCTTGACTCATTCCTCAATGACTCAAATATAAAATTTGTCATATCTCGGCGTACATCTGTCCTGGTATTATACGTGTACTGGGGATATCTTCAACACGGACTCCCGTCCGAACATGAAATGGTCACTATATGACCGACATGATTTTAAATATCCCTTTGCACCGTAATATACACTACAAGAAAAGGCGGTATTTCAGATGAAAGTTTGAGACGGATTAATTTTCATCACATTTTCATCTGTAAATTCAGAAGGATATTATTCGTCTCAAATTCCATCTGTATTTGGGATAGAATTAGTCCATCTGAATATCCGTTTGAATTTATAGACGGATATTCAGATGACTAAATTCAAGTCTGAAATTTGACATGAATATTCAGACGAATAATCCTACGCCTGAAATTTGAGACGGAAATTGATTCCGTCCGAAGTTCTGTCTCACATTTTCCCTCTCCCGCCACATTCGAGACCGCCATTTCCTCATTTCCTCATTTCTCCCACCCTCCCTCTCACTCTTACCATTTCTCCTCCGTCTTCCCCGTCGGAGCCGCCGCCGCCCTCGTCCCTCTCGACGTCACCGCCGCTGTCCGCGCAGTCTCCGCCAGCGTCCGTCGTCGCCGTTGCCACCGTCCTCCTCCCTCTCGTCATCTGTGCCCTCGCCTCCTCCCTCTCATCCTCGCCGCCGCCTCTTGTCATCGCCACAGCCTCTTCGATAAGTCCCATCCCCCTTCCCCTTCCCCTCCCCCTCCCTCGCGGGCACAAGTGCCCTTTTTTTTGGGATCATCGGAGGTGTTCAGGAAGGGTACGTGGGGGGGGGGGGGGAGGGGGAGCTCGGAGGGGGAGGAGGAGGTCGCCGATGGGAGGGGAGGTGGGGTTCAGGGAGGGTGGGGGGGAGGGGGAGGTTGCCGGTGGGAGGGGAGGAGGGGTTCAGGGAGGGGTGACAGGTGGCAGAGAGGGGGAGCTCAGAGGGGGAGGGGGGCTTTAGGTAGGGGTGACCGGTGGCAGGGCGACTGGTGGCAGGGAGGGGGAGCTCGGAGGGGGAGGGGAGGTCATCGGTGGGAGTGGGTTCTAGGAGGGGGGAGGTCGCCGGTGGGAGGGGAAGGGGGGTTCAGGGAGGGTGGTGGAGCTCGGTGGGGGAGGAGGAGGCCTCCTCTGATTTCAGATAACCAGGCTAGGCCTCTGATTCTTGATTTTTGGAACCATACTATAGGGCTGTTTTTTTTCCTTATGCGTCTACATGTTTGTGAAATATATTATGAATTATTCAATGCCATCCGGCATCCTTCATATGGACTATGGTGTATTCTGGGAATCATCTCAAAACCATGTGATGAGGGTTCACGGGTGTTCTGTCAAAGAACAAAATCTGAACATAGGGTGAAAGAATCGACTCTCACAGTCGACTCATTTCATCGAGAAGTCTGTTTCTAGCAAAGAAACAAAAAATCCAGTCGAAACTATCGACTCTTAGAGTCGACACATTTTGGCGGACGATATTTTTATTCTTGATGTTTTTCCCCTATTGACATTAAAACAACCCTTATTGCATGTCATTTGATTTGGTTGAATATTTTTATTCTTCATGGTTTTTTTTAATAAGTAATGATTTGTATTATGTAAGAGAATGTATAGAAGAAGTTGGAGATGACTACTCTAGCTCCAGTCGGCTAACCTCCCTTCATTGCATTATATCGTACTAGAAAAACTAGAATGTGGAAAACTTCTAAGGAGCTTTACAATTAATGTTAAATCTTTTGAATATGCTAATATCTCGCTTCCTCTTTAACCTTGTGAAAGCTTCATGGAATTCTATGCAGTGGCGGCTGTCTTCCAATATTTGGATTAGAAGATTTCCTTTAAGCACATAATCTCCTTGGAAAATTCTTTTACATCGCTGCTTTCAGATATGCCAAACTGTGGTTCTCAGTAGCACTCTCACCAGCTTCAGTATTGGCCCTTTCTTAGGGCAGTTATTAGCAAGCTTTGCAATTTCCAGATTGAGAGTTTTAGGAGACCGGTGCAAGTCTAGCCTACTTAGAATTTCTTTCCAAATCCAATTAGAGTAAGGACATTCAAATAATAGATGTTCTAAAAATTCACAATTATTTTTGCAAAAGTAGCACATAGAAGCAAGGTGTTGTCCTCTCTTTTGTAAATTGTCCATAGTAGGGAGTTTGCTTAACACTGCTTGCCACAGACAGTGAGAAGCTCTTTTTATTATCGGCCCCTTCCAGATCCATTCACTATAAAGCAAAGGTGTAGCTTTTGCTCTTATTACTTCCCAGGAATGTGCTGTAGTGAACAACCCATTATTATGGTTCCATCGGATTTCATCTCTTCCACCTAATGCAATAGGGATCCCTGATATTGTATTCCAAAGGTCTGCCATTTCAGAAGAAGCATGTTATGGTAAAGACCACCACCCATTGGTAACAAAGGCAGCCACCTTGCATTCCTTTTGCGTCTCTAGATCTTGCATGCCATTTTTCTGGAAAAATCATGTTTTCAAAGAGGGTCATAAGGCCTTTGATTTGGTTGAATGGCATTGGGTGATTTTTCTACACATGAAAACCTCCCATAAATACATACTAAACTTCTAGGATACTCCTATAAGAGAGATGCCCTCTCCACATGCCTTAATTGAACCAAATAGAACCTTAGCATCAGGTGAGTGGAGGAATTGCTTCATTGCCAATTCCCTCTGCTCAGTATTTGTGTCACCAGAAATCATACAATCACTTTCTCTCTAGTAGAGTCTGTAATTGACAAAATGTTCAAAAAGAATTTTATCTTCACTCCATCTTTCAAGTATATGGAGTCCAAAAGATTATCAATCTCTTGATCTTTCACTTTCATGACACTCCAGTCTCGAGAAGCATAATCAGCACAATCTTTCAAACATGGATGTAGGTACATTGCACTACCAACATCAATTCTCTTAAACTTCTCATATTTCCCGAAGTATCCTAGAAGTTTTTTCTATCTAGGACTCAGACACAATACCACAGTGAAATCAATGTGTCCTGACAACTAATCCAAGAATTCGCCTTTGTAGTAGTGCAAGACATCTCCGGTCATCTCCCGAAGGTCCTTTATGATAGAAATTCTCCTTTTACAATGATCTTCATTTTGAAATGTTTCTTCCACTATATCAAAGAAACAAGCCTCTGCATCAACTTTCAGGTGCCTCCTACTGCCACCTGATATACATGCTCTACTCAGGATATTTTCATCTCATGGCATCTCGTGATGAGTCTCATGGCATCTCGTGATGGTATATTTTGGGAGTTACACATTGGCAAGTAGAAGAACTTCCTCTGTATGACTTCTACTCTGTTAAGGCTGACAATAGATCTCAGCAGCTTGATGTGCTCAAAAATGGGAGGAGAACATGAGTATTCTTTTCTTGGTCTATAAGCAGTTTTCTATAATTATGTGCGATGTAGGAGATGAGATAGGGGCTGCATGTCAAGAGAGGTTAGTAAAGGTCCCTAGCCTTCTCATTTTAGATGAAGGCCATGCTCCCAGAAATGAAGACACAAATAGTCTTTCTACGCTAGAAAAGGTGTAAACTCCCTGCAAGGTGGTCCTTTCATAGACACTATTTCAGAATCATGTCAAAGAAGTTTTTAATATATTGAATCTAGTGTGTCATAAGTTTTCCTGAACATGCACTCATCATGACAAGATCATGCTGAGTCCATGTTCTCAAACTTACGGCGCACTAGATTTAATATATTAAAAACTTCTTTGACATGATTATGAAATAGTGTCCCTGAAAGGACCATCTTACGGGGAGTTTACACCTTTTCTAGCGTAGGAAGAATATTTGTGTCTTCATTTCTGGGAGTATGGCCTTCATCTAAAATGAGAAGGCTAGGGACATTTAGTAACCTCTCCTGACATGCAGTCCCTATCTCGTCTCTTACATCGCACATAATTCTAGAAAAGTGCTTATAGCCCAAGAAAAGAATACTCCTATTCTCCTCCCATTTTTGAAGAACATCAAGCTGCTAAGATCTATTGTCAGCCTTAACAGAGTAGAAGTCATATAGAGGAAGTTCTTCTACTTGTCAATGATGGAACTCTCTTTCACGTTGGCAGAATTCCTTTTGGAATAATGATATTTAGCCAAAAAACACTTTAGAAAGCTAATGAGCATGAAAGTATTTCCTGACCCTAGTGCATGTACCAAAATGCAGCATCCAGGATTATCACCCACTTGGTATCTCACCAAGAAATTGAAGCCCTCTATCTGATGTGGCTTCATTTGCTTATTTTATCTTATTTATCTTATTTATCTTTGATGTTGATCTAACTAAAAAATGTGGATTGTTTCGCTTTGATGTTCTTCATTTGGAAATTTTTAACAATTGGATGTTATTTAACTTGTTATATGTATAATGATAATTACCTTATTATTTAATTTTATGTTAGATAAATACATGGGGTATTCATTGTGAGCTGAGGTGCGTGGGTGCGACCTAACATTACACGCACCTCAGAAGAGTGTGTTAAAATTGTGTCAATGAACCTTCCCGTTTAAGACTTTGGGATTGATGTGTATGTTCTCATTTTTTTACGAGAATGTATATATGTACCTCAAAGTCTTGAATTGTCCCGTTAGGATAGTCTGTGAATGTTTGGTCGCACTAAGGTAGTCATTTACTATATGTGTTTGTATGGTTTGTTTAGAATTTCGGTTGTGTCTCCTCACTCTTCTCTGATATACCATTATTGATTTTGAGTGTTTTCTTAACCACTTACTTGTAAGTGTTTAAGAAAATTTTAAAATCAATCAATATTTGTAGTATATCGGAGAAGTGTGGGGAGATGCTGCCAAAATTTTCAGCAAAGCGTGCAACACAATTAGTAAGTGATTGTGTGATCAAACCTTCATGGATGGGTTAAAAAGTGATAATCTAATTAATAGTCCTCTTCCAACTGCAAATGGTCTATGGCGAACGATGTGAGAAAATGGTTGTGAATATTTTTAGGAGTAATGATTTCAAAGTTATGATGTGTATTAACATTTATTGGGTGCAGGCAAAATGTTGACAGATCGTTCATGGATGTATCGTAGAATAGTTGATCGGGTGGTGTCGGATGACTTTAAGCGTGGAGTTGAGAGTTTCGTTGAATTTGCATTACGAAATCCCAATGCAGCAACAGACAGTGAAGGTCACATTCGATGCCCTTGTTCAAATTGTAGAAACTTAATGTGGCATTCACCATGGGATGTGCAACATCATTTGTACACGAAAGGGTTCGTGGATGGTTATACGAATTGGATGTGTCATGGTGAGGAATACTTAAGGTATGAGCCTGACAATATTGCTGGCACAAGTGGGTACGTGGATATGGTTGTAGATGCTATTGGTCCTAGTTTTAATGTTGATGAGGAACATGCATACATGGAAGAAGCGCCGAACCAGACAGCTGGAAGATTTTATCAACTACTTAGGGATGCTGATGAGCCGCTATGGGATCATTGTGAAAAGCACACTCGGTTGTCTGCAGTGTCACAATTGTTGAATTTGATATCTGAATTTCACATCAGTGAGACTTGTTTTGACCGTCTCCTCCTCTTGATCAAGAGTATATTGCCTCGAGACAAGAAGTTGCCAGAAACTTATTACCATGCTAAAAAGATGGTCAATGAGCTAGGGCTTGGATATGTGAAAATAGATGCATGCCCAAATCACTGTATGTTATATTACAAAGATGATGCAAATAAGATATCATGTTCTATTTGTCACCATGACAGATTCAAACCTAAGAGAGGGGGCAATTCAAAGTAAAAAGATGTACCTTACAAAGCATTGCAATACTTCCCTCTTGTGCCTAGGCTGCAGCGGATGTATATGTCCTCAAAGACGGCTTGACATATGACATGGCCCACCGAAAGAGTACGCCGTGCCGATGATATAATCAGTCATTCTGCCGATGGTGAAGCTTGGATGCACTTCAGTCGTACTCATGTTGCTTTCTCAAAGGAGCCACGTAATGTTCGATTGGGTTTATGCACAGATGGTTTTAATCCATTCGGTGGTTCAGTGACATCTTATTCTTGTTGGCCAGTGTTCATGACACCGTACAACCTTCCGCCGGACATGTGCATGAAGCGAGAAAATCTATTTTTATCCTTAGTAATTCCTGGTCCAAAAAGTCCTGGAAAAAAATTAGACATATATCTCAGGCCGTTGATTAATGAGCTGAATTTATTATGGACTGATGGAGTTGTTACTTATGATGCATGTATGAAGTAAAATTTTGTAATGAAGGCTGCATTGATGTGGACAATAAGTGACTTCCCTGCATATGGAATCCTATCTGGTTGGAGCACACATGGGAGGTTAGCATGTCCTTACTGTATGGAAGATACAAAATCATTTGTATTGAAACATGGTGGGAAAGCATGCTGATTTGATTGCCATCGGCGGTTGCTACCAACTGACCATCCTTTTCGAAGGCAAAAAGACTCCTTTAAAAAAAATACAGTTGAAATGGATGAAGCAGACTTGCAAAGGGTGTCGAGTCGACATATGCCGACACGACTGTAAAATTTACCAGATATAGTACAATTGTCTAGTAGCATACGCCAACTCTCTGGCTTTGGAAAGGATCACAACTGGAACAAGAAAAGTATTTTCTGGGAATTACCTTATTGGTCAACTATTCTTGTACAACACAATATGGATGTTATGCATACGGAGAAGAATTTTTTTGATAATGTGTTCAATACGATCATGAATGTTAAAGGTAAAACAAAGGACAACGCCAAAGCGGGTATGGACTTAAAGATACTTTGTAAATGTCCAGAACTCGAATTACAGCACGTAAATGGAAAACTATGTAGCCTAAAGCAACTTACGTGCTTAATGATACACAGATCAATGCAGTGTGCTAGTGGTTGAAACAGTTGAGATTCCCAGATGGATATGCATCCAACATAGCCTGTTGTGTGAATGTTAATGAGGGAAAAATATATGGTCTGAAAAGTCACGACTGTCATGTGTTCATGGAGAGACTTCTGCCCATTGCATTCCGTGACATATTGCCAAAGCCTATATAGGGAGCATTGACCGAGCTGAGTCAGATTTTCAAGATTTTATGTGCATCAGAACTCAGACTGAGGGATGTACAAACTATCGAAGAAAATGTGGTCACAACCATTTGCAAGCTCGAGAAGATATTTCCTCCGGCATTCTTTGATCCGATGGAGCACCTGGTCATCCATTTGCCATACGAGGCTATTGTCGGAGGACCAGTAGAATTTCGATGGATGTATCCATTTGAGAGGTATGTCAGAATTTTTGTTAAGTTAAATGTCGTCCATGGTTGGTACATTTCATTACCATATAACTTGTTATTGTAGCTACATGCATGAATTAAAAAAGAAAGTTCACAACAAGGCGAAGGTGGAGGGTTCGATTGCTGAGGCATATATTCTTAAAGAAATATCAAACTTCTGTTCCATGTACTTTGAGCTAGAGATTCTAACGTGTCGTACTCGACCTCCACGTAATGATGATGGGGGAGTTGATGATTCGTCCAATCGGCTCTCTATATTTAAGCATCCTGGACGTGCGTTCGGACGTTGCTCGACGCACACGTTCGAAGATAGAGAGTTGTATGCCACTGAGATATATATTCTTCTGAATTGCATCGAGATTGAACCTTATGTTGAGTAAGTTCTTAGACTCACATTTCCAGCGATTTCCATAAGTTGTTCATTCTTGTTCTGCAGTTCATTTAAAGTAGTAGTGTATTTATATTGCAGATAATTTGATTCAGAATTAGCACAAAAATGCCCAAATATCCAGGACGTGGAGATTGAAAAAGAACGCAAGAATTTTTTTGCCAAATGGCTGAGACATCGGCTTAGTGTCGATTGTTGAATATATATGTTTGAGGTTATGTATGTTGAGGAGATTGAACCTTATTATAAATAATCAGAATTTACATATAGGTTGAATAAGGTCTCATTACTGATCAAAGAGTACAACAGATCAGTTATGGCCCCTCGACGGTTGCACGTGCCTATCCAGGATATATTGTGAATGGATACAGATTTCATACGAGGGATTATGGACAAAGTAAGTCTACGATGAACAGCGGCGTATCGGTTAAGGGAAGTTTATACAACGAAGTGGAATTGGACTACTACGGTGTTCTTGACGAAGTCTTAGAACTACAGTATTTGGGACGAGACAATCACGTACACATATTTAAGTGTCATTGGTTTGATCCTAATTCTGTCCGACATGACACAACTTATGGGATTGTCGATGTCAAACATAAGTCTAAACTTAATACCTATGAACCGTTCATTTTAGCCGCACAAGCCCAACAAGTGTATTATTCAAGCTACCCATCATCGAAGAATAAAGATTGGTGGGCAGTTTGCTGGGTTAAATCAAAACTCTTTCCCACTTATGAGTTAAATATGAGTGAAAACCCCTCAGAAGTTGCCAGTGCTGAATATTTTCAATCAGACGAAGTCGGTGTTGTCGGTCGCACGCATATTAATCTGGACGAATCTGATGAGCCACTGTCATTACGTAACAGAGATGAAGTGGAAGAAGTTGATCCGACAGAGCTAAATGTTGATGTTAGAGGGGAGGAGGAATCGGATGAAGAGGAAGAGTTCGAATCTGATGAGGCAAGTATGGATGACGAGGATGATGATGAGTTAGATATATCATCAGCATGATCGAGGGAGGCACATTTTCATAATTCTGTAAGATAACTGTTCATTTTTGCATAATTTTTAATAACATTGGTCTAGCCTTATCTAATTGAGTGTTAATATGTATTAATTATTTTGTTAGTAATAAAGAAATGGTCCGAGGAGGCCGTACTGGGAGTGGGAGGATACAGGGTAGTGACAGGGGCTCTACTCCCTCCTCTTTGCGTCTTCTTCGGGTACAGGTATAACTATTAAAATAGTTAGCTATATAAATGTTATAATAATTTACTAGCTTAAAAGAATGTTCTTATAGCTCCAAGTGTCAACTCACGACCACCTGTTGAACAGACGCCACCCCCACCACCTCCCACTACAGGTATGTATGTTTTAATTTTCAGTAAAATATTCGTTTTACCTATGTTTATTAATTCTTACAGGTCCCAGTGCCCTCCCACATATTGTTTTACAGACGCCACCCTCACCAGCTCCCGCTACAGATATGTATGTTTTAATTTTTAGTAAAATATTCTTTTTTCTTATGTTTATTAATTATTACAGGTCCCAATACCCTCCCACCTGTTGTATAGACGCCATCCCCACTAGCTCCCGCTACAGGTATGTATGTTTTAATTTTGAGCAAAATATTTTATTTTTTTTTAGAAAGCCCTATTGCAATTCATAACCATATTTCATTTTAAGTAAAATATCCGTCTGGTAACACTCTACACAAGGATATTTGAATCACATTCAATGAGGGTCGGCTGGCTATTGATAGTTTGAAGATATTTAACTCCATGTAATGAGTTTTCTGGCTTCGGCTATGATGTTGTTAGAGAAACCTTCTGATATGATTTGAATAGAGCTTCTCAAATGGTTTGTGAATTCATTTATGTCTGCCTTGGAATAAATCTACTGATCTAACTGAAATTGGCTCATGATTTGTCTGTCTGAAAATCCATGTTTGAATAATTTCTCTGAATTCAGTTATTAGTTTCAATTCACTAAACTAAATAAATGACATGATATGGTTAAGAATGATTTTATGATTGATTGTTCCTTGCTTCTGAATAAAGATTCACACCTTGTCTTGTGAATACTTGATGGACATCATACATTTGTTATCTTGATTTCAGAGGTATATCAAATGATATGAGATGGAAGGATAAATTCTATTTGTCTGAAAGTCCATATCATGTGTTTAGGATTAACCTCCACCTAGTACCTTGAATCAAGAGGTTATCTCAGTACTACATTTCATCTCATTTCAAACGGCATTATTGTTTCTAGAGTCTCATTTCTTATTGGACTTCACTACATGTCATGCATAATCACATCTGAATCTGCTAATCTAATGAATCTACTTAGCTAATGAAATATGCTAATCTAATGAAATCTTGGTCTCCAAAACTGAGTCTTTAAACAAGTCTTTAAACCAGCATCAAAAAGATCACAGTCGGACACACATTCCTTAAAATCTAACATGGACACCATTTTTGGAGGATTACCCCCTAGCTTTTCATCCACATCCAAAATGAATATTTGAGTTTGTTTGAATAAGAGAAATATGCTGCTCATCCCGACATAGCATAGAGAAATTCAATGATTCTTTCCAAAAAACCCAAATATGGGCCATAGAATCATTTATATCGTTTTACCTATGTTTATTAATTCTTACAGGTCCCAGTGCCCTCTCACATGTTGTTTTACAGACGCCACCCCCACCAGCTCCCGCTACAGGTATGTATGTTTTAATTTTTAGCAAAATATTCGTTTTACTTATGTTTATTAATTCTTACAGGTCCCAATACCCTCCCAGTTGTTTTACAGACGCCATTCCCACCACCTCCCGATACAGGTATGTTTTTTTTAATTTTCAGCAATATATTCATTTTTTTTGGTAATTAATGATTCTATACTTGTATTAATTGAAGAAAGAACTGTACATGAAAAGTCGACCTAGCAGAGCTACAAAGCTCAGGGCCACACAGGTTGTGGACTCAGAGCTTTATTGAGAAAATAGAATGAATCTTTTAAAAAGTAATTTCTCCCTTCTAATTAGTGTTTGCTGCATTTGAAACTCTATGTAGCTTCAAGCATCTTCAAGGATTTGAATGAGAATCCTAGCTTTAGAGCACACTCCAATATTCGGTTTCCTATGGAGGTCAAATCTGAGTAGAATATGCTTATGTTTATCCACTTGGTATATGAGCACTCAAAGCATAGATGATCTTGAGTATCCCTATTCTGTTTGCATAAAACACACATACTAGGAATGTTAAAGCCCTTCTTTTGTAGATTATCTGCTGTGGACAGTTTATTAAGAACCGCCTGCCTTGTGTAATGTAAAGCAATTTGTGTAGTAGGATTTTTCCAGACCCACTCATGATGGACAAAGGCATGCCCTTTTTACCTAATCTCTTCCCAGATGGTACTTGGTTTCATGATCTGCTCATGGTTCTTCAACTTGATGGCATCTGAAGATTCATTATGAATTGGAACTTGCCTAACAATATTTCACAAATCAGCCATTTCCATAGATAGTGCAGTAGGAAGCACCCACTGCCCTTCAGAGATAAAGAGGCCCACATTTGCATTTTTTCCTAATTCCAAATCATGTCTGATATGATCTCCATACAATTGGTTGATGTTGTTGCCATTCAGCCATGGGTCAGACCATAGATTTGTGCCTTGGCCATTTGAAACTGAGTAAACAATGTGACTTCGAATCTAGTCCCTTGCTTGTAGAATTCCCTTCCAAGCTGAAGAGTGATAAGATTTTATTTTGTAGTCCCATATATTTCTGTTTGCCAGATATTTATTCCTGATCCAAGAATACCAAAAAGACTTTTTTTTCTTTAGAATATCCCATAGCAGCATACATAAAGAAGCCTAATTCCATTCCTTCAAGTTTTTGATTCCAAGTCCCCCTTCAGATTTGGGTTTACATATCTGCTTCCATGAAACCATGTGAGTTGCTGCCTTGGAAGAATGACCATTCCAATAGAAATTGCGCAGAAGTCTTTCAACTTCCTCGATTAACCCTGCAGGTAGCATGAAGGCAGTTGCCCAATAGATTGAGTAGGATGAAAGGACAGATCTGATTAGCTCCAGCCTTCCAGTCCTTAACAGTTTACTTATGTTTATTAATTCTTACAGTTCGTAGTATTTTCCCAATTATGTAAATTTTTATTTTCAGTAAAATATTCATTTTACTTATGATATTTAATTCTTATATTTCACAGTCTCCTCCCCCTTGTCTTTAAATAGGGCACACCCCCACCACTCAGCCACTTGACGATGCCGGTAGTCATCACGAGGGAGGCACGACCCGCGATGGACGTCGCCCGTGCTGGGTCTCTAGGTAAATTTTTAATGTTATTACATTCATTATTTAGCCTTCAACCGTCTAATATGAATATTTTGACATTCGCAATTACAATAAAACATTTGAACCTCATGAGGCAGTCCATCATTCCAACTCTCTAGTAATGGCACACGTGCCCGACGCAACAACGTCTTTCAAAGAATTTTCAGTGGAAGTCCGTGACAACTTATGGGACATGTTCTCAGTACGTAATTACATCAATTAATTCAAGTATTTTCCAAACTCAATTCCCAACAGTATACTAAGTGTGAAACTTATTTTATTTACAGCGGACTTATCAATTCACGTGTGGACATGACGCGGCGAGATGTCGGAGGGCCTTAGAGAAGACTATGAAGGACAATTTCTGGAAGAAAGTACATGAGGCCCGAGCACACGCTAAAAATAAGGCTGGTGGGAGTGAAGATCGACAACTGTGGAAGGAGCACCACCCTCTATGGATGAGGAAGGAGGATTAGGAGATAGCATGTGACAATTTTTTTGATCCTAGCTAGATAGCAAAGTCCCAGAAAGCCAAAGCAAACATGGCGTCAAAACCGGGCGCAAATTTGCATACGAGTGGGTGCATCTCTTTTGCGGCACATAAACAAAAAATGGTAAGTAATGTTTCAATTTATCTTCTTACATTTTGTTAATATATATGACTTTTTTTGCTATGAATTGTATAACAGGCTATGGAGCTAAATCGAGCTCTGTCGTTCCTCAAGGTGTTCAATAGAACACACAAAAAGAAGGGGACAGATCAATTTGTGAGTGAGAGAGCTCAATAAGTAGCGGTAAGTTTATCTACATATGCAACTTCTACTGTTCATTTAAGCCGGATTGATTCATATGAAATTGACTAGTCAAATGTTTCAATTTCTAGGAAACATATAGCAGAGCTGTGACAGAGAAGTACGGGGAGAGAGACACGCAGCAACCGGAGTTCGATCCGGCGGAATGGGTGGCAGCAGTTGGCGTACCGAAGAAAGGTCGGCTATATGGTTTTGGGGAGAGCCTGGACTCTAGCGCGGTGATATCATCATGTGCGAGTTTAGGCTCTGCCCAAATCTGTAGCAGTGCATTCAGTGTACCTCCACCTACCCCAGTTCCCAAGCCAGCGACGTTATAGACATCATCTAAATAAGGATTTCTGATTTGCAGCAGCAGATGTCGCGGCAGATCTGAGAAGAGATATCTAGCCAGCAGGCAACCATGTTGCAGGCAATCAGTGGCCTCCTCTCCCAGGCGAGAATTCTCCATCATGGATCCACCAACACCATGGCACAGGCCCATCAGGTTCATGTTTATTATGTTTTTATTTTGAAAGAATTACTCAATTATATTCATAATTAATTTAAAAACTAAGTTAGTTTTCAAAAGTAACTTAGTTTAGAAGAATTGGGAAAATTCGGGGTTCGGGGGTCTAAAATCTGAAATACTGGCCTGATCGGTGTGCTGGTCGTTCCAACATGACTTGCGACGTACACGTGACTTGTGAGAGCTGAGTCAGCTGACGGATTACAAATCGGATATCCGGTTTGACCCTGACGCTCAAATAACTCAATTCAAAACTAAGTGTGTTTTCAAAACTAACTTAGTTTAGAAGGATTCATTTAATTCGGGGTCCGGGGGTCTAAAATCTGAAATATCGATCTGATCGGTGTGTCGATCATTCCAACAGGACCTGGGAGATTAAAGAGACTTGTGAGAACTGGCGGAATCCAAATCGGATACCCGGTTTGGGGCCGACGCTCAAAAGTGTATTTTCTAAATACACTTAGTCTAAAATTAAGGAAGTCGGGGTCCGGGGGTCTAAAATCTGAAATATCGGTCTGATCGGTGTGCCAATCAATCTAACAGGACCTGGGACATAAAAGAGACTTGTGAGAACTCACGGAATCCAAATTGGATACCTGGTTTAGGGCCGATGCTCAAAAGTGCATTTTGTAAACGCACTTAGTCTAAAATTAAAGAAGTCGGAGTCTGGGGGTCTAAAATCTGAAATACTGGTCTGATCGGCGTGTCGATCATTCTAACAGGATCAGGGACACAAAAGAGACTTGTGAGAACTGGCGGAATCCAAACCGGATACCCGGTTTGGGGCCGATGCTCAAAAGTATATTTTCTAAATACACTTAGTCTAAAATTAAAGAAGTCGGGGTCTGGGGGTCTAAAATATGAAATACCAGTCTGATCGGTGTGCCGATCATTTCAACAGGACCTGAGAGATAAAAGAGACTTGTGAGAACTGTCGAGATCCAAATCGGATACCCGATTTGGGGCCGACGCTCAAAAGTGTATTTTGTAAATACATTTAGTCTAAAATTAAAGAAGTCGGGGTCCGGGGGTCTAAAATCTAAAATACCGGTCTCATCGACGTGTCGATCGTTCCAACAGTACCTGGGAGATAAAAGAGACTTGTGAGAACTGTCGAGATCGAAATCGGATACCCGATCTGGGGTCGATGCTCAAAAGTGCATTTTCTAAATACAGTTAGTCTAAAATTAAAGAAGTCGGGGTCCAGTGGTCTAAAATCTGAAATACCACTCTGATCGGCGTGTCGATCATTCCAACAGGACCTGAGAGATAAAAGAGACTGGTGAGAACTGTCGAGATCCAAATCGGATACCCGGTTTGGGGTCGACGCTCAAAAGTGTATTTTCTAAATACACTTAGTCTAAAATTAAAGAAGTCGGGATCCGGGGGTCTAAAATCTAAAATACCGGTCTGATCGATGTGCTGATCATTCCAACAGTACTTGAGAGATAAAAGAGACTTGTGAGAACTATCGAGATGCAAATCGGATACCCGGTTTGGGGTCGACGCTCAAAAGTGCATTTTCTAAATACACTTATTCTAAAATTAAAGAAGTCGGGGTCCGGGGGTCTAAAATCTGAAATATCGGTCTGATTGGTGTGCCAATCAGTTCAACACGACCTGGGAGATAAAAGAGACTTATGAGAACTGGTGGAATCCAAATCGGATACCCGGTTTAGGGCCGACGCACAAAAGTGCATTTTGTAAATACACTTAGTCTAAAATTAAAGAAGTCGGAGTCTGGGGGTCTAAAATCTGAAATACCGGTCTGATCGGCGTGCCGATCATTTTAACAGGACCTAGGATAAAAAAGAGACTTGTGAGAACTGACGGAATCTAAATCGGATACTCGGTTTGGGGCCGACGCTCAAAAGTGCATTTTCTAAATACACTTAGTCTAAAATTAAAGAAATCGGGGTCCGGGGGGGTAAAATCTAAAATACCGATCTGATCGACGTGCCAATCATTCCAACAGGACCTGGGTGATAAAAGAGACTTGTAAGAACTGTCAAGATCCAAATCGGATACGCGGTTTGGGGCCGACGCTCAAAAGTGCATTTTGTAAATACATTTAGTCTACAATTAAAGAAGTCAGGGTTCGGGGGTCTAAAATCTGAAATATCGGTCTGATCGGCGTGCCGATCATTCCAACAGGACCTGGGAGATAAAAGAGACTTGTGAGAACTATCGAGATTAAAATTGGATACACGGTCTGAGGCCGACGCTCAAAAGTACATTTTCTAAATACAGTTAGTCTAAAATTAAAGAAGTCGGGGTCCGGAGGTCTAAAATCTGAAATACCAGTCTGATCGGCATGCCGATCATTCTCACAGCACCTGAGAGATAAAAGAGACTTGTGAGAACTATCGAGATCCAAATCGGATACCCTGTTTGGGGCCGACGCTCAAAAGTGTATTTTCTAAATAGACTTAGTCTAAAATTAAAGAAGTCGGGGTCCGGGTGTCTAAAATCTGAAATACCAGTCTGATCGGCATGCCGATCATTCCAACAGGACCTGAGAGATAAAAGAGACTTGTTAGAACTGTTAAGATCCAAATCGGATACCCGGTTTAGGGCCGATGCTCAAAAGTGCATTTTCTAAATACACTTAATGTAAAATTAAAGAAGTCGAGATCCGAGTGTCTAAAATCTAAAATACCGGTCTGATCGACGTGCCCATCATTCCAACAGGACCTGAGAGATAAAAGAGACTTGTGAGAACTAGCAGAATTTAAATCGGATATCCGGTTTGGGGACGACGCTCAAAAGTACATTTTGTAAATACACTTAGTATAAAATTAAAGACGTTGGGTTTCGGGAGTCTAAAATATGAAATACTGATCTGATCGGCGTGCCGATCATTCCAACAGGACCTGGGAGATAAAAGAGACTTGTGAGAACTGGCAGAATCCAAATCGGATACCCGGTTTGGCCCCAGCGCTCAAAAGTGTATTTTGTAAATACATCCCGTCTAAAATTAAAGAAGTCGGGGTCCGGGGGTCTAAAATCTGAAATACCGGTCTGATGGGTGTTCCGATCATTCCAACAGGACCTGAGAGATAAAAGAG
This sequence comes from Amorphophallus konjac, assembly GCA_022559845.1. Taxonomy (NCBI): domain Eukaryota; kingdom Viridiplantae; phylum Streptophyta; class Magnoliopsida; order Alismatales; family Araceae; genus Amorphophallus; species Amorphophallus konjac. The sequence continues at coordinate 241,270,818 of CM040127.1, forward strand.
ACTTGTGAGAACTGGCGAGATCCAAATCGGATACCCGGTTTGGGGCCGACGCTCAAAAGTGCAGTCTCTAAATGTAATTAATTTAAATTACTGATGACAGCTAGGTTTATTGGGGTCTATAAAATCTATGCAGTTATCGATTTGATATTATGTTTGATTTCAATTTATCCAATGTAATAAAATATCTAATTTATCTCTGCACTAATTTTTTTATCTATGAATGAATATTATTTTGTTAATGTAGGAGGATCCTTCTGCGGGCGACGATAGAGGAGATGAGTAGGGCAAGGACGAGGATATGGATGATATGGAGGAGGATATTTGATCGGCATATTTTTTTATCTATGAATGTTTAGTTTGTTATTTATGTGTTTTGTTTTTAGTCATTAGTTTGAAGTTTAACGGGTTTTTTTAAAATAATTTTGTATTTTTAAAAAAAATTAATGGAAGTTTTTTCGGACGGATTTTCAGACAGATCCGTCTGAATTTTCAGACGGATAGCAGACGGTATTTCAGACGACATATATCCATCTGAACGTATTCGTGCGTCTGCATCTCCAATTTCAGACGGATTTTGTCGTATACGTCTAAAATGTACATCTGAAATTTCAGATGGATATTGGAACGGTATTTCAGACGGATAATTTCAGATGGTGTTTCACACAGAATATTATCCATGTGAAATTTCAGACGGAATAAATGTCAGACAGTATTTCAGACGGAAAAGATTCCGTGTCAAATTTCAGACGGCATTTGTGACTGATATTAATTTGTCGGAAACTTGTATTTACAGACGGGATTTGACATGGAATTTTTTCGTTTGAAATTTTAGACGAAATTTCTGACAGATACTAATCTATCCGAAATTTGTAACCAAAAATATAAGACAGCCTCTTTCCGTCCGAAATTCGTTACAAAACAGAGTTCAGATGGAATTTCAGACGGAAGCTGGCCGTCTAAAATCCCGCCTTTTCTAATAGTGATAGGAGATTTTAATGCTCTTCAACTCACCCTTCGTTCATTTCTCGAAATTTAATTTTCAGGCCATGCGGCCCCTTATCTTGGGGATTAATCAGAGATTTTTCTCTTCTCCGAGGGGATGTAATTAACGTCGTGACTTTTATGGCAAGGCGGGTTCTAGTCCCGACCTGATACCCACAATCGTATGATTAGTCAGACAGCATGCACCATTGACTCCGGACTACTCTAGTCTCGGAGCCTGAACACATTATCACCTAGGTGATTGGCACACTCTCGCACTTAATAAATCGATAAAAGATAAAATAATACATGATAAACAGTGTGTCCACAACAGGTCGACCGAGCCCCTCATCATCATTCATTTTTTTTGGTTCGCTCATTTTCATATTTACTCCTCTTATTTATATGTTTGTATGTATTTCATTATTCTTTTATAAGCTTATTATCACAAAGTTGTACAAGAAGAAATGGTCTAGACAGCGTTATTGGGATGTAAGTGTACATCGATTACAAGTCTTTGGCATGCTTTAACATAAGCTTCTCATCAGATTAACAAATTTAGATATTTGTTTAACTAACAAAAATACATAGGAGCCCGAGTGTGACAACAGACAAGAAAATAGTTGTTTAACTAAAGAAAAAGCTGATTGCAGCTATTTTGTACCAGAACCTAGTCCCTGAATATTAGTTCAGCTACCAATTCCTTTAAACAAGGCAAGGTAGATCCATCTATTTTACAAAGTCAAGCCTATTTCCCTAAAACAGCGGATGAGATATGTTTCTTTGGGTACTGCATTTACCAAAAAAAAAATTCATTCATCAATCCAAGATCCAAAACGCTTCCTAAGAAGGATGAGAAATTTCTAATTTTGGATAAGCTTCCACAATTGATGAGCCAGCCAAAGAACATAGTCCTCTAAAATTATCTGCTATCAGCTTACCATCTATCTTACGACATTCAATGAAGAAACACAAACATGTATGGATATGCTACTTTTCCCCAATTCCTTCGATTTCCCATGTCTCAAAGGCCCATAATGAAACTTAGTTGTGTGCCGAATACAAGTGCCAAGCAGACTGATTATCAACAAAAAATATGTTGAATCAAATATGTCAAGTTTAAGGCTAATTAGTATACATTTTTTGTACATCCCCATTTTTTATTTAATACAGCAGTGGTATTACCCACTTTTGAAAAAAAAAAATTGTCTTGGTATACACTGTGTGAAGGAATTCATCAAACTAAGATGATCAATTTCTGGCATGCTTGGTAGACATTCTGGAAATACCTTCCAAGAATAAAGTCATGTGAGGATGCTTCCAAGCCCTGCAAGAAAATGTAATTCCATCAATTCTCATACAGCAGCCTCACCCACTTTGAGACTTGTTGTCCTTTTTAACTCCAATTTTTTAGTAAATTGCCTCTCCTTTCACAGGTTCCTTACTTCCATTGTTTGCCTCTTAACCATAAACATATATCTCCAAGTGACCTTTCCTTGCCATTGTTCACAAACCGATCTCTCTCTCAAAAAGAAAAAAAAAACAACTTGGGTTATACACTACGACACCCCATTCTTCCTTTTCTTTTCCTTTTTTGAACAACCAGCTGATTTTATTTTATTAGCTGAGTGTATTTTGAGTACCATTTGCTATCAATCCCCGCATACAAAAAAATGAACCACTTTTTCTTGGGTTACACACTACGGTATCCTGCTGCTCTTTCTCATTTCCTTTTCAAAACAAGCAGCTACTTTTCTTTCATTTGTTGAGTTTCTTTTGAATACAATCTGCTATCAATCACAAACTGATGTTGATTTCTGTTACTTGTTAAAATACAGAATACATGTCCCTACGACTTGATGGTAGTCCTGCTTTTTCTGTAAGTTGTGCATCATGCTGCTGTTTTTGTGCGGGACTTCCTTTGAGTTTGCCTAATTCATTTTATGATTTTGTGCTACCAGTGTATCTCATTCTTATTAATTCGCAATGCCTAATATTTCTTTTAACAATGTCTAACGCCTTTTTATATTGCATGTTACTGCTTTCTTCCTTCTTCACTGTTCCTAAACCCAGACACTACTTGGATGGATGCCTTCCTACAAATCGAATTTCAGGTATCAAACATGATCAAGGATCCTTGCAACTTTACATTCCATTTTCTTGTATGCTTACTTTGTTTTCATCATATTGTCATTTCTTCATGGTGATTTAGAAGGGAAAATACATCACCTCAAATGCCTAAGCACTAAACTGAGCATTTAAGGTGTGGCAAGCATGCTCATCTCTCACCATTAACTGTATAGTCTTGAGCATATTCCAATGGAGGCCATTGGCATGTAAACCAAACGTCATGCACAAGGAGTCCATGCCAAAAAACACTTCCTGCAGCAGGAAGCATGAATTTATATGAAAAGTGGTATTTAAAAAAAACACAGACACATTGATTATGTATCATTCCATTTAATGCTAGAATGAGAGTCATACTTAAACAAAACAAGCTTGCAAAACTCATTTTTATTCTTGGAAATCTACGGTAAGGTTAATTAATAGTACAGCCAAATGATATTCTTACTTTAAAAGTGGAGAATGAAGAATCACCTATTTGATATGAGAATGAGGAATGAAATACCCTCAAATCGAATAGGTAATTGGGCATCAAATCCGGCTAAGCTTCAGCTTTTGAATTCTTTGCTTTGCTTTCTCAGCTGAAAAAGAGGTGGGTGGCGGTTAGAGGAGAGAGAGAGAGAGCATCTTGTGACACTTATTTAGATATTCACAATGCTATCAAGGATCATGCCCCGGGTTCATTCATGCTTCCTCTTCTAAGACTCCCACCAACAGTAACAATGTAGGGTCACTAGATTCTTCATCTCCTTTTAGACGCACCACTTTGAGACTCCCACATACTTCCCAAGTTCCTTTTCTCCCTCCAGAAAATAATAGTGCATGCGTTGCCGACTTTATAACATTATAAAGAAGTACAACAATGGGAGGAAGGGGGCGTTCCTTTCTCTCGCCCATGGCCAGGTCGACCTACCTCTATGGGCAACGTGGGTGGTTTTTCAATGTAGTGTCACCTTGCGGGCCAGGTCGACCTGCCTCTATGGGCAATGTGGGTGGTTTTTCAATGTAGTGTCACCATGGGGGAGAGAAAGGAACGCCCCCTTCCTCCCATTGTTGTACTTCTTTATAATGTTATAAAGTCGGCAATGCATGCACTATTGTTTTGTGGAGGGGGAAAAGGAACTTGGGAAGTATGTGGAAGTCCCAAAGTGGTGCGTCTAAAAGGAGATGAAGAATCTACTGACCCCACATTGTTACTGTTGGTGGGAGTCTTAGAAGAGGAAGCATGAATGAACCGGTCGGTCGACCCGCCCATGGCGTCGGTCGACCGATTTGAGTCTAAACTGTCTATTTTGCCCTGTGTATGTCCTGGACACCCTCGTTGACCTAGATTCGTGATTCCAGATGTCTGTGGATGATAAAAATAGTAACAATAAAAAAATAATAATAAAAAGCTGGGAATAATAAAATAATTGATCCTTTGGGGTAGTTTTACTTAGGTTGTCTCTTATATCTTTACCTTTGTGAAACCGGGAGCATATATATTATATGCTATGGTGGTGCAATTAAATTGTGATGCAATTGAAAGATGGATGGATGTATCTCAAGACATACGGCCCTCGGCATATATGGTTGTTGGTCCCGAGGTAGGCGAGTGGACAAGAAGGGGGTTGAATTGTCCCCCACGCGATATGGTAAATTAAAAACTTACGCAGCAGAATTAACAAGTTGAAAGAGATTGATAGAGATAAGCTAAGCAAGGGTAAACAAGTTCTCTCAATCTCACCGCACACACACGATCGTCTTAACATATTAAGCAAGGAACACACAATCACACAATGTAAACCATAAGACACAAGGGTTTTTAAGGTGGTTCGGGACCACGATGGGTTCCTTACGTCCACCCCTTACCAAACCGGTAAGGCTTCACTCGGGGATAAATCCCCAACACGGAGGTAATGCTCCAAACACGCAGGATGATGCCTGCGCACACACATACGAGGATAAATCTCCACGAGGAGAACTCTCCTCACTTTGTAGACACAGCAACACGGGGATGAACCCCCAACGCTTTGGATCGTAAATCCAGTAGCAACACACACACACACACACGCTGCAATAGATGCATCACTGTAGACATGACCGTACGCAGACGGTCACACACACACAATATTTCTAGTTCAGAAAATCAAAACAAATATTCAAGACATGCTTAGACCAAAACAAAACACATGATAAACATAAGAACCAAGCAGAAATAAGATCTAGATAGTATCCCCCTTTGGTATCCAAGACGAATAGAAGATGTTGCTTGACAGCTCAGGTCGGATGATGATGATGTGAACGTCCTCTTGCTCCTCTCTTCAAGCCGCTCCCTTTTTCCTTCATCCACTAGCTCCAGAAATCACTTGAAGTAGATCAAATCCTCCTTAGCTTGAGCTCTTCCTTCCTTTCTCCCTTTTCTTCACCTACAAGATAGAAACAATAAGCACATAAGGGTTTCTTTTATCAAATTCAGAGTTCACACATATGCATACATAGAAGAAATCAAAAAAACCATTATAGCCCTTCTAGAACCCTCCAAAAGACCCCTAATAGGTCTACCATGAACTTAGGGGCAAAGGGATAAAAGTTAAGCACAAATGGATTGTGTTTAGATGGTTTTTGGATCCCTGTTTTTGGGTTTTCGCCGCATTCGGTCGACCAATGAAAGGGGTCGGTCGACCGAAATTAACAGCATCAGAAAATGTTACAGGCGGCCAACCCTGTCAAGTTCGGTCGACCGAACTGGCAAGTTCGGTCGATCGAACTCTGCAATTTCCAGATTTGCAGAAGTTCAGTCCGAATGAGTTTAAACCCTTTAACATTTGATTCAACCTTCATGAATGAGATAAAGATATTTTAACCCAAACACCCCAAGTTAAATAACTATGAAACACACTCATGAAAACTCAATAAGAACATATGAATGATATAGATTGGAGCCCTTCCAAAACACAAGTCATACACCTAAACAATAAAAGCTAATGGCTATGAAGTTGAATACAATGAATGAGCATCTTAGCCATACTCTACCAAGGTTCATGTTAGTGTTAAAAACCATGTATCATGTATTATGAGAACATCACTCTCTCATTTTTACCAAGACTAAAACTCCATATGAACACTTACCATTTTTCCCAAAACACATACACGCAAAGTGTCAAATTCTCACCATGATTTGTGATACCTTTGCATATGGGATTGGCATTGGTTTCTAAACCTGCATAACAAGCCATTACAGTTGTTAATCAAAGAAGCAAATGAATGAGGAAAATGTTAGAACTTAAGCCCAATCGTTCTAATGAGAAATGCATGAAGTACATAGATGAAGCCCTATAGACAAGGTGCATGTGAACACTTTGAAACATCATTGTTCTCAACTAAAGATCAAGATAATTTGTCTTTGCACCTGAACAAATTGTGAGCATCATATTATCAATTTCTACAAAGGTTCACATGAAGTTCAAGCTAGAATTTGCATCACCCCCAAAACCATGATTATCAAATAGACATTTGAACCACACTATACACATAGACTAGAATTGCCAAAACCAATTGACCATGAATCCATATAATGAATAGGCATCATTAAAATCACATTCATCAAATTTCAAGTTAATAGGTTGAGCATATTTCAATCCCAAAAATCTTATGAGGAAAATGAATGAAAATACCCAACCACGACTTTGAAATCTTTTTTGATGAAATGCATGAAACATAAAAGGGGTCGACGCAATGCAATGAGTGAGTCAACTCCCTTTTAGAAGAAGAACTTCATTTATGGACTTCTTTGAGTTCTAAGCATGAACCATAGATTTTTATCTTGCGAATCAAGATATTCAAAGCATGAGTTCCTTAATCAACAAACATTCGTTTGACTTCCAAATGTCAACATTGAAGTCCTCCTTTAACTCATCAACCAAGATGCATACATGTTGCTCAATGAAACACACACACAAGCACAATCATTTTGTTATCATTAAAATCAAACACCAAACATCAACTAGGGGATGTAACAATGGTCATAATTTATCACTCTAGCTCGATGATCGAACCAAAGAGCAACGTGTGGTTTGTTCAAACTTTCGACAGCACATGCGTAAGATACCCAACGGATGGAAATCCTTATGCCATGTTTGACTAACGTATCTATTAATTTTGATATAGTATACCTTTGTAACATCTAATATTATTAAAAATATAGAATATTAATATTTAAATTGATATTAGAAAATTGTAGGGCAAGATAGAGGGGGAAGAGCTAGAGAGTTAAAGAGTGGAAAAGAGGGGGGGGCCGTGGGGGAGAAAGAGTGTGATGAGACTCACCACCGCTAAATTTAAACCTTTTCTAATCCATACTAATTACATCAGATTTATTATTGTAATATATTTTAGTAAAATAAATTCAAATCTAATAGAGCATAACTAAATATTCATTAAGAATAGCAATATCAAATATAGATTCGAATTAGTATTGATAATACTGGAACAGAACACAAGAATTAATCACATCAAAGAAATATCACTGCGCATACATGTTTAGATGCGCTTATTAACTAGTTGTTTCATCGCTACAAATATATAAGCAGCCATACACAGTCAACTCCTCTTCCTCCCGCCCCGTTCCTCTCTACCAAAGAATAACCCTCCCCTCCCCACCCTCCTGCCCCCCACCGACCCCTACGCTCTCCTCCCCAATGTGCCCCCCTCCCTCTCCCGAACCCCCCGCCCTCCACATTGTACCCACCTCCCCTCCCCACCGGATCGGCCCCCTTCCCTTTCCCGAACACACACCCACATTATAATAAACAATAAATTCAAATAATAAATTTAAACATACACCCACATAATAATAATTAAAATAAATAAATTTAAATCATATGAAACAAATTAAAATTAAATAATATATTTTAAAAATATATATTTTACTGACCGTTTATTGCAAGAAATTAGTCGGAAAGATAGAATGAAGTCTGTTGCCATCCCCGATGCTAATAGACCTGCATGAAAATTTCATCACTGTTAGAGAGAGAGAGAGAGAGAGAGAGAGATGGTAAATGAATGGGAGGGGGGCCTTGTCCCTCTATGTCTGCGTGTGTGCGACAGTGAGAGAGTGAGGGAGAGGGAGACAGAGTGAGGGAGAGGGAGACCAAGAGAGGGAGAGGAGACTGAGAGAGGGAGAGGGTAAAAAGATCGAGAGAGACTAAGAGAGGGATTGTGAATGCGGGCATGTGTTAGAGAGAGAGGGAGACAGAGTGAGGGAGATGGAGACCAAGAGAGGGAGAGGATACCGAGAGAGGGAGAGGGAGAGGAGACCGAGGGAGACTAAGAGAGGGACTATGAATGCGAGCATGTGTTAGAGAGAGGGAGAGGGAGACCGAGAGAGGGAGAGAGGGCATGCATGAGAGAGGGAGAGGGAGAGAGTGAGTGAGAGAGGGAGAGAGAGGGAGATTGAGAGAGAGAGAGAGAGAGAGAGAGTGAAAGAGGGGGAGGAAATGTGACAGTGCAAGAGGGAGAGGGAGAGTGACTGTGATAGTGGGATCGTGTGTTAGAGAGAGACAGGAGAGGGAGAAGGTGAGAGGGGAGACGGCGAGAGAGGGATAGGGCGACAGCGAGAGATAGAGGGAGGGAGAGGGAGACAGTGAGAGAGGACGGGGTGAGAGAGAGAGTGGGAGATGGCGAGAGAGGGAGAGGGAGACTCCTACCAGAGGGGGGTTTCCATGCCAGTCCCCAGACATCGCCGCCACCGCTCGCCGGAGAGAGAGAGATAGGGAGATGTCGTTGTTGCCACTCTCTGGAGAGAAAGAGAGAAAAAGGGAGAAGTCACCGTCGCCGTACACCGAAGAGAAAGAGAGAGAGAGAGGGAGACACCACTATCGACGGCGATGCCGCCGTCCACTGTCAGTTAGAGATGAGAGCAAGAGGGAGGGAGAGGGCGTGCGAGAGAGTGAGAGCGAGGGAGACGGCGCGACAGAGTGAGAGCGAGGGAGACGATGGGAGACATCAAAATTTGATGAAGGGAAATGAAATAGTTTCAGGCGGATTTCTAACGGAACAAATTCCATCAGAAATTTTAGATGGATATTCTGATAATAATTTATTATGTCAAAAATTTTCAAATATAATCTAAAATAGTCGTTCTAATTACCGACAGATGTTAATACGTCGAAAAGATAGTCGGTAATTCAGATGGATATTCTGACAGAGTTTCTGCCGTCGAATGGAATTTTTGACCGATATTTTTCTGTTGGAAATGCAGACGGATTTTTTGATAGAATATTGTCAGAAATTTCTATCGCTAAATATGCTTTTTCTTGTAGTGTTAATTGCTAAAACAGACTTAATTTTTTTTAATGAGAATAGCTTGATAATCCTTAAAAAAATTATTTTGCAGGAGCTAGATAGCTAGCGAGATGGCGGCTGAGCGAGCGCAATCGTGAGAGATGCAAAGGATTGTCCCGATTTTGACTCAAGCTCTATAGTAGGTAGCGCAAGGGGAAGCAAATCATGTTGTCGGCGAGTTGCTTCAGAATTTCCGTAGTCTTAATCCCTCTAGATTTAATGGATCTCCTAATCTGATGAAGCAGAGCATTGAACCAAAGAGTTTGAAAGAATATTTAGGGTAATGCAATGTGTGGACCAAGATAAGGTCCTTTTAGTAACATTCCAACTGGAGAAGAATGCAAGGGCTTGGTGGGAGTCAGTGGAAGCTACTTTGCTAAGCGATCAAGTAACTTTGGCAGAATTCTTAAAGTATTTCAATGATAAACATTTTTTGAAAAGAGTTCATGAAAGAAAGGCTGGGGAATTATATCCCTTAAGCAAAGGAGCATTTCTGAAGCGGAATATGAGGCCTAATTCTCAAGGTTGTCTAGATATGTGCCTCATCTAATTTTTAATGAAAAGATTTATAAATAGATTAAGGCTTCAGTTTATAACGCATGTGGCACTGTTGGACATTCAAATGTATGCTGAGATAGTTAAGAAAGTGCAACTCTTAGAAGATGCGATGGAAATGTCTGAGAAGGTCAAGGCAAGAAGAGAGAAGAAGAAATCGGCAAAAAGATCTGAAAATGGCAATAAAAGACCGAATGATAGCAATAGAGTTCCAAATGGCAAGAAGCCTAAGGAGGAGAAGTGCAAGCATTGCGGGAACGATAGCCATAAGTCTGAGAAATGTTGATGGAAGATTGACGCTCGTTTCCGTTATGGAAGCAAGGAGCATAAGGTGGCAAATTGCCCTCTTCCCAAAGATCAACCTCCATAGGCAAAGGATAATAATGAAGCACGACGTCAAAGAAGGTTGCAAGCTTTCAGAAGGGCTGAGCCTGCTGAAGATGGAGTAGTGAGAGGTACCCCTTAACCTTAAGCTACTTCTTTTCCTTCTTGTAGATCTTAGATTATTGCTAGCATGATTGTATGATCGATTTGATATTATTTAGAAAATAGGTTAAGCACCCCACTATTGTTTTTATAAATGAATGTCATATGAATTTGAAGGATCAAATTCTTCTGAGTTGGGAGGAATGTAGTGACTCAGAATTTAAATAATTATTATTGAAAATAATATAAAATTTTGTTTAACAAAATAAGAATAAAATCCATATAATCATAATGAGCTATATATATATTGGGAATTTTTGTAATTTAGTAATGGGCCAACTAAAATACTTGTGCAATAATGAAATGGGCTAATTAAAATCTTAATCGGCATAAAAGGTGTGGAATAATCTAAAAAGTAGGGGTTCTTAAAAAGCCCAAATTCTAAGTGGATTAAACAAGCTAAAACTCAATCATATGGGCCTTAAATCATAATTAAATCAGACCTAATAGGGTTTATGTTGTTCCCTATAGAAAATCTACCTCAATTATGGTTTACTTTGTGGTTGGCGATGCCAATTTTGGCTACAGTTCATGGTTTTAGAAGGAAGTTCTATCACTTCATTTTTAGGGCATTTTAGGAATCTTAGGTGGCTTAATCCTATAAATAGGACCCCATCCCCCTCTAGCAAACCCTAGTTCGTGCATGGGGCTTGGAGGCGTGGAGAGGATCACACTAGAAGGAGGAATTGTGAGGTTCTTTGGGCGTCCGTGGGCAGTCGTCACTCTTTTTCCCCTTCTTCCTTTGGGCGACTTAAGGTATACAATCTCCCAAGCTAAACTCTAATTAATGCATGTAAAAATGTTCATTGGCATGTCTTGTTCATTTCTGCATAGTTTTCCCCAATTTTTTTCGCTTATATTGCATGTATTTGGAGTTTTATGATAGAGATATCGTTGTTTTAGGGTTTGATCGCTAGAAATGACTTCTTATTTAAGATCACGGTGGCCATAGGGACCACTTTTTTAATGTTGTGCTCCAACAGATCGCCACTACAATAGTTTTATTTTTAATTATTAATTTTTCTCTAGATCATAGTGCTATGGCCGACAACATTCTTAAAGAATGCGCACCCCATACAGACCACGTTCTGAGAAGTTACTGGCCATGTAAAGTGTGCTTTTTCTTGGTTACTGTAATGAACCTTAATAGGAAATAAGTTTTGGAATACTACTGTCAATAGTAAATAAACTCTGAACATGTTTTAAATCTGTAATAAGTTTATCCTATAATGACCTAACTTTTGTTCTGCTTAGTCTTATGAATATCCCATGCATTGAACCTGCCTCTTGATATTCTTCTTCTCGGAATGATTCTTGCATGTTAAATGAAAACAATAAATGGTTAATGAATTATTGTCCTCGTGATAGGTTTGTTCCATTATTTTAATGGATTCATGATTGCTACATCATGAATAATTATTGCTTTGTTTGAAGGACATGTCACTCCGGTGGTATTGACCTACCGCATTACAACTTTTTGATTGATTTATTACATCCAATTCTTGGTTAAGTTAGGACCCACAGTCGAATATTCCTTTCGTCAGATTGGAACTTTTTCATCAAGGCCTCTATAAGACTCCGCAAGCCTTGGATTCCCACAAGGATGCCAAGCTGGTTGTACCACAAAAACCCTGAAAATCATTGGAATCATGTCTTACTGGCCTAAGAAGTGATTCAACCGGCCTTTGGACTGAAAGAACGAGGTTCTGTTTGGGCTTTCTATCCTAATCGTGGCCTGCCCAGAAATCACGTTCAAGCCTCTGCTTCATGACAGCAGTTGACCCAAAGACTGTGCTCACTTGAGTTCGTCTCTCTCTTTGATCACGACTATCCTCTTGACCACGTTAACATGATTGTGGTGCACCCCCTGACCGTGTGTCTTTGGAGGCTTGCATCTCATTACTGCCTAGACCGTCTATCCAGATCATCTTCCTCTTAACGTGGCCCTTTGAACAACCGCGTTTTGGTCGGAAAGCAGCATTATTCATTACCGCGTTATGCTAGGTTATGTGAAGTGTCTTGGTTCGATCGACTATGCTTTATGAAAGTTTCCAGGTTCAAGACTATTGATTTTATTGCATTCTAGCCTGATTGTTAACATGAATATTCCTCTCACATTACTTGGAAATTGATATCTTCTTGCTATTTTTGGACTTCGTTGATATTTTCACATCAAATCCTTTGTATAAAATCATATTACTTTTGGAACATAACTCTTTGACTTCACTTGGCCATATCTGCAAATATAAAATTATTAAGGGCTATGGGTCCTTTGATAACCAATGCCAGGCAGGATAGAAGTTCATTCTGTAATCCATGGATAAAAAATCTAGGTATGGCATTGCACCAATTCTGCATTATATCATTTTTGCTTTGCGTTGTATTAATTATGTTCTGTATTACATCCTGATTTATGTTACATTCTTCTACTCTGTATACTTTACATGAATTCTATTCTGTGCACATTGTTTCTATTCTGCATACTTGCTTGACTTGATATTTGGCATTTTTGGAACCTCAAGACTTTCATGGCCAATTTCATAGTTATGTTCACTTTCATACAACGATATATTATTTGTTGATTCTATATTGATCCATTTCTTGTATCAAGATACCCTTGTTATCATGTCCCGAGATATATAGCGGAAACAAGTTGGGAACGTGAACAGCCGGCAAGATAAGTCTCACGCTAGCATGATAATCAGAGCTCTATAACATCCACACATAAAAGAGGAATGCACAATAGTTATTCAAACTCCAATCTTATTGAATAATGATCATAAGTTTACAAAGACACTTGACTTCTTGACATAACGTCGCACTAGAGTCAATAAAAAAAAATTACATAATTGACTTATAACACTCTAGCATTCTAGGGCTTCTCTTGTTCTTCATTCGCTCTCGCCATCGGATCCATCATTCGAGTAGTTGGAATCTGATCCACTAGAGTTTCTTGAAAAAATTAGAAAAGTAGGGAATGAGTACACTTGCCCAGTAGGTGTCTCCATATCAACATGAAGGCATGTTTTAGTCATTAACAATTTAGCTCTAGAAGGTAAGATAAATAAAATACAGTGACACATGTGATAAAACCAACGTAATAACACAAGTAACAAGGCATAGACTATAGAGATGTGAGAATTTCATGTAAAATGAGACCATGATCAAGTAAGAATGTAATGTGGCATTTTATGTAACGAGAATGTGTTAGCAAGTAACGAGAATGTACTTTTCATAACCATATAAGCTATGCAATAGAAAGTCATGTAACAAGAATATATAATTTCATGATGAGTCTCGTGGTTTTCACCCATTTATAAAAAAAATACTCCCAGCATAATGCGACGCCAGTGTTCATCATACCCCATGGTTTACAGTATGTTTCCGGCCATCCGTCGAGGGGGCTAGTGTCGAGCTCTTGGACACTATCCGTGCCCGCTCTTGCATCTTCAAGTTATAAATCAAGCTACTTCCACGAGTAAATAATAAAGTTTAGCCAATAATGTAAAGTCCAAATAATAGTTCATGATAATAATATCAAGGTAAGAATGCACCAAAAATAAGAACATGTGAGTTCAAGGTCGAATTAAGGTAAGGTCATGCTACGGGAGGAATCTGACAGTATAACGGTACATTCATTACTTTACACAGTTCATTAATAACTTATTGAATAAGGTTTGGATTCCTGATAATCGTTAGACCATCTATGAACAGAGTAGGACCAACCCTTGGGTCAAACCTAGGGTTTCAAAATAAGATGGAAGAAGGCGGTCTATTGAAGATCATTTCTTGAATATAGCGGTCAGATCGAGACTGCTATCATTTGGAGTCGACGCATGAAGAAGAACAGGTCGATGCAGGATTGATCTGGCAGAAGGCGGTCATGCCAGGACCGCTACTTGAAGGTAGTGGTCACCTGAGAACCGCTATCTATCCAGATTGTAGAAAACACCGGTAACATAAGTGCTTTCTAAACCATTGGGCTTTGAGGGTACAACCCGCTCGGCATCATAGTAGGAATCCCAGGCTCGCGGAGACTTACAGAGGCCTTGAAACTTGATCATCTAGTCCGGTGAAAGGAATATCCAATGGAGAGGCTCACAAGTCAAAGAGAGTGTGCCTATTATGTGCAAGTGTAACTAATAGCATCGCACTTGAATACATGCTATGTACTTAAGAAAAACTTAGAGATGAGAATGAACTGTGTAGAAATAGCGATCAAATCATCAATGTAACAAGTTCCATAAGCCATATGAAATTAACTTTAATACAAACTATATGGTTCTGGCATGAAATTAGCATAAGATTAAAATAAGTTTATAACACCTGAAAAACATGAAATCTATCATGGTGGGTGCACAATATAACCAAAATCATGAATGTAAGATAATAACTAGGACTAGGACCTAATATCTTAGGCTTAACATATGTTTATAACGGCTAATCTGCGTTCTATTTGGAGTTAACTGAGTGCAGAAAACATAAAGAATAAGACGCCCTGATAAGAACCGCTTCTTGAAGTAGCGGTCGATCAGCAACCGCCTCCTGATAGTAGCGGTTCATAAGGAACAGTCTTCTGTCTGTAACAGATAGAATGTAAATGATTTATGCAAGGCCTATGCTAGAGAAAATAATGCATGAAAGCATGTTATAACGAAAGGTAGAACATGATAGAATAGTATTGGTGCATGGAGATGCGTGATTTTGTCCTAAGTTATCATTTTTTTCCATTAGATGTAGGGATATGCATGCTAAGTAACCTAGTTGCGCAGTCCATTAAAAACATGAAATACAATGTGTATAAAGCGTGAAATCAAGCAAGGTTAGAGGGCTTTTAATCCTAACTTAATATTTAAGTCGTTCATGAGATAATCTACCTCTGGGAACGCTCCTAGAGTTCGAATTTCTAACTAGAAGATGGTGTTGGTTCCTGCACCTCCTGCGTAGAAATAGCAACTTCTCACCCTTCTATCTCCTTAACCTCTTGAGCTAAATTCATGAGATTTGGAGAAGAGGCATAAGATACAAAGGGAAATAATAAACTCTAAAGGCTAGACACAAAATTACTTCTGCTAACGTCCCTAAGCTTCAAGTCTTTGTTGTACGGACACGCCTGTTCCTGTGCTTTCTGTAGAGAAACAGCCACTTGTGGACGTTCTAACTCTTCAACGATTTGAACTCCTAGAATGAAATTGGGAAGGGAGTTAGTTAATACTAAAGGGAATAAAAAGTTCTAAAGAGTTAAACTAAAAGATGGTGTCTAACCTTCGAACCACGCAATCCAAAGCAAGGGTTCACGTAGGTCGATACTAGGTTCAATTTATAGAGTTGGTCTAGGGTTTGAGAGATTAGATCAATTAGGAGTCCTAATTTTGAGTAGGATTGATCCCCAAGAGTCCTAAACTAGGTTATCATGCCAGATAGCATCGAACCATAGGGATTGGGATACTAAAAATCCCATTTTTTTCACGTCTCCACAACTCTAGTTCTCGGAAGGAGAAGGCGGTCGCCTCTGGACCACTTTCATCAAGTAGCGGTCTTGCGATAGACCGCTAATATCCAGAGCCCAGCAATTTGAATTTTAGTTAAATTCTTCTTCTATTTATTTCCTATTTATCCAATTAAATTATGGAAATATCATTATTACGTTTCTAATAATGGTCTTGGGCTAAAAAGCTTTGGGATTGGGTTTTTGGGCCTAGTTTAAGTGGGCTTAGCCCTTTGGTTAATGGAGAGTGGTAAATCATCTGCCCAAAAGACATGTGATATAGAGCGGCCCAACTAGGTCCAACCCGACTCAACAAGGCCAAACTCCCCAAGTGACAGCCCCATGAATGGGCCCACTTATCTTGAAACCTAAATCGCTCGGTCCAATACTTCCTAGGCGGCCTTCAGGCCCGAAAGTCCGAACAAGGGTTGCTCAGGAAGAACCCAAATGGCACCCGAGCATAATCGACCAGAGAAGAGGGCCAGTGCCCCTGAATACTCTCTAACTGTCGCTCGTGGATAGCCTAAGCGACAATTGAGCAGAACCGACCAATAACGGCCCCATCACTCGGGGCAAGTCCGCACGCTCCCTAAAAAGGCACCTCAAAGCTCGGACTTCCAATGAGAACAAGGGATATCGATGGATCAGCTTGCCAAGCGGAGTCCTCTTGATGTTGGGAGGTGTTCATCGCAGCTGGGCACTTACCCAAGTGAACATTACGTTGCCACCCAGGAGCAGGAAGCTCAAGGGGATAAGGGAGGGCAAGAGTCCTCAAGCGGTGAAGAGCCCTCAATAAGGACGTAATGCCCCCCTGGTCCCTTAGGCTTCCTTGACTCTAGAAAGGGGAGCACGCGGCTATATAAACACAAAGGAAACCCCCCGGAGAGGTAAGTTAGTCTGAGCACTCAAGGCCACACTTCTTGGTGGAGAGCAATCTCGTGCCCCTCCCCTTCCTTCTCCTACATCTCTTCCTCCCACGCTCTATCAATTTTCTGACTTAGGCATCGAAGGGTTTTCCCCGGGGTCATAACCCTGGGCTCCTCTGATTCGTTTCTTATCTTGCAGAATCCCTATCTTTGGTGGCGGCGATCAGTGCCAATCAAGGATCGCACGGCATAGGTTTCAGCACGAGATCACGCCTCTTCATGTGGCGCTGTCTGTGGGAAACGAACAAAGAGCCAATATAGTACGAAAAAGTTCTAGTAGGAGAAACGCCGGTGACAAAGGGAAGGCACCAACAGCTGTAGAGGGGGAACTGGCGCCCTCACACTCTTCTACGGGCCCCCTCTCCAACGCCAACAATCAAGCTAACGACCTACCTCTGTCGGCCACGGGGGGGCAACCAAATCCCAGGAACCCTGACGCCCTCCAAACCCTCAATGCTAAACTGAATATCACCGTCGATTTGATGAGGACCTAGGTAGCCAGGGAGGAGAGGTCGAACCTTCCTCGGACGAGTCCCCCCCATGCATAAGCCTCCCGACTGACAATCAGAGGCCGCTTTACTCTCCAAGGCGGATTTCTCATCCGGAACGGGCCTGGCGAGCCCTCACAAGCTCCACCCCTGAAACAAGAAGCTTCTTCCAACCCGTGAGGGAGTAAATCCGGCCAACCTCAACAGCACACAAAAGCAGACGCCCCCGCCATGGAGCTATGGGGCAACAGCAGGGGAAACGCCCACAGAATCTAGCGCCATCCCGACGTCAGCTGAAGCTGTCCCTCTATCTGTGAGACTTCGAGCGACGTTTCGCAGAACAGGAGCGCCCCCTCCGCGCCCTACAAAAGAGTTCCAGAAAAGATGATGAGGAGCAATCCCCATTCTCTGACAATATTTTGAAGGCAGATATCTTGCCAAGAGTTTCCGTGCCAACCTTTAAATCTTACGACGGCCAGGGCGACCCGGCCGACCATTACAACAGCTTTGACACCCTGATGACCCTGCACAGAGCATCCGACGTCGTCAAATGCCGAGCGTTCATCACTACCTTGGTCCAAGCCACTGAGGCCTAGTTCCAAGCGCTCGTCCCCAAAAGTATCCTCAACTTCCAATAGCTCGGGCGATTGTTCAAGGAAATTTTCACTGGTAGCGGCCCTCCGAGGTCGATCGCGGGACTGCTGGCACTCAAGCAGGCACAGGGGGTAAAGCTGTGGGCTTACATCAACCGCTTTAAGTCGGAAGCCCTGCGCATCCCCCGCCTGGACGTTGCCTCAACCATCACTATACTGACCGGAGGCACTCGAGACGAAAACCTCCGGCAAGAATTGGTGCTCCACTATAACACCCCAGATTTTGTTTTATTTTTTTGGATCTGGATCCATGAGTTTGGAGTGCCTTGGTGAGTCCCGGGGAGTGTTTTTGGGCTTTACGCGTGTTTTTGCCTATCGAACTTTTGGAAGTCCGTATAGCGTGAACCGATGTGTTGTCCGACTCCGGGACGTTACCAACGCGTTGTGCGCTTTTTGAGGATCGTGGGGAGTATCTTTCCAATTTTTTTGTATTTTCCAAAAAATTTAGATTTTTTATTCAAACCCCTAACCCTTTTTCTCTCTCCCCTCACTCTCATTTCTCTCTTCTCTCCCTCTCTCTTCTCACGCTCTCTCCTCTCTCCCTCTCTTCTCCGGCGGCCGACGGAGGTGGACGGGGGCGAGGATCGTGAGACGTGGAGCGGGGAGGATGGAGCGAGGATCGAGGTGGAGGTGCGACGTTCGTCGTTCACGAGCTCGGGGTGCCGGCGGTGGTTCGCGAGATGTTTCACGACCGAACGGCGTCCACGGTGTATCAAATCTTCGGTGGAGGTAGGGGGATGGATCCTTAACCCTTGTACTTCTTTTTCCACGAGTTTCATAGACCATGGTGAGCCGAGCGAGGGTTCCCTTCCCGTTTGGGGTTTAAAAGCATATTTTAGGTCGTGAGACAGTTTTGCCCGATCGAGCGAGGTTTCTCGCTTTCTTTTCCTTCCTTTTTGGGTTTTGGGCTAAGGGGAATAGTCCCCTATATTTTACCCTTCGATTGGGATCGAATGGGGCGTGGAATGGACCCCATGCAAAGGGGTCAGATGGGGTTTTTTCCGTGTTTGGTCGACGGACCGGTCGAAACTGGTCGACCGAACCGGCCAGCGCTTCGAGGTAGGGGAGCTACCCAGTTCGGTCGACCGAACTTCACAGTCCGGTCAACCAAACTAGCCAGGAATGATGCTGGATGGTGGTCAGGTCTACCTACTCACTGGACAGGTCGACCTATTCTAACACCCTCAAATATAGATAAGTTGTACTCTATATCATCGAGGCGCCTTTTGAAGTATCGGTTCAGTTCTTGAAAAGAACTCCGAAGTTAAGCGTGCTTAATGGGGAGTAGTACTGGGATGGGTGACCTGCCCGGGAAGTCCCTCATTATAGAGCCGATCACTGTTAGAAAGGGACAAAACCGTGAGGCCGATAGGTCAAAGCGGACAATAACTCGACGGTATAGAGTACGGGGCGTGACAGAATGGTATCAGAGGTATACCCCAGCCGGAAGAGTGGGAACTAAGTGCCATGCAGGGCAAAGTGCTACGCTATGGGAGCCTCTTGAGTCCGTAATGGAGCAAAGTGCTACATAGTAGGAGCCACCTCTTGAGTCTGTAGGGGCCACCTCTAGAGTCCTACCTGCCTGGGGGCTTGATTGCGTGATTGCGTGCTATATGTGCCCAGCGACGAGGACGTCGCCTATATAAGAGGGGTAGATTATAACACCCTCAAATATAGATAAGTTGTACTCTATATCATCAAGGCACCTTTTAAAGTATCGGCTCAGTTCTTGAAAAGAACTCCGAAGTTAAGCGTGCTTAATGGGGAGTAGTATTGGGATGGGTGGCCTGCCCGAAAAGTCCCTCATTCGAGAGCCGATCACTGTTTGAAAGGGACAAAATCACAAGGCCGGTAGGTCAAAGTGGAAAATACCTCGACGGTATAGAGTACGGGGCATGACACCTATCCTCTATTGGTCGACCGACCCAATGGGTCTAGTCGACCGAAACCCCCCTGCTTGGCCTGTTTTGGGTCTCGGTCGGTCCGGTTGAGACCAATGACCGACCTTTAGCCCCGTGAGTGTCCCGGACACTCCATGGGTACCGTGACTATATTTTTGGATGTCCAGAGATACCGTTTGACCTCAATTAGCGTGCCCATGATTTTGAAGGTCCGGATGACCCTTTATGTTCCGGGCTTCTATGCTTTCGCTAGATCGAGTCGCCGTGTGTCGGCGTGAGTGTGGAGGGCTATTCCCGCACATCGTTAGCCTCTTTGGAATGTGGTTTCCATGTGGGCCGTGCGTATGGCCTGTGGACTGTGAGTCCAATTGCCCAGCCTGGGACATGAGGGTTTCTTAGCTTCCCTTTGGGAGGGATTGAGTCGGCAGTTATGTCCTGCCTTAAAAGCTATATTAGGCAGAGGTTTCTGACCTAAGGATAGGCCAGATTGATGGCCTGGGGCTGTCCTGCACAACGGTTTTGACCCTGAGCCATGTGACTCAAGGACCGTTAGTTTAAAAGGTTTAGTGGACTGCCTGGAGTCGGGTGGCACGGTGCCACCTATTTCCTGAGCTGTACGTGACAGGGCTTGTGAGTAGCCTGTCTTTGTTTCGGTGGTTTCCACGAAGAGTCGTTTGTGTGGTGACCCCCACTGGTAGTAGCTTCCTGGGCACACTTGTGCTGACCCACCTGGGCGTAGGTGGAGAGCTACAGTGGCTTGCCTGGTCACGCGTATGCTAACCCACTTAGGGGGTAGGTGGAGAGCTACACCCGTTAGAGACGATTTTTAGGTCAGTTTGCCGTAGGGCCTCCCCAGTAGCGGCTCGAGTCCGAATCGGGAGGAAAACCAGCTAGAGGGCCTGACGCGGTACATGCGTTTAGTGTGTGCATACATGGTCGGGGACTTCAGACTGGTGCTGACGAGCACAACCCCGACTAGACCCTTGTTTTTACTGTTAGTTGTGTTGTGTCTCGATTTCTGCCTAGGGTGAGAGAGACACCTAAGGCATGGAATAACTCGTCGGTGGATGCTTCCAGTCATGCTTTGAGTGGGCAGGTGCCCCCGTCACGGGATGCGAGTTTCCGTGACCTGAGAGTCTATTTTCTGACTGCGAGGCGTGGTTTCCCGGACCGTTTCTATGTGTTTTCTGAGGCTGAGGCTAGGGGCGCTTGTTAGGTTTACCGAGGCTTCATCCCTTGGCTAGGTTGGGTTCATGACAGCGAGATCATGATGGTACCTGTGGACCGTGTGGTCCAGGTTAGGCCCCATCTTGGTGACAGGCCTCTACGGTAGAGTTGCAGTGGATTTTCCCTCGGTAGCTGTGGTGTTAGGTAGTCCGGTCCCCCGACTGTGAGATCGGGGTGTGTTTCCTGGTACAATAGCAGTAGCTATAGAGCCGAGGTTTTACCGGCCGCCATAATTGCCGCTCTTGCTTTTTGTTGCTGCTCTCCGCTGCCACCATTGTTTATGGTTGGGGTTCCGTAGGATCCCTACTGAGCCAGTGATAGGAGGCTCACCCCTACTTTTCAAGTGAGGCGGTTCTTCCTCGAGATTCGAGGGTGCTGCGCAGAGGTTTCTAGGTGCCAACTCGTCGGGCCGAGTGTTCACTCGGCGTTCAGTACGCTTTATTTCTATATACTGTACTTTTTAGACTAGACTCTATAGTTAGTTTATTATTGTTATTTCCTGCTTTATTTCTTACTCCTATATACTGCCACTCACACACACCTTTTATCCCTTCCGAACCCTCCGGCTCGTGGGCGGCAGACTAGGATTCGAATGGTATCGGGTTTTTCTCCCAGTATCTGGATCTTGGGTCATTACATCCACCCTCCCTCCTCTCTCACCGACTTGGTGACCCTGGCTCTGCGCCATGCAGAGTGTGAAGAAGTCCTCAACGCATGCCGAGACCCGACGAGCTCGGGGGGGCAAGAAGGAGAAAAGAAGGGACCGTCCGAGCAAGCCTCGGGCCAGGGGATATGGAGGAACCGAGAAGGAGACCGTAGGGAGCCTCCGCGTAAGTTCGAGTGGTACACTCCTTTATCCACCCCCGTCTACGAGATATATCAAGAGATCAAGCACTCGGGCCTCCTTCACCGACCTGAGCCAATGAAAGCTGATCCAAGACGTTGCAGTCGTCGAAAGCACTGCCAGTTTCACAACGACCACGGCCATCTCACTGGTGACTATCAACATCTCAAGGACGAGATCAAAAGTCTCATCCGCCAAGGACACCACTCCCAATATGTGGCCGAGCAACGGGAGGGTCGCAGAGTCCCCCAGAGGAAATTGACAATCATCTCCGTGAAGTCCACATTAACGTCATTTCGGGGGGGATCAACCTCAGGGGGAGACAGCAATCGAGGAAGGAAGCGTCACGTCGAGCCAGCCAACAAGGCTTCCAAACCCCCCAAAGCTCCGTCGACAAACTACCAGCAGGCCCTAGTGTTCTCAGACCAAGACCTGGAAGGGGTAGCTACCCCCCACGATGACGCCCTTGTAATCTCGGCTACTATAAACCATTGTAACGTAGATAGGAATCTAGTGGACAATGGTAGAGCCCATGACATTTTGGCATATGAATGTTTTTTAAAGATGGGTGAAAACCCATCAAGGCTCCACCCAACTCGAACCCCTCTCTGTGGGTTCAATGGCTAGGCAACTTATCCCGAGGGAGCCCTAAGCCTGCCTGTCACTCTCAATACCCCTCCAAAATCTGTCACGTTTATGGCAAACTTCATAGTGATTAAATGGATGTCGAACTATAACGCCATCTTCCGCCGAGGTATTATCGACCGAATAAAGGTAGTGCCATCCACTTATCACCAGAAAATGAAGTTTCCCACCAAATACGGTACTAGGGAAGTCCGAGGTAACCGGGCAATAGCTAGAAGGTGCTATGCAATCTCGGTCGAAGCCGTAAGGCTAGAGGAAAAAAATAAAGAGTCAGGGAAGTTGAGGACAAAATGACAGTAGGCAAACCCAGTGGTGAGCTGCTATCAATCTTCCTCAAAGACGACCCGACTCTCGAAGTGAAAATATGGTAGATTTACCGCCCGATGTACAAAAACAATACAAAGACTTTCTTTCAGAGTACATTCAAGTCTTCACATGGTCTGATGAGGATCTTCCTGGAATTCCTGGGGAGATGGTGATACACAAACTATACCTCGACCCATCAGTGAAGCCAGTCCAACAACGAAGAAGGAGGCACGCCCTAGAAAAACAGGTGGTCATTAAAGAGGATATCAATAAGGGGAAGAAAATCGGTCTATTCCGCCTAGTCCTTTACCTGACTTGGCTCGCCAATGTCATCCTGGTACTGAAAGCTTCAAGAAAATGGCAGATGTGCGTGGTCTGCACCGACCTCAATAAAGCCACTCCGAAGGACTGCTATCCACTACTAAGAATCGACCAACTGGTCGATTCAACTGTGGGTAATGAACTCCTCAACTTGTTGGATGCCTATTCCAGGTACCATCAGATCTGGATGAACCCCGAAGATACCGAGAAAACTGCCTTCGTCACTGACTTCGGCGTATATTGCTACACCCGAATGCCCTTCGGGCTAAAGAACGCTGAAGCAACTTATCAGAGGCTAGTCAACTAGATCTTCGAAGACCAGATCGGGCGGAACATCGAGGCCTATATTAAAGACATGCTCTTCAGGACACCCAAGTCCGAGGACCATTTCACCGACTTGGTCGAGACCTTCAACACTCTCCAGAGGTACAATATGAAGCTTAATCTAGCCAAGTGCACCTTTGGAGTTAAATCCAGAAAGTTCCTGGGATTTCTGGTGACCCAGCGAGGGATCGAGGCTAACCCCTACAAGATTCAGGCCATCCTAGACATGTGGCCACCCGCTTGTGTCAAGGATGTTCAGTGCCTGACAGGAAGAATTGCTGCAATCAACCGTTTCCTATCCCGAGAGGCGGAAGGATGCTTGTCCATCTTCAAATTGCTGAGAGGGCCCAAGCTAGCGTCAGCTACCTTCACCTGGGACACTGAGTGCCAGAAGGCATTTTCCAAGCTAAAAGAATTTTTGGCATCACCACCAGTACTATCGAAGCTTGTGCCTGGAGAGACACTATACCTCTATCTCTCGGCAACTCCATCCATAGTAACCTCGATTCTAGTTCGAGATGACTGAGCAGTGCAGAAGCCCGTGTATTACGTCAGCAAGGTGCTCCTTTAGGCCGAAAGAAGGTACCCCGCAACCGAGAAACTCATGCTAGCGTTGGTGACCTCGGCTAAATGTCATCGTCCTTACTTCCAAGGACACACCATCGTGGTGCTGACTAGGGAACCCCTGAAGAAGATTTTGGCTCACCCCGAAGCTTCTAGTCATCTCGTCAGGTGGGCAATACTGCTTGGGGCCTACGACATTTCTTACCGACCCCGCGCGGCCATCAAGGGTCAAGCTCTCGCGGATTTCATCGCCGAGAGTACTATCCCGACCAAGGAAACATCCCGGCCAACTTTCGACCCTGCCTGGGACCTGTTCGTGGATGGATCCTCGAACTCGATCGGCTGCGGCGCCGGTATTCTCCTAAGATCCCCAGAAGGAGCGGAGCTACAATACGCCCCGAAATTTAGCTTCTCGATGTCAAATAACGTCTCCGAGTACGAGGCCCTAATCTCTGGGGCAAGGATGGCACAACAACTACGAGCCGAGCGAGTTAGAATTCACACCGATTCCCAGTTAGTCACCAGTCATATCAACGGGAACTACAAAGCTCGGGAGCCGCAAATGATCAAGTACCTTCAGTTGGTAAAGGAGATAGCCCGACTTTTTGAGAGTTTTCAGGTGATCCAAATAACTTGGAAATAAAATTCCTGAGCAGACGCTCTCTCTCACTTGGCCTCCACTATCAGCCCAGAAGGGACCCGATCGGTCCTCCATGAGGAATTAGAATGATTGAGCGTGGAAACCGAGCTCATGGCCGTTGTGCAAGCATCATCTAACGACTGGAGGACTCCATGTGTAGCTTGGCTCCGCGACTCCCGAGAGCCCACCGACCCTCGAGAAGCTAGAAGACTAAAGTATCAAGCTCAGTGTTTCATCCTTCTAGACGAAACCCTTTATAGAAGATCCTTTGCCGGCCCCCTCCTGAGTGCCTCGATGCTCCTAAAGCTCGCCAAGCAATTGAGGAGGTGCATGAAGGCATTTGTGGCGCCCACCAAGGGGGGTGATCGATTGTGAGGATCTTATTGCGAAGAGGTTACTAGTCGCCCACCCTCCAACGTGACTGCTCGACATACATTTGGGATTATGATCAGTGTCAACGGTTTGACCATTTAGTCTACCAGCCAGCCTCAGAACTCATGTCCCTAACCAAACCTTACCCCTTCGCTTGGTGGGGAATCAACATCTTAGGCCCGTTTCCCATGGCCCAGGCTCAGAAGAAGTTTATCATCGTCGCCATCGACTATTTCTCCAAGTGGATCAAGGCGGAAGCCACTACCAAGATAACTGAAACAATAATCTAGAGTTTCATTTGGAAGTCGATCGTTTGTCATTTTGGCATCCCCCAAGTAATCGTGAGCGATAACGGTCGACAATTCAACTGCGCTTATTTTAAGAATAAGTGCACTGACCTACACATTCGTAATCACTTTACCTTGGTAGCCCACCCTCTGGTGATGAGGGCATCCCTTGCCCCTCCACATTTTCTCCGGACTCGAATTGTTCGTCAGCAAGCGTCATTATGTTAGTCATGTATTTTTTGAGTCTAGTCATGTAATCTTCACATTTTCTTTGAGTCAATATCATGTAATTTTCCCTTTATTTGAGTCATGTACCTAGGTTTCTGAGTCATTTTCATAAGTATTGAGTCATTATGTTGGTTTGATAGGTTAATGGGCCCAATTCATTAGGCTAGGCCCAGGGGCGCCCCTCCCTTAGACTGTTTGGTCATTAGTTAGTTTGTCAGGGTCAGTTTGGTCTTAGGAAAAGTGTGGAGTCTATAAATAGTCCCACCCCTCTCTCATTTGTAACAACTTATGCTTGAATAATGAATCCAGAAAATTTCCACACCTTCTAATTCCCTCTCAATATCTCCCTCTCTCTCTCTCTCTTACTATCACTCTCTCTAAGTGGGTTGTGCCCCCTCTCTCTCTCCTCCCCACCCCAATTTCGAAATTCATTCTCTCTCCTCCCCATTCACCCCTCATTAAGGCCCCTTCCCCTTCCCCATGCACTCATTCAATTCCCCCTCCAACCCCTAGATGGAAACCCCTTCTCCTAGACACCTTTCCACTCTCCCAAGCAACCCTTCCTCTCCCCAAGGTTGAAGGGGCTCTTCTCTAAGCCCAAATTCAAATTTCCCTCTCCCTAGGGCTGTGCCCTTCCATCTCCCCACCTCCTAAACCACCCTAGGTCGAATTCCATCTCCCCCCAACAGCCAAGTTCGCCCCCCACCTCCTCTCCTACTCACTATCTCACTTGTGCACCTCCATCTTCCCCCCACCACCCTTTGCAGCTCCAGCTCTTCCTCCACCCATCCCTGCCCCCCTAGACCTCTTGGAAGATCCTAGCCACATCCCTCCCCCCTTCACAAACCATCAGCCATCACTCCCAAGCTATGCTACCCTCTCTCCCATTCCCTTAATCTTGCTGGTTTGCAGTTTCAGATAGCAGGTCGCAGGCAGCAGAGTTGGGTCCTAAAAGTTGCATCGGATCCGGCCTTTCCCTGGTCCTTCTGGTGTCAAAGCCTACATCTATGGAAAGGTCGTCCAGAGAGCTTTCAAGGTGAGGTGGTTTCGTCGACATCTGAGTTCCGAGCTGCCGGTAGGAGCGATTCTCCCTCGACTGCGCAGGACCTCTCAGGTAGGGAACTAGAGAGAGAGTAGAAGCTCGACCACGATGAACTGTTTGGGATTCAGATCAAGTTTTCTTCAGAAAAAATCTTCCCTCTCAAGTCCTCTTTCATCCTCAAGAAGTAGAGCTGCATTTGGACATCGGCATCTAAAGTTACGAATTTTCTACTCCAAGTGTGTCAGGTCAGTTTACAGAAGCTAGAACCGATACCCCTCTACGCATCTGATCGTCCCGGTCTTCTCTGACATCTTCCGACCACGCCGTTGGTGCCAACAGAAAGAAGACTCGACCACGGTTCCAACAGTTCAGGTCTCGTCTCAATCAGAGCTTGGTAGATATCGTGGCACTCTCTGCAACCAGCCACATTGTTCTGCACCAGACAGAGGCAGAACCAATCAGTCCGGTTCCAGACTCTGCCCCGGCCAGAAACGACTTTACCAAGCACAGCAAAAAGTCAGAGGTCATCCTAGGTCCGTTGGCAAGCTTTTGGCGTAAGTCTCATCAAGTTCTGAGCTCTGTGGAATTTTTGGCAGCATCATCACCGCCCTACTGTCCAGCAACTCTGAAGATTGGCAGAACTGGCAACGATCCGAACGTCGGGTTTTCTTCATAACTCCCCCACCCCGCTTGGCCGGCTGAAGGCCCCTCCCTGCGTGGAGGTAGTATTGGATGTAATAAGATTAATCCCCACCCTAAGATCACCCCTCCTGCGAGAGACGTAGTGGTGTAATCTTGCCATTTCAGGTTGAAGCGACACCGACGCGGCGTGCGGGTGTATACCCTCGCCTCCCCGCTCGCCCCCGTCTCCGGCCGGAGTCGGCATCTTCACGCCGGCTAGGTGAGCTCCTGAACATCTCTCATTGCTGTAATGGACTTGCTTAGCTTAGTATTGCTATAGTTACTCCGTCGGCAGTAAGTGAGTGTCCGATCTTAAATTGCCACCAAATTGAGTGACCACCGCGGGCGAGTTGTGAGAGCATCCACTTAACCCACACCCTTGGTGTGTTGGCCGCTCATGATTTGGGCATCCTAGGTCCATTTAGGGTTCTCCCCAAGCTAGCCAATCATTGGAGTCTCAAGGTCCCGCCTCGGACCCTCTCCAACATCGCCTAGTCGCCATTGGGCACTAAGTGTGCGCCATACGGGTGAGCTCGCTAGTGTGAGTCCGCTGCTCAAAACTTGAATGCTTGCAAAATAGGTCCATAGGTCGGTTTTACATCAAGTGGTATCAGAGCAAGTTCATAACTTGTCTCTATCAAGTTGGTCCTAGGGCATGTCTATGCATTTAGAGTCTTTAAGTGCATCACTCTTGTCCCCTAGTATGGCCACCTCATATCGACCTTACCAATCGGCCCACTCCATAAGTCCAAGCCACCAAGAGATGCCTACCACTAACACCCATAACTTCCCTGGCCATGTCAACTGCTTCATGAAAGCCTTGACCTATGCCAATGAGCGGCTTGATAACATATCGGGCCGACTCAACCAACTTGGAGAAAATAGGCCCGCCCCAAGGACGGACGATAGGATGGTCCCTTTCCCACTTCCCACCGTTGATGGAACCTCTCCTAGAGAATATTTAGATTGGGAAGCTACAATGGATCAATACTTCACTTGGTATCCTATGTCCGAGGATGAAAAGGCATGGGTTGCCAAAATGCAACTTACCAAACGGGCAGAAACTTATTGGATGCAAATTGTCGGGCTAAAGGTACTTAGAAGGGAAACTCCCATCACCACTTGGAAGGACATGAAGGAGCAACTTAGGGAAAAATATATGTCCCCTTCCTACCCAGGTTACCAAAGCCCAAGGAGCACTCCCACTCCCTCAACCCCACCCGACCAAAACCTCACCCCTAAAACCCAAGTATCTAAGGCCTCCACCTCCTCACCCAACCCCATAAGGTCCCCCACACCCCAACCAAAACCCCCTCCCCTAACCTACACTAGTCAAGCCCCTTTAACCCCCACCTCCACCCCAAATGATCCCAAGGGCAAGAGACTCTTAACCGGCCCGATTCCCTCCATAAGGACCACCACTCATCCAACCTTCACCACTCAAACCCAAGTGGACCCCATGACCACCCCTCCACCTAGGCCCATAATGGCCATCACCCCCCAACCCAAAACCCCTCACCCAACCCACCTCCCGCTTCCTACACCAATCTTTCCCCAACCTAGGCCTCCTCTACTTCCCCTTCCTATCCAAATCCAAGTCCACCCTTGCCCACCACCCCAAGTGCACCATGCTCCAGCTATCACCAATTCTCCCACATTAGACCTACCCAACCCATTAACACTAGGAATTGAAACCCACACACCCATCCACATGGAAATAGATGCTAGTCCCGAACAAAAACCTACCCTAGAGGAAATCCAAGAACCTCCACTTCCACCCACCTCTCCTAGTCCGGATCATCAAAAGCCACACACCTTCACCATGAATGAAGTCATACTCCAATGGCTGAAACAAGGACCCACCCTTCCTAGCTCACCTCCACCTCCCTCACCGTTGGGATACCCATCCCAAATTGCCCCCCTCTACTCCTATCACACCACAATACAATCCTACTATGAGGTAGAAGGTTGGGATGATCTCCTCAAGGGTTTAGAATGGCAACTAGGGTTAACTTGCTTATTGACCTTAGGAAAGGCCCACCCAAAAAGTCTTAGTCTAATCCACCCATGTGATGGTTCTATCACCTCGGTCTTCACCATTGGTTGCTACACTAGTGACCTCCTTCTCATTCTCCCTATGGATGAAAAACCCATCATGATCCACCCCACTTCCATTGAGATCCCAAGTACCTTGATCGACTGGCCCACTAACGACCTTGGTACCTTGAGGGAGGAGGACCCACCGTGTGAAGACCATGTGGGCATAGAGTCTCTTCTTCTAGAAAACCCAGTCCATGACCCCTTTGATCCCATCCTTTGGGAGTATGGGTACCCACGTGACCCACCCACATCACCCACCACCCACCCTTTCCTACCCCCACACACTATGTTGGGCCAAGCCCACCTCATCCATGACCCAGGTTACACCATAGAAATCATGACCTTAGGCAACACCCGCCTAGAGATCAAGAAAGTGCCCCACCCCATATCCACCTACCTAGATCCCTTTGACCGTTTTGAGTGGAAGCTCAAAGGCCACCCCACCATCCCACATGAGGAAGTCATCTTTGGGAAAGGAATTCATATGTCTTGGCACATCACACCGCTTGGCATGATTAGTCCGTCAGGTACATTCATCCACATCACCCACATGTCAAGTAGGAAGTATAAGTGGACCATATTTGGATGTAATGGTCCACCATCTTTCATCATGAGTCATAAGCATGAAAGGAGCATACATGGATGTCCGGGTCCCCCATCATTTGTCACCACCATGCCTACCTATGGATGCCCCGGTCCTCCCAAATCATTCAACGTCCTCATAACATCAATGCATGATAGGTCTATATGTGGTTGTCCTGGACCACCTTTGCATACCATACATTGTTAACTCACATCGCATCATAGTGCATGGCATATGCATTCAAGCAAGTATCAAGCAACAAGCGGTGGGATTCACAAGAAGCGAGCACAAACTTCTAAGCACCACTTTGAGTTCCAAGTTGACAACTTGGTGATGATGGCTTTGGAGTGGCTCTACTTTAGGGTCACCTCCAATCTGAGGGCACGAGGACTTGGACCTTGCCAAGATCTGAGTGGCTTTGGCAACCCAGCTTATGGGTTGGACTTTCAAATGGGTTTTGAGATTCACCCCACTTCCCATGTGGCGGATCCGGCACCCTCTAAGGGCACCGAGGTGGATCCTAGTGAGTGCCTCGAGCTTACACCTACCCTTGTGAGAGACACCCTCGGAGTGCCACCACAAATAGCTTGAGATCCCGACGTGAGCACGCGGCGGCAATACCAGGCAAGCAAGATCTTATCGCCAGCATGAGGGTATGACCGAGCCACTTTGTGGAGCTGAAGCGCCGTTCCCCGACTATGGTCGCGGGTTGAGTATGGAGATCGTGGATCGCCCAGAGCCGCAGTTCGATGTACTACTTCCTTGGTGGACCCATACTCGACGAAGTCGAGTTTTCCCCACCCCGGGTGTATGATGAGGGCATCCCTTGCCCCTCCACATTTTCTCCGGACTCGAATTGTTCGTCAACAAGCGCCATTATGTTAGTCATGTATTTTTTGAGTCTAGTCATGTAATCTTCACATTTTCTTTGAGTCAATATCATGTAATTTTCCCTTTATTTGAGTCATGTACCTAGGTTGTTGAGTCATTTTCCTAAGTATTGAGTCATTATGTTGGTTTGATAGGTTAATGGGCCCAATTCATTGGGCTAGGCCCAGGGGCGCCCCTCCCTTAGACTATTTGGTCATTAGTTAGTTTGTCAGGGTCAGTTTGGTCTTAGGAAAAGTGTGGAGTCTATAAATAGTCCCACCCCTGGCACGCCCCGGGCCGATAGCAGCGGAACGTGTCGTTTGCTCGGAACGTGGCAGTTAAGCAGTCGTGAATGATCAAGGGCAATCGCATAAGACCAGGATAATTTTGAACAACAATAGAATTTATATTTCTATTATAAATCTCTTACAAGAACTTGTTTTCCAACTTGGAGACTTCAACATAATGGAAAAGAAGATAACGACATACTGACAGACTTAGACAAGATAACTGAATAAGAGACACCAAGCTGACTTAGCTAGACAACACTATCTAGACTCAAGAAAGATAAAAGACTCGGGTTCACTAGTTTCTGAAGCTCGCTTGCACACTTGTCCCGCCCGTGTGAGTCTCGGTCTTGCTAGCCACCTGATTACCTGAAAATGTTGGAATAAAACGGAGTGAGCGAACGCTCAGTAGGAAATTATATCTCAAGAACTAGCAATGGGTTTAAGTTATTACAAGTTTTCACATGTTTATGCAATAGGGCTATGCATGTATAAATAACTGAGCAAGTGAAATAAACTGATCAATAGAATAACACGTCGTGCAAAACATCCAAGCGAGTATTAATCAAGAAGTATTCATGAGAGACTTTATAGATTATTGGCTATTTCACGCAAGTACATTGCCCGTGTCGGGCCACGCTAGTAAAGTCACGCAAGTCAAGTCACGCACGCAAGAAAAGAGAGATCGTGGAATGCCAAAGATCAAGATAAAGAGTACTCCGGTGCAATGCTAGACACCGTTATCATTAAAACTCCCATGGGCACTAGTACTTTCGGGCGCTCCTCCCAGGACCAGATCGGGCCCTATATGCACATCATTCACGATAGATCTAGACATCCACGATAGTTTATAGCCAATAAGGAGTTCCAAGAACAAGCTTTAATTAGGGTGTTAAGATAAGATTTTCATGGAATTCAAGGGCAAGACCCATGAGTAAGGACATACTGGCGATAAAATCCACGCAAAGCATAGTAACCATGACGTCGATAAACTGGGTGGAATTGGGTTCCCTTACTCGGGTACCATGACAAGTATGGACTATCCTTCTTTATATAGAATTGTGGTCCACATGAATAGCACATCAAAGGCAAGATACCCTCATTCTTATCATAGAATTGAGGTCCACAAGAACATCGGAATATGGCATGATATCATCATCCCATTGGGAGATTCTCATGATATATACTTTGTATAATCATAAGGGCCGGTATACCATGTTTCTTTAGAGTGACATGGCAAAAATTGTGTAACGGGTTTTTAGGGTACAACCAGCTCAGTCGACCTTGAGGGAATCCAAGGTACGAGGAGTCTTACGGAGGTCTCTATGACTAGCTCGCTAGTCCAAAGGAACGGAATGTCCAATGGAGAGCTTGTATGTCAATGAGAGTTGAGGGTGATCGATAGAACAACATGAAAACGTGGGACTATACTCACGGAGTGGAGATATAGTGCCGATATACATATATATAAATATAATGCAAACCCTCGGTTAGTAGTAACAGGTAAAAACATTTTTACAGAAAATAACGACTTTGATTAAGTCACTACTTAAGTAAATAACGCCTTAAATAAGGGCGTTTACATGCATTTCCAATTTTGCAGAAATTTCCATAATTCTGTGTTTTATCAAAAACACGCCCTTTACAGGGGCGTTTTATTTCAATGTGACGACATGCACAATGGTCGTCCATTCTTTAATCCTATTTTTTGCAGGATATACATATTCTGGGATTTATCAAAGACACGCCCTGAACGGGGGCGTTATTTTCAAATTCACGCCCTCGATCGTGGCGTGGGTTTCACAAGAAACGACTTGGTTCAGGTCGTGAATTCATGCTTTTCAAGAGGTTTTATAAATTTCAGGATAATAAATTTCAGGAGACAAGATATATAGTCATGACAAGAAAAATAGTAGGATTTCACGGTATACTCATGCATTACATTAGTTTCAAGATTTCATAGCTATTAAATTTTAAACATGAACAATTATTAATTGCATATAATTTCATGGAATTAACGCCTTTGTACAGGGCGTCGAATTTAGGAATTGACGACCTGGTCAGGGTCGTGTCTTGTAAAATAGCGCCCTTGACAGGGGCGTCTCTTTCAAAAAATATTCCAGAAAATGCGTAGAAGCTATATTAAAACTTATATTCATGCATGTGATGATGTATATTCATTAAATTAACTTGTTTGGGCTACAGTGCCTTGAGAAAACCTACCTTGACGATGATAATCTGATGAACGGACGAAGGTTTTGAATAGAAGATTAATTCTGTTCTGACAGGAAATGAACTCTGTTTGCAATAGAGCCTTGATTTCTGGAAGAAGAAGAAGATTTAGAGGACGTTGATGAAGAACAATCGTTCTTCCCGTTATACCCAAGCTTCCTCCGGTTGCAGGCAACCTGCAGAAGAAAGGAAGAGGAAGGGTCAAAAGCTTTGATAAAAAAAACGAAAGGCAGGGGAAGAAGAACTTACACCCGGATGAAGAACCTACGTTCTTCAATTGACCTGCAGGTTTCCTACAAAAAGAAGAATCATTTAAAATTCTTCATATTGAGAGGAAAGCAGGAGGAAGAATCACGGTTTATTACTTACCGTAGCAGAGGGGATCGATCAAATGGATTTAGGGTTTGGTAATCAAAGGTATTTATAGGATTTTGGGGGTCCTATTAGGGTTAGAGTTCTAGTGGAAGTAATGCTTCCAATATAGAGTCCTTACCCTAGTAGATACTTACTAGATTAGCATAATCCTTCCCTGGATAAGTTCCTGGGTCGAACGGAAGTGGAAATGAAATTGACGCCTTGTCATAGGGAGTTTCTTAAAGACACGCCCAGTGGAGAGGCGTTTCTTGTTTAAAACACGCCCAGGAAAGGGGCGTTTATCTTACTTGCCCTATTTGGTGTTTGGAATTTGACGCCATGTGGTGAGGGCGTCCTTTCTTGAATCACGCCTTGTTTAAGGGCGTGTCTAATTTAAATAGCGCCTTTATCAGAGGCGTTATTTCATTTTGTTTTATTTATCTATTTATTTGATTTATTTAAAATCTTTATTTTTATTAATATTTCATCAGGGTTGCTATATTTCTTCCTTCTAATAAAAGTATAATGTAATAAATGTGAATATTAATTTTTTTTAAATTATTAATAAAATACTAATTGATGTTTTCTTCAAGATTTAATGATTCTCAATTCAAATAAAATGGTATTATGCATTAAATGCCTTACTAAAAAAAATAACATGTTATTCTTAAAATTATGATAATACAATGGTAGGGTTCATGAGTTCTTTTTGTGAGATTTCTCAGGATGTCAGGGGGTCGTGTACCGAGTCTGGCCTTGATTATTTACGTTGTATTATATTTATTTATATTGCATTATATATTCATAAACATATTTGTTACTTTCTAACTCTTATATACCTATTAATAATTTGTATGTATATAGGGATTTTATTCCTCATAATTTGTTTAACTTTTATTAGTCTTTGTCCTAGGTATCAGAGGCAGGTTCGATCTGAGCAACCATATAGGAATATCGCTTGACCATTTATTTATTTGAATAAATTTTTAATTAACATTATATACTTATAAGAGTAGGTATATCATTATGTATATTTTTATTCCTGTTCCAAAATTACCGGGCGTTGCACCCTCCCCCACTTAAAAGAATTTGGTCCCCAAATTCACATCACCTTTCATTCCTAATAGAGAACTTATTATGAGCTTATACAGAAGAAATCTTAAGGATGGAAAGAGAAAGAGCTAGCTTATGATTTCGGGTGAGGGGTACCTTCCGCAACCTTCCCTTTGGCAAGTTTGGTTAAATCTTGAACTCCTCTCGGAGGCTTCTTGGGGCATTCCGCTATCTTGTGATCTAACTTCCCGCAACGCAGACATGCTCCCGAACTCCACCAACACTCCTTCATTTTGTGACCATATCTTCCTCAAGATTTACACTTATCTTGCGGGCGATCCGCCGAAGTTTCCCTCTCATTACACTTATTACACTTCTTACATTTCTGGCATTTCTTACACCTTTGTGAAATATCTTCCTCATTTATTCTTTTCTTGGTAACGGTGAAACTTTCGGAGTTATTTGTTTGATCTTTCCCTTCAACTCTTTCTTTTTCTTCCACTACTTTCTCTAGTTCTTGAACTCTCCTGACAAGGCTCGCGTAAACTTGGACATCCACCAAGATCATTTCATGAACAAGGCTCGGCTTAGAGGCTTCCATTTTATCTAGGTTCCTGCAAGGATGAGTGGAGGGATAATTTATTGACTCAAGATTTAGTGTTAATGAAATGTAAATACTTTATCTTTCTTTTATAACTTTAACCCCAAGTTCTACCCATCTCTCACGGAATTCCTATAGGACGACTGACAAGGATACTCAACCTATAACCTGGTTTCAACAACCTAAGGATTTTGGAAAGTTGAATCCAAATATGACCGACAGGGATACCGGACCTATCACGGAAACTTAACGATTGCGACAACCAAAGCTATGATATGACTAACAAAGATACCTGGCCTATCACTGAAACCTAATAACTTGAGGATGTGAAAGCCGAAGCTCTGCTATGACTGACAAGGATACTTAACCTGGAGGATAAGAAAGCCGACGCTCTGATATGACAGACAAGGATACTTAACCTGGAGGATATGAAAGCCGAAGCTCTGATACCACCTCTGTCACGCCCCGGGCCGATAGCAGCGGAACGTGTCGTTTGCTCGGAACGTGGCAGTTAAACAGTCGTGAATGATCAAGGGCAATCGCATAAGACCAGGATAATTTTGAACAACAATAGAATTTATATTTCTATTATAAATCTCTTAGAAGAACTTGTTTTCCAACTTGGAGACTTCAACATAATGGAAAAGAAGATAACGACATACTGACAGACTTAGACAAGATAACTGAATAAGAGACGCCAAGCTGACTTAGCTAGACAACAC
Organism: Amorphophallus konjac; assembly: GCA_022559845.1. Lineage (NCBI taxonomy): Eukaryota > Viridiplantae > Streptophyta > Magnoliopsida > Alismatales > Araceae > Amorphophallus > Amorphophallus konjac. The sequence continues at coordinate 241,307,027 of CM040127.1, forward strand.
TATCTAGACTCAAGAAAGATAAAAGACTCGGGTTCACTAGTTTCCGAAGCTCGCTTGCACACTTGTCCCGCCCGTGTGAGTCTCGATCTTGCTAGCCACCTGATTACCTGAAAATGTTGGAATAAAACGGAGTGAGCGAACGCTCAGTAGGAAATTATATCTCAAGAACTAGCAATGTGTTTAAGTAATTACAAGTTTTCACATGTTTATGCAATAGGGCTATGCGTGTATAAATAACTGAGCAAGTGAAATAAACTGATCAATAGAATAACACGTCGTGCAAAACATCCAAGCGAGTATTAATCAAGAAGTATTCATGAGAGACTTTATAGATTATTGGCTATTTCACGCAAGTACATTGCCCGTGTCGGGCCACGCTAGTAAAGTCACGCAAGTCAAGTCACGCACGCAAGAAAAGAGAGATCGTGGAATGCCCAAGATCAAGATAAAGAGTACTCCGGTGCAATGCTAGACACCGTTATCATTAAAACTCCCATGGGCACTAGTACTTTTGGGCGCTCCTCCCAGGACCAGATCGGGCCCTATATGCACAGCATTCACGATAGATCTAGACATCCACGATAGTTTATAGCCAATAAGGAGTTCCAAGAACAAGCTTTAATTAGGGTGTTAAGATAAGATTTTCATGGAATTCAAGGGCAAGACCCTTGAGTAAGGACATACTGGCGATAAAATCCACGCAAAGCATAGTAACCATGACGTCGATAAACTGGGTGGAATTGGGTTCCCTTACTCGGGTACCATGACAAGTATGGACTATCCTTCTTTATATAGAATTGTGGTCCACATGAATAGCACATCAAAGGTAAGATGCCCTCATTCTTATCATAGAATTGAGGTCCACAAGAACATCGGAATATGGCATGATATCATCATCCCATTGGGAGATTCTCATGATATATACTTTGTATAATCATAAGGGCCGGTATACCATGTTTCTTTAGAGTGACATGGCAAAAATTGTGTAACGGGTTTTTAGGGTACAACCAGCTCAGTCGACCTTGAGGGAATCCAAGGTACGAGGAGTCTTACAGAGGTCTCTATGACTAACTCGCTAGTCCAAAGGAACGGAATGTCCAATGGAGAGCTTGTATGTCAATGAGAGTTGAGGGTGATCGATAGAACAACATGAAAACGTGGGACTATACTCACGGAGTGGAGATATAGTGCCGATATACATATATATAAATATAATGCAAACCCTCGGTTAGCAGTAATAGGTAAAAACATTTTTACAAAAAATAACGACTTTGATTAAGTCACTACTTAAGTAAATAACGCCTTAAATAAGGGCGTTTACATGCATTTCCAATTTTACAGAAATTTCCATAATTCTATGTTTTATCAAAAACACGCCCTTTACAGGGGCATTTTATTTCAATGTGACGACATGCACAATGGTCGTCCATTCTTTAATCCTATTTTTTGCAGGATATACATATTCTGGGATTTATCAAAGACACGCCCTGAACGGGGGCGTTATTTTCAAATTCACGCCCTCGATCGTGGCGTGGGTTTCACAAGAAACGACTTGGTTCAGGTCGTGAATTCATGCTTTTCAAGAGGTTTTATAAATTTCAGAATAATAAATTTCAGGAGACAAGATATATAGTCATGACAAGAAAAATAGTAGGATTTCACTGTATACTCATGCATTACATTAGTTTCAAGATTTCATAGCTATTAAATTTTAAACGTGAACAATTATTAATTGCATGTAATTCCATGGAATTAACGCCTTTGTACAGGGCGTCGAATTTAGGAATTGACGACCTGGTCAGGGTCGTGTCTTGTAAAATAGCGCCCTTGACAGGGGCGTCTCTTTCAAAAAATATTCCAGAAAATGCGTAGAAGCTATATTAAAACTTATATTCATGCATGTGATGATGTATATTCATTGAATTAACTTGTTTGGGCTACAGTGCCTTGAGAAAACCTACCTTGACGATGATAATCTGATGAACGGACGAAGGTTTTGAATAGAAGATTAATTCTGTTCTGACAGAAAATGAACTCTGTTTGCAATAGAGCCTTGACTTCTGGAAGAAGAAGAAGATTTAGAGGACGTTGATGAAGAACAATCGTTCTTCCCGTTATACCCAAGCTTCCTCTGGTTGCAGGCAACCTGCAGAAGAAAGGAAGAGGAAGGGTCAAAAGCTTTGATAAAAAAAAATGAAAGGCAGGGGAAGAAGAACTTACACCCGGATGAAGAACCTACGTTCTTCAATTGACCTGCAGGTTTCCTACAAAAAGAAGAATCATTTAAAATTCTTCATATTGAGAGGAAAGCAGGAGGAAGAATCACGGTTTATTACTTACCGTAGCAGAGGGGATCGATCAAATGGATTTAGGGTTTGGTAATCAAAGGTATTTATAGGATTTTGGGGGTCCTATTAGGGTTAGAGTTCTAGTGGAAGTTCCAATATAGAGTCCTTACCCTAGTAGATACTTACTAGATTAGCATAATCCTTCCCTGGATAAGTTCCTGGGTCGAACGGAAGTGGAAATGAAATTGACGCCTTGTCATAGGGCGTTTCTTAAAGACACACCCAGTGGAGAGGCGTTTCTTGCTTAAAACACGCCCAGGAAAGGGGCGTTTATCTTACTTGCCCTATTTGGTGTTTGGAATTTGACGCCATGTGGTGAGGGCATCCTTTCTTGAATCACGCCTTGTTTAAGGGCGTGTCTAATTTAAATAGCGCCTTTATCAGAGGCGTTATTTCATTTTGTTTTATTTATCTATTTATTTGATTTATTTAAAATCTTTATTTTTATTAATATTTCATCAGGGTTGCTATATTTCTTCCTTCTAATAAAAGTATAATATAATAAATGTGAATATTAATTTTTTAAAATTATTAATAAAATACTAATTGATGTTTTCTTCAAGATTTAATGATTCTCAATTCAAATAAAATGGTATTATGCATTAAATGCCTTACTAAAAAAAATAACATGTTATTCTTAAAATTATGATAATACAATGGTAGGGTTCACGAGTTCTTTTTATGAGATTTCTCAGGATGTCAGGGGGTCGTGTACCGAGTCTGGCCTTGATTATTTACGTTGTATTATATTTATTTATATTGCATTATATATTCATAAACATATTTGTTACTTTCTAACCCTCATATACCTATTAATAATTTGTATGTATATAGGGATTTTATTCCCCATAATTTGTTTAACTTTTATTAGTCTTTGTCCTAGGTATCAGAGGCAGGTTCGATCTGAGCAACCATATAGGAATATCGCTTGACCATTTATTTATTTGAATAAATTTTTAATTAACATTATATACTTATAAGAGTAGGTGTATCATTATGTATATTTTTATTCCTGTTCCAAAATTACCGAGCGTTACAACCCCTCTCTCATTTGTAACAACTTATGCTTGAATAATGAATCCAGAAAATTTCCACACCTTCTAGTTCCCTCTCAATATCTCCCTCTCTCTCTCTCTTACTATCACTCTCTCTAAGTGAGTTGTGCCCCCTCTCTCTCTCCTCCCCACCCCAATTTCAAAATTCATTCTCTCTCCTCCCCATTCACCCCTCATTAAGGCCCCTTCCCCTTCACCATGCACTCATTCAATTCCCCCTCCAACCCCTAGATGGAAACCCCTTCTCCTAGGCACCTTTCCACTCTCCCAAGCAACCCTTCCTCTCCCCAAGGTTGAAGGGGCTCTTCCCTAAGCCCAAATTCTAATTTCCCTCTCCCTAGGGCTGTGCCCTTCCATCTCCCCACCTCCTAAACCACCCTAGGTCGAATTCCATCTCCCCCTAACAGCCAAGTTCGCCCCCCACCTCCTCTCCTACTCACCATCTCTCTTGTGCACCTCCATCTTCCCCCCACCACCCTTTGCAGCTCCAGCTCTTCCTCCACCCATCCCTGCCCCCCTAGACCTTTTGGAAGATCCTAGCCACGTCCCTCCCCCCTCCACAAACCATCAGCCATCACTCCCAAGCTATGCTACCCTCTCTCCCATTCCCTTAATCTTGCTGGTTTGCAGTTTCAGATAGCAGGTCGCAGGCAGCAGAGTTGGGCCCTGAAAGTTGCATCGGATCCGGCCTTTCCCTGGTCCTTCTGGTGTCAAGGCCTACATCTCTGGAAAGTTCGTCCAGAGAGCTTTCAAGGCGAGGTGGTTTCGTCGACATCTGAGTTCCGAGCTGCCGGTAGGAGCGATTCTCCCTCGACTGCGCAGGACCTCTCAGGCAGGGAACTAGAGAGAGAGTGGAAGCTCGACCACGACTAACCTTTTGGGATTCAGATCAAGTGTTCTTCAGAAAAAATCTTCCCTATCAAGTCCTCTTTCATCCTCAAGAAGCATAGCTGCATTTGGACATCGGCATCTAAAGTTACGAATTTTCTACTCCAAGTGTGTCAGGTCAGTTTACAGAAGCCAGAACCGACACCCCTCTACTCATCTGATCGTCCCGGTCTTCTCCCACATCTTCCGACACGCCGTTGGTGCCGAACGAAAGAAGACTCGACCACGGTTCCAACGGTTCAGGTCTCGTCTCAATCAGAGCTTGGTAGAGATCGTGGCACCCTCTGCAACCAGCCACATTGTTCTGCACCAGACAGAGGCAGAACCAATCAGTCCGGTTCCAGACTCTTCCCCGGCCAGCAACGACTTTACCAAGCACAGCAAAAATTCAAAGGTCATCCTTGGTCCGTTGGCAAGCTTTTGGCGCAAGTCTCATCAAGTTATGAGCTCTGTGGAATTTTTGGCAGCATCATCACCACCCTACTCTCCAGCAACTCTGAGGATTGGCAGAACCGGCAACGATCCGAACGTCGGGTTTTCTTCATAACTCCCCCACCCCGCTTGGCCGGCTGAAGGCCCCTCCCTGCGTGGAGGTAGTATTGGATGTAATAAGATTAATCCCCACCCTAAGATCACCCCTCCTGCGAGAGGCGTAGTGGTGTAATCTTGCCATTTCAGGTTGAAGCGACACCGACGCGGCGTGCGGGTGTATACCCTCGCCTCCCCGCTCGCCCCCGTCTCCGGCCGGAGTCGGCGTCTTCACGCCGGCTAGGTGAGCTCCTGAACATCTCTCATTGCTGTAATGAACTTGCTTAGCTTAGTATTGCTATAGTTACTCCGTCGGCGGTAAGAGAGTGTCCGATCATAAATTGCCACCAAATTGAGTGACCACCGCGGGCGAGTTGTGAGAGTATCCACTTAACGCACACCCTTGGTGTGTTGGTCGCTGATGATTTGGGCATCCTAGGTCCATTTGGGGTTCTCCCCAAGCTAGCCAACCATTGGAGTCTCAAGGTCCCGCCTCGGACCCTCTCCACCATCGCCTAGTCGCCATTGGGCACTAAGTGTGCGCCATACGGGTGAGCTCGCTAGTGTGAGTCCGCTGCTCAAAACTTGAATGCTTGCAAAATAGGTCCATAGGTCGGTTTTACATCATCTGGCTAATGGGCTTGTCGAGAATGCCAAAAAAACTATCCTCAAAGGCATCAAAACCAGGCTCAGGAAAGCTAAGGGTAATTGGCTCGAGGAACTGCCTAGCGTACTGTGGTCGTACCGAACAACTCCAAGAGTTGCAACTAGTGAAACCCCGTTCCAACTGTTATATGGTACCGAGACTGTGATTCCACTAGAGATCGGTAGCCCTTCTCTTCGAGTTATCAACTTCTCGCCCTATCCAAACGAGCAGAAGTTACTTGAAAACTTGGACCTGGCACATGCAATTTGTGAGATTGTGCAGATCCGAGCAACGGAGTACCAGCGTCGCATGACTCGTTACTATAATGCCCGGGTCTGAGATAGATAATTCCAATCGGGAGATTTCGTTCTGAGGAAGGCCAAGGCCTCTCGACCACCGGAGGCAGTGGGAAAGCTAGCCCTTAATTGGGAAGGCCCCTACCAAGTGGTCGAGACGCTCGAGAAAGGAGCGTACCGGTTGTCAACCTTGGAAGGAACACCAATTCCTCGGACATGGAACGCTACAACATTACGGAAGTTCTATTTCTGAGCCCATCCATACATGTAAGAAATTAATGAAGATAGCAACTCTCATTTTTATAGCATCAAAAGTTTTTTTTACATCAGATAGGCCGTAGCCAGTACAATGTGCATAAAAAAATGATACAACATAAGCTGATAGCTCAGTGCGAACGAAGTTGGAAGTGTTTTATGCGGGATGGGATGCGAACCTGGGACAACAAGGGACTCTAGCTCGCGGACGTCCCTAAGCGAGGGAAACGTGCGGATGTGCGCGGTTGAGAAACCGGCAATGAGTCTCGGGTATCGACTTTTCCACGAGCTCGGATTGAGTCACGGGACAGGTCACACTCACTCTCTTGCAACGGTGATTGAAATAATATAACGAGCTAGTTATCCTATCACTCTAGCAACGGTATTCAAAAATATACGAGTAAAGCAAATGCCAAGTGGGGAGCGGGCACGATATCTCCACGCTCCGGGCGTGGGGAAGACGACCCCGGCCAAGACTCGTACTCCTGGTACATAGTAATTAAATAAATACAGTGGCAATTTTATGGCCCACTCCATGCAGGGAGGTAAAGGGCGACAACAATAACCCGGGAATACCAAGCTTGGGTTGATGGGCCGCAATTTGGAACGCTCCCGGGCCAGAGACGGGCTACTTGTGCGGCTCGGTTCTGCGGGGCCCGTAGAACAGCAGCTGGGTCCGACTGCTGGGACGTTGGCTGATGGGTTGCCGATCAATGTCCGGGAGCGGCGGTCGCTGAAGATATCCCGACGTATTTTACCGGGATTAGTCGGTGGACTGATCTGCTGGCCTGTTCTCAGATCAGAAATGCGCGCCTCCACGAAAAGAATTTTTGGGCCCATATCTGGTGTCGGATCGAGGTAAAATTGGTACCGATGGATAGAGGACATAAAGGGCGACAACATATATATTTTTCAGATCCATCCAGTAAACGGATTAGAAATGAAAATGACTGTTCCCAAGGTTTTTTTACTGACTCGGATTACAGACAGTCAGGACAGAGCAGGTTCTGCCTGAAAATAAATTTTGACTGACACAAAAATGATGGATCTAGACTCTGCGAAAATTATGGGCTGAAGAGGGGGATGTGAGGAACATATATGATTTTTTGGGGAATTTTTCGAGGTGGATAAGGGGGCGGGAAAAATACCGAAACAAGACATTGTCCCGCAGATCTGCAAACTGGCAGATTGCTGGGGGGAAAACATAATTACGGGAAAAATAGCAAATGAAGGCCGAGGGAAAACGTGCGGATGTGCGCGGTTGAGAAACCGGCAATAAGTCTCGGGTATCGGCTTTTCCCCGTGCTCGAATTGAGTCATAGGATGGGTCACACTCACTCTCTCGCAGCGGTGATTGAAATAATATAACGAGTTCGTTATCCTATCACTCTAGCAGTGGCATTCAAAAATATACCAGTAAAGCAAATACCAAGTGGGGAGCAGACACAATACCTCCACGCTCCGGGCGTGGGGAAGACGACCCCGGTGAAGACTCGTACTCCCGGTACACAGTAATTAAATAATTACAGCGGTAATTTTATGGCCCACTCCACGCAGGAAGGTAAAGGGTGACAACAATAACCCAGGAATACCAAGCTTCGATTGACGAGCATCAATTTGGAATGCTCCCGGGCCGGAGACGGGCTGCTGGTCCGGCTCGATTTCGCGATGCCCGCGGGACAGCAGGTAGGTCCGACTGCTGGGATAGCGGTACCCGGGCGTCTCCTTGCTACGGTGGCTGGCTGGGACGCTACTGATGGGTTGCTGATCGATGTCTGGGAGCGGCGGTCGCCGAAGCTATCCCGGCGTATTTTACCGGGATTAACCGGTGTACTGATCCGCTGACCTATTCTCGGATCAAAAATGCACGCCTCCACGAAAAGAATTTCTGCGCCCAGATCCGGTGTCGGATCGAGGCAAAATTGGTACCGATGGATAGAGAATTCAAAGAGATACAACATATAATTATTTCAGATCCATCCAGTGGACGGATTAGAAATGAAAATGACTATTCCCATGGTTTTTTTATTGACTCGAATTACAGACAGTCATGATAGAGCAGGTTCTGCCTGAAAATGAATTTTGACCGACACAAAAACGATGGATCTAGACTCTGCGAAATTTAGGGGCGGAAGAGGGGGATGTGAGGAACACGTATAATTTTTTGGGGAATTTATGGAGGTGGATAAGGGGGCGGGTAAAATACCGAAACAAGATACTGTCCCACAAATCTGAAACTGGCAGATTGCTGTGGGGAAAACTTAATTATGGGAAAAATAGCAAATGAAGGCCGAGCGAAACGTGCTGATGTGCGCGGTTGAGAAACCAGCAATGAGTCTTGGGTATCGGCTTTTCTGCGTGCTCGGATTGAGTCACAGGACGGGTCACACTCACTCTCTCGCAGCGGTGATTGAAATAATATAACGAGATAGTTATCCTATCACTCTAGCAGTGGCATTCAAAAATATACGAGTAAAGCAAATGCCAAGTGGGGAGCGGACATGATACCTCCACGCTCCGGGCGTGGGGAAGACGACCCCGGCCAAGACTCATACTCCCGGTACATAGTAATTAAATAATTACAGCGGTAATTTTATGGCCCACTCCACGCAGGGAGGTAAAGGGCGATAGCAATAACCCAAGAATACCAAGCTTGGGTTGACGGGCAGCAATTTGGAACGTTCTCAGGCCAGAGACGGACTGTTTGTCCGGCTCGGTTCTACGGGGCCCGCGGGACAGCAGGTGGGTCCGGCTGCTGGGATGGCAGTACCCGGGCGTCTCCTTGCTGCGTCAGCTGGCTGCGACACTACTGATGGGTTACCGATCGATGTTCGGGAGCGGAGGTTGCCGAAGCTATCCCGGCGTATTTTACCGGGATTAACCGGTGCACTGATTTGCTGGCCTGTTCTCAGATCAGAAATGCGCGCCTCCACGAAAAGAATTTATGCGCCCAGATCCAGTGTCAGATAGAGGCAATAATAGTACCGATGGATTGAGGACTCAAAGGGCTACAGCATATAATTGTTTCAGATCCATCCAGTTGATGGATTAGAAATGAAAACAACTATTCCCAAGATTATTTTACTGACTCAGATTACAGACAGTCAGGACAGAGCAGGTTCTGCCTGAAAATAAATTTTGACCGACATAAAAATGATGGATCTAGACTCTACGAATATTATGGGCGGAAGAGGGGGATGTGAGGAACACCTATGATTTTTTTGGGGATTTTTGGAGGTGGATAAGGGGGCGGGAAAATATCGAAACAAGACACTGTCCCGCAGATCTGCAAATTGGCAGATTGGTGGGGGGAAATTTAATTACGAGAAAAATAGGAAATGAAGGCGGAATGACACGAAATTTGAACTAGGAATGGGGGATGATAGGAAGGACAAACCCTCAAAATTGGGGTTCGAACAGATTTCCTGATTGGGAGAAAAAAATTTGGCCTCAGCTTGTTGTCCAGAGTTGGACAGAACTCCGACGAGGGGGCGGTGGTGGTGCGATGGCGGCTCGAGGGCGGCGGCGGCGGCGCTGCTGAGCTTCTTACTCAGAGAGGGGGTGGTGGGAATGCTTTACACCTTTGAAAATTAGGAGCTATCATAGCTCAAAGGGGGAGAGAGGGTGCCCTTGGGCAAATTGAGCAACAAATGTGATTTTTTTTCATTAATTGCTAAGGAATTCACAAAATACATGGGTTATATAGAAATAGAAAAAAGTCATAAACTACCCTCAAATATAGGGTTAGGGAGGGATAAACAAGGGATAGGATAATTAATCTCCTATGTGGTCAAATGACCAAATTAAATAAAATGCAACATGAATAAACTATATTAAAGGGGGGAGCATCTTGGACTTTGCTTGGTCCAAGTTTGAATTTTCTTCCACCTTGTCCCCCCCTTGGTCCAAGTCTAATCTTGGACTTTGAACTAGCCCCACATGGGCCCTAGATCCTAGGTGGACCAATGAAAAAGAGGGTGGGGGCCCTACTGGACCTACTGACATTTTACATAGAAACCCAAAGGCCTTTTTGCAAAGAAATCCAAAGATTTCTAATGACTAACCCTTTGGCTTAAAATGACTTACAATGGCAAACTCAATTAGCCAAGGATATAAATGTAAACAAAAAGACATAAATGTAAAAATAAAATGTTAGTGTCCGGTGTTGATTCCCATCAATTCTCCTCGGGTGGGAAGAACTCAACCCCGTCGAGTAAGGGGTGCGGTTGCTCGTGTGGCTCCTGCGGATCTGTCACCGACCAGGTAACGCGGAGTATGCTCCACTCCAAGTAATCGTCACGTGCTCATCCCGTATATATTCGATATGCACATGCTGCTGTAGGAATAAGGCTAGTGGTGGACACTCCGTGGTGGGGTCACACATAAAGGAAGAAGGCTGCTCAATGACTCACTAGGAATCACCGTCGGGTCCCTGTATGTGACTGGATCAGAGATGTTGACTAGAGCCGATCTCAAATTTCGGCAAGTCTATAATGTACGCAGTAGACCCGACTTACCTCACACTCAAAAGGGACTAACATCGCGAGCTGACATGAGACTGACTATGCGACTCCTAATATGCTCGACACATGTATGTATAAACTTGGAAGAAAGAAAGAAAAAACATAGACTCACACAAGACCCTAAACAAACCTACTGTTAGACCGACCCTTACATATGCAATGGTGGACCAGGACATCCGAATGTATGCCATGCATACACAAGATGCAACCAAATGTCGGTAGAATCATGGGCTCCTAGATATCCCAAAATGCACCACTCATGCGCTGATGGCCTTTTGGAATTGAGAGGTTTGGGTGGGCTAGGCGTGGAAGGTTTGGGTGGGCTAGGAGAGCCGAATTCTCCTACTTCCATACCCCAACGAACGGGCTCCTTACGGAGTGTAGGTGGACTGGCCCGTGGGGTAGGGGTGTGATAGTGGACTCTCTCCAAGAAGTGGAGTAGATGTAGTGGGTCAAGGGGTTCACTAGGGAAGGGGTCGAAGGGATCAAAGAATGTGTGACCCCTCGAGCTGAGTTCTCATAGGTCCCGGTCCCATGTTTGGAATTCTTGAAGGTGTAAACTGTCACCTTCATGCACGAGGGTATATGAGATGGTGGTCTCATGTAGAAGGTATGGTTCCTCCCTCGGGAAAAAGGGAATGAAGTTTGGCTCGGCCGGCATGGGGAGGAATAAGTGAATCTCCGTGGTGACACGACCCACGGTGCATGCGGAGGTAATGAACCCTAAAGCTGGATGTCTGAAACTACGGCGATTGGGTTGGTCGAAGCCTCGGGCCAACATACACGACAACTTCAATTGCCAGTCTAATCCCTTAATAAGGTCACCCAATGTATCAACATGGTGACTAGACCGGAATGTGGTATGGAATGAGTTGACGGGCACTAATGTTAATGTGGGGTCCATGGATGGGTTGAAAAAGGCTTTAGGGACTAAGCCTTGCTTGAGCCAGCTAAGAAGTGGCTCTACAATGACAATCTCACCCTTAGTAAGTAGGTATGGCTCGGGCTGAAGTTTGAAGGGTGAAGGTTCTAGCACGACATCTCTCTCGGTTGGGGAAGGGACTTCCTCCATGATGGGGAGAGGACTTGGGGACTCCATAGACAGCACCAGGTTCAGACTACCGGCTACTACCTCCTTAGGCTCAGGCAAGAGTCGTGCCCACATCCCATCTATCCTATCCATCCAGTCAATAAACATTTGCAAGAGATCGTCTAAGGTGCGGTTAGAACTAGAGGCATCTTGGTGGGTTTCCTTGTATTCAATTTGCTTAGTCTTGGGTCTAGGCTCGTCTACATGCGGGGCTCACTGCCTTCGATTATGACCCACATGGTTGGGGGTGACTGGGTGGGGTCGGGTGGAGGTGATTGGGCCAGGTAGGTAGACCCTTCTAAGCTCGCCCTTCATCTCACGCCACGACTCGATAGGCCATTTCATGTTCATCTCCGTCATGTGTTCAACGCTCTCCCATTTCCAGGCGGCTTTGTGGCGAAGCCTTCCTTTTGCACAACTAACTTCCACGGCTCCGGACATCGTGTAACACTCGAAATATTTGTTCATGGCGGTTTCCCATTGTAGGTAGTCGTTCGAGACGTTGGAACCATAAAAGTCTAGGGCTTCGAGCCTACGAAGGTGGTGGTGTTGGGACGGTGCGATGGATACAGAGGGGGGGTGAATGTATCCCCTTCAAAAATATCACCCAAAATAAAAACAGTAAGCCTGCTGCTAGACTCAGTTGTGGAATAAAAGCTATAGAGCACAAATATACAATTGATCAAACAGTTGAACTGCTAACGATACTGGTGGTACCTGATCAAGACTAAGCCAAAGACAGAACTATGCAAACCCGACTCACTTAACAAAACACATAATGCGCAAGTTCACTTCAGATAGAAAAGAATGCTCAGACAACCTGTGAAGTAGGTAGAAGACAAGGGGCAAACCCACAAGGCAAACCACGGCACAGATGATTTTTTAGGTGGTTCGGTCCACAGACCTACGTCCACCCCTCACTCCAACCCGGAGTAAGGCTTTCACTAGCACAAGCTAGAACCGCAGACTCAGTCTGTAAACAAGTGCTGCCAAACAGCTTGACCAGGGGAACAACCTCCTCTCTTCCTCCAGATCGGAGGGCAACCACTAGTGACTACCCGTCACTAGCAACCAGAGACCGAAGTCTCTCTTCCTCCACCCAGGAGGGAACCCACAAGCGACACCCTGTCACTTGCAAACCGGAGCACCAATCCTCCCTTCCTCCGAAACCCATAGGAAACACACAAGTGACGCCCAGTCACTTGCAAACCAGAGGTCACGGACCTCTCTTCTTCCACACCGGAGGGAACCACTAGTGACTACCCTTCACTAGCAAACCAGAGATTAAAATCTCCCTTCTCCTGAACAAATAGGAGGAACCTCGACCTCACTACAGAGAATCGGTGTCACGCCCTGACGCGGAATATCGGGACGTACAGTTAGAAACGAGCTGGAAAGAGAGAGAATTAATCTAAATATATACAAATGCTAAGAAATGGAAATAACTTATTGACCATTAAACAAAACATAACTGGTACATAATCCTCAAATCAACTCAATACAACTGGGATAACAACTCTAAACCACAATAACATAACTGAAGCACAACACACTCTAAACACAACTAACTGATACACTCAAAACATCACTCCTGCCCTTCCCCATCGGTAAGCGCGTCACCTGAAAAGTCTGGAAAGGGGGGAAACAATAACTATGAGCTAACGCTCAGTAGGAAATAATAGATAGGTATAAGTGATTAGCAGTTTAATTACATTTTTAAAATATCATGCTACAAAGGATAATGCAATAAAAGAGTAATGATGATATAATGAAACAAAATTTAAAGATCTTGCAAGGTCACGAAATATAAAGGAACAGAATGGTAATACTTAAGAGGAATAACAAAGACAAGAATTTACTACAGGAGATAACGATAAAGAGTTGGCCATATCGAGATAATTCAAGTCATGTCAAGCACATGTGTAGTTTCATTTCCACGTCCAAGTAACAGCAAGTAAGTAACAACAAGTAGAGTATAGAACAGTGAAGAGTGGAAAGTGAAAAGTAGTAGAGAGTAGTAGAGAGTAGTGGCCAGTCCTAGATTTAACCCATGTCATAGTACTGGTGCCAAATGCCACACCTAGTCAATCACCTCCCCGGGGGTACACGTAGTGTTCGGGCGCTCCTCCCAGGACTAGATCGAGCCCTTAATTGTTTGCCAGGCATTGATTTCTTTGGATCAAAGATCCCACGAATCTAGACTTCCACAATTTATGGCCAGAATTCCAAGGTTTGAACCATGTAGCAATAATAATTTCAAGTAGGAAGGAGATTCATTTCAGAATTTCAAGGTAAGCACAATCATCAAGAAGATTGAAAACCAAGTCACAATAAGAGTTAATCATGCTGCGCTACTGTAGTACAGCAGCTATCCAACAAGCTAATCAACATATTAATTCTAATTATCAAGTTAATGTGTCAAAGATTATCCATTATCATTTGCATTAAGACAATTGCCAAAAGCTGATTCAAGATGATAAGGTAAAGGAACAAGCATGTACAGGAAGGAAAAGAACGCATTAACAGAGATTTAATTACACCATTAACCACTAATTATGTGGGTTTCTATTTAACCAATGTATGAGTCAAAATGAAGATGGTAAACGGCATGTTTTTACACTATATTTGCAAGTAGGAACCAATGTAAATTGAAATCATAAGGCTCATGATTAGGTCACTGGTTCTTCAAAAGTATAGTTTTCAATTGATCTAAGTTCAATGGGTCGATCCCGTAATGATCCGGATCGATCCACGGGTCGCAAAACGATGAAAACCGGGTTTCTGGTGCATGGGTCGACCCCTGGGGTCGACCCCCATGCAGGGGTTGGATGGGTCGACCCCTGCGGTCGACCCTCGGGCCTGCAGGGCTACCCAGAAAATGGGTCGACCCCTCAAGAACAGCAACGGCAGTTGACTCCGGAAAACACATGAACTCATCCAAATGAGATCCAATTGAGTTGAAATCAAAACCACATGATCTAGGAATCCTAATAGACATTCTAGGGTCATGATACATGAGTTTAGAAACATGAATTTTCACAGAAATCAATTAAATCTCAACTTATACATGATAAATACATGAAAACCCTAGTTCCTGACCTACTTCTACTAAATCATGCAATTCTCTCAACATAAGCAATAAATTTTGGGGCTTCTTATGTCAAAAGAAAGCTAACTCGATTATGAATCCAACCATGTATGATATGCTACATGAAGATCAGGTTACATGACTCAAAATTAGCCCGAAATCAAGATCTAACTTAAAGGAACACTATATGAATCATGTTTTAGACATGCTCTTACTTCGATGCAAAATACTCTCAACATGCTCAATACAAATTAGGGGTTTCTTCGTCAAATGAAAGCTAACAACATGATGATTACATCATGTAAGTTAATTAGAGTTTGGTTGTTAGATCCTACCTCAAATCGGAGAATGAATTTGAAACCCTAGAATGAAGAACAAGCTTGACAGCAGCTCATAAAAAGCTTGATATCTCCACGGATACCTAATGAAATTTGGGGCTTTCAGTCCCATTGGATAGCTCTCATCGAGCTGATCAAGATACTATATTTACAAGTCTCAATTGGTTAAGGGTACCTACCTTAATCGACGGACTAAAGGGCTAGAGATGAAGAACGACGAACTACCAACACCCTCCACCAAAATGACGAATGCTCCCAGATCTGGACTCCTCGTCGACTGACCCAGCTACCAAATGAAACTAGAGTCGAAGAGCTACATTTCTATAGGTCATGGGGCTTCTGGAGCCTTCGGAGTTGGGAGTATTTGGCGCTGCAAGTTACGTGTTTAGAAACGGCGCTGGAATCCTTGACTCGACCAAATCTATGTCGGCAGCACATTTTAGGGCTAGGTTTACCTCAAATTGATTGAGTGTAAATGTTCCTTACCTCGTGGCCTTCCATTTGCCCTTGATTTCAGGTCATTTGGTTGAGTAACAAGGTCGAATTTCATGTTTTAAGTTTCGGTTAGGTAAAAGTTAGGTGAAAGTCAAATTTAAGATTAATCATCTAATTAGACAAGGTTACGCAATTAATTTGGGTCAAGTCCAGAAGACAAAATTGCTATAAAAATGATCTTGTACCCAATTACTATTTTTACAGATTTTTCTAAGGTAGTCGAATTTTATAGGTTCTATTTTCTAATGAATTAAATATTAATATTTCGAAATTCAAACATTAATTCATTTTAATTCAATTTTTAATTAATAAAAGCTCAATAAAACTTAATAAATAATCGGGGTATTACACCCTCCCCTACTTTAAGAATTTGGTCCTCAAAATTCACTGCACTATATACGGAAAGTAGGGAAAAGATAGATCACCTAGAATAGGTCGGGATACCGCTTCCGCATTGTATCTTCCGATTCCCAAGTAGCTTCTTCGGTTCCACGCCGACTCCACTGAATCTTGACAATCGGTATAGACCGATTCCGGAGTTGCTGCTGTTTCCGGTCTAGAATCTTGATAGGTCTTTCTTCATAAGTCAAATCTTCCTTTAACTCAAAATCCACATGTTGAATGATGTGAGTGGGATCGTACACATATTTCCGTAACATAGACACATGGAAAACATTGTGTACGCCAGATAACTGAGGCGGTAATGCCAGTCTGTAAGCAACTTCTCCCACTCTATCTAGGATCTCGAATGGACCAATATACCTCAGACTCAGGTTGCCATGAATGCCAAATCTTCAAATCCCTCTCGAAGGAGAGACTTTTAGAAACACATGCTCGCCAACTTGAAATTCTAATGCTCTTCTCCTTGTGTCGGCATAACTCTTCTGTCTTGACTGAGCCACTTGTAACCGGTCTCGGATAACACGGATGTTCTGTGATGATTCTGAAACAAGATCCAGTCCAAGCCATTGCTTCTCGCCCACCTCGTCCCAACACAACGGGGAACGACAGCTTCTTCCATACAAAGCTTCAAATGGAGCCATTTGTATGCTGGATTGGTAACTGTTGTTGTAGGCGAATTCAATCAATGCCAAGTGATTACTCCAACTGCCTCCGAAATCAATCATGCAAGCTCGCAGCATATCTTCCACTATCTGGTTGGTTCTTTCAGTCTGTCCATCTGTCTGTGGATGAAAAGCAGTACTGAAATTCAGACGAGTACCAAGAGACTCTTGCAGTCCCTTCCAGAAATGTGAAGTAAATCTTGGGTCTCTATCAGACACAATGCTGACAGGTATACCATGGAGTCTTACCACTTCCTTCAAATATAAAGCAGCCAATACATCAACTGTCCACTTGGACTTAATGGGTAAGAAATGAGCCGATTTTGTCAAGCGATCGACGATCACCCATATCGCATCAAATCCACCACGAGTCTTAGGTAGACCCATAATGAAATCCATGCCAATGCTTTCCCACTTCCACTGGGGTATGTCAAGTGGTTTAAACTTTCCTGCCGGTCTAAAATGTTCAGCCTTAACTTGTTGACAAACCAGACATCTACTCACGAAATCTGCAATTTCCCTTTTCATATTTGGCCACCAAAAGGACCTTTTCAAATCCTTGAACATTTTAGTACCTCCAGGATGAATAGTGTATTTGGATCTATGTGCTTCCTCCAGAATCTTGTTCTTTAACTCAGCTTCATCAGGTACACAAGTTCTACCCTGGAATAACAATCTTCCATCGTCAGCCACCATGAAGTCGGGTCTGCTGCTCAAACTTCCCTTGATCTCAACCAGCTCGGGATCATTATCTTGCAAGGATTTAATCTCCATCAATAATTCGGGCTTAAGTCGAATCTGTGCAATTATAACCCGATCATTATCAACATTTAGATCCAGGCTAGCTAACTGTTCCAATAGCCTCCACTCTTGTAACATGAGACTTGATAATTTAGCCACAGGCTTCCGGCTTAATGCATCTGCCACCACATTACCTTTACCGGGATGATATTCAATCGAGAAGTCGAAGTCCTTCAAGTACTCCAACCATCTTCTCTGCCTCATGTTAAGTTCTTTCTGAGAAAATAAATACTTCAGACTCTTATGATCTGAAAATACTATGAATGTTTCTCCATACAAGTAATGCCTCCAAATTTTTAAGGTGAATACAACTGCTGCAAGTTCCAAGTCATGAACGGGGTAATTCTCTTCGTGCTTCTTCAGCTGCCTAGAAGAATAGGCAATCACCTTACCATGCTGCATGAGTACACAGCCTAAGTCAATACCAGAAGCATCGATATAGACCACGAAACCACCGTCGCCAGAAGGTAAAGCCAATACGGGTGCAGTAGTGAGGCAATCCTTCAATGTTTGAAAGCTCTGCTGACAATCCCCGGACCATTCAAACTTGTTGTCCTTGCGGGTCAATCGAGTGAGAGGTACCGCAATCTTGTAGAAGTCTTGAATAAATCTCCGATAATAGCCTGCCAGGCCTAGGAAGCTTCTCACTTCGGTCACTGTAGTAGGCTGATCCCAGTTCCTTACTGCCTCCACTTTTGAAGGATCAACTGAAATACCTTCTTTGGTGATGATATGTCCTAAGAAGGACACTTCTTGCAGCCAGAAATCACATTTACTGAATTTGGCATATAGTTGATGATCTTTCAATATCTGCAATGCCATCCTCAAATGTTCGGCATGCTCTTCCTCAGTCTTGGAATAAATTAGTATGTCGTCAATGAATACCACGACCCATTGATCAAGATAAGGCCGGAATGCATTATTCATTAACTGCATGAAAGCCGCGGGTGCATTCGTTAGACCAAAAGGCATAACGACAAACTCAAAATGACCATACCTGCTGCGGAAAGCCGTTTTATAAATATCATCTTCCTTAATCCTTAGCTGATGATATCCAGATCGAAGATCGATCTTAGAGAAATAATGTGCTCCCGCTATCTGGTCAAATAATTCGTCGATCCTCGGCAATGGGTATTTATTCTTGATAGTTAGCTGGTTCAGTTGCCGATAATCGATGCATAATCTCATCGAACCATCCTTTTTCCTGACGAATAATACAGGAGCTCCCCAAGGTGAAGTACTCGGACGAATAAAGCCCTTCTCGAGCAATTCCATCAGCTGTTGTTTTAATTCCCTTAGCTCCGCAGGGGACATACGGTAAGGAGCTCTAGAAATAGGGGACGCGCCAAGAACAATATCAATGGAGAAGATAACTTCCCGCTCAGGCGGAAGTCCTGGTAGTTCCTCCGGAAAGACTTCGGAGAATTCTCGGACAATAGGAGTGTCCTTTATCTCAACTCGATGTTCCGGTGTAGCATGGACAAAGGCTAGAAAAGCCTCGCAACCTCGCCTCATCAGCTTGTCGGCTCGAAGAGAAGAGATGAGCGATACGGGGTTATGGCGCTTGATCCCCGTAAAAGATAAACCAGAATGTCCAGTAAAAGTCACTGAGCTAGAACTGCAGTGAACACTGGCCTCTTACTTGGCCAACCAATCTGCTCCAAGGATTACATCATAATCCTTCATATCCATGCAAACTAAGTCGGCTGGAAAATTCCGTTCATCGATAATAACCTTACTAGAAGGATAGTAATATTGAATAGCCGCTCCAGAACCAATAGGAGTTGATATAACCAATGGAGAATTCATCATAATAGGTTCGACAGATAATGACTTCGCAAATTTCTGAGAAATAAAAGAATGCGTTGCACCAGTATCAAAGAGAACAAATGCGGGCTTGTCGATTATAGTAAGGGTACCTTCGACGAGTCCGCCATCATCAGAAATCCCAGTTTCATCCGCATGTAAAGCTTGGAGCCTTCCTTGCGGCTTCTTGATAACTTGAGGTTTTGCCGGTGTAGCTTGTTCCGATAGAAGAGGGCAGTCAGGGATACGGTGTTCCCTACTCCCACATCGTAAACACGCACCTAGCTTGTGCCAGCATTCCTCCATCTTGTGACCTGAACGATCACAATACTTGCACTTGCCCTTGAATGGAACAATAGGGCCGGGTTTCTTCTCTTCATTTCTTGGCATCTTGCCTTTCCACGTTCCCGATCCGATCCACGAACTAGACCCACTCATGGGCCTCTTTTTGCTAGTGCCAAATCCGGGTCTAGGAGTTGGTTGTTCCTTCTTCATGCCTTGCCCACAGATCCTCTCCGTCATTTCTAAGGTATCTTCTAGAACTTGTGCCTTTCTCACCATCTCAGAATAAGTAGAGATCTCCATCGGCGCCAGTTGATTAATGTAGTGAAGCTTCAACACGTTGAGAAATCGCTTAGCTTTCATCTTTTCTGTGGAGATAAGGTGAGTAGCATAGCGCGAAAGCCGAGAGAACTGTGCTTCATATTCGGCCACCGATAAGCTTCGCTGCTTTAGAGCCGCGAACTCCGCCTTCTTCTTCTCTTGTACACGATCAGAAAAATATTTGTCGTTGAAGAATTCCTCGAACTCTTCCCATGCGACTTGTTGATCGCCTAGAGTTGCCTTGACGGAATCCCACCAAGTACGTGCGTCCCGCTCCAATTGGAAGGTAGAAAGAAGGACATGCTCTTGGTCGGTGCATTGCATGACTTCAAAAATTCTCCCCATTTCGTGGAGCCAATAGTCGGCCTCATCGGGGTTAGTCGAACCAGCAAATCTTGGCGGGTTCATTCCTCGAAAGTTCCGGTATAAGTCACCGGTGCCATGACCCGCTGCTCCAGCTTGAGCTACCTGATGTAACGCCTGAGTCAGGCCTTGAACCGTGCGCTGTAGGTTCCTCCATTCAGCACGTTCGGCTGCCATCTACACGAGAAATAGATTACTTAGGTCAAATAAAATAGATAATAACACGATTAAGGAACAAACTTAACCCAAGTTTCTACCCAATCTCACCAGGTCAGGTTCTAGACTTTAACAAGGTTAGAGGTCTAATGCACCAAAACACGACCAAAACTCGGTACCTGGCGGAGCTAATCGGTCCGAAGACCACTCGCGCAAGTATGCGACCTTCCCGATAGGCGTAGCCTAACGTTCGGACAACATCTTTTGATATACCGATTATTGGGATGCAATGCAAGAAAACCTAAACTTAGGGAGCCAAGGAATATGAAACCTGGCTCTGATACCAACTAAACTGTCACGCCCCGACGCGGAATATCGGGACGTACAGTTAGAAACGAGCTGGAAAGAGAGAGAACTAATCTAAATATATACAAATGCTAAGAAATGGAAATAACTTATTGACCATTAAACAAAACATAACTGGTACATAATCCTCAAATCAACTCAATACAACTGGGATAACAACTCTAAACCACAATAACATAACTGAAGCACAACACACTCTAAACACAACTAACTGATACACTCAAAACATCACTCCTGCCCTTCCCCATCGGTAAGCGCGTCACCTGAAAAGCCTAGAAAGGGGGGAAACAACAACTATGAGCTAACGCTCAGTAGGAAATAACAGATAGGTATAAGTGATTAGCAGTTTAATTACATTTTTAAAATATCATGCTACAAAGGATAATGCAATAAAAGAGTAATGATGATATAATGAAACAAAATTTAAAGATCTTGCAAGGTCACGAAATATAAAGGAACAGAATGGTAATACTTAAGAGGAATAACAAAGACAAGAATTTACTACAGGAGATAACGATAAAGAGTTGGCCATATCGAGATAATTCAAGTCATGTCAAGCACGTGTGTAGTTTCATTTCCACGTCCAAGTAACAGCAAGTAAGTAACAACAAGTAGAGTATAGAACAGTGAAGAGTGGAAAGTGAAAAGTAGTAGAGAGTAGTAGAGAGTAGTGGCCAGTCCTAGATTTAACCCATGTCATAGTACTGGTGCCAAATGCCACACCTAGTCAATCACCTCCCCGGGGGTACACGTAGTGTTCGGGCGCTCCTCCCAAGACTAGACCGAGCCTTTAATTATTTGCCAGGCATTGATTTCTTTGGATCAAAGATCCCACGAATCTAGACTTCCACAATTTATGGCCAGAATTCCAAGGTTTGAACCATGTAGCAATAAAAATTTCAAGTAGGAAGGAGATTCATTTCAGAATTTCAAGGTAAGCACAATCATCAAGAAGATTGAAAACCAAGTCACAATAAGAGTTAATCATGCTGCGCTACTGTAGTACAACAGCTATCCAACAAGCTAATCAACATATTAATCCTAATTATCAAGTTAATGTGTCAAAGATTATCCATTATCATTTACATTAAGACAATTGCCAAAAGCTGATTCAAGATGATAAGGTAAAGGAACAAGCTTGTACAGGAAGGAAAAGAATGCATTAACAGAGATTTAATTACACCATTAACCACTAATTATGTGGGTTTCTATTTAACCAATGTATGAGTCGAAATGAAGATGGTAAACGGCATGTTTTTACACTATATTTGTAAGTAGGAACCAATGTAAATTGAAATCATAAGGCTCATGATTAGGTCACTGGTTCTTCAAAAGTATAGTTTTCAATTGGTCTAAGTTCAATGGGTCGATCCCCTAATGATCCGGATCGATCCACGGGTCGCAAAACTATGAAAACCGGGTTTCTGGTGCATGGGTCGACCCCTGGGTCGACGCCAGCAAATTCTGAAGGATGGGTCGACCCCTGGGGTCGACCCCTTCAATCCAGCGCAAGGGTCGACCCTCAATCCAGCGCAAGGGTCGACCCCTGGGGTCGACCCCCATGCAGGGGATGGATGGGTCGACCCCTGGGGTCGACCCTCGGGCCTGCAGGGCTGCCCAGAAAATGGGTCGACCCCAGGGGTCGACCCCTGCAAGAACAGCAACGGTAGTTGACTCCGGAAAACACATGAACTCATCCAAATGAGGTCCAATTGAGTTGAAATCAAAACCACATGATCTAGGAATTCTAATAGACATTCTAGGGTCATGATACATGAGTTTAGAAACATGAATTTTCACAGAAATCAATTAAATCTCAACTTATACATGATAAATACATGAAAACCCTAGTTCCTGACCTACTTCTACTAAATCATGCAATTCTCTCAACATAAGCAATGAATTTTGGGGCTTCTTGCGTCAAAAGAAAGCTAACTCGATTATGAATCCAACCATGTATGATATGCTACATGAAGATCAGGTTACATGACTCAAAATTAGCCCGAAATCAAGATCAAACTTAAAGGAACACTATATGAATCATGTTCTAGACATGCTCTTACTTCGATGCAAAATACTCTCAACATGCTCAATACAAATTAGGGGTTTCTTCGTCAAATGAAAGCTAACAACATGCTGATTACATCATGTAAGTTAATTAGAGTTTGGTTGTTAGATCCTACCTCAAATCGGAGAAAGAATTTGAAACCCTAGAATGAAGAACAAGCTTGACAGCAGCTCACAAAAAGCTTGATATCTCCACGGATACCGAATGAAATTTGGGGCTTTTAGTCCCATTGGATAGCTCTCGTCGAGCTGATCAAGATACTATATTTACAAGTCTCAATTGGTTAAGGGTACCTACCTTAATCGACGGATTAAAAGGCTGGAGATGAAGAACGACGAACTACCAACACCCTCCACCAAAATGACGAATGCTCTCAGATCTGGACTCCTCGTCGGCTGACCCAGCTACCAAATGAAACTAGAGTTGAAGAGCTACATTTCTATAGCTCATGGGGCTTCTGGAGCCTTCGGAGTTGGGAGTATTTGGCGCTGCAAGTTACGTGTTTAGAAACGGCGCCGGAATCCTTGACTCGACCAAATCTATGTCGGCAGCACGTTTTAGGGCTAGGTTTACCTCAAATTGATTGAGGGTAAATGTTCCTTACCTCGTGGCCTTCCATTTGCCCTTGATTTCAGGTCATTTGGTTGAGTAACAAGGTCGAATTTCATGTTTTAAGTTTCGGTTAGGTAAAAGTTAGGTGAAAGTCAAATTCAGGATTAATCATCTAATTAGACAAGGTTACGCAATTAATTTGGGTCAAGTCCAGAAGACAAAATTGCTATAAAAATGATCTTTTACCCAATTACTATTTTTACAGATTTTTCTAAGGTAGTCGTATTTTATAGGTTCTATTTTCTAATGAATTAAATATTAATATTTCGAAATTCAAACATTAATTCATTTTAATTCAATTTTTAATTAATAAAAGCTCAATAAAACTTAATAAATAATCGGGGTATTACAATCGAAAAAACAAAGCCAAGGAAATATAAAGTAAAAATAAGAAAGGAAAAATACAGCAGACAGAAAGCTGAAAATGAAATCCATAAAGTAGCTCTCGCAGGAGCGATCTGGTATGGATTTGATCCAATTGCTTGACAGACAAATCTTCAATGAAGAATTCTTTCTTCTTCTCCACGAACTCTCTCTCTTTCTCTTTTTCTTCTTCTACTTTCACACTCTACCTCTCTTTTTCTTCTCTGCTCTTCTCTTCTCTCTTCACTGTCTTTCTTTTTCTCTGTACTCTTCTTCTTCTTTATCTTCACACTCGATCGTGCAGGCTCCCAGTGGCTCTCTTCTACTTCAGTCACAATCTTCATTCTTCTGATGGAGGAGTCTTCCATTTATAGCGGCAGCAGCAAGGGCGTGTGACTTCCACGAATTCCTGCCCTAATACCTTGGCCGCGTGGCAGCATTTCAGCCTGCAGAATGACACGTGTCACGATCCTGAGCCATCTCCTATTCTTGGATCACGTGTATTCATTAATCTCTTTGAGCAGCAGCCCTGTAAGAACAAAATCACCAGATCAGTTTGATAAATGAGCATACCCTGTACAGACTTGATGACCAAATGCAATGTATGGACTTGTGTGTGCAGGGTAGACATTGTATAGACTTGCAATGCGTAATGCAGAATGCACTTAAACAAAGTATGCACAATGAGGATGTATAGACTTTGATTTATGCATGCACAAACTTGTATGAAGAACAAGATGTACAGACTTCAGATGCAGCATATAGGCAAGTATGTACAATGTGAGAATGTGTAGACTTGAATGCCTTCATGCGACCTCAATGTATAGACTTGAGGGATGCATGAACATAATAGAAAGGAATTTATCGAGTTAGTTCAGGCTTTTAACAAAGTGTGTATAGACATGATGCATGAACAAGCCAGAGCAAATGTATAGACTTAACCGATGTGAACACAGGCTGTACACACATTGATTGCGTGCATGAGAAAGCAGTGTACAGACTTGCTGTGAAGAACAATGCCCAAATGCAGTGTATGGACTTAGCATGAATGCAACAGCAATGTATAGACTTTACAATATGCCTTGTATAGACGCATGATGTACATACTTGCTAAACGATGCATGCACAAGACGAGCTCTGTATAGACTTAGTGTCTTGAGTATAGTGATGCACAGATCAATGTATAGACTTGACTGATGTTGTCTGCACAGATCAATGTATGGACTTGACTGATGTGCAGGCATGCAACAAATGTATAGACTTGATGAAATGTCCATGCTATGAAACAGGACTCTGTACAGACTTAGCCTGAGCATGGGCTGTACATACTTTAACAGAGATGATGCATGAGACGATGCACTGTAGGCTAACGCTGTACAGACTTTGATAGCGTGAGACGTTGAATGAGACGGTCGGATGTACAGACCTTGAACGTGTGTGTGCTAGACAATGTACAGACTTGATGAATGATGTGTGCACAAAGAGAGACGATGCATGCTATTCAGACTTGAGAGACGCTAAGTGAGACGATGCAGGCTGTATAGACTTTATGTGCAAAAACGAGTGTATAGACTTGCTAAGTGCAGATAGCCAACTCTGTACAGACTTCACTCGATGTATAGACTTAGTGTTCTGAATGTAGGTAAAGATAAGGAATGTATAGACTTGTAAGATGATGCACACATGCACAATGTATAGACTTATAAGATGATGCACACATGCACAATGTATAGACTTAGAAGAGACGCACGAGCATGCGACGATGTGTAAACTTGGCCAATGTATAGACTTGAATGCTCCATGCATAAAGACACTGAGTGAGACGATGTATAGACTTGACAATGCATGGACTATGCACATAGACGCTAAGAGAGACGATGTATAGACTTGACAATGATGCATACACATAATAGAAAGGAATGTGCAGACTTTGTGTGCGTGCATGCCAATGTATAGACTTGTATATGCATGGAGAGGCAAGGCAATGTATAGACTATGGCATGTATGAAGAGTGCAGATTGTATGACTGATGTAATGAAACACCGGAGGATGTACAGACTTACAGGCACAAGAACATGGACCGATGCAGTGAATGCATATATCAGATATGAACTGAGTGTATGCAGGAGAACTTTTTTTTTCAATCAACACCGGCCCTCAGAATCATCAACTAGTCGAGTGCATATCCCCCCAGCAGGGGAACATGTTCTCACTCCCCCAGGATGAAACTGTAGCCTAAGATTTTATTAGATTTTCTAAATAAAGGAGGTACATGATCTTTGGGGCATTCCCCTGTCTGTACAAGTTGCCAAAACTGGAAAAAGATACCAAAAAAAAAACCATTTACAAAAACGAAAGGAAGGCAAGCTTCCTTTATCCATTCTTCTGCCCGAGCACTTGTCTGGGACTGGGTGCGTCGACGCCAGCATCTGGATGCGTCGACGCTGTGTGAAGATAGCTTCTGAGGCTTCATTCGGTTTGAAGCTTCAGGCAACCCCTGCGTCGACGCTGGTAGCTGGTGGCATCAACGCTGTGTGAAGATAATCACATATGTGACGATTACATTGTGCGCTCGATCTGACTTCTAATCAATTGATTGTAAGTGATCGTGTCTGGACCGAAAGTCCGTCATACCATAAAGGTTATGATGTTAATTACGTCCTCCCTAAGGAAGACAACCCTTGATTAAACGCCAAAGACAGGAGGAAAATAGCGGCAAAATAAGGCTCGAACGAGAGTGTGCTAGCTCATTCACAGAATATTAGATAGACTAGATAAGGCGAGAGTACATCGAGCACGAGGCAAATCCGGCAGCATAACCCCATTATCTTGGACTATGCCAAATGGGAATAGGAAACCATCTATGCAGCGGCAGGATGGGATCCGTGAAAGATCGAGTATATCTGGCCCGGAATCCGAAGTGGGACCGGTGTACCGAGGTACACCACACTTCGATGCGATGTTTCATTGATATTCCCCTTCGAGGGACCATCGGAGAACGCATAATGGCAGAACTCCATGGACCAGAGGGGTTTAAAGAAGATACCATAGTTTCCTGGTATGATGTAGATGAATTTCGGCAGCATATCCCCTTATTTTGGATTATGCCAAGGAGAAATAGGTGCTCATCCACGGGGTGCCGGGATGAAAACTGAAAAAGAAAGGCATTGGGCCCCGGCACGGTGTGATATTGGGGATGGTTCCCCGTTTATTTATTCCATGGGGTGCACCCCGTGACCTAAAGATATCCCTCGAATTATAAATCCATTCCCACAAGTTGGCACGCCCGGTGGGACCAAGTCTCCCTTCATCTCTTCGCCAAAGTAGAAGGCCTGGAGGCCTTCCCCAAAATACTGATCGTTTGCTCATTCTGATTTGCAGTGATCTCAATGGCTGGCGGACTTACTGCGCTTGCATTCGGCCCTCAAGTGGTCGCTACCCATGCGGAGCACGGGTACCTGGCGGTGCCCACTACTTTCGGAACTCTGCCACCAGTGGTGGGGTTCCCTAATTCTCTCGGAGTCGCCTTCATCAACTTGCTGATGACAGAGGAAGAGGAAGCTGACAAGACTGTTGCGGCCAAGGCCGTAGCTCCTGCAATGGCGAGTGGTCCACGGAGAATCACTCCGTCTCGCTGTACTATCTTATGCTTTGTCCACCACGTGGGCTACCATGCTGTCCCCGTCAGTGACAAAGCGTCCGGGCGGAAGAAGAAGAAGAATCAAAGAAGAAGAGTTGTTGCTGTTTCCCAAGGCCAACTTTCAGCTTCTGGGAAATCTGTTCTAATTGGTGGCGTTCGTGTTTATCTGAACGGCCGCCGTGCTGAAGCTTTGCCGGATCATACCATCCCGGCAGTTCCCATTCACAACACCTTCCAGGCATTAGCAAGCCAGAAGGCCAATCTAAACATAGAAGTCTGCGGGAGGCTGACCCCCAAGCTACCAAGTTTCAAGCAAGTGTGGGTTCCCAAGAGGACTCAGGGTTCTACTTCGACCACACAAGATTCAACATCAACTATCAAGGACCCCATGAATGAGGGCAATAAAGCTACACCAAAGGAAGAAGAGGTCATACCAGTAGCCTCTCCGCCCGCTCATAGGGTCTGTGCCAGGCAGACCAATGTTCTCCAACGTTCGACAAGATCGAACGGAGCTGCTAGACTATCGCGGCCCTCTTAAATGCCGTCGATGCAAAACCAACTATTAATTCCTGCCCTCTCTCCAGGGCACAATCAAGAAGGAATGGCCCAGGTGGTCCAGAATTACTTCTATGGCTTAGAAAGTTATCTCCTAAGTCATCAAAGGCTACTCCGCGCCATTAGCGCCGAAAGAAAAGAAGAAGGCAAAGAAAGAAGAAGGATGGTGTCATTCATGAATGAATATGAAGATGGCTTGCAAGCCAAGTACTCTGAAGCTTCTCCACAGCATGAAGAGAATAAAAGGATATCAATGTTTGAAAAGTCAACCTTCCCCAGTAAAGTCCAGAAGACAGTCTGGGGGCAAAGAAAAAGAATCCAAGTCTTCACTTGTAACATGGCAGGGGTGGCTAGCAGATATGAGGCCCTACCCGAAGAACCAGAAGAGTTGGCCAAGTTAGCTGAAAGGCCCGGGCTAATGACAAGAAGAGGCAAAGCTGCAAGAGAAATGCTCAAAGCAGCCAAAGAGAAGCAAACTATCACTACTTCAACTGCCGACATGGTGACTTCGGAAGAAGAAGAGATTACTCTGCCAGCCTCGTTTGAATATGTTTCGGGCGAAGCATCCAAGGGTACCTCTGCTATGGCAGTGCAAGACCCAACTATCTTAATGATGCTACAAAATTATCAGCAAGAGATTGCAGCCTTGAAGAGGCAACTGAATGAAAGAAATGAACAAGCCCCTTTCCCCTGGCAACAGGACGTGCATGCTGAATCATCCCGGGAAGTTCCTAACCCGGTCGATGCTACACCCCAAGCTACTTCTCAAGCAACAGGCTATGGCAAAGCCACTCTTCAGCCACATTCCCTACAGTCACCCTTGGTGCAACTAGTTCTTCCACCAGTGCAACAATTGCCACCAACAGAGCCGTCGACACCGCATGTCGAAGCTCTACTCACTCCCTCTATAAAGCATCTTGCACATTGCCACTCGCTGCCGGTGGACCCAACCGTGGTAAATAGATCAATGGTGGAACAACTAATTGAAATGAAGATGGCCGAGAGGACAGTTAGTGATATCAGCACTTTTGATGTTTACAAGGTGCCATATCCGCCACAGTATGCCACAAAGAGGCTCCCGCCTGGCATCAACAAGCCGCCCAAGTTTGAAAAGTTCAACGGGCATGGCTCTCCTAAAGAGCATATTGCTTACTATATGACAGTAATGGGCGATCTGGCAACAGATGAAGCCTACCTGCTAAAGTTCTTCGGGTCCTCACTGACCGGCCTGGCTTTTGAATGGTATTCCAATCTACCGGCCGGCTCTATAAGCGACTGGGCAACTATGCAATGGAAGTTCCGGGAGCGGTTCTATGTTGCTGAAAGAGAGGTCACACTGGCCGAGCTGTATGCATCCAGGCAAAGACATGATGAGTCAGCCCTGGAGTACATCAAAAGATGGCGGAGCCTCAGTATGAGATGCAAGCGGCCGCCACATCCAGAAGACGCAGTGCAAATATGCAAGCAGAATCTGAGCCCGAAAATCCTCGGCGGGAGGATCGGAATTGAAATACGGTCTTTCGACCGGCTAAATAATGTGGTCGCGGAGATTGAAGCCTTCATCTCTAGCTCTCCCTCTACTCCAACTGCTACCAGCCAAAAGGGCAAGTCTATTGACAAATGGTCATCGCCCAAGGAAGTTCACACAATTGATTTCAAAGTGTTCGCTCAACAAAAAGAAAAGGAGGAAGGAATTGCCAACCCGCCTCCTGCTAAGCCAGCTAAGCAGCAAGAAGTCACGTCCTTGCGGGCCAAGATGAAAAAGCTCTACTCTTTCCCCAAGGAGAGGACTCGGATCTTCTTCGAATGGGCTATTGCAAATAACAAGGTTACTCTACCAGAGCCGAAGAGACCGGAAGATGCTAGAAAGAAGGATCATCCTCGCTTCTGCCCATATCACCAGATGGTTGGGCACCATATTGAAGATTGTTATGTCTTTAAAGACGCTATTGAAAAGCTAATCAGAAGAGGGGAGCTACAACTGGGCGACTATAAGGTTGATCCTCCTCGCCCGCATGAGCTACCTGCTATGGAAAGAGCAATCAATACAGTGTCTCTATGCAAGCTTTCGTCTCAAGAGACAACCAGAGTTCGCATCACACACCAGGTGCCAACTACAAAAAGGCAAGAGAAGAATAAGCCAAGAGACAGAGGGAGCGGCGTTGTCCTCTCCTGCAATACCCTATCGGCATTGCCCAGTGCGAGCCGAGCTGCTGAAGAAGATGACGAAGAAATATGCTATACACCAGCAAGGGCGGGTCAAGCAGCAACATTTATTTCTCGCCATCAACCCCAGGAAGGGTGGGGGCATCCTCCACCACCTGCTGAGGAAGCATGCTATTATACCCCTCCTCGACATGAGGGCATGGGGGCAAGAACATCCACTCACACAAGACCATATGTGTCCCATGCCGATAATAAAATGCTGCCAGTGCCACCTGGAATCAGCACGAGAAACAGCACTCCCAGCTCCTACCAAGCTAACTCTGCTCTGATGATGGAGCTCTATCATAAAATACAAGAAGTGGAGACACTAAGAAAAATATTGACTGAGTTGGGCTTACTCCCAGTCACACTCGGGCAGGCAGGATCCTCATCCGAAGCCCTACAAGGTGACGCTAAATCATTTGAAGCCTCACTGCAACCAGCTATGCCCCAGTCAACACAAGGCCACGACGGGAACACCTGCCCACGGCAGCTATACCACGCGGCCCCCGCGTACCCTCAGCTCTCCTGGCACTTCAGGGGGCAACTTCCATGCCTCATGCAATGCCGCCTCTACAATCAGCTGGCTTGCGCCGGAATCTAGCGGCGACAGCCATAACAAACAAGCCAGTAATAGAACAAGTAACTGAGATAAAATCCGCTGAGGAAGAAGTCACCAAAGTAGAGTTATATATGATCCAACAAAAAGATGATGAGTCTACTTCGGACTACATTCAACGTTGGAAGAATCTCAGTGCGAGATGCAAACATCCGCCAAGCTACAAGGACGCTGTCCAGCTATGCAAGCGCAATCTGAGGAAAGAGATCATGCAAAGGGTAATTGGCCACGATGTCAAATCCTTCGACCAATTAGAAGATGTGGCAATTGAAATTGAAGCCTTTCTGGCCAAATATTGCCCGGCATTTACACCTCCACTTCAAAAGCACAAGCCAATTGAAGAACAGCCGGCACCAGAAGGAATAGAAGCAGTTGACTTTGTAGCCTTCGAGCGTCGGTGGAGGAAAGCACAGGAGGCAACTAGCTCCTCCTCTACCAAGGTTGCTGAACAAAAACCCCCTTCACTAAGGGCAAGAATGAAAAGACCATACTCCTTTCCACAAGACAAGACCCAGCGGCTGTTCGAGTGGGCCCTTGAGTACAAAAAGGTCATCCTCCCGGAGCTCAAGAGACCAAATGACATCGAAAGAAAAGACGACCCTCGATTTTGCCCCTACCATCAGAAGAAGGGACATCTCATCGAGGACTGCTATATGTTCAAAGACATCATGGAAGACTTAGTCCAAAGTGGTGAATTACAACTTGGAGAATATAGGGTGGATCCACCTCGCCCTCACCTGATGCCCATTTTCAAGATGACGGCTAACACAGTTTTCGTACATCGATCGGGACGGTACACCTTCTAAGATGCATCCCGGGGCCCTTCGTTGTGGCGAAAGGCCGAACGAATGCAATTGTTGCACCATCTCCGGGACAACTACTGAAGACCAAAACAGAATTAAACCCAAGAATAAAAGAAAAGATGCTGCTTTACCGCTCGATGTGTTGCCCTCTTTATTCAAGACATCAGCTCTGGAATGGAGTCCACTCATATCAGGGTCAACTGTAAAATGATAAAGGTGCAAGGAAGAATCTCCTTCCAAATGAAATGACTCGGCACAACGTAGCCGCTGCTCTACATGCTCCAGCACACAATAGTGGATGCTCAACTCTCTCCAAGCAAGGGGGGGCAAGAATGAAAATATGCTTAGCCGCAATCAAGCTCTGAGGTGCCGCTGGGCACAGCAAGACTCTATTCCCCGCTCGGGGGCTACCAACAAAAGAGAAGAGGGTGGAGTCCAACGGTCGGATTTCCCTACTATTGTCTGCCTACACAACTACTCGTGGAGCGAACAAGCTACCCAATGGAAAGACGTGCTTTGAACAACTCGTCTTCAGCTATCCACCCTAGCTTGGGGGCATTAAAAGGAGAATGAACTCTCTGACTATCCACCCCCAGCATGGGGGCATCCAAAGCTAAAAGAAGAGAGAGCGGGATTATTCAGGGCACACCAACATCCCACTGTGAACTGGACAACCCGCTGCAGATGCTAACTGTTCGACAAGCTCGACTGCTAAAGATTTCGAGCTCCTCGCTTAGAGGACCCATCTGCTGCATTTCATCCAATGTTAGAATAGGATTCCTGCTTATCCTGCGAAATGTTTCCCATTAGTCCTACCGGGATTGACTCTCTACCCCCAGTATGGAATCTACATTCATAACTAATACATCATTGCCATCCTTCGGCATTCCACCGCAAACAGCTACACAAACATGCTAAGAGATACCAAACTTGTCCCACTGGGCTCATAAAACTTGTCCCTTGGCCTGTGGCACTCCGCCCTCGCCGAGCCCTCATCACCTTAGTTCCATTGGACCGGGCTCATAAAACTTGTTCCTTGGCCTGTGGCACTCCTCCCTCACCAAGCTCTAGACGTCGCCTTAGTTCCATTGGACTGGGCTCATAAAACCTCTCCCTTGGCTTGTGGTATTCCGCCCTCGTCGATCCCTCATCGCCCATCAGTTCCATTGGACCGGGCCCATTAACTCTTTCCCTTGGTCTAGTGGCATTCCGCCCATACCAAGCTTTACCTGCCTTATTCTAGTGGCACTCTGCCCTGGCTAAGTTCTACCTGCCTTAGACTAGTGGCACTCCGCCCTAGCTAAGTCCCACCTACCTTGGTCTAGTGGCATTCCGCCCTGACCGAGCTCTACCCACCTTGGTCTAGTGGCATTCCGCCCTGACCGAGCTCTATATGCCTTAGTCTAGTGGCACTCTGCCCTAGCTAAGTTTTACCTACCTTGGTCTAGTGGCATTCCGCCCTGGCTGAGCTCTACCTGCCTTGGTCTAGTGGCATTCCGCCCTGACCGAGGTCTATATGCCTTAGTCTAGTGGCACTCTACCCTAGCTAAGTTTTACCTACCTTGGTCTAGTGGCATTCCACCCTGGCCGAGCTCTACCCGCCTTGGTCTAGTGGCACTCTGCCCTAACTAAGCTCTATCTGCCATAGTCTAGTGGCACCTCGCCCTAGCTAAGTTCTATCTGCCTTAGTCTAGTGGCACTCTGCCCTAGCTAAGTTTTATGTACCTTAGTCTAGTGGCACTCCGCCCTGGCTGAGCTCTATCCACCTTGGTCTAGTGGCACTCTGTCTTGACCGAGCTACCTACCTTGGTCTAGTGGCACTCCGCCCTGACCGAGCTACCCCTTACCTTGGTCTAGTGGCACTCTATCCTGACCGAGCTACCTTTACCTTGGTACAGTGGCACTCCGCCCTGACCGAGCTACCCCTTACCTTGGTCTAGTGGCAATCTGTCGTGACCGAGCTACCTTTACCTTTGTATAGTGGCACTCCGCCCTGACCGAGCTACCCCTTACCTTGGTCTAGTGGCACTCTGCCCGGATCGAGCTATCTCCACCTTGGTCTAGTGGCACTCTGCCCTGACCGAGCTACCCCTTACCTTGGTCTAGTGGCACTCTTCCCGGATCGAGCTATCTCCACCTTGGTCTAGTGGCACTCCGCCCTGATCGAGCTACCCCTTATCTTGGTCTAGTGGCACTCCGCCCGGATCAAGCTATCTCCACCTTGGTCTAGTGGCACTCTGCCCGGATCGAGCTACCTCCACCCTGGTCTAGTGGCACTCTGCCCTGATCAAGCTACCCCATACCTTGGCCTGAGGCACTCCGCCCTCGTCGAGCTCTTAGACTCTGCCCATCAAGTCCCATCGAGCTGAGTCCATAAGCTTTTTCCTCAGCACAAGGCACTCCGTTCGCGTCGAGCTCTTAAGTATTGCCACCAGGCTAGGCCCATAAACCTTTTCCCTCTGGCTCAAGGCACCCCGCCTTGGCCGAGCTCTCAGATGTTAATCCCTAGCGCCACCGGCGCTATAACAAAACAGTCAAATCCATCAATAGTCCTACCGGACAACACAGCCTGCACTATTGGCTGGTCTGTACCAGGAGTACTTTTGGAGGGTACCATTCTTAGCCCTCGTCAGTCGGCTAGGTTTTAACCTTGGCCTAGACCCCACGTCTTTGTTGAGTTGTTTGATTTCGGCATTCTGTCGAGTCAATGCCCATTTATATATCCTGCCCTTGTTTCAGACCTCCCGTCCGAGCAAGGTTTGTTGATTCCGACATCTCGTCGGGTCGACGTCTAAATTTTGCCCTTGTCCCAGACATGCCGTCCGAGCAGGGTTTGTCAGCTCCGACATATTGTCAAGTTGGCATCTAGATTCTACCTTTGACACAGATCTCCCGTCTGGGTCAGATGCATGGGTTGTCTTCGATAGTCCGTCAAGGAACATCAATTCTAGATCGCTTCCAAGTCCGACATCCTACCAGGATCTGCTATCCTATCTTCTGGCCTTTGGCATCCAGTCGTAGCCAGCTATCCTTGTTGGCGAGCCCAACACCCTATCATGTATTTCAAGTATCTTTTTTTTTTTGGCTCATCCACCTCGGCTGAAGCCCACTACCATATATCTCACAACTTCCAGCTATTTTATTCCCCGACTCAGCCATGACAGCCGATGTCGCTATTATACATTTTCAGCCATTCCATCATCCGGTTAAAACTGCTATCACAATTTGTTAATTGTCTCGCCCTCCGGCTCAGCCATCCAGGCCGAAGCCGCTACCACAATTTTTCAGCTATCCCCTCTTTCAGTTTAGCCATTCTGGCCAAAGCCGCTATCACAATTTGCTGGTTATCTAGTCCCCGGGCTCAGCCATTCTGGCCAAAGCTGCTATCATGATTTTTGACCATTCTATCTTTCGGCTTAGCCATTCCGGCCAAAGCTGCTATCATGATTTTCAACTACTCTATCTATCGGCTTAGCCATTCCGGCCAAAGCTGCTATCATGATTTTTGACCATTCTATCTTTCGACTTAGCCATTCCAGCCAAAGCTGCTATCATGATTTTCAACTACTCTATCTGTCGGCTTAGCCATTCCGACCAAAGCTGCTATCATAATTTTTGGCCATTCTATCTTTCGGCTTAGCCATTCCGGCCAAAGCTGTTATCATAATTTTCAGCTATTCTAAGTTTCGGCTTAGCCATTCCGGCCAGAGCTGCTACCATGATTTTCAACTACTCTATCTATCGGCTTAGCCATTCCGGCCAAAGCTGCTATCATGATTTTTTACCATTCTATCTTTCTGCTTAGCCATGCCGGCCAAAGCTAATATTACAATTTCCAACTGCTTCATCCATCGGCTTAGCCATTTTAGGCCAAAGCTTGCTATCAGGACTCATCCACCCGTCCCATTGCAATAATCAATGTAGTGCAACGGACTAGACCTGTCGTCGAAGCCCACTTCCCTTGATTGTGACTATTCAGTCCCTCTCTCCTCAATTTCAACTCACATTCCATTCTCCTAGATGTCGGCTTGGAAGCCCGCTTCCCCACAGCATGTGACCACTATCCTATCTTTCGGCTTAGCCATTCTGGCCAAAGCAACTACCTCACACCTCATGATGAGGACATCCCACGACACTCGCTATGGCTCGGGTCGCCTGCACACCCTTGATTTGGTCGACTCATTCTCATCTTATGTATCTTCCTTTTATTGAGTCTTATCATATGTAATTTTCCTTTTATTGGGTCATGTCGCATGTATTTCCTTTTATTATGTCATGTTGTACTAGTCCATTTCCCCTATTTGGTCTAATTGGGCCCTAATACCTTAGTTTGGGCCTATTGGACTGAGTCTAGGACATGTTTGGTTTTTTGCCTTAAATGGCAGGGTTATTTTTGTCTTGTAGAGATGGGTTGCCTATAAATAGCCCCCATCTCCCTCCATGTACTCACTTTTGATGAAATATTGAAAACTACTTCATTCCACCTCTCAGGATCTCTCTCTTTTACTCTCTCTCTCTCACTCTCTCTCTCATTCTCTCTCTCCCCAAGGGGAGTTCGACCCTCTCTCTCTCTCCTCCTTCCCCCTCACTTACTCCAACCCCCAACCACCTCCACTACCTCACCCACCTCCATTAAGGCCCTCCACTTCCCCATAGCCCCTCATTTACTACCCCTCCTTGTCCCAAAGCAACTCTTCCACCTCCCAACACAATCCCCCCACTTCCCCACACAAATCCCACCCCTCCCAAGGCCAATTTTGAATTTGAACCTTCCCAACATTGCCTTGGCCGCCCCATACCCCTCCCCCTCAAGCCAAGTTCGCCCCCACCCTCCATTCACACTCCCCCTCTCTCTTGTGCACACCCACCTCTCCACCTCCACCTCCAGCAGCTCCAGCCAGGTGCGCCATCACCCCTACTCCCCTCAGCCCTCCAGCAACCTTCCTCCATATCCCACAGCTCACAGCCACCCTCCCCTTGCTAAGTTACCCCACCCCAACACCATTTGACACCATAAGATTGCTGCTACATCAACAGTTCGTTGGCAGCAGAGTTGGGTCCTGAAAGTCGCAACATCTTCGGCTGATCCCTGATCTTCCTGATGTCAAGGCCTACATCTCTGGAAAGTTCTTCCAGAGAGCTTTCCAGGCGAGGTGGTTTTGTCGGCATCCGAGCTCCGAGCTGTCCGCGGCAACCATTCTCCCTCGACTGCGCAGGGCTTCTCAGGCCAGGAACCAGAACGACAGAGCAGGCTCCTCCACGATGAACCTTGAAGGAACCAGCCTTAAAGGTCTTCTACAAAGATCTTCCTCCCCTTGTCAGCGTCCAGGAACAGAAGTCAGAACCCCGTTCGGCATCCGACAACCAGAGATCTCAATTTTCTACCACAACCACGCCGATCTGCCTCCTCACAGTCTGCACCGACCACCGTCCACTCCTCTGGACACCCAGCTCGTCTCCGACATCAGAAGACTTCCCCGTTTATTTTTCTGCAAAGTAGACTCGTCCGCGGTTCCAACGAGTCTGGCAGTGCCAGATTTGGAACTCAGGAACGGTCGTGGCAACTTCTGCAACCTGCTGTTTCAGATCGTGTTTGGCCAGAGACCAGAACTGCAACCACCTTCCAGTCGCCGGAGCAGCCAGCCCCCAGATCGGAACGTCGCCCAAAAATTCAAGCCTTTCCCCTCTCCAGTTAGGAAGCTTTTGGCGTAAGTCTCGTCAGATTCGGAGCTCGGTGGAATTATTTGCAGCATCAACATCGATCCTCTGTCCCGAAATACAGAAGCTAGGTAGAATCGGCGAAGCTCGGAAAGTCGACTCTATCTCGCTCATTCCCCTCCCCACTTGGCCGGCTGAAGGCCCCTCCCTGTGTGGAGGTAATTTTTGGTTGTAATACATTAACCCCCACCCCAAGATCCCCCCCTTGCACGGGGTGTAGTGCTGTACCTCTTCGCATTTTCAGGTCAAGCTCCATCGCCGCGGCGATCGGGTGTATACCCTCGCCTCCCGGCGCGCCCTCGTCTCCGAACGGGATCGGTGTCTTCACACCGATCAGGTGAGCTTCTGATCACACCCTTGTAGCTTCATTTCTGCAAATGTAGTATTGCCTTGAATGCCCGTCGGACGGTAAGAGAGTGCTCGGACTTCACTTTAGGCAATATCGTGCCCACCGCGGCCCGTGAGTGAGTGCCACCCAACACCCCGTCTTGCGGGCCAGCCACCCACAAAGTTGGGTCTCCTAGGCCCATTGGGGGTCAGCCATAGCATTGTAAGTCCATTAGGACAATTGGGTCCCGCCTTGGACCCTCACCATCATCTCCCGGATCCACCGGGTGAACGTGTGAGCCGTGTGGGCAAAAAATCGTCATTGTGAGAATCATTGAGCGCTTGTATGCTTGCATGTCTAAGTCCTAGGGTCATCTCATCATATTTAGTGGTCTTTGGGCTGTGCCACATCAAGTGGTATCAGAGCGGTCATAGGCTTGTCCTTACAAGTCTAGTCTTGGGTCACACTAAGTTTTTCTTAGGTGCACTCACACACCCTTGCATAGCCCACCCAACTTTGCATGACCACTCGTAGTGGAACTCATTATCAAGATAATTCATCTTCTTCCAATAACACCATGAATCCCAATTCCCACGGTGACCGGTTCACCATGTCCTTTAGCTTCAAAGTAGTCCTACCCCACAACAAAATCACCACTGTGTTCCTTGATGAGTACCAATCGGGAAATTATGTCTCCCAAACTCTTGTGAACTCCTTATCACAAGAAGGGAAAATTGTCATCCATGGGGAATGGGTTTTCGTAGAGTTCTACGTACCTTGTGTAAGCCTCATTCCCTCCAAATCTATTACGTGGGGTAGTGGAGCATGGTGCAAAATTCGGCCCCTTGGGTCACATATTATTTTGGGAAAAGAATGGATGGAAGAACAACAAGCAATCATAGACCCCGAAGGAAAAGGGTGTCACTTGCAATCCCCGGGAGACAAGAAAAGGTTCCACTTCCCAAATTCTTATAACCAAGCCCTCTCCAAGTTTAAGCAAACCATTCAAAAGCGATCAGTTAAAGTGGAAAATGAGCCTCAAATCTCCATTGCACAAAACCAACCCGAACCCCAACATGAGCAACTCATCCCACCCACTGGTGAGCTAACCATAGAGGAGCCCCTAGCTACCTAGCTCAAGAAAGGTCCCATCTCGTACCCTTCAACCCCATGCAACCTCCCCATAGAGCAAGTTCAACTAGTGCCATGTCATTCTCGTCACACAACATATCAATCCTTTTGCTTTGTGGAAACCCTTGAAGACCTACTTAGAAGTTTGAGTTATCAAATGGGGTTGACTAGCATGTTGGCCATGGAACCCATTAAGCCCAAGTACCTTGCCTTTGCCTACTCATCCATTGGCTCCATTACATCTATTTGCACTATAGGCCAATGCACTAGTGAGCTTCTAATCTTCCTGCCAACCCCTAGGGAACTTGACCCAATGAGCCCCACAAAAAAATGCTCTCCTCTCCTCAAGGTCACACTTCCTAGTGAGTCCACACTCTTGTTGTTGCCCCTTGTCGATGAAGGTTCAACATGCATCGAGGAACGTCCTACTTGGGCCAACCTATCCAAGGACATAGAGGAATCCCTCCATAAGAGTTTCAATTTCTATGATCCTTTTGACCCCACTCAATGGAAATCCCCTCCTTCCACAAGGAAAGGGATTTCAATTTCCGATGAGTTTTACACCACTCCCCTACCACAAGGAGAGGGCAATCAACCTAAGGAATCCACTTTGGTGCTTACCCCATTAGGAGACGAGTGCCCAGCCCACACTAGGGAGTGTATGCTTTGGAATGCTCAAGGTCCAGGATGGGAAGAAGCCTCATTCCCCTCAACCCAAGTCCTCCTAGATCCACATGTTCCCTTCCCACTAGCCCCTCATTACCAACCCACCTCCTGGCCCTCCTACATCTCTCCCTACCCCTCGCCCCTTTGCAAGGAGCATTACGATAAGTCCCACTGGGTTCATGATTTTCACTTCCCTATGTGTGCTAGGGACCCTAGGGTGACC
The DNA here is from genome assembly GCA_022559845.1 of Amorphophallus konjac. Classification (NCBI taxonomy): domain Eukaryota; kingdom Viridiplantae; phylum Streptophyta; class Magnoliopsida; order Alismatales; family Araceae; genus Amorphophallus; species Amorphophallus konjac. Next base: position 241,346,667 of record CM040127.1, read on the forward strand.
ACTTGGATTGAAACCCACCTCCACATCACCCACCCCTTAACCCATCTTGATCTGTTTGGCCACTCCCTATGGGCTTCCAAGTACTCCTCACCCACCACCCACTCCCTCCTACCCTCACCCACCATGTCAGGCCTAACCCACCCATTCCAAAATTCCACCTACACTATGAGAGTCAATGCCAAGGGTGGCATCAACCTTGGAAATAAGGGAGTGACCCATCCCAAGATGTCCACCCCTTGGAACCGCTTCGATCCCCATGAGTGGAAACCCCCAAATCTCACAGATGGGACCATCTTGATAGGAATCCATGTATCAAAACCTTTTGCATCATGTGGTCAGGCTAGTCGCATCATTTGTGTCATTCACACACTAGGTCCAGTGCATGATAGGCTTACATTTGGACAAGTTGGTCTTCCCCCACTCTTCATCCGTCTCATGCATGATAGGGCCACTTGTGGCTGCCCCGGTCCACCTAAGTGCATCAAGGTCCACATGGTTTCTAAGCATGATAGGTCAATTCATGGATGCCCTGGTCCTCCTAAGTCTGTCAAAACCAATCTAACACTTGATAGGGCTGAATTTGGCTGTCCAGGCCCTCCCTTCATCCCTATAGGATCATCATTCATGACAGTGCATGGTTTTAGGCCTAGAAAGCCCTCGGATCTCATTCCCCTTCCCCCACATGCTAGGGTGTCAGTCTCAGCTGAGTCCTTTGCACAGCATATCAAAGAGTTGCATGATGACATCCGCAAGCATATAGGGAAAAGCAATGAGGCTTACAAAAGACGGGCAGATGATCACCGGTGCCACTGTGAATCCCAAGTGGGAGACCTAGTGATGGTGAGGATGGAGCGGCTCCTTCCCGGGCCTGCCTCCAAGTTGAGGGCACGAGGGTCGGGACCCTTTCGAGTTCTACGACGACTTGGCAGCAATGCTTATGAGCTTGACCTGCCAGAGAGCTATGGGGTGCACCCTACTTTCAATGTGGCGGATATGGTACCCTACAAAGGCCCCGCGGTGGAACCCAGTGAGGAGCTTGAGCTTTTACCCCACCTTGAGAGGGACACTTCCGGAGGGACTCCACCTTCTAGCCTGAGAGACCGACGAGAGTAGATAGAGGCAATACTGGATGAGCAGAGCATCATTACGAGGCACAAGGTGTATCAGCGCTACTTGGTTAGGTGGAAGAACCGTCCCCCGACGGAGGATACTTGGGTGAGTCGGGAGGACCTGCTGCGGTTGGATCCCGACATTCTGGAGCACTATGACAGCCAGGCAGACACGCACTTGACATGGTCGAGTTCTCCCCACACCGGGGGATTTGATGAGGACATCCCACGACACTCGCTATGGCTCAGGTCGCCTGCACACCCTTGATTTGGTCGACTCATTCTCATCTTATGTATCTTCCTTTTATTGAGTCTTATCATATGTAATTTTCCTTTTATTGGGTCATGTCGCATGTATTTCCTTTTATTATGTCATGTTGTACTAGTCCATTTCCCCTATTTGGTCTAATTGGGCCCTAATACCTTAGTTTGGGCCTATTGGACTGAGTCTAGGACATGTTTGGTCTTTTGCCTTAAATGGCAGGGTTATTTTTGTCTTATAAAGATGGGTTGCCTATAAATAGCCCCCATCTCCCTCCATGTACTCACTTTTGATGAAATATTGAAAACTACTTCATTCCACCTCTCAAGATCTCTCTCTTTTACTCTCTCTCTCACTCTCTCTCTCATTCTCTCTCTCCCCAAGGGGAGTTCGACCCTCTCTCTCTCTCCTCCTTCCCCCTCACTTACTCCAACCCCCAACCACCTCCACTACCTCACCCACCTCCATTAAGGCCCTCCACTTCCCCATAGCCCCTCATTTACTCCCCCTCCTTGTCCCAAAGCAACTCTTCCACCTCCCAACACAATCCCCCCACTTCCCCACACAAATCCCACCCCTCCCAAGGCCAATTTTGAATTTGAACCTTCCCTCCATTGCCTTGGCCTGCCCATACCCCTCCCCCTCAAGCCAAGTTCGCCCCCACCCTCCATTCACACTCCCCCTCTCTCTTGTGCACACCCACCTCTCCACCTCCACCTCCAGCAGCTCCAGCCAGGTTCACCATCACCCCTGATCCCCTCAGCCCTCCAGCAACTTTCCTCCATATCCCACAGCCCACAGCCACCATCCCCTTGGTAAGTTACCCCACCCCAACACCATTTGACACCATAAGATTGCGGCTACATCAACAGTTCGTTGGCAGCAGAGTTGGGTCCTGAAAGTCATAACATCTTCGGCCGATCCCTGATCTTTCTGGTGTCAAGGCCTACATCTCTGGAAAGGTCTTCCAGAGAGCTTTCCAGGCGAGGTGGTTTCGTAGGCATCCGAGCTCCGAGCTGTCCGCGGCAACCATTCTCCCTCGACTGCGCAGGGCTTCTCAGGCCAGGAACCAGAACGACAGATCAGGCTCTCCCACGACGAACCTTGAAGGAACCAGCGTTCAAGGTCTTCTACAAAGATCTTTCTCCCCCTGTCAGCGTCCAGGAACAGAAGGCGGAACCCCGTTCGGCATCCGAAAACCAGAGATCTCAATTTTCTACCACAACCACGCCGATCTGCCTCCTCACAGTCTGCACCGACCACCGTCCACTCCTCTGGACACCCAGCTCGTCTCCGACATCAGAAGACTTCCCTGTTTGTTTTGCTGCAAAGTAGACTCGTCCGCGGTTCCAACGAGTCTGGCAGGTGCCAGATTTGGAACTCAGGACGGGTCGTGGCAACTTCTGCAACCTGCTGTTTCAGATCGTGTTTGGCCAGAGACCAGAACTGCAACCACCTTCCAGTCGCCGGAGCAGCCAGCCCCCAGATCGGAACGTCGCCCAAAAATTCAAGCCTTTCCCCTCTCCAGTTAGGAAGCTTTTGGCGCAAGTCTCGTCAGATTCGGAGCTCGGTGGAATTATTTGCAGCATCGACATCGATCCTCTGTCCCGAAATACAGAAGCTAGGCAGAATCGGCGAAGCTCGGAAAGTCGACTCTATCTCGCTCATTCCCCTCCCCGCTTGGCCCTCTGAAGGCCCCTCCCTGCGTGGAGGTAATTTTTGATTGTAATACAATAACCCCCACCCCAAGATCCCCCCCTTGCACGTGGTGTAGTGCTGTACCTCTTCGCATTTTCAGGTCAAGCTCCATCGCCGCGGCGATCGGGTGTATACCCTCGCCTCCCGGCGCGCCCTCGTCTCCGAACGGGATCGGTGTCTTCACACCGATCAGGTGAGCTTCTGATCACACCCTTGTAGCTTCATTTCTGCAAATGTAGTATTGCCTTGAATGCCCGTCGGACGGTAAGAGAGTGCTCGGACTTCACTTTAGGCAATATCGTGCCCACCGCGGCCCGTGAGTGAGTGCCACCCAACACCCCGTCTTGCGGGCCAGCCACCCACAAAGTTGGGTCTCCTAGGCCCATTCGGGGTCAGCCATAGCATTGTAAGTCCATTAGGACAATTGGGTCCCGCCTTGGACCCTCACCATCATCTCCCGGATCCACCGGGTGAACGTGTGAGCCGTGTGGGCAAAAAATCGTCATTGTGAGAATCATTGAGCGCTTGTATGCTTGCATGTCTAAGTCCTAGGGTCATCTCATCATATTTAGTGGTCTTTGGGCTGTGCCACATCACCTCAGCTATCTTATCTCTCGGCTTAGCCAAAGCCCGCTATCATGACTCTCAGCTATCTCATCCTTTAGCTTAGTCATTTCGGCTGAAGCTCGTTATCCCATGTTTCAGCTATCTTACATTTTGGCTTAGCCTCTTCGACTAAGACCCACAACCATATAATTTGGCTAAACTACCTTTCAGCTTTCACAAGCTCGATTCCTTACTGCTCTCTGGCTTTCGTAGCCGGCTATCTCTGCTACTTTTTGGCTCTTATATTCCTAGCTTCTACGGCCTGCTATCTTTGCTCTTATAGCCTGCTGTCTCTGGCTCTCGTAGTCTGCTATTCCCAGATTCTATAGCCTGTTGTCCTTGCTCTTATAGCCTGCTATCTCTGGCTCTCGTAGCCTCCTATTCCTGGCTTCTACAGTCTGCTGATCCTGGCTTTACAGCTTGCTACCTCTGGCTCTTTTAACCTGCTACCCTGGCCCCCACGGCCTGCTATCATCACTTTCCGGTCCTTGTCACCATCGGTAAGACCGTCTACCCTTTGCGGTCCTTGCCACCATCGGCAAGACCGTCTACCCTTTCGACCCTTGTCACTATCGGTAAGATCGGTCGCTACCCCTTCCGACCCTTACCACCATCGGCAAGATCGGTCGCTACCCTTTCGATCCTTGTCACCATCGGCAAGATCGGTCGCTACCCCTTTTCGGTCCTTGTCACCATCGGTAAGACCGTCTACCCTTTCGACCCTTGTCACCATCGGCAAGATCAGTCGCTACCCTTTTTGGTCCTTGTCACCATCGGCAAGACCGTCTACCCTTTTCGGTCCTTGTCACTATCGGCAAGACCGTCTACCTTTTCGACCCTTGTCACCATCGACAAGATCGGTCGCTACCCCTTCCAGTGCTTGTCACCGTCGGTAAGACCGTCTACCCTTTTCGGTCCTTGTCACCATCGGCAAGACCGTCTACCCTTTCGACCCTTGTCACCATCGGCAAGATCTGTCGCTACCCTTTTTGGTCCTTGTCACCATCGGCAAGACCGTCTACCCTTTTCGGTCCTTATCACCATCGGCAAGACCGTCTACCTTTCCGGTTCTTGTTACCATCGGCAAGATCGGTCGCTACCCCTTCTGGTTCTTGTCACCATCGGTAAGACCGTCTACCCTTTCGACCCTTGTCACCATCGGCAAGATCGGTCGCTACCCTTTCCGATTCTTTTCACCATCGGCAAGACCGTCTACCTTTTCAACCCTTGTCACCATCGGCAAGATCGGTCGCTACCCTTTCCGGTCCTTGTCACCATCGGCAAGACCGTCTACCCTATTCGGTCCTTGTCACATCGGCAAGACCGTCTACCTTTTCGACCCTTGTCACCATCGGCAAGATCAGTCGCTACCCTTTCTGGTCCTTGTCACCATTGGCAAGACCGTCTACCCTTTTCGACCCTTGTCACCATCGGCAAGATCGGTCGCTACCCTTTCGGGTCCTTGTCACCATCGGCAAGACCGTCTACCCTATTCGGTCCTTGTCACCATCGGCAAGACCGTCTACCTTTTCGACCCTTGTCACCATCGGCAAGATCGGTCGCTACCCTTTCTGGTCCTTATCACCATCGGCAAGACCGTATACCCTTTTCGACACTTGTCACCATCGGCAAGATCGGTCGCTACCCTTTCCGGTCCTTGTCACCATCGGCAAGACCGTCTACCCTATTCGGTCCTTGTCACCATCGGCAAGACCGTCTACCTTTTCGACCCTTGTCACCATCAGCAAGATCGGTTGCTACCCTTTCTGGTCCTTATCACCATCGGCAAGACCGTCTACCCTTTTCGGTCCTTGTCACCATCGGCAAGACCGTCTACCCTTTCCGGTCCTTGTCACCTTCGGCGAGATCGATCAACCTACTCCTGACCCTTGTCACCATCGACGAGATCGGCCAACCTACTCATGGCCCTTGTCATCATCGACAAGGTCGGCCAGCATCTCCTCAAGCCCATTGTCTCATTACCCTTGTGGCTTAAGCCCACTTCAGCAATGACCATCATGTCCCACCGTGATGATTGCTACAACCCAGTGACTTGGGCTCCCCTTGAAGCCTGCTTCCCTGCTATCGCTAGGTCTGCATATCCTATTCTCCCATTATCTCTTGGCTTTTATAGCCCGCCTGCCATGTTACCTTTCGGCTGTCATAGCCGCTTCCCTTGCAAACTGTTGACTTCTATAGTCCACCTTCTATATTCGGGTTAGACTCCCTGTCAAACCCGCTGCCCGTCCTTGGCCAAGGCACCCTATTGAGGCCTACCACTCCACTTTAATCCAGGTCCATCATCTGAATAAAACGGCTCTCGTCGGCCAGTACCAACCCTCTTCGTCCCGCCCGGACTTGCTGCATAAAGCCCTTTTCCATTATTTTATTATCAATTCTACTGGCTTTTGAATAACTAACCTGCAGGTATTCGCATCAGGCGCTCGAACAAATAAATGGATATGTAGTGACATATACACATATGCATGCATATAAAATAAAATAAAAAAAGAAAAAGAAAGAAAAAGAGAGAAAAAATTGATTGCTTTCAAATTTTGGGTGTTTGTTGGCCCTCCTTGCATGCTTGCTTATACTATAAGATAATACACCTCCTTCAATTTCCTAGGACCACATCTCCTTGCTAAATAAAGCTGCCTGATTCTAAGCATGTGTGCGCCACAACATACACTAAGGTATGAAAAGTCAGTATTGGCTGAGTGCATGCGTCTAGTGGAAAAGTCATAGCTATGTCGCTAATGCAACTCGTGAGATACACCCAAAGCAAAACTCCCACACTTTGCACCACAATGTGTTCAGCGGCCTCTTATCATAGGGATGCTAGAAGGTTCTTCCTAACACTATATGTGTGCTCAAACTTCTGCACCCACATAAGGGGTAATCGTGAAGAAATAGCTGTCTGCCCCCCATTCAAAAAAAGAGGAAAAAATGATGGGATGAATCCTAGTAGCCGGGAATCCCCATTGAGACATATGAGGAGACTCATGCCGAACGGTGAAGTCCGTTATAAAATCACTATAAAGGATGAATCCTAGTAGCCGGGAATCTCCATTGAGATACATGAGGAAACTCGCGCCGAACGGTGATATCCGTAATAAAATTGCTATAAAAGGACGAATCTTAGTAGCCGGGAATCCCCATTGAGACATATGAGGAGACTCGTGCCGAACGGTGAAGTCCACAACAAAATCACTATAAAGGATGAATCCTAGTAGCCGGGAATCCCCATTGAGATACATGAGGAGACTCGCGCCGAACGGTGACGTCCGTAATAAAAATGCTATAAAGGATGAATCTTAGTAGCCGGGAATCCCCATTGAGACACATGAGGAGACTCGTGCCGAACGGTGAAGTCCGGAGCTAGAAATAAGCTAAGGGGGTTGCACGAAACTACCGAAAATTGAGAACCCCAGCTGTGTGTGTAGACGCTAGAGCAATGCTCTAATGTTATCTAGAACATCTTCGTATCCTTACGTCAAAGATTCGCTGCTCGCATACTTGCACTATCACACTATGGAGAAGTAGCCTCGGGTGTAGATCGTGGCTTACACTGTGCACATATTCTATGTGATGTCCTCTCAGCGCATGCACATCTCCCTTAGTTGTGCCTTGTGAGCCGCACTCTGCCTATGAGTCACAGGCGCTGTCCTTGTCCTATCCCCGATATAGGGGAGCTATTCTATATATCTAGCTTATGCTTGCTGTTGAATGCCTGCATGCTCGCATGAACAAAAAGACACGCTTTCAAATGGGCTTCACCCGTAGGCCCCGCTCGCTCGTCCCTCATTCGTGCCACCTACGGGTGGGGGGCATTTCTTGACACATAAAAAATTATAAAATAATAACAATATATACGTATATATATAGATAATCCATTCTGGCCAAAGCTTGTGGGAATGGATTTATTTTCTTTTATAATAATTATTTGTTTTATTTATTTATTGATTTGTTTGATTTATTAGGCGTGCCAGTCACCGGAGTGACAATTTATTATGCGCTCGATCTGACTCAGTCAGTCGATTGTGAAGTCCGAGTCGGGACCGGAAGTCCGTCATACCATAAAGGCTATGACGTTAATTACACCCTTCCAAAGAAGGACAACCCTTGATTAATCGCCAAAGTAGAAGGATCCCTGGGGCAAAACCAATATGATAGGTATGGTCATTCATTCGCAGGATAGAAGGTGCATGCAGATGATCACGTGATGCAAGATATGATATATTAATATACGGAGTAAATCCGGCAGCATATCCCCTTTATCTTGGTCTATGCCAAGTGGGAATATAGGACATCCATCCACGGAGTGCCGAGATGGAAGCCAAAAGAAAGATGGGCGTAGCCCGAGATCCAAGAGGATCTAGGTGCGATGGGATAATGTCCATTATTATGGTATTTATTGATATCCCCTTAAGAAACCATTGGAGGATATGCGGTGGCAGAACTCCAAGAGTCAGTAGGGTTAGAAGAAAACATCACGGTCAAATGGTATAATGTGGGGGTAGAATCCCGTTAATTTAGCTCCCTTAGACTTGGATGAAGAACCATGATTCCCCGTGATGTGATGAGAGTGGGCCTGAAGGCAAATGAGGTTGAGACATCAAGTTTAGACTGAGTTTAGGGCTCATTAAGGTTGCTGGGAAGTTGAGTGTTTGAATTGTAGATGGTATTGAGGTGAACCGGCATGGAGGGGAGCTGGCGCGGTGGGCAGACGGCGCGAGGGGTTCCCGACGCGATAGGAGGCTCAAGGCAATCGGCACGGTAGGCAAAACGACATGGCAATCGGCACGGAGGGAAACTGGCCTCGGCGCACCCCCCACCCGGCGCGAGTTTGGCGCCGAAAAGTGTTGGCGTCGGGAGGAGGCAGCGCCGGGAGGAGGTGGCGCCGGGGAGATGGCGCCGGTGGCCATTTTGTTGGTTTTCTTCATATGTTATAAGGGGTTCTATTGAGGAGGGCCTCTTGTGCTTAGTCAGGGCTTCATGGGCTCTGGTAATGATGTTTAGGTAAGCTGAAAGGGGAGGAGAAATTCATCCACAGAAGGTCTAGGGAGACCATGTGACAATCAATGGAAAATCTCATGATGATCATGTTCCCCTTGTACAGTGGGGAAAGGGCCATGAGATAGTCTGTCTCAGGCCTCTGTCACACAGCAGGGAGTTTATTTATCAGTTTAACGAAAACATCACACGATATGACAAAGCAATGATCGTGAATTAATTTCGGCAGCCTCTCCCCTTATTTTGGATTATGCCAAAAGGGGAGTATGGGACATCCATCCACGGAGTGCCGAGATGGAAGCCAAAATAAAGATGGGCGTAGCCCGAGATCCAAGAGGATCAAAATTCAGCGGGACAGTGTCCACTCGTCGTGGCAACTCATTAATATTCCCCTAAGGGACATTATTATAAAAGAAAATAAGTCCATTCCCACAAGCTGGCACGCCCGGTGGGACCAAGTCTCCCTTCATCTCTTCGCCAAAGTAGAAGGCCTGGAGGCCTTCCCCAAAATACTGATCGTTTGCTCATTCTGATTTGCAGTGATCTCAATGGCTGGCGGACTTACTGCGCTTGCATTCGGCCCTCAAGTGGTCGCTACCCACGCGGAGCACGGGTACCTGGCGGTGCCCACTACTTTCGAACTCTGCCACCAGTGGTGGGGTTCCCTAATTCTCTCGGAGTCGCCTTCATCAACTTGCTGATGACCGAGGAAGAGGAAGCTGACAAGACTGTTGCGGCCAACGGCTGTAGCTCCTGCAATGGCGAGCGGTCCACGGAGAATCACTCCGTCTCACCGTACTATCTTATGCTTTGTCCACCACGTGGGCTACCATGCTGTCCCCGTCAGTGACAAAGCGTCCGGGCGGAAGAAGAAGAAGAATCAAAGAAGAAGAGTTGTTGCTGTTTCCCGAGGCCAACTTTCAGCTTCTGGGAAATCTGTTCTAATTGGTGGCGTTCGTGTTTATCTGAACGGCCGCCGTGCTGAAGCTTTGCCGGATCATACCATCCCGGTAGTTCCCATTCACAACACCTTCTAGGCATTAGCAAGCCAGAAGGCCAATCTAAACATAGAAGTATGCGGGAGGCTGACCCCCAAGCTACCAAGTTTCAAGCAAGTGTGGGTTCCCAAGAGGACTCAGGGTTCTACTTCGACCACACAAGATTCAACATCAACTATCAAGGACCCCAGGAATGAGGGCAATAAAGCTGCACCAAAGGAAGAAGAGGTCATACCAGTAGCCTCTCCGCCCGCTCATAGGGTCTGTGCCAGACAGACCAATGTTCTCCAACGTTCGACAAGATCGAACGGAGCTGCTAGACTATCGCGGCCCTCTTACATGCCGTCGATGCAAGACCAACTATTAATTCCTACCCTCTCTCCAGGGCACAATCAAGAAGGAATGGCCCAGGTGGTCCATAATTACTTCTATGGCTTAGAAAGTTCTCTCCTAAGTCGTCAAAGGCTACTCCGCGCCATTAGCGCCGAAAGAAAAGAAGAAGGCAAAGAAAGAAGAAGGATGGTGACATTCATGAATGAATATGAAGATGGCTTGCAAGCCAAGTACTCTGAAGCTTCTCCACAGCATGAAGAGAATAAAAGGATATCAATGTTTGAAAAGTCAACCTTCCCCAGTCAAGTCCAGAAGATAGTCTGGGGGCAAAGAAAAAGAATCCAAGTCTTCACTTGTAACATGGCAGGGGTGGCTAGCAGATATGGGGCCCTACCCGAAGAACCAGAAGAGTTGGCCAAGTTAGCTGAAAGGCCCGGGCTAATGACAAGAAGAGGCAAAGCTGCAAGAGAAATGCTCGAAGCAGCCAAAGAGAAGCAAACTATCACTACTTCAACTGCCGACATGGTGACTTCGGAAGAAGAAGAGATTACTCTGCCAGCCTCGTTTGAAGATGTTTCGGGCGAAGCATCCAAGGGTACCTCTGCTATGGCAGCGCAAGACCCAACTATCTTAATGATGCTACAAAATTACCAGCAAGATATTGAAGCCTTGAAGAGGCAACTGAATGAAAGAAATGAACAAGCCCCTTTCCCATGGCAATAGGACGTGCATGCTGAGTCATCCCGGGAAGTTCCTAACCCGGTCGATGCTACACCCCAAGCTACTTCTCAAGCAACAGGCTATGACAAAGCCACTCTTCAGCCACATTCTCTACAGTCACCCTTGGTGCAACTAGTTCTTCCACCAGTGCAACAATTGCCACCAACGGAGCCGTCGACACCGCATGTCGAAGCTCTACTCACTCCCTCCCTCTATAAAGCATCCTGCACATTGCCACTCGGTGCCGGTGGACCCTGTTGGGTTAGATGGACGCAGTCTATCTCCACTAAGTGTGGATCTAGAGGGGGGTGAATAGATCAACTTGCCTAATTTAAAACTATTGTAAGTTCTAGAGTGGAATTTAGACAAGCATCAACAAATCTAAATGAAAAGAGCTAAGCAAAAGGCAGAAAGCTAGACATGATCATAAGCGATGCAATCAAACAAGCTAAGCAAGAAATCCCATCGCACACAGATCACACAAAAACACAAACACACTGCACACACAATTTTTAGGTGGTTCGGTCAACGACCTACGTCCACCCCACACTCAACCGAGTATGGGTTCCTGCTGCACAGCACAGCTTGCGTCCGCTGGGCTTTACAGCTTGGCCAAACAACCCGCTGATACACAGCTTCGCTGGGCACTACAGCTTGCCAACCAGAGGATCTGATCCTCTGCAACCGCTGGGGAAATACAGCTTAACCCGTCCAGTGGAGACCACCACTGCAAGACCGCTGACACACAGCTTGAAGAAATAGCATTCGGAAATAAAAGACAGAATCAAAACGAAAAACAAAAACCCAAAGGCAATGTAGCTCTTAAAGAGCAAAGCTCAGCTCTGGTTTTGAACCATGAGACTGAGATACAAACACTCTCACTCTCACTCTCGATCAGCTCTCTCTCACCTCACTCTCTCTCTTTTCTCCTTCTTCTCTATTTCTTCTTCTTCTTCTCTGTATCTTTTTCTTCTCTCTTTTCTCTCTATGGATCGAAGGCTCACTGCTGCTGAGTGTATAGACTTTTTCTTCTTCTCCGTCGATCAGCTTTCTTCTGTGGAAGAAGGCTTGTATATATAGCAGCGATAGCAGCAGGCGTGTGCTCTCCACGTTTCCCGCCCAGCAATTTGGACCACGTGGCAGCATGCAATGGAGTGTCAGTACACGTGTCCTCATCTGGATACCTAGTCCTTTTCGGATCAAGAGCCAGGTACGTGGGGTCACGTGCCCCTCATTAGCTTCTGCAGTCCGATCTATAGAGTTCTCTGTTCACGTGCTCAAAGACATTAATCTGACTTGCTGCGTCGACACTTTCACTTAATGGCGTTAACGCAGTGAGGCATTCCAGTAGCCATTTGCCTCGTTTCTTTAGCTGCTGCGTCGACGCTGCTTGCATGTGGCGTTGACGCAGTGGAATGGCCTGTGAAGATGAATGCTTCTTCAACTGCTACGTCGACGCTGCTGTCATGTGGCGTTGACGTAATAGAAGGCATCGTGAAAGCTTCGTCTACTGATGCGTGGACGCTTTAAGCTCCAGGCGTCGACCCTGTCCCTTCAGCAACAAGAATAAAGACATAAGAGTTAAGTATGTACATTGCATTATATATATACATCGTTGTATAGACTTGTAAAGGCAGAATGCAACGTACAGACTTGCCCAAAGTGTTGACTTCAACAAGGGAGACAACGGCTGTATAGACTTTAAATCCTAGTGGCATTGTATAGACATAATGCACTTAAAGGCTTCATGCGAAGGAAAGCATTGTATATACTTGATGAGTTGACGCAGCAAGAAGGATGAGTTGACGCTGCAAGAAGGATGAGTTGACGCTGCATGAAGCATGGACAATGTACAGACTTTGCCCACTTATGGACTTCATGTTATGCACGCGAATGTGAAGACTTCAGTGTATAGACTTTAGAAGACGAGTGTAATGTATAGACTCCATGAGACTCTAGTGCAGATAGACGATGTATAGGGTTCTTAGTTCAGCCGTCAGTGTATAGACTTGAACAGCAAGGACACAGTATAGACATCAACTCTGCACATCGAATGTATGGACTTCAAGTGTGAAGACCATTGTATAGACTTTGGATTAGAAGATTAATGTTTAGACTTTGAGTAACACTGTGGATGTACAGACTTTGCTCAAGTGTATGAGACGCTAACTGAGGCGCTGGACTCTGTACAGACTTTGAGCGATGTGAGGACTTGAAGCTCCTGAAGCAATGTACATACTTCATGAAGTGAAGCCAATGTATAGCGTTGAGTGTAGCTAAAGCCTTGATCGTAGGACTAGGCTGGACTGTATAGACTTCAGGCTTCAGAATCGAATGTTCAGACTTCACCTAAGACACGTAGGGAAAAGACCCCAGTGTATAGACTTTGCCTTGAGTGAAAAGTAATTGATGAATGTATGGACTTTAATGTGTGAAGGCTACAGTGAATGAGTGTATACATTTCACCAGATCAAGGGCAATTCGGATGTACAGACTCTGAGGTTCAAAGCCAACGGTGTGTTGACGCTGTAACATTTATGCGTTGACGCTGCACACACATAATCAACTTAATTGAGATGTAGTGTGTGGACTTATGCGTTGACGCTGTAACATGATGCGTTGACGCTGTGCACACATAATCACTTTAATTGAGATGCAGTGTGTGGACTTATGACAGTAAGAATTGCAGACAGCAGTGTATTAAAAGTAAAGAACACATAGTCAATCTGATGGAGCAATTTCATCAAATCAAACTCAGTTGCCAATCAATCAAAACAATGGTGTTGCCAAAGAATAGAGCAAGTGTCAACATCATCAACATAGAGGGGTCACAACAATCTCCCCCTTTTTGATGATGGCAACCCCATATGAAGTAGAGTAGCAACAACCTGTCATAGATATATATGTTTGATGAAAGACATGATGTGTTATACAGATTGACATGCAGATGCTATGAATGCATGCAACTCACTGCCTCAAACTCTCCCTTGGAATTAATTCAGAAATGACTTCAGAATACAGACAGATATGTATTCTCCCACTAGACATCCCCTAGACAATATTCTCCCCCTTTGCCATCAACAAAGAGGAGGGAAAAATTAAATACAATGGATGAATCAAGAGAAGAACTGACTGGCATTCTGAACAGGTGGTTCATGAATAAGCATTCTAAAGCATAGAGTCCTCAGTCATATGAAATTAGAAACTGCTGTCAGAAAGAGTGCTAGTTTAAATATGATAAAATTTGGAGTTCATGCACTACAACCAATGGATAAGTTCACTGTGCATGATAAACAAAAAACCAGAATCACATTTGCATGAAAGATTCAGTTTCATGATATCTTACTTTCATAGTCTAAAAAATTTGAGAGAACCCAAGTCATGTATTGAAACTAAACAAATTGACACTCATGAACTTTTCTTTTGAGGGAGCAGCATTATCAATATTAGATCATTGTGAGCATTCAGGTACCACAAGTCTTTCTGCTTAAGGGTATACGTTTATAAGACGCCAATACCCCTAGATATTCAACAAGATGGACCATTCTGCCTATGATCAAATTCAACAGAGCTGAGTTACACCTTTTTGTGTGAGGGTACACGTTTATCAGACGCCAGTTACCCCCAGGTACTCAGTGAAACCAGCCTGCTGTTTTGAACATTTTGAACAGAGATAGCTGATACACTTCATGACATGAGTGTTGTCCACTTCTTTGATGGATCACTCAGTTTCTCAGTGATTACCAGTCATTGCTCTGCCAATATATATATTTTCAATAATTCTCAATGTTTTTCAGTATCTTTCTTAGCTGTCCTTTTTATGTTTCAGAATGACTTGTTTAAGAACAATACACATACTTAATCTCTCCGACATGATTTCAGATGAGTTTTCAGATTTCAGATATGAATAGCTTTGTCTGACATGAAATAAGAAAGAGGTTGAGAGTTTTATCAATTTTCAACTTACTTATATACTGATTACAATCTTTAAACTCCAACCATTATAAGATTTAAACCATTACATCAGTCTTCGAACAATTCAAATTCTTATAAATGAAGAAGTCTATTTTCTACTGCTTAGAAATCAGAACTGACCAACAGATTGCCATAATGTCAGAGACAAGTATTCAGAGTTAAAAGTTGAATGACTTCAATAAAGTTGAAACCACTCTGATTTTTCTTAGCAATACTCCCCCTGTCTATATGCATGCAGCATGGCAAGAATTAATTGAGAGAGAGCCTATGCATAGGTCATGAATGAATGATATGCAAAGACATGCAAAGACACAACAAGCTCCCCCTGAATATATGCAATGCGGGACAGTTCTACATCCACATTCACATCCACATGATTTATCCAAGCAATCAAAAACAAGTCCACATCAGAGATTTTATTCACAGTAATTAAACAATCATTCATCATACTAAAATTTACATAAGCCAAGTTCTCTTCTAAGAAACTTAAAATTTTCATTCCCAAGAGGCTTAGTAAAAATATCAGCAATTTGTTTTTCAGTTTCTATGAAGTTCATTTCAATCTCCTTTTTATTTACAGCATCTCTAAGAAAATGATGTTTTATCTCTATATGCTTAGTCCTAGAATGGTGAACATGATTTTTAGTAAGGCAAATAGCACTAGTATTATCACATAAAAGTGGAATACATCCCAGATTTATCTGATAGTCAGCCAGTTGGTGCTTAATCCAAAGTACTTGGGCTGCACAATTGCATGCTGCAACATACTCAGCTTCAGCTGTGGATAATACTACAGTGTGTTGCTTCTTAGATGCCCAAGACACTAGACAGCCACCAAGGAATTGACAGTAGCCACTAGTGCTTTTTCTATCTACTCGACACCCAGCATAGTCTGCATCAGTGTAGGCTAGAAGCTCTAACTCACACTTAGCAGGATACCAGAGACCTAGTTCTTGGGTGCCTAGTAAATACCTAAAAATTCTTTTCACGGCCTTAAAGTGATTTTCTTTAGGACTGGCCTGAAATCTAGAGCATAAACACACAGCAAATTGTATATCAGGCCTAGATGCTGTAAGATAGAGAAGAGATCAGATCATACCTCTGTATAGCCTTTGGTCCACAGGTTTACCTTTAGAGTCTTCATCCAAACTGGTTGATGTACCCATTGGAGTAGCATGAACTTGATTTACCTCCCCCTGAACTGTAGGCTCCTCTTCATTAAGCTCTTTATGTTCTTCTTCATCCTCGGATTTGTCTGCAGGATCTCCTTCCTTCAGGATTTCACCATTGGTTTCATTCCTGCATTTACCAGCATTAGAATTTGCCAAAGATTCATCAAAAATTATGTGTGGAGATTCTTCAATAGTTTTAGAGTTCAGATTGTACACTCTGTATGCTCGGGTGTTTTCAGAATAACCAAGAAAAATTCCTGGTTCTCCTTTAGGTTCAAATTTATCAAGGTCCTTTTTATCATTTATGTGAATGAAACATTTACAACCAAAAACCTTGAAGTGAACAATAGAAGGTTTCTTACATTTTAATATCTCATATGGTGTTTGCTGGGTAGAAGGTCTTACCATGGCTCTATTAATTACATAACAGGCAGTGTTCACTGCTTCAGCCCAAAACTTCCTTTGTAGACCCCCTTCGACGAGAAGTGTACGACCCATTTCCACTAGGGTTCTGTTCCTTCTCTCTACAACTCCATTCTGCTCAGGTGTCCTTGGAGAGGAATACCTGTGGTTGATTCCATTCGACCTGCAGAATTCATCAAATTGTGAGTTTTCAAACTCACCTCCATGATCAGACAAAATGTTTTCAATTTTTTGATTTATTTTAACATAGAACTCCTGAAATTCTGAGAAAGCATCACTCTTATTAGATAAGAAATAAACCCAAGTATAACTAGAAAAGTCATCTACCATGACAAACCCATACCTCCTCCCTGATAGGCTGACAGATCTAGTTGGCCCAAAAAGGTCCATATGTATCAGCTCATAGGGTTTGGAAGGCAGATTTTCAGTTCTAGACTTAAATGACTTTCTAGTTATCTTTGATTGAGTGCATGCATCACAGATTTTATTTTCTTTCTTGAATGAGACTTCAGGAAGTCCTCTAACCATGCCATGCTTATTTAACTTGTGCAAAATAGTGTAGCTAGCATGACCTAACCTACGATGTCATAAAAATGCTATGTCTTCTCTACTGGCAGTAAGGCAAAGGTTAGTGTGTTGAATTTCATCTAAATTTATCATGTAAGTATTATTTATTCTTTTTCCAGAAAATTTGACAATATCAGAATCAGGTTCAAAAACCTTGTAGCATTAAGAATTGAATAAAACATTGTAACCTTTATCACATAACTGGCTAATGCTAAGTAGATTATAGACTAACCCTTCAACCAGCATAACATCATCAATGCAACAGGTAGAACACTTACCTACCTTACCTGATCCGATAATCCTACCCTTTGTGTTGCTTCCAAAGGTGACAAGGCCTTCTACTTTCTCAGTCAGTATGTAAAATTTGGCCTTATCTCCTGTCATATGCCTGGAGCAGCCGCTATCCATGTACCACAAGTTGTTCTTGGCTGCCAGGCATACCTGCATACACAATTAGGTAGAGAAGTTTGGAACCCAAGACTGATTGGGCTCCAATGTAAATGAACTAGAACCAAAACAGGAAAGCAAATGTTTCGGAATCCACATTTGTTTAAATGTGTTTTGTTCAGTGGATCCTACAGATTTTCTTCTGTTGTTCTTTTTCTTATTGGCAGCAGCATAATTATTGACAGTATTGTTATTTCTGTGCCAGTGCCTTGGCCAGGGTGTGTTCACAAAATTTTGGCCATAGTAGTTCCTGGGCTGGCTATGAAAATGTTGATTTCTAGATGTCCAGTAACCATACCCATTGACCCAATTTCTACTGTGAGGTCTTGGATATTTAGCACCCTGGTGTGCAAGACCTGTAAACCTATCCTGAGTTCTAGACCAATTCGACCTATTGAAGTAGGTTGGCTGTGCATTGTAGTGGGTCTGAGCTCTGGGTTGATAAAAATAATTGGGTTGACTCCTAGCAGCACTTTGTCTCCCCTGCACTTTGGACCCTGCTGACCTATACACAGGTTTGTATTGGGTCTTCTTCAGAGGTGGAGGTGTTGGTGGAGACTTGGTTACCTTGACCTGGGGTTTACCAGACTGTGTAGGTTGACCCCTAACCGGAGTCTGAGCCCTAGGATTCTGCTTAGATGTGCTAGCTCTACTAGGCTCATTAACCTTTCGTTTGCCCTTCTCCTCAGCACTGGGCTTTTTCAGATTAGTAGTTTTGTTCATCAAATTTGTTGAGTTCATGCTAATTAGAGGTTCCTTTTCCTTTTGAGCAACAAATGAAATTGTTTTCATTCCGAATGTTTTTGTTGCATTAGAATTAAAACCTAGGCCCTCTTTTCTGAAATTAACCTTTGACCCTAACAAAGCATTTAAGTTATCTGTTCCTTGGGTCATTTTCTCAATGGTTTTCATTTTATCTTCATTGTCTTTCTGAAGTTCATCAATAGCCTTTTTCAGCTCATTGTTGACATTGAGGACAGCTTCATATTTTTCAGAGATAATTTTGACTTCACTTTCACATTTCTGAATCTTCAGCTTCCATTCATCAATTTCATTTTCAAGCCTTAGATTCTCTTCCTTAGAAGCTTTTAACTCATTTTTGATTTCATCTTCTTCAGAGCATGTGAGTTTCAATTCATCAATCTCAGATTCCAAACATGTAATTTTATCAGTTAGTGTTTTATCATTTTGCATGGAATTGATTTTTCTTCTAAGATGCCTATTCTCTTTTCTGATATCATCAGCTCTATCAGCTATGTCATGATAAGCATCTACCCAATCAGCAATTGTGAAGTTTTCAAATCTAGTGATTACCTCATCTGTATCCTCCTCTCTATCTTCGGAGCTTGTTGCCATAAGGTAAATGGGCTGTTCAGATTCGGCTTCACTATCTGAGCTGTTGCTGAAAGAGCCTTCATCTTCATCACTCCATGTGGTGATCATACCTCTTCCCTTCTTGATTTTCTTCTTTGACCTATCCTTATGTTTTGAATGTCTAGACAGTCAATTTTCAGATGCCCTAGTTTCCTGCATTGATAACAAACATTAGCTTCATTTTTCTTTGAAAGTTTAGATTTATACCTTTTATCCTTTCGGCCACCACTGTATTTCTTCTGACCGAACCGTCCTACTCCCTTTCTGAGAAATCGCCTGAACTCTCTAGTCATCATGGCTATCTCAGATCGAGTCACCTCTTCCTCTTCATTTAGGTTCTCTTCTGATGATGAAGAGCTGCTGGAGCTGGATCTTGTTGATTTGCTGGAACTAGCCTTCAGCGCTATCGGCTTCTTCTTCCTCTCGGCTTCATCTATCCTTGGCATGTTTATCTCATATGCCATTAGTGAGCCGATTAGCTCATTAGATTTAGTATTACGCAAGTCCCTTGACTCCTCCATCACAGTTGCTTTGGTGTGCCAATTTGGAGTCAGGGAGTGCAGAATTTTCCTCACTACATCATACTTTGCCTGAGGTTTCCCAAAACCTCTGAGGCCATTGGTTATTACAGTCAGTCGAGCGTACATTTCGCTAATGGACTCGTTCTGCTTCATCTTGAAGGCTTCATACTCAGATACAAGAAGATTGGCCTTCTGCTCTCTTACTTGAGATGTACCTTCATGAATTACTTCCAGCACATCCCACATTTCCTTAGCTGATTTGCAAGCAGACACACGAGAGAATTCTGTAGGATGCAGAGCGCACTGGATAGCATTAATAGCACTCCAATTCAGCGTGGACCTTCTGATCTCCTCCTTGGTCCATACATCTTCATTCGGGGATAGCTCATAAGGTCCCTTGCTGATAATCTTCCAAATCTCGTAATCCTTAGCCCTGAGGAACACTTGCATACGATTCTTCCAGTATGCGTAGTTTGATCCATCAAAGAATGGGGGATTCGTTGTTGAGTGACCTTCGGCAGTCATCCCTCGAGCATCCATCTCTGCCTATTCTCTTCGGGCGATGAGTCCCTGCAGAAGAGTTAGGCTCTGATACCAAGTGTTGGGTTAGATGGACGCAGTCTATCTCCACTAAGTGTGGATCTAGAGGGGGGTGAATAGATCAACTTGCCTAATTTAAAACTATTGCAAGTTCTAGAGCGGAATTTAGACAAGCATCAGCAAATCTAAATGAAAAGAGCTAAGCAAAAGGTAGAAAGCTAGACATGATCATAAGCGATGCAATCAAACAAGCTAAGCAAGAAATCCCATCGCACACAGATCACACAAAAACACAAACACACTGCACACACAATTTTTAGGTGGTTCGGTCAACGACCTACGTCCACCCCACACTCAACCGAGTATGGCTTCCTGCTGCGCAGCACAGCTTACATCCGCTGGGCTTTACAGCTTGGCCAAACAACCCGCTGATACACAGCTTCGCTGGGCACTACAGCTTGCCGACCAAAGGATCTGATCCTCTGCAACCGCTGGGGAAATACAGCTTAACCCGTCCAGTGGAGACCACCACTGCAAGACCGCTGACACACAGCTTGAAGAAATAGCATTCGGAAATGAAAGACAGAATCAAAACGAAAAACAAAAACCCAAAAGTAATGTAACTCTTAAAGTGCAAAGCTCAGCTCTGGTTTTGAACCACGAGACTGAGATACAAACACTCTCACTCTCACTCTCGATCAGCTCTCTCTCACCTCACTCTCTCTCTTTTCTCCTTCTTCTCTGTATCTTCTTCTTCTCTCTTTTCTCTCTATGGATCGAAGGCTCACTGCTGCTGAGTGTATAGACTTTTTCTTCTTCTCCGTCGATCAGCTTTCTTCTGTGGAAGAAGGCTTGTATATATAGCAGCGACAGCAGCAGGCGTGTGCTCTCCACATTTCCCGCCCAGCAATTTGGACCACGTGGCAGCATGCAATGGAGTGTCAATACACGTGTCCTCATCTGGATACCTAGTCCTTTTCGGATCACGAGCCAGGTACCTGGGGTCACGTGCCCCTCATTAGCTTCTGCAGTCCGATGTATAGAGTTCTCCGTTCACGTGCTCAATGACATCAATCTGACTTGCTGCGTCGACGCTTTCACTTAATGGCGTTAACGCAGTGAGGCATTCCAGTAGCCATTTGCCTCGTTTCTTTAGCTGCTGCGTCGACGCTGCTTGCATGTGGCGTTGACGCAGTGGAATGGCCTGTGAAGACGAATGCTTCTTCAACTGCTGCGTAGACGCTGCTTTCATGTGGCGTTGACGTAATAGAAGACATCGTGAAAGCTTCGTCTACTGATGCGTAGATGCTTTAAGCTCCAGGCGTCGACCCTGTCCCTTCAGCAACAAGAATAAAGACATAAGAGTTAAGTATGTACATTGCATTATATATATACATCATTGTATAGACTTGTAAAGGCAGAATGCAACGTACAGACTTGCCCAAAGTGTTGACTTCAACAAGGGAGGCAACGGCTGTATAGACTTTAAATCCTAGTGGCATTGTATAGACATAATGCACTTAAAGGCTTCATGCGAAGGAAAGCATTGTATATACTTGAGGAGTTGACGTAGCAAGAAGGATGAGTTGACGCTGCAAGAAGGATGAGTTGACGCTACATGAAGCATGGACAGTGTACAGACTTTGCCCACTTATGGACTTCATGTTATGCACGCGAATGTGAAGACTTCAGTGTATAGACTTTAGAAGACGAGTGCAATGTATAGACTCCATGAGACTCTAGTGCAGACAGACGATGTATAGGGTTCTTAGTTCAGCCGTCAGTGTATAGACTTGAAGAGCAAGGACACAGTATAGACATCAACTCTGCACATCGAATGTATGGACTTCAAGTGTGAAGACCATTGTATAGACTTTGGATTAGAAGATTAATGTTTAGACTTTGAGTAACACTGTGGATGTACAGACTTTGCTCAAGTGTATGAGACGTTAACTGAGACGCTGGACTCTGTACATACTTTGAGCGATGTGAGGACTTGAAGCTCCTGAAGTAGTGTACAGACTTCATGAAGCAAAGCCAATGTATAGCGTTGAGTGTAGCTAAAGCCTTGATCGTAGGACTAGGCTAGACTGTATAGACTTCAGGCTTCAGAATCGAATGTTCAGACTTTGCTTAAGACACGTAGGGAAAAGGCCCCAGTGTATAGACTTTGCCTTGAGTGAAAAGTAATTGATGAATGTATGGACTTTAATGTGTGAAGGCTACAGTGAATGAGTGTATACATTTCACCAGATCAAGGGCAATTCGGATGTACAGACTCTGAGGTTCAAAGCGAACGGTGCATTGACGCTGTAACATTGATGCGTTGACGCTGCACACACATAATCAACTTAATTGAGATGCAGTGTGTGGACTTATGCGTTGACGCTGTAACATGATGCGTTGACGCTATGCACACATAATCACTTTAATTGAGATGCAGTGTGTGGACTTATGACAGTAAGAATTGCAGACAGCAGTGTATTAAAAGCAAAGAACACATAGTCAATCTGATGGAGCAATTTCATCAAATCAAACTCAGTTGTCAATCAATCAAAACAATGGTGTTGCCAAAGAATAGAGCAAGTGTCAACATCATCAACATAGAGGGGTCACAACAGACCCAACCGTGGTAAATAGATCAATGGTGGAACAACTAATTGAAATGAAGCTGGCCGAGAGGACAGTTAGTGATATCAGCACTTTTGATGTTTACAAGGTGCCATATCCGCCACAGTATGCCGCAAAGAGGCTCCCGCCTGGCATCAACAAGCCGCCCAAGTTTGAAAAGTTCAACGGGCGTGGCTCTCCTAAAGAGCATATTGCTTACTATATGACAGTAATGGGCGATCTGGCAACAGATGAAGCCTACCTGCTAAAGTTCTTCGGGTCCTCACTGACAGGCCTGGCTTTTGAATGGTATTCCAATCTACCGGCCGGCTCTATAAGCGACTGGGCAGCTATGCAATGGAAGTTCCGGGAGCAGTTCTATGTTGCTGAAAGAGAGGTCACACTGGCCGAGCTGTATCCATCCAGGCAAAGACATGATGAGTCAGCCCTGGAGTACATCAAAAGATGGCGGAGCCTCAGTATGAGATGCAAGCGGCCGCCACATCCAGAAGACGCAGTGCAAATATGCAGGCAGAATCTGAGCCCGAAAATCCTCGACGGGATGATCGGAATTGAAATATGGTCTTTCGACTGGCTAAATAATGTGGTCGCGGAGATTGAAGCCTTCATCTCTAGCTCTCCCTCTACTCCAACTGCTACCAGCCAAAAGGGCAAGTCTATTGACAAATGGTCATCGCCCAAGGAAGTTCACACAATTGATTTCAAAGTGTTCGCTCAACAAAAAGAAAAGGAGGAAGGAATTGCCAACCCGCCTCCTACTAAGCCAGCTGAGCAGCAAGAAGTCACGTCCTTGCGGGCCAAGATGAAAAAGCTCTACTCTTTCCACAAGGAGAGGACTCGGATCTTCTTCGAATGGGCTATTGCAAATAACAAGGTTACTCTACCAGAGCTGAAGAGACCGGAAGATGCTAGAAAGAAGGATCATCCTCGCTTCTGCCCATATCACCTGATGGTTGGGCACCATATTGAAGATTGTTACGTCTTTAAAGACGCTATTGAAAAGCTAATCAGAAGAGGGGAGCTACAACTGGGTGACTATAAGGTTGATCCTCCTCGCCCGCATGAGCTACCTGCTATGGAAAGAGCAATCAATACAGTGTCTCTATGCAAGCTTTCATCTCAAGAGACAACCAGAGTTTGCATCACACACCAGGTGCCAACTACAAAAGGCAAGAGAAGAATAAGCCAAGAGACAGAGGGAGCGGCGTTGTCCTCTCCTGCAATACCCTATCGGCATTGCCCAGTGCGAGCCGAGCTGCTGAAGAAGATGACGAAGAAATATGCTATACACCAGCAAGGGCGGGTCAAGCAGCAACATTTATTGCTCACCATCAACCCCAGGAAGGGTGGGGGCATCCTCCACCACCTGCTGAGGAAGCATGCTATTATACCCCTCCTCAACATGAGGGCATGGGGGCAAGAACATCCACTCACACAGGACCATATGTGTCCCATGCCGACAATAAAATGCTGCCAGTGCCACCTGGAATCAGCACGAGAAACAGCACTCCCAGCTCCTACCAAGCTAACTCCGCTCTGATGATGGAGCTCTATCATAAAATACAAGAAGTGGAGACACTAGGAAAAATATTGACTGAGTTGGGCTTACTCCCAGTCACACTCGGGCAGGCAGGATCCTCATCCGAAGCCCTACAAGGTGACGCTAAATCATTTGAAGCCTCACTGCAACCAGCTATGCCCCAGTCAACACAAGGCCACGACGGGAACACCCGCCCACGGCAGCTATACCACGTGACCCCCGCGTACCCCTCAGCTCTCCAGGCACTTCAGGGGGCAACTTCCATGCCTTATGCAATGCCGCCTCAGCTAGCTTGTGCCGGAATCTAGCGGCGACAGCCATAACAAACAAGCCAGTAATAGAACAAGCAACTGAGATAAAATCCGCTGAGGAAGAAGTCACCAAAGCAGAGTTATATATGATCCAACAAAAAGATGATGAGTCTACTTCGAACTACATTCAACGCTGGAAGAATCTCAGTGCGAGATGCAAACATCCGCTAAGCTACAAGGATGCTGTCCAGCTATGCAAGCGCAATCTGAGGAAAGAGATCCTGCAAAGGGTAATTGGCCTCGAAGTCAAATCCTTCGACCAATTAGAAGATGTGTCAATTGAAATTGAAGTCTTTCTGGCCAAATACCGCCCAGCTTTTACACCTCCAATTCAAGAGCACGAGCTAATAAAAGAACAGCCAGCACCAGAAGAAATAGAAGCAGCTGACTTCGTAACCTTCGAACGTCAGTGGAGGAAAGCACAGGAGGCAACTAGCTCCTCTTCTACCAAGGTAGCTGAACAAAAAACCCCTTCACTAAGGGCAAGAATGAAAAGACCATACTCCTTTCCGCAAGATAAGACCCAGCATCTGTTTGAGTGGGCCCTTGAGTACAACAAGGTCGTCCTCCCGGAGCTCAAGAGACCAAATGACATCGAAAGAAAAGATGACCCTCGATTTTGCCCCTGCCATCGGAAGAGGGGACATCTCATCGAGGACTGCTATATGTTCAAAGACATCATGGAGGATCTGATCCAAAGTGGTGAATGGCAGATTGGTGAATATAGGGTGGATCCACCTCGCCATCACCTGATGCCCATTTTCAAGATGACGGCTAACACCGTTTCCGTACATCAATCGGGAGGGTACACCTTCTAAGATGCATCCCGAGGTCCCTCCGTTGTGGCGAGAGGCCAAGCAAATGCAATTGTTGCACCGTCTCCGGGACAACTGCTGAAGACCAAAATAGAAATAAACCCAAGAATAGAAGAAAAGATGCTGCTTTACCGCTCGATGTGTTGCCCTCTTTATTCAAGCCATCAGCTCAAGAATGGAGTCCACTCATATCAGGGCCAACTGCAAAATGATAAAGATGCAAGGAAGAATTTCCTTCCCAATGAAATGACCCGACACAACGTAGCCGTTGCTCTATATGCTCCAGCACACAATAATGGAGGCTCAACTCTCTCTGAGCAAGGAGGGGCAAGAATGAAAATATGCTCAGCTGTAATCAAGCTCTGAGGTGCCGCTGGGCACAGGAAGACTCTATTCCCCGCTTGGGGGCTACCAACAGAAGAGAAGAGGTGAAGTCCAACAGTCGGATTTCCCTGCTATTGTCTGTTAGGGTACTAGGCCCGGATACAGAGGGGGGTGAATGTATCCTTCAATGAATAAAGGCCAATTAAATACTCAGATGCTAGACGCAAACACAGAATGAAACAAATTCAATTAAACGTAAGAGCAAACACAAGGAGCGCGCCTATCCAAGCATCTAGCGGAAGCAAGCACATAAAGCAAACCACTGCTCAATAGATTTTTAGGTGGTTCGGTCCTCCAGACCTACATCCACCCCTCACTCCCAACCGGAGTGAGGCTTCACTAGCCAATGCTAGACAAGCAGACTCAGTCTGCAAACAGTTGCTGCCACATAGCTTGACCAAGGGAACAGCCTCCCCTCTTCCTCCCAACCGGAGGGACCCCTGGACTTGCAACCCGCAAGCCCAGAACCGAAGACAAGTCTCCCTTCCTCTGACCAGAGGGAACCCACAAGTAGCTCCCAGCTACTTGCAACCGGAGATCAGATCTCCCTTCTCCTGATCCACAGGAGGAACCCGACCTCACTACTGAGAATCGAAAGAACAAGGAAAACCAAATAAGAAGAAAAATAGAAACACGAAATGAAAGATAACTTCAGCAAACAGACGCTGAAAAGCGAAATGCACAATGTGGCTCTCAACGGAGCTGGCTGGCCTGGATCTGATCCACGGTCCAGTTGACAGATCTTCAGGTAAGCTTCTCTTCCTCTTCTCTTCTCTCTCAGTTTCTTTTTCTCTTCACCCTTACGAGCTCTCTAACTCTCTCTTTCTCTTCTTTTCCTTCTGCTCTTCTTCTCTTTCTTTTCTTCTGGATCAAACTCTCTTCACTTCTCCTCTTTTGTTTTTTTCTTTCGATCAACCTTCATCTGTGGACGAAGGCTTCCTTATATAGCCGCAGCAGCAGGTGGGTAAGGTGCAGAATGCGTGTGCCTCCCACGCTTCATCCAGAACCTTCTTGCCACGTGCCCTTATAGCATTGGTTCCTTTAGTATCGGATCACGTGCAGCCCAGACACAGGTGAATGTTCTTCCTCGGACCTGCAAGGAGATAAAAGCCATTAACACTGAGGGCCACAAGAACTAAAACTGCATGAGGTATGTGATAGCAATACGAGATGCACTTTACTGAGAACGACACGAGATACACAAGATTATTACAGTACGTGACAAGGAGAGAATGACACGAGGTCAGATGCAAACAGCACGAAGTAAAAAGAGAACGACACAAAGTATCACTGTAACAAAACAAACATTACGAAGAGAACGGCATGAGATACATAAAAATAAAGCTAACACCACAAAGAAAATGACACGAAGTATCACTGTAACAAAACAAACACTATGAAGAGAACGACACGAGATACATTATAATAAAACTAACACCACAAAGAGAACGACACGAAGTAGAAAGAGAACAGCACGAGGTAAAAAGGAAGACACGCGGTCAGAGGAAACCTGGACGAAGGTAGAAGCAAAACAACACGCGGACATAAACACAAGAGAAACACGAAAATAGAAACCGACACGAAGTGTGGTTTCAAAACAAGAAAGACACGAGGTCTAGGAAAAGTAACACGAAGACATGAATACAAAAACAACACGACATAACAAACTCGCTCGAACTTACAAACGACTCGAAGATGAGGACGACACGAAAACAACATGGAACAATTCAAAGACACGAGGTCTAGGAGAAGCAACACGAAGACAGACATAACAAAGAAACGACTCGAACTAAGAACGACAGGGAGACAACACAGATAGACTCGACTTGAGATGAGGTGAAGTCTGTACAGACATGAATGTTCACATTGTATAGAGTTTGAAGCAAGTGACCGAGGCGATGTGTAGACTTTACCCAATGTACAGACTTGGTGGTCTTGAACGTAGGTAAGGCAACGCAATGTATAGACTTGCTCAAACGAGTGAACAGGTCGATGTACAGACTTGTCCAATGCATGAAGCACAGTCCACTGTATAGACTTGATGCCTTGAAGGCAATGTACAGACTTGATAGTGCAACAATTGGACTTTGAAACGCAGAGGCTGTACAGACTTGCATAAGACGCTGGGTAAGACGGTGGATGTATAGACTTTGAATGAGACACACAGAAGGATGATCCAGCGTATAGACTTTGAAGAATTAGGGGTGACAAGGATGGAGCGACACGAGGTGGTACAGAAAACAGCACGAGGTGCTGCAGTGTTCAGCACGCGCTGGAACAAAACACGACACGAAGACAACCAACAAGCATTGTTGGAACAACACGATGTTGAAAAAGACATCACGAAGTGAAGTGAACACAACCAACATGAAGAATGAAAGGAACAGTACGGACATGCAGGGTATTTAACTCATAGCAGTTTTTCTTATTAATCATGGAAAGTTTGAATGCATAACATTACTCATGATATCTGATTAAAAATAACAATATTTAACATAGTGATGCACATCATCAAAACACTAGGGAGGTCACAAAAGTCCAACAATCTCCCCCTTTTTGATGATGGCAACACTGTATTAAATAACAGAGATGAAGTGCATGAAGATAAGCTGTGAAAAATAAGCAATGCAGACACACAACACACTCGCCTCCTCTGACGACTCCCAAGAGCTCCCCCTGAACACAACAACCACTTTCCTCTAACTAGAAAACTCAGGACACTTATCTTTCGCTCCCCCTCAGCAAAGCACAAAAGCACAAGCAAGACACTTGATACCACTCTCCCCCTTTGACATCATCAAAAACTAGGGGCAGGTCTGAAGATATCACGAAAAGACAATTGCTGACAGTGGAAAGAAAATAATAGAGAGTATGGCTGATAAAGGAGAGTTATTGATATGTTTAAGCAATTAAGAACGCCATTAATTTTATGTGAGGATTTAGAGGATCAGTTAGTCAGACTGTGCAAAATGGTGAATGAAGATTTGCTCCATACACAGAACCAGATTCTAAGCAAGTAAGGTACAAGATACCAGTATGGTCAGAGTAAGTCTTTACTCAGAGAGTATAAAGCAAGGAAGTCAGGAAAAACAACGACCTGTGGTATTGAAAACAAACAAACCAAGACCTAAATGCCAAGTGAACAGAATCTGGATACCAAGAGAAAGAAAATTTTTCAAAGGGTCAAGATCAAAGATAAATATGTCAAGTACACCTTTAACATTAGGGAGACACCTTGTTTAGAGGCAGGAATCCCCAGTTACTTGGTTGCAAGACCACATTACCCCTTCTGACAAGAGGACAGAGATAGTATTCTAACTGGTGGTGACATTAAGGTGACACCTTTACCAGAGGCCAGACACCCCGGTTACTAACCAGATATATACCATAGCTCTGTATGATCAAGACAGCTAATTAAGCCTGATTTACTGCCATCTCATGACATGGAATTCTTTCACTTCATTGATGAAAGTCCCAGTTACTCAATGAACAGATAACAAGATTTGTAAAACTTCTTTCATGAATTTTTTTTTCCCATTAAACTGCACTTTAAGCTTTGAAAATTAGTCTTGACTCAGTTTGAGAACAATACACCAGTTCCAAAGTTTTTCAGACAAAAACACTATATACCTCATTTCGGACTCAACTTAGACTAAGTAGGTATGCTGTACTGGCTAGATCAGAAGTCAGTTACAGTGTAGGAAGATAGTCTTGAATTTAGATTTTGATCTCAGTGGGACTAACAGCCGAAATTCCAACAAGAAATTAGATGAACATTCTTAACGGATAAAACATTCAAAAAAATTCTTTTATCCACCTACTCAAACCGATTCTCTTATAAGGTCAGCAAAAGTCCGTTCAGAGTATGTTCAGATTTGGCCAAAAGAGCATGACACCAATTATTAATCTAGCTTCCCCTGAGACCTTGACACCAACTCAGACTTAACCAAGACAACCCTCAAAACACCTCAAGGAAAACAAAGTGGTATCAATCAGTACGAGTGAATCATCAAATACCCATAATGAGGTTATTTTCAGCAACTGATAATGAGAAAAGATGAACATAAGAGCACATGACAGATTATTTAGAGATCAATTATTCAATCATGAAATTCTGTAAATACCTAATTTTCTGCGCAATGTGCTAAATTTTTCAATATCCAGTGGCTTAGTGAAAATATCTGCAATTTGTCAGTTAGTGCCAACATGGATCAATTCAAAGGTCTTCCTAGCTACTTCATCACGAATAAAATGATGCCTGATTTCGATGTGTTTAGTTCGAGAATGAAGTACAGGATTCTTTGCAATGTTTATTGCACTAGTATTGTCACAAAAAATGGAAGTGCAACCTAGCTCAACTGAGTAATCCAGAAGCTGGTGTTTTATCCATATAACCTGTGTGCCACAGCTCCCTGCTGCCACATACTCAGCTTCAGCAGTAGAAAGAGCCACAGAGTGTTGCTTCTTGGATCCCCAAGAGACTAGGCATCCTCCTAAAAATTCGCAGTGACCACTAGTACTTTTCCTGTCCAATTTACATCCTGCATAATCTGCATCTGTATATGCAATGAGATCTAAACTACATGATGCAGGATACCAAAGACCTAGATCATGGGTAGCAGATAAGTATCTAAAGATTCTTTTACAACTGCCAAATGTAATTCAGTAGGCCTAGACTGGTATCTGGCACACATCCCTACACTAAATTGAATGTCAGGCCTGGATGCTGTTAAGTAGAGGAGTGAACCGATCATACCTCTATATAATTTAGCATCCACTTCTTTACCTTTTTCGTCTGAATCCAGTGAGGAGTTGGTGCCCATGGGTGTTGAGATAGTCTTGAGGTTGGTCATTCCAAACCTTTTCAGCATCTCCAGAGTGTACTTGGTTTGATTTATGAAACAACCATCCTCCATCTGTTTGACCTGCAGCCCAAGAAAATACTTTAGTTCGCCAACTAAACTCATTTCAAATTCATGAGACATAGATTCAGAAAATTCTTTACACAATGTTGAATTGTTAGATCCGAATATGATATCATCAACATATACCTGGACCACTATTAAATCCTTTCTGAGATTTTTGGTGAAGAGGGTTTGGTCAACCTTACCTCGAGTGTAGCCCTTGCTCAAGAGAAATTCAGAAAGTCTCTCATACCAGGCTCGGGGAGCCTGCTTCAATCCATAGAGGGCTTTATTCAACCTAAAAACCATGTTAGGCTTAACAGAGAAATTAAAACCTGGAGGTTGTTCAACATATACCTCTTCCTTCAATATCCCATTTAAGAATGCGCTTTTGACATCCATCTGCTGCAGTCGAAGGTTCCTAGAGCATGCAAATGCAACCAGAATTCGTATAGCTTCCATCCTAGCCACTGGGGCATAGGATTCATCAAAATCCACACCAAATTCCTAACTGTAACCTTGAGCTACAAGTCTTGCTTTGTTTCTAGAGATAGCTCCGTTCTCATCAACTTTATTCTTGAAAAACCATTTAGTGCCAATGACATGAGTGTTATCAGGTCTGGGAACTAGTTCCCATACAATATTTTTCTCAAATTGATTTAATTCCTCACTCATGGCGGATACCCAAGAATCATGTTTTAAGGCTTCTTCCACAGATTTGGGTTCCACCTGAGATACCAATGTAGCTAAGTCCTGTTCTTGGACAATTCTAAAATGAGACCTAGTCCTAGGAGGATCATGTAAATTTCCTATGACATTTTCACTAGGGTGGTCTTTGTGAAATATTATCTCACCTAATGGTTCACCTACTTCAGCTGCTCCTTCTTGCTGTGAGTTTTCTGGTTGAGCAGCTGGCTGCATTTCTTCTTCTTCAATTCTCTCCAAGAAATCTCCCTCATTAGATGGCTCCCTGTCATCATCCATCACTTTGTTAGAGAAACCATTTTCATCAAACACTACATGCGGTGTTTCTTCAACAGTTTGGTCAGCTTTATTGAAAACTCTGTAAGCCCTTGAAGTTTCTGAATATCCGAGAAAAATTCCAGGAGAGCTCCATGCTTCAAATTTGTCCAACCCATTCTTATCATTATTGTGAATAAAACATTTCGAGCCAAAAACTTTAAAGTAAAAAATGTTTGGCTGCTTACCCTTGAGAAGTTCATAAGGAGTTTTCCTATGAGTAGGTCTTACCAAGGCTCGGTTCAGAATGTAACATGCAGTGTTCGCAGCTTCAGCCCAAAATCTCCTTGGAAGTCCACTCTCAATCAGCATAGTCCTGGCCATTTCAATTATTGACCTGTTTCTTCTCTCAACAATTTTGTTCTGCGCCGGTGTCCTGGGAGAAGAGAATCTGTGAGTCACTCCCTCTTTTGAGCAAAATTCAGAAAATGAAGAGTTTTCAAACTCTCCTCCGTAGTCAGACTGAATAGTAATGATATTATGTTCACCTTGCAGTTTGATTTTATTGAAAAGTTCTTCAAAGTGAACAAAAGCATCATTTTTATTTGCTAAACAGAATAACCAAGAGAATCTAGTGTAGTCATCCACTATGACTAATCCATATCTCTTACCTGACAAACTTTGTATGCGAGTAGGACCAAAGAGGTCCATGTGCAAGTGCTGCAGCGGTTTAGATGAAAGATTCTCAGTTCTCAACTTAAAAACTGCACGAGTCTATTTACCTAGTGCACAAGCATCACATAGCTTAGATCCTAACTGAAATCTTATTCGGGGCAAACCTCTAACTAGGTTATGCTTAGACAGTTTATTCAATGTAGACAAACTAGCATGGCCTAGACGCCTATGCCAGTCAAACGCAACCTGTTCAGAATTAGCAGACATACACAAGTGAGTTTCAGGATTATCATCCATGTCTACGATGTATACATTGTTTACTCTATGACCTTTGAACATGACGTTATCAGAATTCAGCTCAAAAACAGTACAGGAGTTGTTGTCAAAGAGTACCTTGTGTCCTTTGTCGCAGAGTTGACTAATACTTATCAAGTTGTGCTGAAGTCCTTCTACAAGATACACATCTTCAATGGAGTTAGTAGAGGACTTACCAATTGTACCAATTCTAATTATTCTTCCTCTGTTATTTCCATCGAATTTGACCAGGCCCCCAAACTTCATTTTCAGTTTGTTAAATTTGGACCGGTCTCCTGTCATGTGCCTGCTACAGCCGCTGTCAAGATACCACTTGTTATGCTCAGCTGCCAGGCTAACCTGCGAAAGTTCAGACAAAGTAATGTGGGACCCAATTCAAATTGGGTCCAAAGACATTTTTCAATTTATCCAAATCACACTTAGGAACCCACATTTGTTTTACTGTTCTTTTCAGAGGTTTCATGCAAATTGATTCTTCCTTCTTGGCATTTCTCAGTGGGTGTTGAATGAGCCTATTCCTATTAAAATTATGCTGTTTCCGAGCAGAGAAATTGTTGTTTGGCCTATTAGAGGAAACACGTGTGTGCTGAGCATAATTCATGTAGCCATTTTTATTCAAATGAGAATTGTGCTGAAGGTGATGCATGTTCGCATGCTTTCCTTGATAACTATCATGCTGAATTTTCTTAGCGAAAATGTTCACCTTTCTAGTGACATCAATAGGAATGGTCGTGTGAGAACCCTTGTTCCACACATGTTGCACAGGAACAGTTCTAGTCTCAGGATTTCCTGACTTAGTCTGCTGACCAGTGGGTTGAGTAGATTTGCTGGTCGAAACCTTCAATGTGGAGACAAGTTTGGAGCTGGATTGGGGTTTCCAATTTTTCTTTGCCCTTGGCAGGGCAGAACGTGACAGTTTTGAATTCAAAGGGTTTTTTAATTGTGGGACTGTATCCTAATCCTTCCCTATTGAAGTTTACTCTCGACCCCAGAAGGGCATCCAGATTGTTTCTCCCCTCTGTAAATTTTTCTAGCATTTTTCTTTTGTCCTCAATCTCCTTTTGAAGCTCATTACATTGGTCCAGGAGTTCTTGATTGACTTTTCTAACCGCCTCATATTTTTCTGTAATCAGTCTAAACTCCTTTTTAGTCTCTTCAATTTTACTCTTCAGCTCATTCATCCTAGCTAGATTTTCCTCACTTTCCATTCTAAACTTCTCGATCTCACTTCTAGCCTGATCTAACTCAATGGCCATCTCCTTGATTTTCATGTTGTCCGTAACAGCAATAGAGTGTTCCTCAGAAACATAGTGAAACTTTCGTTTAAGTATTCTGTGCTCCTTGGTTAGAAAATTATATTTACCTAACAGGTCGCCATAAGCGTCCTCCCAATCATCCAAAGTAAAATTCTCAAATAAGTTCGTTACCTCTTCCTCATGGTTGGCCTTGAGGCAAGTCTTCTCTTCATCTTCACTGGACGAGGTGGCTTCTGGATCCTCCTCCTCGTCACTCCATGTGCACAGCATGGCTTTCTTCTTCTTGTGCACCATCTTCTTCTGGTATCCGGGAGCCTTAGCTTGCAGCTCTGGACATTCACTTTTCATGCGACCAGGTTTCTGACAATGGTAGCATGTAATCTTCTTAACAAACTGGTTCTTCTCAAGTTCTCATTTAGGAGACTTCCTTGCAGCATTGAATCTCTTTCTCCTATAGAATTTCCCTTTAGTCCTCAGGAACTTTTTGAATTGCCTGGTGAGCATGGCCTGCTCGCTCTTGCCCAGGTCTGAGAATCCGTCAGAGTCTTCACTGCTACCACCACTGTTGCTGCTGCTGCTGCTCTTTTTAGTATGTCGTGAGACCTTTAAAGCAACATTCTTTCCCTTTCTGTCATGTCCATCATTCCCTTGTCTGAAGTTCATTTCGTGGGTCATGAGAGACCCAATCAGCTGGGTTACTGACATGGCGGATAAATCTCTTGATTCCTCTATGACGGTCACCTTAGTATCCCAGATGGGAGTTAGGGACCTAAGGATCTTCCTGACAATGTCTTCTTGCTGAATCTCCTTTCCAAATCCTCTCAGACTATTGATGATCACAGACAATCTAGCATACATTTCTGTGATCGACTCCTCGGGCTTCATTTTAAACAACTCATACTGAGTTGTAAGCATATTGATCTTGGTAGCTTTTACTTGAGATGTGCCCTCATATATTAACTGCAATTCATCCCACATTTTCTTTGCAGTCTTGCATGCTGAAATCCTCAAGTACTCTTCAGGGTGGACAGCGCACTGTATGATGCTAAGAGCTGTCCAATTCAGTGCAGAGACTTTTACCTGTTCCTCTGTCCATATGTCTTCGTTCGGTGGAAGTTGGTACGGACCATCTGTAATTACTCTCCAGAGCTTGTGGCTTTGGGCCCTGATAAAGACTTCCATCCAGTTCTTCCAAAAAAAATAGTTATTACCATCGAAGAAAGGGGGACGGGTGATTGACTGCCCTTCAGCAATGTAGCTGCGAGGACCAGCGGATCCGTTTCCCTGGCCGTTGGACCACATATTGGGAAATACCTGCTCTGATACCAAGTGTTAGGGTACTAGGCCCGGATACAGAGGGGGGTGAATGTATCCTTCAATGAATAAAGGCCAATTAAAAACTCAGATGCTAGACGCAAACACAGAATGAAACAAATTCAATTAAACGTAAGAGTAAACACAAGGAGCGCGCCTATCCAAGCATCTAGCGGAAGCAAGCACACAAAGCAAACCACTGCTCAATAGATTTTTAGGTGGTTCGGTCCTCCAGACCTACATCCACCCCTCACTCCCAACCGGAGTGAGGCTTCACTAGCCAATGCTAGACAAGCAGACTCAGTCTGCAAACAGTTGCTGCCACACAGCTTGACTAGGGGAACAGCCTCCCCTCTTCCTCCCAACCGGAGGGACCCCTGGACTTGCAACACGCAAGCCCAGAACCGGAGACAAGTCTCCCTTCCTCTGACCAGAGGGAACCCACAAGTAGCTCCCAGCTACTTGCAACCGGAGATCAGATCTCCCTTCTCCTGATCCACAGGAGGAACCCGACCTCACTACTGAGAATCGAAAGAACAAGGAAAACCAAATAAGAAGAAAAATAGAAACACGAAATGAAAGATAACTTCAGCAAACAGACGCTGAAAAGTGAAATGCACAATGTGGCTCTCAACGGAGCTAACTGGCCTGGATCTGATCCACGGTCCAGTTGACAGATCTTCAGGTAAGCTTCTCTTCCTCTTCTCTTCTCTCTCACTTTCTTTTTCTCTTCACCCTTATGAGCTCTCTAACTCTCTCTTTCTCTTCTTTTCCTTCTGCTCTTCTTCTCTTTCTTTTCTTCTGGATCGAACTCTCTTCACTTCTCCTCTTTTATTTTTTTCTTTCCATCAACCTTCATCTGTGGACGAAGGCTTCCTTATATAGCCGCAGCAGCAGGTGGGTAAGGTGCAGAATGCGTGTGCCTCCCACGCTTCATCCATAACCTTCTTGCCACGTGCCCTTATAGCATTGGTTCCTTTAGTATCGGATCACGTGCAGCCCAGACACAGGTGAAAGTTCTTCCTCGGACCTGCAAGGAGATAAAAGCCATTAACACTGAGAGCCACAAGAACTAAAACTGCATGAGGTATGTGATAGCAATACGAGATGCACTTTACTGAGAACGACACGAGATACACAAGATTATTACAGTACGTGACAAGGAGAGAATGACACGAGGTCAGATGCAAACAGCACGAAGTAAAAAGAGAACGACACAAAGTATCACTGTAACAAAACAAACATTACGAAGAGAACGGCACGAGATACATAAAAATAAAGCTAACACCACAAAGAAAACGACACGAAGTATCACTGTAACAAAACAAACACTATGAAGAGAACGACACGAGATACATTATAATAAAACTAACACCACAAAGAGAACGACACGAAGTAGAAAGAGAACAGCACGAGGTAAAAAGGAAGACACGCGGTCAGAGGAAACCTGGACGAAGGTAGAAGCAAAACAACACGCGGACATAAACACAAGAGAAACACGAAAGCAGAAACCGACACGAAGTGTTGTTTCAAAACAAGAAAGACACGAGGTCTAGGAAAAGCAACACGAAGACATGAATACAAAAACAACACGACATAACAAACTCGCTCGAACTTACAAACGACTCGAAGACGAGGACGTCACGAAAACAACATGGAACAATTCAAAGACACGAGGTCTAGGAGAAGCAACAAGAAGACAGACATAACAAAGAAACGACTCGAACTAAGAACGACAGGGAGACAACACAGATAGACTCGACTTGAGATGAGGTGAAGTCTATACAGACATGAATGTTCACATTGTATAGAGTTTGAAGCAAGTGACCGAGGTGATGTGTAGACTTTACCCAATGTACAGACTTGGTGGTCTTGAACGTAGGTAAGGCAACGCAATGTATAGACTTGCTCAAACGAGTGAACAGGTCGATATACAGACTTATCCAATGCATGAAGCACAGTCCACTGTATAGACTTGATGCCTTGAAGGCAATGTACAGACTTGATAGTGCAACAATTGGACTTTGAAACGCAGAGGCTGTACAGACTTGCATAAGACGCTGGGTAAGACGGTGGATGTATAGACTTTGAATGAGACACACAGAAGGACGATCCAGCGTATAGACTTTGAAGAATTAGGGGTGACAAGGATGGAGCGACACGAGGTGGTACAGAAAATAGCACGAGGTGCTGCAGTGTTCAGCACGCGCTGGAACAAAACACGACACGAAGACAACCAACAAGCATTGTTGGAACAACACGATGTTGAAAAAGACATCACAAAGTGAAGTGAACACAACCAACACGAAGAATGAAAGGAACAGTACGGACATGCAGGGTATTTAACTCATAACAGTTTTTCTTATTAATCATGGAAAGTTCAAATGCATAACATTACTCATGATATCTGATTAAAAATAACAATATTTAACATAGTGATGCACATCATCAAAACACTAGGGAGGTCATAAAAGTCCAACATTGTCTGCCTACACAACTGCTCGTGAAGCGAACAAAATACCCAATAAAAAGACACGCTTTGAACAACTCATCATCAGCTATCCACCCAAGCTTGGGGACATTAAAGGGAGAAAGAACTCTCCGACTATCCAACCCAGCATGGGGGCATCCAAAGTTAAAAGAAGAGAGAACGGGATTATTCAAGACACACCAACATCCCACCGTGAACTGGATAACCCGCTGCAGATGCTAACTATTCGAGAAGTTCGACTGCTAAAGATTTCAAGCTCCTCGCTTAGAGGACCCATTTGCTGCATTTCATTCAATGTTAGAACGGGATTCCTCCTTATCCTGCAAAATGCTTCCCATTAGTCCCACCGGGATTGACTCTCTACCCCAGTGTGGAACTCACATTCATAACTAATACATCCTTGCCATCCTTCGGCATTCCACCGTAAATAGCTACGCAAACACGCTAAGAGATACCAAACTTGTCCCACTGGGCCCATAAAATCTCTCCCTTGGCTTGTGGTATTCCGCCCTGGCCGAGCTCTACCCACCTTGGTCCAGTGGCATTCCGCCCTGACCGAGCTCTATATGCCTTAGTCTAGTGGCACCTTGCCCTAGCTAAGTTTTACCTACCTTGGTCTAGTGACATTCCGCCCTGGCCGAGCTCTACCTATCTTGGTCTAGTGGCATTCTACCCTAACCGAGCTCTATATGTCTTAGTCTAGTGGCACCCTGCCCTCGCTAAGTTTTACCTACCTTAGTCTAGTGGCATTCCGCCCTGGCCGAGCTCTACCCACCTTGGTCTAGTGGCATTCCGCCGTGACCGAGCACTATATGCCTTAGTCTAGTGGCACCCTGCCCTAGCTATGTTTTACCTACCTTGGTCTAGTGGCATTCCGCCCTGACCGAGCTCTACCCATCTTGGTCTAGTGGCATCCCGCCCTGACCGAGCTCTATCTGCTTTAGTCTAGCGGCACTCCGCCCTAGCTAAGTTCTATTTACCTTAGTCTAGTGACACTCCGTCCTAGCTAAGTTCCATCCGCCTTTGTCTAGTGGCACTTCACCCTGGCTAAGTTCTACCTACCCTTGGTCCAGCAGCATTCCGCCCTGACCGGGCTCTATACCTACCCTTAGTCTAGTGGCACTCCGCCCTGGCTGAGCTCCACCTACCTTGGTCTAGTGGCATTCCACCCAGATCGAGCTACCTTTACCTTGGTCTAGTGGCACTCCGCCCAGATCGCGCTACCTCCACCCTGGTCTAGTGGCACTCCGCCCTGGCCGAGCTCTACCCATCTTGGTCTAGTGGCATCCCGCCCTGACCGAGCTCTATCTGCTTTAGTCTAGTGGCACTCCGCCCTAGCTAAGTTCTGTTTACCTTAGTCTAGTGACACTCCATCCTAGCTAAGTTCCATCCGCCTTTGTCTCGTGGCACTTCGCCCTAGCTAAGTTCTACCTACCCTTGGTCCAGCGGCATTCCGCCCTGACCGGGCTCTATACCTACCCTTAGTCTAGTGGCACTCCGCCCTGGCTGAGCTCCACCTACTTTGGTCTAGTGGCATTCCGCCCAGATCGAGCTACCTTTACCTTGGTCTAGTGGCACTCCGCCCTGATCAAGCTACCTCCACCTTGGTCTAGTGGCACTCCGCCCTGATCGAGCTACCCCTTTCCTTGGCCTGAGGCATTCCGCCTTCGTCGAGCTCTTAGACTTTACCCATCAAACCCCACCAGCGCTATAACAACATAGTCAAATCCACCAATAGTCCACCGGACAACACAACTTGTACTATGGGCTGGTCTGTACTAGGAGTACTTTTGCAGGGTACCTTTCTTAGCCCTCGTCAGTCGGCTAAGTTTTAACCTTGGCCTAGACCCCACGTCTTCGCTGAGCTGCTTGATTTCGGCATTCTGTCGAGTCAATGCCCATTTATATATCTTGCCCTTGTTTTAGACCTCCCGTCTGAGCAAGGTGTGTTGATTCCGACATCTCATCGGGTCGACATCTACATTCTGCCCTTGTCCCAGACACGCCATCTGAGCAAGGTTTGTTGATTCCGACATCTCATCGGGTTGACATCTACATTCTGCCCTTGTCCCAGACACGCCATCTGAGCAAGGTTTGTTGATTCCGACATCCCGTTGGGTCAACGTCTACATTTTGCCCTTGCCCCAGACACACCGTCCGAGCAAGGTTTGTTGATTCCAACATCTCATCGGGTCGACGTCTACATTCTACCCTTGTCCCAGACCTACCGTCTGAGCAAGGTTTGTCAGCTCCGACATATTGTCAAGTCGGCGTCTAGATTCTACCCTTGACGCAGACCTCCCGTTTGGGTCAGGTGCATGCATGGGTTGTCTTCGACAGTCCGTCAAGGCAACATCAATTCTAGATTGCTTCCAAGTCCGACATCCTACCAGGATCTGCTATCCTATCTTCTGGCCTTTGACATCCAGTCGAAGCCAGCAATCCTTGTTGGCGAGCCTAACACCCTATCATGTATTTCAAGTGTCTCATTTTTTTTTGGCTCATCCACCTCGGCTGAAGCCCACTACCATATATCTCACAACTTCCAGCTATTTTATTTCCCGACTCAGCCATGACAGCCGAAGTCGCTATTATACATTTTCAGCCATTCCATCATCCGACTAAAGCCGCTGTCACAATTTGTTAATTGTCTCGTCCTCCGGCTCAGCCATTCCGGCTAAAGCCGCTATTATAATTCTTCAGCTGTCTCCTCTTTTGCTTTAGCCTTTCTGGCCAAAGCCGCTATCACAATTTGTCAATTATCGTGTCTTCTGGCTTAGCCATTCCGGCCAAAGCTGCTATCATGATTTTCAACTACTCCATCTGTCGGCTTAGCCATTCCGGCCAAAGCTGCTATCATGATTTTCGACCATTCTATCTTTTCGGCTTAGCCATTCTAGCCAGAGCTGCTATCATGATTTTCAACTACTCCATCTGTCGGCTTAGCCATTCCGGCCAAAGCTGCTATCATGATTTTCGACCGTTCTATCTTTTCGGCTTAGCCATTCTGGCCAGGGCTGCTATCATGATTTTCAACTACTCCATCTGTCGGCTTAGCCATTCCAGCCAAAGCTGCTATCGTAATTTTTGACCATTCCATCTTTCGACTTAGCCATTCCGGCCAAAGCTGCTATCATAATTTTCAGCTACTCTAGCTTTCGGCTCAGCCCTCCCGGCCGAAGCCGCTACCACAAATTTTCAACCACCCTATCTGTCGACTTAGCCATTCCGGCCAAAGCTACTATCATAATTTTCGATCATTCTATCTTTCAACTTAGACATTCCGGCCAAAGCTGCAATTAACTTCCAACTACCTCATCCCTCGGCTTAGCCATTTTAGGCCAAAGCGTGCTATCAGGGCTTATCCACCTGTCCTATTGCAATAATCAATGCAATGCAACGGCCCAGACCTGTCGTCGAAGCCCGCTTCTCTTGATTGTGACTATTCAGTCCCTCTCCTCAATTTCAACTCACATTCCATCCTCCTAGATGTCGGCTTGGAAGCCAGCTTCCCTACAGCATGTGACCACTATCCTATCTTTCGGCTTAGCCATTCTGGCAAAACCTGCTTGATGGGAATCGATGCCGAGCATTAACTTTTATTTTTACATTTGAGTCCTTTTATTTACATTTATATCCTTGGGAAAGTATATGTACAATTGTAAGGCTTTGTAAGTCAATGTGTCATTCCCTAGGATTGTGTGGGTTTTTATGTAAATGTGTAGTAGGTCCAGTTAGGGGGCCCCCTCCCCTTCCCCATTGGTCCACCTCATCCATGTGGGGCTGGTCAACCATCCTAGGTAGCCATCTAGAAGGTTTGAATGCTAATTGACCACATGGGAGACAAAGGAGTTAAAATTTCAAAGGTTGGCCACCTACCTTACCTACCTAGTCAAAGGAGTGCTCCATTCATATGTAATTTATTTATTTTTAGTGTTGACCACATGGGGGAAGAAAATGACTTATTTCCCACGAAATTCCCAGCCCCCCACCCCTTGCCATTTTCTATATAAGCCTATGTATAGTGTCATTAGAGATTAATGAAGAAATGAAGAGAAAATTGTTGGAAAATCAAGAGTGTTCTTGAGCCCCTCCTCTCTCCCTCTGGTTTCTCTCCTCCAACCTCCAGTTCTAGAGTGATTTCTATCTTCTATCCCCTCCCCTCTATCTCCGGTGATCATCTGTGCCGCCGCCGCCGCCGTCCGTGCCGCCATCACGCCGCCGCGGAGCCGCCTTCGGTGTTCTGTCCATCCTGGACAGAGGCTTCTTGTCCGAATATCTTCTCTCCTCCACGTAAAGATCTCAAGCTGAAATTTTTATGGTGTGTTCTACCCTTGCATCCCAAGTGCCACCTAACTTTTCACGCCCAAAATCCACCGTTTAGTATTTTTACATTTTCATCAAACCTGTCATCCCAGATCTGCCAGGTTTCTGTCTACAGTGACAGAACCTCTGAGTTCTTCCCCTCCGACCATCTTTTAGATTTATCCAATTCCTCCCAATTTTACTGGGAGTTCTATCCATCACTCCCTACATCCACAAATTTTCTTAATTGTTTATCAGCCTTCTATCTATTTTTAGAAATTCGTGTTCTTCCCCAGCTACATTGTTGTCAGCCAGATCCCAGATCCGACCACTCTCCACTTCCAAAATCAGAACAAATCACCACCACCTCCAAATCTAGATCCAAAAAAGTCCTTCTTTCCTTGTTCGATTTCCTACAATCTTGCTGAAGAACACATCTTCAAATTCGGACATCTACTTCACGGTCAAAGTCAATCAACAAGAAAGTTATCTGCAGATCTGAGTCTTCGGTTACTGTACAACAGCAGCATATAAAATTCGCCAACACAAAGTACAAATCTGGTGAATTTTTATGAAGGCCACTAGATTGTAGTACTTTGAAGCAGCTTTCCTACAGCTCTGATCTCGTCGCATTCTGACACCGGTGCTGATCGCAGCGTCCGTTCTCGCCGGAGCGCGCGCTGAAATACAGAACCGGCAGATTTCTGATCGGTTTTTCCGACCGGTGCCGAACGGAGCCGCCCGGCCTCCGGCCGGCGAACCAGCGTGCCGCCAGCCCGGGGAGCACTTCCCTAAGTGTCCCCACTACAGCGGTGCCACCGGGTCCCACACGGTCCCTCCGGACAGCACGTGGGCCCCACAGTCACAAGTTCTGGTGCTGCCGAAGAGACGCGAGAAGCCGCCCGTCAACCCGAATTCGGTCCTCCCGGGCCCGTTTGTGTATCCCTTTACCTCCCTGCGTGGAGTGGGCAGTAATTCATTTTTTGTAATATGGTGTAATATTTATCCCGGGAGTACGAGTTTCGGCCGGGTCCGTCGTCCCCACGCCGAGCAAAAGGAGGTATCGTGTTCGCTCCTTGCCTGGCATTTTGCTTACTTCATATATATTTGTTTATGTCGCCGCTAGAGAGCATGTGTAAGGATATCTAGCACGCTTTAT
The DNA here is from genome assembly GCA_022559845.1 of Amorphophallus konjac. Classification (NCBI taxonomy): domain Eukaryota; kingdom Viridiplantae; phylum Streptophyta; class Magnoliopsida; order Alismatales; family Araceae; genus Amorphophallus; species Amorphophallus konjac. Next base: position 241,389,485 of record CM040127.1, read on the forward strand.
TTATTCATTACCGCTGCTACGAGAGAGTGCGAGACCGTCCCGTGACCCGATCCGGACACGAAAGTGCGAGCCGACCACCCTAGCTCTTGCCGGTTTCTCAACCGCGCACGTCCGACGCTTCCCTCGTTAAGGGACGATCGCGAGCTTGTCGTGTCCGTGTCTCGTCCCGCATCAATTTGGTATCAGAGCGAGTTGAGTCTAGGGTGTCCAAAAGAAAAAAAAGAGTGTCATTTATGTCTAGTCATTAGTCGGTTTAAGTCGAGTCTAGGATCATCATATTTCTAAAACACAAAAAAGTGTCTTTTTGCATTTACATCCGTTTACTCGGTATATCAAAAGGTGTTGTCCGAACGTTAGGCTACGCCTATCGGGAAGGTTGCACACTTGCGCGAGTGACCTTCGGGTCAATTATCTCCGCCACGTACCAAGTCTTGGTTTACGTCTAGGGTCCTTAGTGTGCATGCATTCCAACTTTGCATTACTTAGGGTCGTGTCTAGTGTCTTGCCCAAATGGCCATGCATATCCATTCCTAGGGATCCATTCCCGTATTTTGGCAACTATGGCCCACCCATGTCGACCCGTCCAAGGTGATAGGTCCGTGTCCGAGTACATTCGGGCATATCATAAGTATTGGTTGGAACATGGCTTGGAAGAGGAGAGCAACACGGCCGCATTTCAGTTCCGGAGAGGTTTGCGCCTTCACTTCCAATTGGAATGTCTTATCCGCAATGCATTCTCTCTAGCGGAATCCTATACGGTTGCTCTAGTGGTCGAACCATTTGAGTCACACTTCTCTCGGTATGGTGGCTTTCGACAAGCATCCACCTCCCAGCCGCCTACACCATGGCCTTCACCACTCGAGAGAGTTCCAATGTCATCCATCTCTATTTCCGAATTTGATTCGGAATCCTCTCATTTGGAACCACCAAGGCTCGAGCCACCCGTATTTCTAACGGGTACGCTTTTCATAGCCGAGCCGCTTCTTAGTTGGCTCAAGGATGGCTTGGTCCCACCTCCCTTCCCATCAATGGACCCCACACTACCACTAGTGTCAAGCAACTCATTTCATACCACCTTCCGGTCTCGTCACTATGTGGACACATTGGACGACCTTCTTAAAGGGTTAGACCGGCAGTTGACCTTTACACATTTATTGGCCCGAGACTTCGACCAACCCGCTAGTCTTAGCTTCACCCATCCGGCCTATGGGTCCATTACCTCTGAGTGCACCGTGGGTTATGTCACCACGGAGATCCTCTTACTCCTTCCCTTACCGGTCGAGCCCGAATCCATATCCTTTTGTCCGAGGGAGGAATCATACTTCTTGCTTACGGTCCCCGTCCCACCCATCACAATGCAAGAAGGTGACTATCCACACCTTCAAAACTTCTACACGTGGGACCGTGACTTGGGGGAGCCCACCACAAGGGGACATAAATTCTTCGATCCCTTTGACCCATTCCTTAGTGGACCCCATGACCCACCTTATATAGTTCATTTCTTCAAGGGAGTTCACTATCACACTCCTACCCCACGGGCCGGGTCATTTACACCCACCAAGCCCGTCCACGATACAACAACATTCGGCCCTCCTAGCCCTCTCAAGTCCCCCAAATCCAAAGGGCCATCCATGCATGACTGGGTCATACTTGGATGTTTAGGTGTTCCCCATACCACCCATCTCCGGTTACATAAAATGCATGCATGGCACACATTCGGGTGTCCTGGTCCGCCGTCACCTATGTACGGGTCGGACTAACAATAGGTGTGTCTAGAGTCATGTATGAGTCGGTTTCTTATTTATGTGGTTTGCATATGTGTGTTAGTGCATGGTGAGTCTGCATATGTCGTGTGCAAGCTCGTTGATGTCAGTCCCTTATGAGTGTGAAAGCGAGTAGACTCACTCGATGAGTATGGGATCGGTTCTACATCTATACCCGGATCAGTCACCTACAGGGACTCAGCGGTGATTCTTAGTGAGTCTTCGAGCTGCTTCCTTCCCTTTTGAGAGTGCCCCACCCGGAGTGTCCACCTCTAGCCCGTAGCAGCTTGTGCATATCGAGTATATATGGATTGAGCAGGTGACGGTCACTTGGAGTGGAGCATACCCGCGCTACTCGGCACGGTGATGGATCCGCCGGAGTACTCGAGCATCCATACCCCTACTCGACGGGGTCGAGTTCCTCCCACCCGGGGAGAGTTGATGGGAATCGACGCCGAGCATTAACTTTTATTTTTACATTTGAGTCCTTTTATTTACTTTTATATCCTTGGGAAAGTATATGTACAATTGTAAGGCTTTGTAAGCCAATGTGTCATTCTCTAGGATTGTGTGGGTTTTTGTGCAAATGTGTAGTAGGTCCAGTTAGGGGGCCCCCTCCCCTTCCCCATTGGTCCACCTCATCCATGTGGGGCTGGTCAACCATCCTAGGTATCCATCTAGAAGGTTTGAATGCTAATTGACCACATGGGAGACAAAGGGGTTAAAATTTCAAAGGTTGGCCACCTACCTTACCTACCTAGTCAAAGGAGTGCTCCATTCATATGTAATTTATTTTTTTTGAGTGTTACCACATGGGGGAAGAAAATGACTTATTTCCCACGAAATTCCCAGCTCCCCACCCCTTGCCATTTTCTATATAAGGCTATGTATAGTGTCATTAGAGATTAATGAAGAAATGAAGAGAAAATTGTTGGAAAATCAAGAGTGTTCTTGAGCCCCTCCTCTCTCCCTCTGGTTTCTCTCCTCCAACCTCCAGTTCTAGAGTGATTTCTATCTTCTATCCCCTCCCCTCTATCTCCGGTGATCATCTGTGCCGCCGCCGCCGCCGTTCGTGCCGCCATCACGCCGCCGCGGAGCCGCCTTCGGTGTTCTGTCCATCCTGGACATAGGCTTCTTGTCCGAATATCTTCTCTCCTCCACGTGAAGATCTCAAGCTGTAATTTTTATGGTGTGTTCTACCCTTGCATCCCAAGTGCCACCTAAATTTTCACGCCCAAAATCCACCGTTTAGTATTTTTACATTTTCGTCCAACTTGTCATCCCAGATCTGCCAGGTTTCTGTCTACAGTGACAGAACCTCTGAGTTCTTCCCCTCCGACCATCTTTTGGATTTATCCAAATCCTCCCAATTTTACTTGGAGTTCTGTCCATCACCCCCTACATCCAAAAAGTTTCTTAATTTTTTATCATCCCTCTATCTATTTTCAGAAATTCATGTTCTTCCCCAGCTATAGTGTTGTCAGTCAGATCCCAGATCCGACCACTCTCCACTTCCAAAATCAGAACAAATAACCACCACCTCTAAATCGAGATCCAAAAATAGTCCTGGTTTCCTTGTTCGATTTCCTACAACCTTGCAGAAGAACACATCTTGAAATTCGAACATCTACTTCACAGTCAAAGGCAATCAACAAGAAAGTTCTCTGCAGATCTGAGTCTTCGGTTACTGTACAACAGCAGCATATAAAATTCGCCAACATAAAGTACAAATCTGGTGATTTCTTCTGAAGGCCACTAGATTGTAGTACTTTGAAGCATCTTTCCAACGGCTCTGATCTCGTCGCATTCCGACACCGGTGCTGATCGCAGCGTCCGTTCTCGCCGGAGCGCGCGCTGAAATACAGAACCGGCAGATTTCTGATCGGTTTTTCCGACCGGTGCCGAACGGAGCCGCCCAGCCTCCGGCCGGTGAACCAGTGTGCCGCCAGCCCGGGGAGCGCTTCTCTAAGTGTCCCCACTACAGCGATGCCACCGGGTCCCACACGGTCCCTCCAGACAGCACGTGGGCCCCACAGTCACAAGTTCGGGTGCTGCCGAAGAGACGCGAGAAGCCGCCCGTCAACCTGAATTCGGTCCTCCCGGGCCCGTTTGTGTAGCCCTTTACCTCCCTGCGTGGAGTGGGCAGTAATTCATTTGCTGTAATATGGTGTAATATTTATCCCGGGAGTACGAGTTTCGGCCGGGTCCGTCGTCCCCACGCCGAGCGCGTGGAGGTATCGTGTTCGCTCCTTGCCTGGCATTTTGCTTACTTCATATATATTTGTTTTAGCTCACTTTATTTATTCATTACCGCTGCTGCGAGAGAGTGCGAGACCGTCCCGTGACCCGATCCGGGCACGAAAGTGCGAGCCGACCACCCTAGCTCTTGCCGGTTTCTCAACCGCGCACGTCCGACGCTTCCCTCGTTAAGGGACGATCGCGAGCTTGTCGTGTCCGTGTCTCATCCCGCATCACTGCTACCTTACACCTCAGCTATCTTATCTCTCGGCTTAGCCAAAGCTCGCTATCACACGTTTCAACTATCTTACATTTCTGGCTTAGCCACTTCAGCTAAGGCCTGCTACCATATAATTCGGCTAAACTACCTTTCGGCTTTCACAAGCCTGATTGCCTACTACTCTCTGGCTTTCACAGCCTGCTATCTCTGCTACTTTCTAGCTCTCGTAGCATGCTATTCCTGGCTTCTACAGCCTGCTGTCCTGGCTTATAAAGCCTGCTATCTTGGCTCTTGTAGCCTGCTGTCTCTGGCTCTCGTAGCCAGCTATTCCTAGCTTCTATAGCCTACTGTCCTGGCTCTTATAGCCTGCTGTCTCTGGCTCTCGCAGCCTGCTATCCCTGGCTTCTACGGCCTGCTATCTTGGCTCTTATATTCCTGGCTTCTACAGCCTGCTGTCCTAGCTCTTCTAGCATGCTGTCTCTGGCTCTCATAGCCTGCTATTCCTGGCTCCTATAGCTTGTCGTCCCTGGCCCCCAAGGCCTGCTACTCTGGCTTTTACGGCCCACTATCATGCTACCTCGGCTCGTACAGCCTACTATCTCACTACCTCCGGGCCCATGTGACATACTAGCCTGGTATTTTTCAATATCCGTGCACCTTTTTGACCCTTGTCACCATCGGCAAGACCGGTCGCTACCCCTTCGGGTTCTTGTCACCATCGGCAAGACCGTCCATCTTTCGACCCTTGTCACCATTGGCAAGATCGGTCGCTACCTTTCTGGTCCTTGTCACCATCGACAAGACCGTCCACCTTTTCGACCCTTGTCACCATCGGCAAGATCGGTCGCTAGCCTTTCTGGTCCTTGTCACCATCGACAAGACTGTCCACCTTTTCGACCCTTGTCACCATCGGCAAGATCGGTCGCTACCCTCTCCGGTCCTTGTCACCATCGACAAGACCGCCCATCTTTCGACCCTTGTCACCATCGGCAAGATCAGTCGCTACCCTTTCCGGTCCTTGTCACCATCGGCAAGACCATCCATCTTTCGACCTTTGTCATCATCGACAAGATCGGTCAACTTTTCCATGGCCCTTGTTATCATCCACAAGGTCAGCCGGCATCTCCTCAAGCCCATTGTCTCTCTACCCTTGTGGCTTAGACCTACTTCAACAATGACCATCATGTCCCACCGTGATGATCCCTACAACTCAGTGACTTGGGCTCCCCTTGAAGACTGCTTCCCTCCTACTGCTAGGTCTGCGTACCCTATTCTTCTTTACGTTGGTGTTTACCCCACATCGACGATGAAACTCATCCACCTTTTCGGCGAACGGCTTCAGGCCTAAGCCGCTATACACCAACATCGGTTCAGACCTTCCGTCTGGATCAGATGATAAAACTCTATTCTCCTTTGCGTTGGTGTCAACCCCACATCAACGATAAAATCCACATTTTCGGCGAACGGCTTCTGCCCTGAGCCGCTATCCATCAACATTAATTCAGACCTGCCATCTGGATTGCATGATGAAACCGCATCCTTCTTCGCGTCGATGTTTACCCCACACAAATGAAGGGCATTTTGCCCTAATCAAGGCTATTTTTCTTGGTCTAGCGACATTCCGCCCTGATCGAGCTACCTTCTCTTGGTTTAGTGGCACTCCGCCCTAGCCGAGCTACCTTCCCTTGGTCTAGCGGCACTCCGCCCTAGCCAAGCTACCCTTATCTTGGTCTAGCGGCATTCCGCCCTGATCGAGCTAACTTCTCTTGGTTTAGCGACATTCCACCCTAGCCGAGCTACCTTCCCTTGGTCTAGCGGCACTCCGCCCTAGCCAAGCTACTCTTATCTTGGTCTAGCGGCACACCGCCCTGGTCAAGCTACCTTCACCCTTGGTCTAGTGACATTCTGCCCTAACCGAGCTACCTTAAACTTGGTCTAGTGGCATTCTGCCCTAACCAAGCTACCTCAAACATGGTCTAGTGGCACTCCGCCCTGATCGAGCTACCTTTACCTTGGTTTAGTGGCACTCCGCCCAGACCGAGCAACCTTCCCCTTGGTCCAGTGGCACTCCGCCCCCGCCGAGCTACTTATATCTTAGTTTAGTGGCACTCCGCCCTAACCGAGTTACCCTTACCTCGGTCCAGTGCCACTCTGCCCTGATCGAGCTACCTCTCCTCGGTCTAGTGGCACTCCGCCCTGATCGAGCTACCTCTCCTCGGTCTAGTGGCACTCCGCCCTAACCGAGCTACCCTTACCTCGGTTTAGTGGCACTCCGCCCTAGCCGAGCTACCCTTACCTTGGTTTAGTGGCACTCCGCCCTAACCGAGCTACCCTCTCCTTGGTCTAGTGTCACTCCGCCATGATCGAGCCGCCTTTCCTGCGGTCCAGTGGCACTCTGCCCCAGCCGAGCTACCTTCCCTTGGCCTGATGGCACACCGCCCTGACCAAGCTCCCAAAAGAATGCGCCACATTGCCATTACGGGCCTTATGCTCGAATCGGCGAAAGATCATTCCTTTGCGCTAGCATTACCTTCTTGCTAACAAATAAGCCTTTTCTCGGCGCAAGGCCTTGTGCCCTAGTAGACTCTCTCAATATCCTCATCTTATACGAGTTCAGAAAAAAAAGAGAAATAAAAAAAATGAATGATAAGAAATGGGGCTTAAAATAGAGGTGCCCCGCCGGACTTGTCCAAAACATCTTGGACAAGTGCAAAAATGGCCAAAACCCAGCTGTGGTGAAAACCCGAAAGGGCACTACGGGCAAAATCGGGTACCCCGCCACGTGAAAACCCGAAAGGGCGCGTGGGCAAAAGCAAGAGGGGGCTGGCTCCGGTGAAAACCCAAAAGGGCACTTGGGTCAGTAATGTGGTAATATAAAAGTTCACTTCATGAATCTCCTTCGGCAGCACGTCCACCGCATGTCCCACCGATGATGAAACCCCGTTGGTCATGAGGCATATCGTCTCGATCAATGCTAAAGCCCATCTCAGAATAGACCTTCCGTCTGTTCTGATAAAACCCTTCCACTTTCTGCCTGAGACCCACCACGGTAAAACCTATCCAGTTTAGATCTTACATCTATTCTGATGAAACCTATCATATGTCCCACCGTGATAAAACCTGCTATTGATCGATTGGCACACTGCCCGATCAATGATGAAAACTGTCCGGTTTAGACCTTACGTCTATCCCGATGAAACCTATGAAATCCTTGCATTGGTATGAACCCAATACCGATGATGAAACATGCTATTGATCGATTGGCACACTGCCCGATCAATGATGAAACCTATCCGGTTTAAACCTTACGTTTATCCCGATGAAACCTATGGAACTCCTTGCATTGGTATAAACCCAATACCGGTGATGAAATCAGCTACTGATGGAGCGGCACACTACCTGATCGATGCTGAAACCCATCCAGGGTAGGCCTTCTGCCCGCTCTAATAAAAACACAACATATTTCCTCAAGTCAATCCGGACCTTCCGTCTGGATGGATAATGAAATCCCATTCCTTTGCATTAATGTTAAACCCCACATTGACGATGAAATCTACATCCCCAGCGAACGGCTTCGTGCCCAAGCTGCTACCTCCATTTCTTTAAGTCAATCCAGACCTTCCGTCTGGATAGATGATGAAATCCCATTCCGTTGCGTTAATGTTAAACCCCACATTAACGATAAAACCTGCATCTTCAAGCAAATGGCTTCGTGCTTAAGCTGCTACACACATCTCTCGAGTCAATCTGGACCTTCCGTCTGGATAGATGATGAAATCCTATTCCTTTGCGTTAATGTTAAACCCCCACATTAATGATGAAACCTACATTCCCAGCGAACGGCTTCGTGCTCGAGCTGCTACACACATCCTCGAGTCAATCTGGACCTTCCGTCTGGATAGATGATGAAATCCTATTCCTTTGCATTAATATTAATCCCCACATTAACGATTACAGTCATGCTCTTAGTGAACGGCTTCGCGCCTAAGCCACGGAACACACTCAAGTCGACCCGGGTCTTTTCCCTGGGTGGACGATGAAACCCCATACCCCTTTCATTGATGTTAACACCCACATCGATGACGATGCATACACAAGTTGAGCACATGGATTAACAATTTACAAAGCCAAAGTCCTAGTGCAACAAAAAAAAAAGAGACAAAATGGGGCTAACAATAGAGATGCTCCGCCAGACTTGTTCAAGCATTCTGAACAAGGGCAAAATTGGCCAAAACCCAGCTGTGGTGAAAACCCGAAAGGGCACTGCAGGCAAAATCAGGTACCCCGCCACGTGAAAACCCGAAAGGGCGCGTGGGCAAAAGCAAGAGGGGGCTGGCTCCGGTGAAAACCCGAGAGCGCGCTTGGGTCAGTAAAGTGATAATTTAAAAAGTTCCATGCCGATGACATGCTACCTTCATCTCCCACCATTTACAATAACCTTCCATTTGTCGCCCGGCGCCTCGCCCGATCAGCGATAAAGCCCTTGCAGGATAGGCCTTACGTCGGTCCTGATAAAGTCTTCATACCTCTTTCAAAAGTCCCACCGATGATAAAACCCATCACCACTCTTATGAAACCAGATATTGGTCGGTCGGCACATTGCCCGATCAATGATAAAACCCTATCCAGTTTAGACCTTACGTCTATTCTGATGAAACCTATGAAATTCCTTTGCATCGATATAAACCCAATATCGATGATGAAACCGACTGTTGATCGACCGGCGCATCGCCCGATCAATGATGAAACCCTTTCCAGTTTAGACCTTACGTCTATTCTGATGAAACTTATGAAATTCCTTTGCATCGATATAAACCCAATATTGATGATGAAATCAACCGTTGATCGACCGGCATCTCGCCCGATCAATGATAAAACCCTATCCAGTTTAGACCTTACGTCTATTCTGATGAAACCAATAAAACTTCCTTGCATCGATATAAACCAATATCGATGATGAAGCCAGCTGTTGATCGACCGACACCTTGTCTGATCAATGATGAAACCCTATCCAGTTTAGACCTTACGTCTATTCTGATGAAACTTATGAAATTCCTTTGCATCGATATAAACCCAATATCGATGATGAAACCAACTGTTGATCGACCGGCGCATCGCACGATCAATGATGAAACCCTTTCCAGTTTAGACCTTACGTCTATTCTGATGAAACTTATGAAATTCCTTTGCATCCATATAAACCCAATATCGATGATGAAGTCAACCGTTGATCGACCGGCATCTCGCCCGATCAATGATAAAACCCTATCCAGTTTAGACCTTACGTCTATTCTGATGAAACCTATAAAACTTCCTTGCATCGATATAAACCCAATATCGATGATGAAGCCAGCTATTGATCGACCGGCACCTTGCCCGATCAATAATGAAACCCTATCCAGTTTAGACCTTACGTCTATTCTGATGAAACTTATGAAATTCCTTTGCATCGATATAAACCCAATATCGATGATGAAACTAACTGTTGATCGACCGGCGCATCACCCCATCAATGATGAAACCCTTTCCAGTTTAGACCTTACGTCTATTCTGATAAAACTTATGAAATTCCTTTGCATCGATATAAACCCAATATCGATGATGAAATCAACCGTTGATCGACCGGCATCTCGCCCGATCAATGATAAAACCCTATCCAGTTTAGACCTTACGTCTATTCTGATGAAACCTATAAAACTTCCTTGCATCGATATAAACCCAATATCGATGATGAAGCCAGCTATTGATCGACCGGCACCTTGCCCGATCAATGATGAAACCCTATCCAGTTTAGACCTTACGTCTATTCTGATGAAACTTATGAAATTCTTTTGCATCGATATAAACCCAATATCGATGATGAAACCAACTGTTGATCGACCGGTGCATCGCCCGATCAATGATGAAACCCTTTCCAGTTTAGACCTTACGTCTATTCTGATGAAACTTATGAAATTCCTTTGCATTGATATAAACCCAATATCGATGATGAAATCAACCGTTGATCGACCGACATCTCTCCCGATCAATGATAAAACCCTATCCAGTTTAGACATTACGTCTATTCTGATGAAACCTATAAAACTTCCTTGCATCGATATAAACCCAATATCGATGATGAAGTTAGCTGTTGATCGACCGGCACCTTGTCCGATCAATGATGAAACCCTATCCAGTTTAGACCTTATGTCTATTCTGATGAAACTTATGAAATTCCTTTGCATCGATATAAACCAAATATCGATGATGAAACCAACTGTTGATCGACCGGCGCATCGTACGATCAATGATGAAACCCTTTCCAGTTTAGACCTTACGTCTATTCTGATGAAACTTATGAAATTCCTTTGCATCGATATAAACCCAATATCGATGATGAAATCAACCGTTGATCGACCGGCATCTCGCCCGATCAATGATAAAACCCTATCCAGTTTAGACCTTACGTCTATTCTGATGAAACCTATAAAACTTCCTTACATCGATATAAACCCAATATCGATGATGAAGCCAGCTATTGATCGACCGGCACCTTGCCCGATCAATAATGAAACCCTATCCAGTTTAGACCTTACGTCTATTCTGATGAAACTTATGAAATTCCTTTGCATCGATATAAACCCAATATCGATGATGAAACCAACTGTTGATCGACCGGCGCATCACCCGATCAATGATGAAACCCTTTCCAGTTTAGACCTTACGTCTATTCTGATGAAACTTATGAAATTCCTTTGCATCGATATAAACCCAATATCGATGATGAAATCAACCGTTGATCGACCGACATCTCACCCGATCAATGATAAAACCCTATCTAGTTTAGACCTTACGTCTATTCTGATGAAACCTATAAAACTTCCTTGCATCGATATAAACCCAATATCGATGATGAAGCCAGCTATTGATCGACCGGCACCTTGCCCGATCAATAATGAAACCCTATCCAGTTTAGACCTTACGTCTATTCTGATGAAACTTATGAAATTCCTTTGCATCGATATAAACCCAATATCGATGATGAAACTAACTGTTGATCGACCGGCGCATCACCCCATCAATGATGAAACCCTTTCCAGTTTAGACCTTACGTCTATTCTGATAAAACTTATGAAATTCCTTTGCATCGATATAAACCCAATATCGATGATGAAATCAACCGTTGATCGACCGGCATCTCGCCCGATCAATGATAAAACCCTATCCAGTTTAGACCTTACGTCTATTCTGATGAAACCTATAAAACTTCCTTGCATCGATATAAACCCAATATCGATGATGAAGCCAGCTATTGATCGACCGGCACCTTGCCCGATCAATGATGAAACCCTATCCAGTTTAGACCTTACGTCTATTCTGATGAAACTTATGAAATTCTTTTGCATCGATATAAACCCAATATCGATGATGAAACCAACTGTTGATCGACCGGTGCATCGCCCGATCAATGATGAAACCCTTTCCAGTTTAGACCTTACGTCTATTCTGATGAAACTTATGAAATTCCTTTGCATTGATATAAACCCAATATCGATGATGAAATCAACCGTTGATCGACCGACATCTCTCCCGATCAATGATAAAACCCTATCCAGTTTAGACATTACGTCTATTCTGATGAAACCTATAAAACTTCCTTGCATCGATATAAACCCAATATCGATGATGAAGTTAGCTGTTGATCGACCGGCACCTTGTCCGATCAATGATGAAACCCTATCCAGTTTAGACCTTATGTCTATTCTGATGAAACTTATGAAATTCCTTTGCATCGATATAAACCAAATATCGATGATGAAACCAACTGTTGATCGACCGGCGCATCGCACGATCAATGATGAAACCCTTTCCAGTTTAGACCTTACGTCTATTCTGATGAAACTTATGAAATTCCTTTGCATCGATATAAACCCAATATCGATGATGAAATCAACCGTTGATCGACCGGCATCTCGCCCGATCAATGATAAAACCCTATCCAGTTTAGACCTTACGTCTATTCTGATGAAACCTATAAAACTTCCTTACATCGATATAAACCCAATATCGATGATGAAGCCAGCTATTGATCGACCGGCACCTTGCCCGATCAATAATGAAACCCTATCCAGTTTAGACCTTACGTCTATTCTGATGAAACTTATGAAATTCCTTTGCATCGATATAAACCCAATATCGATGATGAAACCAACTGTTGATCGACCGGCGCATCACCCGATCAATGATGAAACCCTTTCCAGTTTAGACCTTACGTCTATTCTGATGAAACTTATGAAATTCCTTTGCATCGATATAAACCCAATATCGATGATGAAATCAACCGTTGATCGACCGACATCTCACCCGATCAATGATAAAACCCTATCTAGTTTAGACCTTACGTCTATTCTGATGAAACCTATAAAACTTCCTTGCATCGATATAAACCCAATATCGATGATGAAGCCAGCTATTGATCGACCGGCACCTTGCCCGATCAATGATGAAACCCTATCCAGTTTAGACCTTACGTCTATTCTGATGAAACTTATGAAATTCCTTTGCATCGATATAAACCCAATATCGATGATGAAACCAACTGTTGATCGACCGGCGCATCACCTGATCAATGATGAAACCCTTTCCAGTTTAGACCTTACGTCTATTCTGATGAAACTTATGAAATTCCTTTGCATCGATATAAACCCAATATCGATGATGAAATCAACCATTGATCGACCGACATCTCGCCCGATCAATGATAAAACCCTATCCAGTTTAGACCTTACGTCTATTCTGATGAAACCTATAAAACTTCCTTGCATCGATATAAACCCAATATCGATGATGAAGTCAGCTATTGATCCGGCACCTTGCCCGATCAATGCTGAAACCCTATCCAGTTTAGACCTTACGTCTATTCTGATTAAACTTATGAAATCCTTTTGCATCGATATAAACCCAATATCAATGATGAAACCAGCTATTGATCGACCGACACCTTGCCCGATCAATGATAAAACCGTATCCAGTTTGGACCTTACGTCTATTCTGCGGAAGCTTATGAAATTCCTTTGCATCGATATAAACCCAATATCGATGATGAAACCAACCGTTGATCAACCGGCACATTGCCCGATCAATGATAAAACCTGTCTAGTTCAGACTTTATGTCGGTCCTGATGAAAACCACATACCCTTTCATGTCCCACCTACGATAAAGTCTGCCCAGTCTAGACCTTTTGTCTATTCTGATGAAACCTATAAAACTTCCTTGCATTGGTATGAACCCAATACCGATGATGAAACCTGCTATTGATCGATTGGCACACTGCCCGATCAACGATGAAACCTAGCCGACTTAGACCTTACGTCTATCCCGATGAAACCTATGAAATCCTTGCATTGGTATGAACCCAATATCGATGATAAAATCAGTCACTGGTCGACTGGCACATTGTCCCGACTGGCTTTGAAACCTACCCGGGATGGACCATTCGTCTGTTCCGGATGATACTCTAAAACATTTTCATCCACATTACTGCAAACAACCTCCCTTGCGGCACATATGGCCAAAAAAGACATTCGCTACTACCTACAAAATTCGGTTTAAGCACCCTCCGGATACCGTCACGCGGTGGAGCGAGTTCCCCATCCCTTCTCTGAAGGGGTGGACGCTCTCCTGCTAGATATGGGTTATCCGCATGAGGATTGCTAAAACCGCTACCGAATCATCATGAAGTGATGGTGATGCAATAAGTGAAGAGCAGCCACACATGAGACTAGCATAAAGATTTCTTTTCACTATATAAAGAAGAAAAAGAGTACAAGAGGAGCCCCCGAGGGGGAATTGTATTACAAAAAGAAGAAGAAGAAGAAGAAGAAGAGATGTTCACTAGCGCCGGAAGATGTCTTCGAAAGTTAGAAGACCCACATATGGAGCAACCCCCAACTCATGTAGACGGGCCTCCTCCTCCTGTAGCCGAGCAGACTCGTCCTGAAGAGACACCACTTGCCCCTCCAACAGAGCTACTTCCTCTGCGAACTGTGGCCGAGAGGTTATTATCTGCGGCAGTTCAGCTTGGAGATCAGCCAGTTCTGCTTCTAGAATGCTATCCGGTTGCATATAAACTGCTCCCGCTGTGTCAGAGACTGCAGTAGGCCTCGGCGCTCCTGAAGGACAGAGCTCATCTTCCCCCGCTCAGATTTGCACTCTATCCTCTGCGACTTCGAAGCCATTACAGGAAAGCTATCAGGCTGAAGATCAAAGAAAACCAGTATTGAAAGGTTGAGAAAGATACTCTCAGATGCTAAATGATGCACTTGCAGACACCGTGCCGCTTATTCTGTGCTCACGCCATCCACAGGTGGGGGGCATTTGTTGACACCTGAAATATAATCAAGAATAAAGATGGGACCGAAGAGAAGATCAAACCAGAGATGAAGATTCCAGGGATTCCTGCAAAGTCAGAATTGAAGAAGAGCCGTCACTGCTAATACCTCACCCGGCTGAAGCCTTCTCCGGCCAAGCTGATGTCCGGCACTGCCGTCGTTCAGATGATGGTGTTGATTAAAACCATGTCAATCCCCATACAGTCATGTGACTGATGAAGAATAGCTTCGGGATATTCTGATGACTATAGAATGGGATCTACACTGCTTATCCCCCACTATAGATGCAAGGGATCAAATGAATGTGAATGCAGATGCAGTAACTGTGACAGCTCATGCCACTAACAAAAGGGAGCCCAAATAACTAAAGCTCCTAAATGGGCCAAAGTCCTTGGCACCGAGTGACCATAAGTGAAGCACGAGTCTCCCATAGTTGGCGCGCTGAGGAGCCTTGCTGCAAGGAAGCGCGCCGAGACCACGCCAAGCCGAGAAGGGGGGGTGCTGTGCCTATAAAAGCCCCATTTCCTCCATATCGAAGAGACAGAAGAGAGGACATAGGGAGATAGACAGACAGATAGATACTTACAAAAAAGAGAGGTCGAAGAGAAGATAGAAGAGAAGAGAGGCTGCTGCTAAAGCCGAAGGAAGGAGAAGGTGAGGGGGAGGGAGAGGAGTCAATGCTCCGCCCTCCCCCGTTTCTTTTCTTCATCTTTATATGTATTCGTGTTTACGTTTAAGGCATTCAAGTCCTTCTGTTACTGGGAAGATACTATAGCTTCTGTGCTTTCCTTTCTTTCTTCCCGCTTTTCTTGTAAATGATGTAAGCGATGAAATGAGATGATGAGATATAGTGCTATGATGGCTCGATTGAATGTGAAATGATGAAGTCTTCCTTTCTCTGTCTCTCTCGAATGAATGTTGTCCAATCTATTGAATGGTCATTTGGATGCTTCAGGTTTCTACGCTCCAATTGTCCTTCCTGGAGGAACGATGAAGGAAGAGTCCCAATCCTCACTCCCGTGGATTATTGGACTCTTTCCCCTCTCCCCTTCAGTGATACCTACGTCAAGAAGTCTTCCTATCTTTCGTTTTGTTTTCCTTTTTCCAAGCCATCAAGGTCATCACAGGAATCAGAGACAGTTATCTCTTGATCTCCTGGACGACTGGCAACATAAAAAGAAAGCATATCTCTAGAGGGTTGTAAACGGGTGATGACCTCGATCCCTCACTAAACCCTATCCTCCTATGATTCCTTGGTATTGCTCCAGCAAAGGCCTTGGTCCAGTCCCCTTTTGCATCCCAAAGCCTGCCTCAATCGAAGCCTGAACCCCAAAAATCCTCAAAACAGAGCACCATAAAACCCCATAAACCTTCCCGACACCCAAAACCATCACCTTCCCGGCGCCAGCATCCCTCGGCGCGATGAACAGCTCCCGGCGCGGCCCTTTGTGCGCTGAGAACTGAGCGCCGAGAGCCCTCTTCCTCTTGTTCAAAGCCATGCCGAGAAGCCCCTCCTATTGACCGTGCCGAGAACATGCTCAAAGCCATGCCAAGAAGCCCTCTTCAACTAGCGCGCCAAGAACATGCTCAAAGCCATGCCGGGAAGCCCTCTTCAACTAGCGCACTGAGAACCCACCTGCCTCCATGCCGAGAAGCTTTCCTTATCTTCTTCTTAGCACGCCGGGAACCTCGTGCCGAGAAGCTTTCTTTATCTTCTCCTTAGTGTGCAGGGAACCTCGTGCCGAGAACCCCTCCCTTTAATGTGAAAACTGTGCCGAGAAGGTTCCACCAGAGCCCCGTACCAGGAATTTCCATTTCCACCTCAGTCCAACTCTTGGTCACTCCCCTGTACCTATCTGAGGGATATCCAAACGTCACCATGCATGCCTCAGGAGATAAATCAATGGGGAATGGTCTCCCCTACATTACTCGGTCCCGATCAAGATTCCTCTGTAACCCTATGAACCTAAGGAGCTCTGCCACTACATGTGCTCCGATGGTTTCCAAGGGAATATCAACCGGTGCTATGAATGCAAACAGTGTTCCCGGGCCTAGTGCCCTTCTCTTTCGGCCTTCGTCCCAGCATCCCGTGGATGAGGGTCTATCTCTCCTTGGCATGATCCAAGACAAGGGGATATGCTGCCGAAATTTGCCCACATCAAACCAAATAACTACGGTGTTTTCTCTTTTTTTCTGCTGCGCCGTGAACCTGCCAGGCCGAGAACCTGCCGCGCCGGGAACCTATAGCGCCGGGAACCTGCTGCGCCGAGAACCTGCCGCGCCGGGAACCTGCTGCGCCGGGAACCTGTCGCACCGAGAACCTGCTGCGTCGGGAACCTGCTGCGCCGAGAACCTGCCGCGCTGGGAACCTGCCGCACCGGGAACCTACTTCGCCGGGAACCTGCCGCGTCGGGAACCTGCCACGCCGAGAACCTGATGCGCCGGGAACCTGTTGCGTCGGGAACCTGCCGCGCCGAGAACCTGCCACGCCGGGAACCTGCCGCGCCGGGAATCTACCGCGCCGGGAACATGCTGCGCCGGGAACCTGCTGCGCCGAGAACCCTTTTCATATGAAAACTGTGCCGAGAAGGTTCCACCAGAGCCCTGTGCCGGGGATTTCCCCTCTCCACCTCAGTCCAACTCTTGATCACTCCACTGTACCTGCCTGAGGGATATCCAGAGGTCATCATGCATGCCTCGGGAGATAAACTAACGGGGAATGGCCTCCCCTACATGTCCTCCGATGGTCCCTCGAAGGAGGATATCAACAAAACATCGCACCAGCACATGGTGTATCATGGTACATTGGTCCCTCTACGGATTTCGAGTCAAATGTACCCGATCTTTGACGGATCCCATCCTGCCACTGCATGGATGGTTCCCTATTCTCATTTGGCATAGCCCAATATGATGGGGATATGATGCCGGATTTGCCCCGTACTCAATGTACTCTCGCTTTATCCAGTCCATTAAGTGTTCCGCGAGTAGACTAGCACACCTTCGTTCGAGTCTTATTTAGCCGCTATCTTCCCCCCTTACTTTGGCGTTTAATCAAGTGTTGTCCTCCTTGGGGAGGACGTAATTAATGTCATAACCTTTATGGTATGACGGACTTTTGGTCCAGACACGATCACTCACAATCGACTGATTAGAAGTCAGATCGAGCGCACAATGAAATCGTCACATATGTGATTGGCACGCCAATAAATAAACCATAGAAACAAAAGAATAAAGAATCAAACGAAAATCCGCGTCCATAAGTCTGGCACTAGGGATTAACATCTGAGAGCTCGGCCAAGGCGGGGTGCCTTGAGCCAGAGGGAAAAGGTTTATGGGCCTCGCCTGGTGGCAATACTTAAGAGCTCGACGCGAACGGAGTGCCTTGCGCCGAGGAAAAAGCTTATGGACTCAGATGTTTTATCTCATCGTCGAGCTCTTAGACTCTGCCCATCAAGTCCCACCGGGCGTGCCAGACTTGTGGATGCGCTTTTTTTTCCGTTTACATTCTTTATTCTTTTGTTTCTATGGTTTATTTATTGGCGTGCCAGTCACATATGTGACGATTTCATTGTGCGCTCGATCTGACTTCTAATCAATCGATTGTAAGTGATCGTGTCTGGACCGAAAGTCCGTCATACCATAAAGGTTATGACGTTAATTACGTCCTACCTAAGGAAGATAACCCTTGATTAAACGCCAAAGACAGGAGGAAAATAGCGGCAAAATAAGGCTCGAACGAGAGTGTGCTAGCTCATTCATAGAATATTAGATAGACTAGATAAGGTGAGAGTACATCGAGCACGAGGCAAATCCGGCAGCATAACCCCATTATCTTGGACTATGCCAAATGGGAATAGGAAACCATCTATGCAGCGGCAGGATGGGATCCGTGAAAGATCGGGTATATCCGGCCCGGAATCCGAAGTGGGACCGGTGTACCGAGGTACACCACACTTCGATGCGATGTTTCATTGATATTCCCCTTTGAGGGACCATCGGAGAACGCATAATGGCAGAACTCCATGGACCAGTGGGGTTTAAAGAAGATACCATAGTTTCCTAGTATGATGTAGATGAATTTCGACAGCATTTCCCCTTATTTTGGATTATGCCAAGGAGAAATAGGTGCTCATCCACGGGGTGCCGGGATGAAAAGCGAAAGAGAAAGGCATTGGGCCCTGGCACGGTGTGATATTGGGGATGGTTCCCCGTTTATTTATTCCATGGGGTGCACCTCGTGACCTGAAGATATCCCTCGAATTAGCGTGGCAACATGCTCAACGATTGGGCAGAAGAAGAGAGGTTCTCGGCGCAGCAAAACGGGCAAAGGCAGGCTTCCCGGCGCGAGAACGAGAGGCTCTCGGCGCGCCTCTAAAGAGGCTTATTGGCATGGTCGAGGGAGGTCTCGGCATGGCTGAAGAAAGGGGAGTTCTCGGCGTGAGGTTCCCGGCGCGCCTGTTCCCGGCGCGCTAAGGACCGTGCCGAGGGCTGTTCATGGCGCCGAGGGGTGCTTGCGCCGGGAAGGTCAGGGTTTTTGGCCTTGGTGAGGGATTGTGGGTTTAACGGTGCTCTGTTCTGGAGATTATTCCTGGGATTCAGGCAGACAGCCGGGAGATCTTAGGATGCGAACGAGCAAAAGGATTAAGGGCTCTGCCAGGCTGTTAGGTTAGCATCAAGGAGTCATGGATAAAGGCAATTCAAGGGACTGAAGTCACCGAGCATTCGAACCCTCTGGAATAGGCTTTATGCCATTCATGTCGCCGGCCATCCAGGGGGTCAAGAGATGACTGTCTCTGATCCCTGTGATGGCCTTGGTGACTTGAGAAGCTTGAGGAGACTACAGACTCCATTGCATTGAAGTCATCGAGGTTACCGGGGAATAGAGAGGGGACAAAACCCAGGAATCCATGGAGGTAAGGATCGGGGCTATGTACCGATTTCCTCGAAACTGCGAGAGGGACGAGCAACAGAGAGTGTTTGCTAGTCGCCTGGACCAACGATAAACACTCGAAACCATGGATTCATCAGTCAAAACTCACAACCGGAGAGTTAACTACCACCATCATCGGAGAGGGATGAAAGAAGAGAAACCCAAACTTCCACCCATTCAACCGATTCTACTGTTTATATTTCATCGGCTACAGAAATATAGCTAGAACAATAATCAGAAAAGAGCTTTGAACATCAGTTGAATAGGAGAAAATCCCACATAAAGGGGTAGAAGGAGGACATGGGAGATCGAAATAAAACCCATTTAGAACAACAGGAGGATGGGGGATAACATGCCCAAAGAGGACACAAACAAAAACAATATACATCGAAGAAAGAAGGACAAAGAAAGATGGGGGAGGGCAGAGCATTGACTCCTCTCCCTCCCCTTACAGCACACCTTCTTCTTCCTTCGACCTTGGTAGCAGCTTTTCTTTTCTTCTCTCTCTGTTGTCTTATCGGGTGAGTCTGGCTACTGCTCTCCTCAATATCCGCCTATCTATCTGTTCTCTCTTCTTTTTTTGTCTCTCTATCTCCCTTCCTTGTCTGTGCTCGAGAGAAAGGGGGTTTTATAGGCATAGTGCTCCCCCTTCTCGGCAGGGTCCCCTCGGCGCGCAGACCACAGGTTCCCGGCGCGCTTCAGTTGAAAGCAGGAGGCTTCCCAGCGCGCTTCAGTCGAAAGCAGGAGGCTTCCCGGCGCCAAATGATGTAGCTTCCCGGCGCCGCCCCACATGAGCTTTGGGCCCTGGTGAGGAGCTCTCGGCGTCACACTAGTGAGCCCATTTAGGGCTTTTAATATTTTACACTTCCTCATCAGTAGGCTTGAGCTGTCAAAGCTACCTAATCTGCCCTTTCATTTGTCGGTCCTTTGAACCTGTCAGAATAGGTGAAGGCCCATTAATTGGTGAGTTGACATAGTCTTATCAGAATATTTCCAGAGGTTTTCACCAGTCAGTAGACTGCAATTCTTCATCAGTACTGCCATCTGAGCGAAGACAATATCGGACATCAGCTTGACCGGGAAAGGCCTCAGCTGGGTGATAACTTCAGTGACGACTCTTCTGTAATTCTGGCTTTGCAGGAATTCCTGAGAGCTTCATGTCTGGTTCAATCTTATCTTCGGTCTCATCTTTGTTCTCAGTTATATTTCAGGTGTCAACAAATGCCCCCCACTTACAGGTAGCGGGAGTGCAGAATAAATGACACGGTACTTGTAGGTGTACATATCATTCGGCATCTGAACCCTTTTCTCAGCTGGACATTATCAGGCATCTTTCATTTCCAATTTGGAAGCTTCTTCGCATTGACATTTCTTGTAATTCCTTTCAATTCCTTTGAATTTCTTCCAGTTTCTTTGGCTTGGATGCTCCCGGCGCAAGGACAACTGGTTCCCGGCGCAGGGGCTTCTCGGCGCCTGACTTCTCGGCATGCCCGGTCACGGGGCTCTCGACGCGCCTTTTGGCCAAAGGGGGGCTCTCGGCCTGCCCATTTTCGGCGGGCTTTTTGAATTAGGGGGGGGGGTTCTCGGCGCGTGTTTCATCGTGCCGAGAACCTGTTCGCTCGGGCTCCTATTTAGAGCGCCGAGTCCCTCTTCTCTTCTCATTCTTCACCATCTCTTCTCTCTCTTCAATTTCTTCTCATCGGCGCGAGCCTCTCCCCCTCTCGGCCGTTCCGTTTTCCTTCTCGGTGTATACTTCGCTCGGTAGGGCATTGTTTTGGGATTAAATCCCTTTTGTTCCCGAGATCACTCCCTCTTGGTGGGTGACTCCCTATCTTCTTTGGGCAGACCCTGAATAAGGGGAGGTGCTGCCGAAATTTTCATAGGGTTTCATATTACAATCTTTACAAGACTGCCTCTTGTTTTGGGATTTTCATTCACATCTCTTCTTTGACTGCAGTCACTGCAATGGCTTCCGGTTCCGCTGCTGCATCTTCTGGAGCCGTCGGAACAAGCTCGTCAGCCCAGCCAGACATACCGCGGGCTGTAGTAAACTGGCTGAATGTCCACAGTTTAGACTTCGGATATGACAAAATTGCCACCGTTGATGAATCTTCTGATTCTGAGACGGATACAGTATCAACGTCCAGGGTATATTCCACTGCAACTGAGACATGCTTCAGACGGGGTGACAACTACCGGCCGGATTTCTCGAAAAACCGCCACTTGATGCCGTTCATCCGAACCTTTACAGTGGGTGGCATGCGAGACTATCGGATAGCTCGTGCAGTTGAAGCTGCTATACTAGCTGAGAGGGACAGTCTGAAGGAATCAGTGTATCGTGGCAAAGCTATCTATCTTCCCGGGGAGAAGCGTGACTGGGATGCAGTCCTCGACATATCGGAGCTGGAGCCGGAGAAGAAAATGTTGACCCGGGCCTCGGAATTCACACCTGCCCGGTGGGATAATGCTAGTGGCCGAGTTCATAAGGAAAAGCCTGGCTATGGTTTATTCCTGGCACCGATAAAGTGGGGATACCGTGAAGAACCTTTTGTGCTGAATTGTTCGGCCGTCCAGTTCAAGTATCATCTAGCTGCTGGCTGGTTTGGAGATACCAAGATCACTGACGCCCACCTATTCCGGGTGGGAGCGGTGGAGTTCACCGAGTTTGTTTTAAAGGAATACGCCCCTCTGCTGATCAGAGCCGGGGTATATCACAGTGTCTTTGCTTCTAGATTCCGCTATCCCATATCCCGAGGGTTATGCTGTGGAATGTTCGAAGTATTCTGCCCTTTGTTCAACATATTTTATACAGCAGAGGGCGAAACATCTCTCGACCTCTGGAGTTTGTCACAGCTTTCTGGTCTGCCTATTGACGGCGAGCCGTATGAAGAGGTCTGCTTGGCAGATTCCGAGAAGGATAGCTCAGATGGCGAAGGCAAGTATTCACTTGGCTATTCCTACCGGTATTTAATGAAGGCCTATCGCTCCATCTGTCTAGCGTATAGTAGAGGATCCTCCAAGGGTTACCATCCTCGAGAGAAAGGCAGCAAGCTGAGGGTCCGGGTAGGGCAGTGGATTCAGTATTTCTTCGACGGTCCCCTGAAATATGCAGACTTCCCTTCCATGGGTCCGACTGCCAGCAAGCAGATAAGGGCTCCTCGCTATAAGTCAGCGTTGCCGTCTTCATTGCGCCGTGTAGGCAAAGGTGGTCCAAATCCAGCAGGGGTGGACCCTATCACACATTGTGCGGCTTACTTCACATTCTGGTTGTGCACTTTCGCTCTCCCTCAAGGGGACGAGACAATCATTCGGCCCGAAGCCATATACCCGGCATGCCAGATGGCCTGGGGAATGAGGCTGTCACTTTGCCCAGTGGCCTTGTGTTTAATCTACAAATCTTTGGGGGATCTGTACAAGCATCGGACTCCCCACCCTTTGAGGACCGTGGGCCCTTTTCATTTCTTCAATGCCTGGGTCTGCAGTCTATTTCCTGAATTGGCTCCTAGAACTCTGCAGGCAGATACAGTATTACCCAGAATGATTGAATTTGCCAGTGCTGAACCTGGCTCTTTCTCTGATCAGTTGTTCAAAATAAGGGGCCGACTGATAAGGGTACCAGTGGATGCCCTTGGCAGCATTCATTTCTGGAGCTTGGCAGCATGTTCGGCTCCTTTGGTTCACTCTCAGAGAGAATGCAAGATGGAAGAGTTAGAGACCTATGTTCACCCCGTTTCAGGGGCTAATGCTGTTCGGTCTATTCTGGAGCCGGAGCTGGTTAGATGGGCCATGGCCATTCGGCCCAGTGTTTTAGTTTTCAGAAAGGGTGGTCTGCTTCTTCTGGAACCATATTACCCATTCCGCTTCGGGCGGAACTTTGGCTATGACCAGCATATCCCTACATCAGTTGCTCAGTTTCCCCTGGATAGCCGGGCCAAGCACGGGTCCACCATTGTCGGTGATGGCCGGTTGTGGTGGGACTT
This sequence comes from Amorphophallus konjac, assembly GCA_022559845.1. Taxonomy (NCBI): domain Eukaryota; kingdom Viridiplantae; phylum Streptophyta; class Magnoliopsida; order Alismatales; family Araceae; genus Amorphophallus; species Amorphophallus konjac. Next base: position 241,412,987 of record CM040127.1, read on the forward strand.
CTATCATCGCCATGATGGCGCAGTTTTTAGGGTTCCCACTGTTTCTAACCGTGTCCCCCGTGTCACATCAGAGTATATCAAATGGTGGAACATTCGGACCAGCTTTTACAGGGATGGTAGGGGTGCATTCTGGGACGTGGCCGACTTGTTTGACATCCCCGAGGCCCACCTAAAAAGGATTTATTCACAACATCCGAGGGAGGCAGAGAACTATCTGGCTCAGCGTCGAGCTTTGAAGGAAAAAAGCTCCGAGCCGCCCGCTCCTGTCTTTGCTGCCATCAATGAGGACACTTTTATGAAGAATCTGAAACACATGTGCCATGTAGGAGGCGCTCGTCTGGAGGTGCAACAGTACCCTTTCCCTGTTGAAGAGCCGCTCCTGACAGTCGTCCCCTGGAAGGGTCCGACAGATAGATTTCATCCCTATAGGATGTTTGTGCGCAGGGAAGATAGGACTCAGACGTACTACAAGCACACATCTTGGCTGTTTGTTCTGCTGAATGTACATGGGTTATCTGCAGAGAGTCCGATAGCCGGCATATTGAATAAGCCATTGTTTATTTCTTTTCATTATGTCGATGGCTGGGGCATGGACCACCTCGACTTGTTTCGATGTCTTGATTTTCATGGTCATAGCGATCTGGCATCTTTAGTGGAGAAGTGCCAGACATTTGGTGATGTCTGTTGGCTTGTCAAGGAGGCTGCTTTCCGCTCCAAGGAGGTAGCTTATCTGTACTGGCCGCTTTCTGTCTTTTATGATGGCCCAGCAGGTATGATCTTTTCTTTCTGACTGTAGTGCTTTCTGTTTAGTATTTAAACTCTGCATCTACTGATCTCATTACTTCTTTGATGTCTTAACAGACATGCCAGACATAAAGTGACAGGGGATTTATAGAAAAATCATTGCGCAAGCTGAGAAGCCTGCTTATTTCGAAGTCCCTGCAGCAGCACCGACGACCACTCCCCTACCTCCGGGCAAGAAGAGAAAGATGTCTGCAGTGAAGACTGCAGTTGGGAAGGCCAGGAAGGCTAAGAAGGCCCATGCTCGGCAGTCGGCTTCGGCAGTGACGGACCCTGGGACCCCTCTTTCTGATATCCCCTCATTTGATGAGTTTGAATCTCAAAGGGAGGGCGCCCAGACGTCAGTCAAGGGTAACATCAACAACCTGCAGTTGTATCTTTTCATCGTCTTTTGCTGAATTTTACAGAAATCTTCGAATTTGACCCCCCCCCCCCTTTTTGCACAGCCCAAGAGCCAGTTGTGACACCTTCTGTGGTGGAGACCAGATTGCCCTCTCCCACGCCGGCTAGTGAGGCGGAGGGTAAGTGTGCTTTTTCATCTTCTCTTGCACATTTCGATTATTTGTTTATTATCTCTCCCCACGAACCTTTCCCTGCAGTGACGGCCGGTGAGGGGGCTGCAGTTATGGGAGCAGTTGGCGATATAACTCAGCCACAGGAGGGCCATAAGACCCAGATGAAATAGGGCCTTGTCCCTGTGAGGCGCATAGTTACCCGGTCTTCCTCCAGGCAGCCGTTAGGGACGCAAGTCCCGCCCGTGGATAGTGTGGAAATCTCTTCTAGCAGCTCCGCGACCGCTTCCGAGGTAGAGGGAGAAGGAGAAGGTTTCAGCGAGAGCGAGACGGAGGGTATCTCCAAATCAGAGGCCCCGCTCGTATGTACTGCCATTGTTCCACTGTTCACCCCCTCCAAACTGCTGGTGCTATCTTCTGAGGAGGAACTACAGGAAGAATTTGCTGGCTTGGACACCGAGGCAGATATAACTCCTCCCTTTGCTGCTTCAGCAGCGGAGCTTTCCTCTCCCCTACACTCCTTTGAGGATATCGACATCACATTAGAAGTGGGTCTCTCTCCCTCTCCTCATTATTACTATTTTTTTATCTGCTACTTGATGTTGCATTGATCTGTTCACAGGAATCCCCTGTTGCTAGCCCGGTAGCGACTGTAGCCTTTGAAGCCACTCTATCTGACACCTTAGCTATTGTTCCTGCTTCGTCAGCCGCCTGTGCAGGCGTTTCTGAGATAATTCGCCCTGTGCCGGTGAGGGTACAGTCTTCTACGGACTTAGCATTGCTGGACTTGAGGACCTCGGGGGAGAGTTCGGCCCTAATCCGGGTCTTGGATTTTAGAGCTGAGATGGACCCAGCTAGGGGTTCTGCCTTTATACCGGCCGCAGTGATGACCATTGCGCCCGAGTCAGTGATTCCCATAACAATAATTATGGAAACTGAACTTTTGCCTCTTTAGTCCGTGGCCCCTACCGCCTTGACATTGAAGGATTTGGCCGTTGAAGCGGGGATGGAAGAAGGGGAGGCAGCTGCTACAGGGATCGGAGTATCGTCCATAACTGACCCAGAATCGATCTCCATGCTCTCAGAATCTGAGGAGGAGGTGCCCCGAGAAGAGGATGCTGAAGGTGCAGATATTACATCAGGGACCTAGGATGCAGCCACTCCGGCACCTGTTAAACTTGCCCCTGCGAGCATTCAAATTGTGGCCCTCGAGGAGATGGAGGTGGAAGGCCTCTCGGCCTCGTCAGAGGTCGCAAAGAGAGCCCAGTTGGCACCTCCTGCAGACCTCCCGTCTTCTTCTTCCCAGCCAGATGTTACACTATGGGCAGACATCGACAGTGAGGTGACCTTTGAAGTAACTCCATTTCCCCTGCCTGGCTTCGCTTCATCCGAGTGTTTTGTCTGGCAAAATCTGGACATGCTGCGCCAGCTAGTGGAGTCCCAGCCCGGGCTGACTTATCTGCAGCTGAAGGAGACAGTCGAGCGCTTCACCGCCGGTTTACAGGCGATGGGCTGTCCCATGGAAATATGGGCCCAGCGGGTTCTGTTGTTGTTAAAATTTATACATCGCTGGGACTTCTTGGCACATATTATGTCTAACAGACTGTCAACTTTGAAGTTGCAAAGAGTAGAGTGCAAATTTGAGCTGAAGAAAATGGACTCTATTCTTCAGGAGCGCCAATGCCAACTGCAGTCTCTAGCGCAGCGGGAGCAGTTCGTGCGCAGCCGGATAACCATCCTGGAGGCTGAACTGTTTGATCTCCGAGCTGAACTGCCGCAGATAACAACTTCTCGGCCGCAGCTTGCGGAGGAAGTAGCTCTGTTGGAGGGGCAGGTGGCATCCTTTCAGGAGGAGTCTGCTTGGCTACAGGAGGAGGAGGCTCGACTTCATGAGCTGGGGGTTGCCCCGCATGTAGGGCTTCTGGCCTTCGAAGACATATTCCGGCGCCCGTGAATATCTGTTTCCCCCTTTTTGTAATACAATTCCCCCTCAGAGGCCCTTCTTGTATTCCCTTTTTTATTCAATGGAAAGGAATCTTTACACCAGTCTCATATGTGATTTGTTCTTTACTTATCGCACCACCAATATTTCACGGCGATTTGGCAACGGTTTCAGCGGTCCCTATGCGAATAGCCCGTACCTAGCAGGAGAGCGTCCACCCTTTCAGAGAAAGGATATGGGACTCGCTCCACCGCGCGACGGTATCCGGAGGGTGCTTAAACCCAATCCTGGGGGTAGCTGAATAAAAGAGGTTTAGAACATCGTTTGGAACAAACGGATGGTTCATCTCGGACAGGTTTCAAAGCTGGTCGGGGCAATGTGCCAACCGACCAGTGACGGATTTTATCATCGATATTGGGTTTATATCGACGCAAAGAAGTTTTATAGGTTTCATCAGAATAGACATAAGGTCTAGACTAGGTAGACTTGATCACAGGTGGGACGTGAAAAGGGTATGTGGTTCCCATCAAAACGGACGTAAAGTCTGAACTGAACAGGTTTCATCATTAGCCGGGCAATGTACCGATCGACCAATGGTTGGCTTCATCATCGATATGGGGTTTATATCGATGCAAAGGAATTTCATAGGGTTCATCAGGATAGACGTAAGGTCTAAACTGGATAGGGTTTCATCATTGATCGGGCAAGGTGCCGGTCGATCAATAGCTGGTTTCATCATCGATATTGGGTTTATATCGATGCAAAGAATTTTCATAAGTTTCATCAGGATAGACGTAAGGTCTAAACTGGATAGGGTTTCATCATTGATCGGGCAAGGTGCCGATCGATCAATAGCTGGTTTCATCATCGATATTGGGTTTATATCGATGCAAAGGAATTTCATAAATTTCATCAGAATAGACGTGAGGTCTAAACTGGATAGGGTTTCATCATTGATCGGGCGAGATGTCGGTCGATCAATAGCTGGTTTCATCATCGATATTGGGTTTATATCGATGCAAAGGAATTTCATAAATTTCATCAGAATAGACGTGAGGTCTAAACTAGATAGGGTTTCATCATTGATCGGGCAAGGTGCCGGTCGATCAATAGCTGGTTTCATCATCGATATTGGGTTTATATCGATGCAAAGGAATTTAATAAATTTCATCAGAATAGACCTGAGGTCTAAACTGGATAGGGTTTCATCATTGATCGGGCGAGATGTCGGTCGATCAATAGCTGGTTTCATCATCGATATTGGGTTTATATCGATGCAAAGGAATTTCATAAATTTCATCAGAATAGACGTGAGGTCTAAACTGGATAGGGTTTCATCATTGATCGGGCAAGGTGCCGGTCGATCAATAGCTGATTTCATCATCGATACTGGGTTTATATCGATGCAAAGGAATTTCATAAGTTTCATCAGGATAGACGTAATGTCTAAACTGGCCAGGTTTTACCAGAATGGTGATGGGTTTCATTATTGGTGGGGCATTTGTAAGAGGGTATGCAGATTATATCAGGGTAAATGTAAGGTCTGCCCTGGAAAGGTTTCATCGTTGACCGGGCAAGGAGCCAAACGGTTAACGGAAGGCCATATCAAGGGAAGGAAGTATGGAATTTCTCAGAATTACCACATTACTGGCCCAAGCGCCCTTTCAGGTTTTCACCGGAGCCAACCCCCTCTTGCTTTTGCCCACGCGCCCTTTCGGGTTTTTACGTGGCGGGGTGCCCGATTTTGCCTGCAGTGCCCTTTTGGGTTTTCACCACAGCTGGGTTTTAGCCATTTTTGCCCTTGTCCAGAATGCCTGAACAAGTGATGGAGACATCATCCATAATTCCCTTTGGCTAGGGTCTTCTTCACACTCCGGCATCGTTTGAGTTCGGGCCTCTCTCTATAAAGGCCCACTTATCCTTTTTATGCTATTTACTTGAGTCATTTGATGTAATTTTCAGTTTATTTGAGTCATGTCCCTAGGTCTTGCATTTATTTTCCTAAGTATTGAGTGTCATTAGATTGTGTAATGTGCTATTGGGCCTAATTCTTCGGGCTTGGCCCATGAGCCCCCCCTACCCCTTCGGTTATTTGCTATTGAGTCTTTTGTCAGGGACTTATTGTAAAATGTGGGTTTCCTATATATAGGGCCCCATTTCCTTCATTTGGAGGTAATGAATGAATGAATCAATCAATGAAAAACTTGCCATTTTGAGAGTTTACACTTCTTATTTAGTGGAGAGATTCCATTTTTGGGTGAGAAGCCCTAGGGGAGAGATTCCCCACCCTTCCCTCTCTTAATCTCTCTTTTTCACTCCACTTTCTCTCTCCTCAACACCCAAATTCGAATTTTCTTCTCTCTCCTCCCTTCCCAACCACCTCCACTCCCCACCTACCCCATTTAAGCCTCTTCCCATTCCCCACAACCCTCATCAATACTCCACCCCTTCCCAAGACCCCCTCTACCAATCCTCTCCTCACCATCCAACCCCCAACTACCCCTCCCACTTTCCCAAGCACCCTTCCCACTATCCCAAGCACCCCTTCCCTTCCCCAACACAACCCCCCCATTCCCAAGGCAAAGAATTAACCCCACCCTTAAACCTATTTTCGAATATCCTTTCCCTCTCTCCATTCCAACCAAATTCGCAGCCCCCACTACCACCATCTATTGGACCCTCTTCCAGACCCTATTCTCCACCTCCCACACCTTAGAACACCCCCTCCAAGACCCCTTTACAACCAGGGGTCACTCCCACACTCATCTACCCCCTTCCCCTTCTTCTTTCTTGGTCATTGGAAGCTACTTCGAAGTTACAGTTTGCTGTCCAGAGGTTGCAGATGAACCAGCAACTTTCAGCGGCCACCACTACTTCCTCCCGAGGAGTTTGAAGACCCAAGAGCCATCGTCGGAAGCGTCTATCAGTCTCCTTCGCAACAGAAGTGGTTTCATCTTCTTCCGATCTCTGAGCCGTCCAGGAGGTCAATTCTCCCACAACTGCGCAGTTCTGCCTCGGCTGAGGACCTAATCCAGATTAGAAGCTCTGCCACGACGAACCCCGAAGGAATCAGTCCACCCGTTCTTCTTCAAAGTTCTTCATCGCCCAGTCTGCTTCCATAATCAAGAAACAGAACTTCATTTGGTGTTTTTGATCCAGAGTTCTCATTTTTCTTCCTCAGCTACGCAGATCTGCTACTCATAGTCTGCACCGACCAGTCACCATTTTTCTGCATCCCCTAGTCTTCTCCAACATCGGTTGGCTTCTCCGTCCATTTTTCTGCGAAGACGACTCGTCCATGATTCCAACGACTCTGACGGTGCTTGATTCTGAGGTCGGGAGCTTCCGGGGCATCCTCTGCAACCTACTGTTGGAAACCAGGAGCTAGCTCTGTAGGGATCCTGATCCGGAAGGAAAGCTTCACCACGACAAACCCCGGAGGAATCAGGCCACAAGCTCTTCTGCAAAGTTCTTCCTCTCCCTATCTACTTTCAGAAACATGAAGCAGAACTCCGTTCAGCATCTTGCAGCAGAAGTTACCAATTTTATTCCTCAGGCGTTCGACTCTGCTTCCCACTGTCTGCATCAACCACTCCTCACTTTTCTGAGTCCTCTGATCTTCTCCGTCACCTTTTGGCATCGCCGTTTGTTCTGCTGTAAAGAGGACTCACCCACGGTTCCAACGGTTCTAACGGCGACTGATTCGGAGTTCGGGAATGGTCGGGGCAGCCGCGTCTTCCTGCTGTTGATAGTCTGTTGTAGACAGTCCGAGATTCAGCAACCCTGTTCGTACTCCCGCCCAGGCCGCCAGCGACCCCTGAAGAAATTGAAAAAATTCAGAGGCACTCCTGTACCAGAGTCGAAGAGATCCCCACTAGTCTCATCCTCAGCGAAATTCCAGAGAGAGTTCTGCCGCCTCCTCACCTTCTGTCTGTCAGCTATTACAGAGAGAAGGCTGATTCGGTGTCATCACTTCTTCATCACTCTTAGCACTAGTTTCCCCTCTCCGCTTGGCCGGCTGAAGGCCCCTCCCTGTGTGAAGGTAGTGTTTGGATGTAACTATCATCTTCCCTTCCCCACGATCCCCCCTTGCATGGGGTGTAGTGTTGTAATAGCTTAAACATGTCAAGCTACCCCGGCGCGGCGTGTGGGGAACCCACGCTTCCCCGCTTGCCCTCGTCTCCGAACGGGACCGGTTTCTTCAAACCGGTCGAGTAAGTGCTCTATAACCTTGCTCTAATTCATGCTTGTTCTTTCAATATTAGTTCATAGTTCCTCTGGCCGTGAGAGTGAGAGCTCGATCCTCAAGCCCCGTTGCTTTGAGTGATCACCGTGGGAAGAGAGAGTAACCCGGTGCCTTTGGCACTTTGTCGGCCCCATTGAATTGGGCATCCACAACCTTTGGGATTCAAATCTTGGCCTTGCTGGCCCTCTACCAGCAAGGGCCCAACCCCTTAACCTCACCTTGGCATTGCCAAGTTACCCCGGGTCTTGGTGAGCAATGGGTGAGCAGTCATCGACATCGGTCCGTTTGATTACGATTATGCTTGTTTGTTTAAGTCCTAGGTTGTGTCACATCAATTGGTATCAGAGCAAGTCATTGACTTGTCTCTACAAGTCAAGTCCTAGGGCATGCTTGCATTGGAGTCATCATCAATCTGACCCTTGCATTGATCCCCCCGATCATCATGGCCCCTCTCCCAATCATATCCCATGCATGCTTACCTAATGGAGAGCCCGTAGAAACTGATTTCATTGACCTAGAATCTGAAAATTCGGTGTCCCCCGATATCATTACCTCTCTTTGTAAGACCGGACAAATTGTGCACAATGGAGACCAAGTCTTTATTGAATTCCATAAATGGTTCGGGGAGACTAAGTATTTGGATGGAGCTTGGTGTCAAGAGGGAACATTGGCGGGTCCATGTATAATCCTAGGAAAGAATGGTTAGATGAAAGGAATGCCGACATCGACCCAACACGTCGGACTTACCTAGTGCATCCGCCACACCTTTCGGGAACCTTTAAATTCAACAACCTTATATTCTCCCACCCGCGGGAATCCCGCCCTTGTTCACCACCCCGGGTGCACCATACTCCGGCCATCATCACCCCACCATCAAAGAACCTTCCCACTCCATTAGCTTTGGAAGAAGTAGTCCACCCCACAACCATAGGTCCCCATACCCAATTGGGCCCCATGACCAACTCTCCACCTAGGCCCATGGTAACCCTCACCACTACCTCTCCATCACCCCCAAAAGGGGACACTCATCCCAAAACCAATCAACCCAAACCCCTTCAACCCACCCATCTTCCTCTCCCTACCCCAATCCAACTCCCACCAAAGCCTCCACTACTTCCACTCCCAAACCCCACTCTACCAATCCCAATCCAAGTTTCCCTTTACCCTCCACCCCAGGAGCACCACACACCAACCCTCATCACCCCAAAAGACCCCCTCACCTCCTTGGTAGAAGAACTCATACCCAATTCAATAGTTGAGGACACTCCAAACCCACTCCCCACCTTGGAGGGAACCCAAGTCCAAGTTGAGAAAGAAACATCACACGATGGTCCTCACCTTACATCACCCTCTCTAGTTGGGAATAAGCTCATCTTAGGAGAACCCACTGTTAGTTGACTAAAGGAGAGCCCAATTAGAGAGATCCGGGCCCATGTTTTCCCTCCCATAGAACAAGACCTTCTCTTAGTGCCCTTCTTCTCCTATCACACCACAATCCAAGCATCCTATCAAGTGGAGACCTTAGAGGACCTTCTCAAGGGCATAGCATGGCAATTAGAGATGACTAGCATGATGACCCCTATGGTTGAACAACCTAGGAGTCTTAGCCTCCTACACCTATGCATAGGGTCTATCACCTCGGTTTGCACCATTGGTTGCTACACTAGCGTCCTCCTTCTATTTCTCCCTACACCGGATGAGCCCAACCTTCTCCTCAATTTAGAGCTTCTTATCTCGGGTAGAAAGCCAAGCCCTCCACTCATGGCCGACTCACTTGTCAAGAACATTGGCCCAACTATAATGGAGAAGAATGACTTAGCACCTTTTAAGGATCTTGAGGACATGGAGTTCCTCCCCCTAGGTGACCCATTTTATGATCCATATGATCCATTCCAATGGGAGTCAAGGGACTCATATGACCCAACCATCTTACCAACCACCCACCCTTTCCTACCCTCACCCACCATATTGGGCCAAACCCACCTCATCTATGACCCGGGTTACACCTTGGGAGCCATGACCTTGGGCCACATATCCCTAGGTAATAAGGTTGTGCCTCACCCCATGATGACCACCTTCTTATATCCATTCGATCCTTTCCAATGGGAGTTCAAAGGTTGTCCCACACCTATACACATGGAAGCCACCTTTGGGAAAAGCATGCATGTGTCTAGGCTTACCATACCCCTTGGTGTGAACACTATGTTGGGTCCATTCATTCATATCACCCACATGTCAAGTAGAAAGTATGAGTGGTCCACATTCGGATGTCATGGTCCTCCTTCATTCATCATGGATCTTAAGCATGTCAAAAGCATCTACGGATGTCCGGGTCCCCCCACATTCATGACCACTTTGCATGATAGGTTCACCTACGGGTGCCCCGGCCCACCTAGGCCCACCAAACTCTACATGACAACATTGCATGATAAGTCCACATATGGTTGCCCCGGCCCTCCAAATTCCATCAAAGTCTTCTTGGCATCAAAGCATGATCAGTCTACTTTTGGTTGCCCAGGTCCACCCATCACCCCTAGAATGTCAACATTCACGAAATTGCATGAAAGCCTTTGCAAGCACATAAGCAAAAAGAATGAGGCTTATAAGAGGCGGGCCGACTCTCATCGGCGTCACCGAGACTTCCATGAGGGCGACTTTGTGATGGTAAGGACGGAGAGGCTCTCCCCGGGAGCCAACTCTAAACTGAGGCCACGTGGGGCTGGTCCTTTCCAGGTCTTGAGGCGCATTGGTGCAAATGCCTACGAATTAGATCTCCCTGAGGAGTATGGAATAAGTCTCACATTCAATGTCGCTGACCTAGTGCCATATAAGGGACCCACGGTGGTACCTAGTGAGGAGATTGAGCCTACTTCTTCGATTGAGAGAGCACCCACCCGTGAGGAGAGGCCACCAACCAAAAGAGGCCAGAGTGAACAAATTGAACAAATATTGGATGTACAAGTCACTACCACTCGGAGCAAGGTATATGAGCGCTATCTCGTCAGGTGGAAGGATCGGCCTCCTTCGGAGGATTCTTGGGTGAGTCGGGAGGATCTCCAGCGGTTGGATCCGGACATCCTCGAGCAGTACCACAGCCGGATGGACCCCTACTCGACGGAGTCGAGCTCTTCACAGCCCAGGGGATTTGATGGAGACATCATCCACAATTCCCTTTGGCTAGGGTCTTCTTCACATTCCGGCATCGTTTGAGTTCGGGCCTCTCTCTATAAAGGCTCACTTATCCTTTTTATGCTATTTACTTGAGTCATTTGATGTAATTTTTAGTTTATTTGAGTCATGTCCCTAGGTCTTGCATTTATTTTCCTAAGTATTGAGTGTCATTAGATTGTGTAATGTGGTATTGGGCCTAATTCTTCGGGCTTGGCCCATGAGCCCCCCCTACCCCTTCGGTTATTTGCTATTGAGTCTTTTGTCAAGGACTTATTGTAAAATGTGGGTTTCCTATATATAGGGCCCCATTTCCTTCATTTGGAGGTAATGAATGAATGAATCAATCAATGAAAAACTTGCCATTTTGAGAGTTTACACTTCTTATTTAGTGGAGAGATTCTATTTTTGGGTGAGAAGCCCTAGGGGAGAGATTCCCCACCCTTCCCTCTCTTCATCTCTCTTTTTCACTCCACTTTCTCTCTCCTCAACACCCAAATTTGAATTTTCTTCTCTCTCCTCCCTTCCCAACCACCTCCACTCCCCAACTACCCCATTTAAGCCTCTTCCCATTCCCCACAACCCTCATCAATACTCCACCCCTTCCCAAGACCCCCTCCACCAATCCTCTCCTCACCATCCAACCCCCAACTACCCCTCCCACTTTCCCAAGCACCCTTCCCACTACCCCAAGCACCCCTTCCCTTCCCCAACACAACCCCCCCATTCCCAAGACAAAGAATTAACCCCACCTTTAAACCTATTTTCAAATATCCTTTCCCTCTCTCCATTCCAACCAAATTTGCAGCCCCCACTACCACCATCTATTGGACCCTCTTCCAGACCCTATTCTCCACCTCCCACACCTTAGAACACCCCCTCCAAGACCCCTTTACAACCAGGGGTCACTCCCACACTCATCTACCCCCTTCCCCTTCTTCTTTCTTGGTCATTGGAAGCTACTTCGAAGTTACAGTTTACGGTCCAGAGGTTGCAGATGAAACAGCAACTTGCAGCGGCCACCACGACTTCCTCCGGACGAGTTTGAAGACCCAAGAGCCATCTTCGGAAGCTTCTGTCAGTCTCCTTCACAACAGAAGTGGTTTCATCTTCTTCCGATCTCTGAGCCGTCCAGGAGGTCCATTCTCCCACAACTGCGCAGTTCTACCTCGGCTCAGGACCTGATCCAGATTAGAAGCTCTGCCACGACGAACCCCAAAGGAATCAGTCCATGAGTTCTTCTTAAAAGTTCTTCATCGCCCAGTCTACTTCCATAATCAAGAAACATAACTTCATTCGGTGTTTGTGATCCAGAGTTCTCATTTTTCTCCCTCAGCTACGCAAATCTGCTACTCATAGTCTGCACCAACCAGTCACCATTGTTCTGCATCCCCTAGTCTTCTCCAAAATCGTTTGGCTTCCCCGTCAGTTTTTCTGTGAAGAGGACTCGTCCACGATTCCAACGACTCTGACGGCGCTTGATTCCGAGGTCAGGAGCTGCCGGGGCATCCTCTGCAATTTACTATTGGAAACTAGGAGCTAGCTCTACAGGGATCCTGATCCGGAGAGAAAGCTTCACCACGACAAACCCCGGAGGGATCAGGCCACAAGCTCTTCTACAAAGTTCTTCCTCTCCCTGTCTACTTTCAGAACCAAGAAGCAAAAATCCTTTCAGCATCTTGCAGCAGAAGTTACCAATTTTATTTCTCAGGCGTTCGACTCTACTTCCCACTATCTGCATCGACCACTCCTCACTTTTCTGAGTCCTCTGATCTTCACCGGTATCTTTTGGCATCCCCGTTTGTTCTAATGTAAAGAGGACTCACCCACGGTTCTAACGGTTCTAACAGAGACTGATTCGGAGTTTGGGAATGGTCGGGGCAGCCACGTCTTCCTGCTGTTGATAGTCTGTTGTAGACAGTCCGAGATTCAGCAACCCTGTTCGTACTCCCGCCTAGGCCGCCAGCGACCCCTGAAGAAATTGACAAAATTCAGAGGCACTCCTGTACCAGAGACGAAGAGATCCCCACTGGTCTCATCCTCAGCGAAATTCCAGAGAGAGTTCTGCCGCCTCCACACCCTCTGTCTGTCAGCTATTACAGAGAGAAGGCTGATTCGGTGTCATCACTTCTTCATCACTCTTAGCACTAGTTTCCCCTCTCCGCTTGGCCGGCTGAAGGCCCCTCCCTGTGTGGAGGTAGTGTTTGGATGTAACTATCATCTTCCCTTCCCCACGATCCCCCCTTGCATGGGGTGTAGTGTTGTAATAGCTTAAACAGGTCAAGCTACCCCGGCGCGGCGTGTGGGGAACCCACGCTTCCCCGCTCGCCCTCGTCTCCGAGCGGGACCAGTTTCTTCAAACCAGTCGAGTGAGTGCTCTATAACCTTGCTCTAATTCATGCTTGTTCTTTCAATATTAGTTCATAGTTCCGCTGGCCGTGAGAGTGAGAGCTCGATCCTCAAGCCCCGTTGCTTTGAGTGATCACCGTGGGAAGAGAGAGTAACCCGGTGCCTTTGGCACTTTGTCGGCCCCATTGAATTGGGCATCCACAACCTTTGGGATTCAAATCTTGGAGCAACGGGTGAGCAGTCATCGACATCGGTCCGTTTGATTGCGATTGTGCTTGTTTGTTTAAGTCCTAGGTTGTGTCACATCAACAAGTCTGGCGGGGTATCTCTATTTTTAACCCCATTCTTCATTTTTTTTGTCATTTTCTTTCTCTTTTTTTTTGTCATCGTCTTTTCTGGAACTAGAACTTTCATTCTATGGACCATGGCGCCACATGTTTATTATGGATACACGATCATCGATGTGGGTGTCGACATCAATGTAAAGGGAAATAGGGTTTCATGATCTATCCAGACGAAAGGGTCTGAATTGATTTAAAGAGCTGTGTCGTGTTTTGTCAGAGCAGACGGAAAGTCTACTCCGGATGGGTTTTAGCATCGATCAGGCAGCGTGCCAACCGATCAACAGCAGGTTTCATCATTGGTATTGGGCTCATACCAATGCAAGGACTTCATATTTTTCGTCGGGATAGATGTAAGGTCTAAACCGGGCAGGTTTCATCGTTGATCGGGCAGTGTGCCAGTCGACCAGCAGCAGGTTTCATCGTCGGTGAGACGTATGGTAGGTTTCATCAGAATAGATGTAAGATCTAGACTTGATGGGATTCATCATGGTGGATCTTAGACAAAAATAAGTGGAAGTGTTTTATCAGAACAGACGGAAGGTCTATCCCGAGGTGGGCCCCCTTTTTTTTGCATTGATCAAGGCAATATGCCTTGTGATCAACGGGGTTTCATCATCAGGTGGGACTTTATGATGATCATCCTTCTCGGAGTTTTATCAGGCAGGGTGAAAAAGGGAATTTTAAATTACCACATTACTAACCCAAACGCCCTTTCGGGTTTTTGCCGGAGCCATCCCCCTCTTACTTTTGCCCACGCGCCCTTTCGGGTTTGCACGTGGCGGGGTACCCGATTTTACCTGCAGTGCCCTTTCGGGTTTTCACCACAGCTGGATTTTGGGCCATTTTTGCACTTCTCCTAACATAGGAGTAAGTCTGGCGGGGTATCTCTATTTTTTTAACCCCATTTTTTACTTTCTTTTTATTCTTTCTCTCTCTCTTTTTTTTAGAGGGTGACAGGTCGGAATGCCACCAGATCAAGATAAGGGTAGCTTGGCTAGGGTGGAGTGCCACTAGACCAAGAGAGGGGTAGCTCGGTTAGGGCGGAGTGCCACTAGACCAAGAAAGGGTAGCTTGGTTAGGACGGAGTGCCACTAGACCAAGGAAGGGGTAGCTCGGTTAGGGCGGAGTGCCACTAGACCAAGGAGGGGTAGCTCGGTTAGGGCGGAGTGCCACTAGACCAAGGAAGGGGTAGCTCGGTTAGGGCGTAGTGCCACTAGACCAAGGAAGGGGTAGCTCGGTTAGGGCAGAGTGCCACTAGACCAAGAAAGGGGTAGCTTGGTTAGGGCGGAGTGCCACTAGACCAAGAAAGGGGTAGCTCGGTTAGGACGGAGTGCCACTAGACCAAGAAAGGGGTAGCTCGGTTAGGGTGGAGTGCCACTAGAACAAGAAAGGGGTAGCTCAGTTAGGGCGGAGTGCCACTAGACCAAGGAAGGGGTATTTTGTCCGATTGCTCGGGGAATGGTTGCGCTGCATGATACAGCTTTAGATGCCTTCCGTTGAGTGGCGAGAATTGAATTTCCCCTCGATAGTTGACAACCACGTAGGCTCCTCCCTCGTAGACCCTCTGGACTACGTACGGGCCTAGCCAGTTAACAGCAAGCTTGTCTTTTGGATTGGAAGCCATGACTTCCCTTTTCTTGACCATGACCAGGTCTCCCTTCTTGAATTCTCGCCCTTTGACGAGCTTATTGAAGGCATTTGCCATGCGGGCTTGGTACATCTGGATAATTCTCTGGGCTTGCAGACGCTTACCCTCCAATTCAGCCAGTTCTTCAAGTCGTCTTTCAGCATTGGTTTGTTCGTCGCGAACTAGGCCATGCTGGACTGCAATCCTGAGTGATGGCACCTCCAGCTCTATAGGGACTACTGCCTCGGAGCCGTACACCAGCGAATAGGGCGAGCAACCCGTGGGGGTTTTATAGACAGTGCGATATGCCCATAGTGCTTCATACATCCTTTCAACCGAGTCTTTTTTATTAGAACTGACGACCTTGGCCAGCAGGGTGCACAGTTTCTTGTTGAAGGCTTCAGCCAGCCCATTTGCTTGTGGATTGTAAGGCGTGGAAGTCCTTCATTCTATTTTATACTTCTCGGCAAGCCGATATACCTTCTGGTTCTTGAAGTGAGGGGACCCCGAATCGGAAGATGATATTATGCTTGATGAATCTGGCAACCAACTCACCAGTCACTTCTCTGAGTGCTACTGCCTCCGCCCACCTGGAGAAGTAGTCCGTTATAGCCAAGATGTACTTCTGTCCAGCTGAAGAAGTCGGTAGTGGCCCGACTACATCAGTTCCCCACTGAGCAAAAGGCCAGCTGGGAATCGTAGGGTGTAGAGTTACAGGAGGCCTCCTGGGTGTTGTGGACGCACTAAAATTCGCTTGGATATTGTGGCTTCGTCTATTGGGTGCGTGGGCGTGCCAGTCACAGAAGTGACAATTTATTTGGGCTCCGAATAGCCCATGGTGCGCTCGCATCTGACTTCGTCAGACGATTGTGTGGTTCGTGTCGGGACCGAATCCCGTCGCGCCATGAAGGTCACGACGTCATTTACATCCCCCATACGAGGGAATACCCTTGATTAATTGCCGAAACTAGGGGCCCCGCGGCCGAAAAGAATAATACTAGTTGTGCGAGAGAGATAGGGAATAGATCACGCTGAGGGTGGTATTCAGACCACAAACCGCTGGTCGTGTCGGTCACACGTGGACCTTTCATATTCGGACACGGGTCCGTGATGGGAACGCGGCGAGAAAAGCCGGGACGAATCAGTTCAAATTTCTGCCGAGCACCCGGCAATTTTTGTGATGACTCGGAGGGCGTCCGGAACGAGGAACAAACCCGGTCTGATTGAGATGTCGGCCCGAGACTAGGTCGGGACCGGACCATGTCGGGATGACTCCCAAGATCCGAGCCCGGCCTGAGAGGGCAACATTATTGTTCCTTTTGCCCCGGGTCACGGGGAGAGATGGGGCTGCAGTGTGGGCCCTAGAGTCTTTTATTTGGGGTCTTCTTAGTTATATGTTCTGATTTCTGATTTGCCATTTACTACCCCTTTTTTTGTGCCTTTGTCCAGGATGATTTCTCTTCTTTTATTCATCAATGTTGTTACTGCTATCATTATTTGCTTTACTATTTTTTATTACCCCTCCCACCTCTTTTATCATTATTAATGTTGCACATTCGGGGTCCTTCGATTAGCGTAATTTTATTAATTCATTTGTTGTTGTTAAGGCCCTTATCATGATATATCTGTGTGTGTATGTGGTGTACCGGGGAAGGAGAAATAGGAGTGCACCGCTGGAGGCAGGAGTGTGCCGCTGGGAAACGGAGGGGCGTACCGCTGGGAGGCAACGAGGGGCGTGCCGCTGGAGCTTAAAGGGGCGTACCGCTGAGGCCAATAAGGGCGTACCGCTGGAGGTAACAAGGGGGGGTGTGTGCCGCTGGAGACTGAGAGGAGTGTGCCGGGGAAGGTAATAGGGGTGTACCGCTGGGTTGAAAGGAGTGTGCCGCTGAAAGCAGGAGAGTGTGCCGGCAAAGGGAAACGGGGGGCGTACCGCTGGGAGGCAACAAGGAGTGTGCCGCTGAAAGCTGCAACGGTGATGGCCAGGGGAGGCGTACCGGTGAAAGGGTGAGGTGATCATGACGCTGGAGGCTGACTAGAGTGCACCGTTGAAGGGCCAATCAGGGCGTGATGGTGGAGGTTTGATCAGTTTTCGATTATTTGATTTAAGGCTTTTCTTTTCTTCTTATCTTAACGTTCATATGGTTTTATACAAAATTCCTCCCTTTGTTCGTTCTCTTTGTTCCGTTCGATCTTCT
The DNA here is from genome assembly GCA_022559845.1 of Amorphophallus konjac. Taxonomy (NCBI): domain Eukaryota; kingdom Viridiplantae; phylum Streptophyta; class Magnoliopsida; order Alismatales; family Araceae; genus Amorphophallus; species Amorphophallus konjac. The sequence continues at coordinate 241,430,171 of CM040127.1, forward strand.
TTCTTACGGGTCGGACGTTCGGGCTGCCGGGTAGTTAGTTGGCTCGGCTCAGTTCTCGCCGTGATGCCGGCAGTGGTTTGATGAGTTGGAAGGTTTCGTCAGTTATCTTGCTTGTTTGTTGCCTCCTTTTGCCTCTTTTAATTGTTTATTAGTTTCTCACAAAAATTCGGCAGCATCTCCCCTTGACCTAGGGCGTAAGGGAGATACAGGGAACGCGCCCACCTGATGTGGCGGAACCCGACAACTGGAGGTGGGCCCCCCCCGGGGGGGGGGGGGGGGGCAACACCTTTACAGAGCCTCGGAAAACACGAAGGAGAACGACAGACCGAAGACATCTAAGGGGCCTGGACTGGGACTGGACAAGGAATAAGCTGCTGAGGGACTGAAGGGTGTGCCGCTAAGGGCTGAACAGGGGGTGTGCCGCTGAGGGCCGAGCAGGGAGGTGTGCCGCTGAGGGCTGAACAGGGTGTGCCGTTGAAGGCTAAGACCAATGGGCGTGCCGCTGAAGGCCAAGGGTGGGCGTACCGCTGAAGGCCAAGGCCAATGAGGCGTGCCGCTGAGGGCTGGAAAGGTGTGCCGGCCAAAGGCCGGAAAGGTGCACCGCTGGGGGGCTTGAAAGGGGCTGCATGTATGGGCTGGGAGACTTGACGACGGTTCAGGAAAAGAGGAGGAAGAGACGGGGGGTTTCAAGGCCGGAAGTGGCCTATTAGTTACTGGGTGATCAGGAAGAAAGTAAGGGTACCTCCCCTTCTCCTCAAGCCCGGGGACATGGTAGATGGCCATGGAAGGGAATGAGGAGCTCGCGGAGCCAAGGTTAGCAGAGGGGGACCTACATTGACGTGGAGGACCCTAAGGATGCCGGAGGGATGGGGAGACGGAGGGAGGAACGGATAGTCCGTCAAAAGCCCGCAAGGCCTAGCATAAAACATCAAAAGAAAAAAAAAACGAGGAGAAACTCGGAGAGGATGGTTTGCATTCATGAGAATCAAGAGGGCGTGGCCCTACATATATATTGCAAAAGCAAACCCCCAGATGGGGCCATGGACAAAAGGGAGAAGGACAAAGAACCCCCAGGAGGAATGGGATACAAGAGAGACGAAAACATCCGGGCCTAAGACATTGGCCACTATCCCCAACCCTTTCCCCCAATACAACAAGCTCTCTCTCTCTTACTCTTGTTTCTTCCCGGTGGCCGTCGGACGGAGCACAGGCCGGGAGGGCCTCTTCTTCTCTTCTTTCATCTCCTCTTTCTCCTGTGTGTGCCCTCTACTGTTGGAACCTCTTCTCCTCTCTCTGTTCGTCTCTGGCCGTTCTCCCCCCTTTTTTTGTGTTTTAACAGGAGGCTTTTATACTCCCAGCCACCGACGACTTCGAGCACGACCGTCGAAGGCGGGAAGCCGGCTGTGATGATGGGTTTGACCTGCTCCTGTCCTGGCTGTCAGTGGGGTAGCCTGCGTGGCCCAACCCATGGTTGACACCTCATAGAGCTCACTGCGCGCCAAGGATGCATAGGGCATGGGCTTCACGTCGTCTTGCCGTTGAAAAGCTTCAACGCTGTGCCGCTGGCGAGCTGAAAAGGCGTGCCGTGGGGGAGCCAAAAGGGCTTACCGCTGGGAGCACAAAACAGCCGTGCTGCTGAACAGCCCTGAGGGCGTGCCTCTGAACACCCTTGAGGGCGTGCCGCTGAACAGCCCCGAGGGCGTGCCGCTGAACAGCCCCGAGGGCGTGCCGCTGAACACCCAAAGGGGTGTGCCGCTGAACCCCAAAATGGGTGTGCCGCTGAACACCCAAAGGGGTGTGCCGCTGAACCCCAAAAATGGGGTGTGCCGCTGAACACCCAAAAGGGTGTGCCGCTGAACACCTAAAGGGGTGTGCCGCTGAACCCCAAAATGGGGTGTGCCGCTGAACCCCAAAGGGGGTGTGTTTCTGAGCCGGTTGTTAGCACGAGCTGTGGCACATTTAATTTTCTTCGAGGCCCAGGGATTGTGGGACTCTTTGTGCTTGGTTTCTCTTCACTATCGCGACTCCCGGAGGCGGCTTTGCGACAGTTTCTCCCGGGGCTTATTCACTCGAGCCGCTGTTGATAATGGGCCGAGTGGGACATCAGGGTATGCAATTTTCGATGTCCACAAATGCCCCCCACCCATGGGTAGCGCGGGCGAAGGATGAGCCGAGCGGTGCCCGTGGGTGTACTTGTTTCTTTTCTCTTCGTCGGTGTCGACGGGGTGTCGAGAGCCGACCTCGTTTGTTGTTTGTTGGTTTCTTTGTCAGTGCCGACGGGGTGCCGGGAATTGAAGCAGCATATTGGTCTCTTCGTCTCTTCATCAGTGCCGACGGGGTGTCGGGAACTGAAGCACTTTGTCTTTTTGTCTCTTCATCAGTGCCGACGGGGTGTCGGGAACTGAAGCAATTTGTTGTTGGTCTCTTCATCAGTGCCGGCGGGGTGTCGGGAACTGAAGCAGCATATTGGTCTCTTCATCAGTGCCGACGGGGCGTCGAGAACTGAAGTAGTATGTTGGTCTCTTCATCAGTGCCGACGGGGCGTCGGGAACTGAAGTAGCATATTGGTCTCTTCGTCTCTTCGTCAGTGCCGACAGGATGCCGGGAACTGACCTGGTTTGTTGATCTCTTGGTCTCTTTGCCAGTGCCGACGGGATGTCGGGAACTGACATGCTTTGTTGGTCTTTTGGTTTCTTCGCCAGTGCCGACAGGGGGGTCGGAAGCTGACCTGGTGTGTTGTCTCTTTGTCTCTTCGTCAGTGCCGACAGGATGTCGGGAACTGACTTGGTTTGTTGATCTCTTGGTCTCTTCGCCAGTGCCGACAGGGTGTCGGGAGCTGGCCTGGTTTGTTGTCTCTTTGTCTCTTCGTCAGTGCCGACGGAAAGTCGGGAGCTGACATGCTTTGTTGGTCTCTTAGTCTCTTTGTCTCTTAGTCTCTTCGTCAGTGCCGGCAGGATACCGGGAACTGACCTGGTTTGTTGATCTCTTCTTGTCTTTTCTTTCTCTTTTTTTTTCTTTTTCTCTTTTCTCTTCTTTTTTTTTTTTGTACCACATTATCGATACAAGCGCCCTTTCGGGTTTTCGCCGGTACCGGCCCCCTCTTGCTTTTGCCCACGCGCCCTTTCGGGTTTTCACGTGGTGGGGTACCCAATTTTGCCTGTGGCGCCCTTTCGGGTTTTCGCCACAGCCGGGTTGTTGCCATTTTTGCCCTTGTCCCCGTGTAGGGGCAAGTCCGGCGGGGTATCTCTATTTTTAACCCCATTTTCTTTTCTTTCCCTTCCTTTTTTTAACAAACGAGTGATATATATATGTCGGTTAGGGCACGAAGCCTTGCGTCGGAAGGTAAGGCTTATTCGTTGGCAAGAAGAAAATGCCAGCGCAACGGGAGAATCCGTGCCGATTCGGACGTAAGGTCCGTAATGGCAATATTGTGCGGAGCGGGTGGCTAGGGCCCGAGGCCTTGTAGCAGAGAGGGACTTATTCATTGGCAAGGGACTAATGTCAGCGCAAGGATAGAGATTCTACCGATCCGGGCGTAAGGCCCGTGATGGCGACTTTATGTGACGGAAGGTGGCTGAAGCACAAGCCTATATGCCAGGGACGGTCTTGTTCGGTTGTAGGGTAGTGGTGCCACTGTGAGGTAAAGTTACAGGGATAGAGTTGCAAGGGTAAAGGTGTCTTTGCTTGTGCAGACGCCCGTCCGTATAGGATTGTGAGGAGGGAACGTTCCCTCAGAAGGATCTTATTATTATTTTTTTTTTGTGCCTCATTTATGTATACATAAGTATATATATAAGTGGATGTATATATGTGTGTGCATTTATATACATATATATATATATATATATATATATATATATATATATATATATATATATATATATATTCATATTTATTTGGTAAAGTTCTTTTGCTTCCGCCCCCTTTTTTTATTCCCCTTTTTCTTCTTTTATTCTCCCTCTCTTTTTTTTCTTTTATTCTCCTCTCTCTTTTTTTATCCCTCCTTTTTTGTTTATCTTCCCCCTCTTTTTCCTTTTCTTTTCTTTCCTTTTTTTATTCGTTCTTCCCCTCCCCTCTCCCTTTTTATTATTTTTTATTTTCCTCTTCTTTTTCTTCTTTTCTCCTTTTTGTGTCCCCCCCCTTTTTTTTATTTCCCTTCTCTTTTTTTGCCGTATAAAAGGGGCGGGGGCGGTTCATTCGAACCACCCCCGTTCAAACTCCCCCTCCCTCTTCTCTCTCTTCAGCATACGAAACGCTCCCCTTCTCTCTTGCCTTCTTCTTCCTCCAACAGCGGACGCCACCGCGAGCGCCGTCGCCGTCATCGCCGTTGCCGTGGTGAGGGCACCACAGTGGAGCCCCCTCTCCCTTTCTCTTCTTTCGTCTTCCCCCTCTCCGTCCTTCCCCTCTTTTTTTTTTACTTCTCTTTCCTTCCCCTTCTTCTCGCCGTGATCGGGGCAGTGGAACCCTAAGGCCCCCTCTCTTCTTCTTCTCCTTCTCCGTTCTTCCTTTTGCTCTCTTCCTCTCCCTTCTTCTCCTTCATCTCCGGCGTCGTGGGCGACCACCGGTGAGCGGGCGTGAGGGTGCGCCGGGGAGAGGCCATCGGGGCGCGCCGTGGAGGGTGTCGGGAGTGACCAGTGGAAGTGTGCCGGGGAAGTGCTCCGAGGGCGTGCCGGGGAAGCTTGAAGGACTGTGCCGGCGAAGGGCTCCATGGGCGTACCGGGGAGCGGCTGATTCAGCTGGTGTGCCGGGGAAGCTTCGAGGGAACCGTGCCGGTGAAGGCTATCTGGGCGTGCCGGGGAAGGCACTAGGCAGTGGGTGTACCGGGGAAAACTCTGGGAGAGGTGTGCCGGCGAAAGCAGTCCGCCCTGGGTGCACCGGGGAAGCCGTTGTTAGGGGGTGCCGGGGAAGCTGCCACAGGGTGTGCCGGCGGGGGCCACTCTGAGGTGTACCGGGGAGCGGGCTTAGGCAGTGTACCGGTGAAGGCCTCCGGGGGGGGTTGTGCCGGCGAAGGACTGCCCCGGGGGCGTGCCGGGGAAGCACGCTGGCGGGTGTACCGGCGAAGCCTTAGCAGGGCTGTGCCGGCGAAGGAGGGCACCAGGGTGTGCCGGGGAAGCACGCTGGCGGGTGTACCGGCGAAGCCTTAGCAGGGCTGTGCCGGCGAAGGAGGGCACCAGGGTGTGCCGGGGAAGCACCCAGGGGGTGCACCGGTGAGGGCTTTAGGCAGCATATGGGGGGATTTTTAGCTAAGGAAGATGACTCCTTCGACCGGCGGACTTCTGGTGTTGCCTCTCGGGGCCCACCATGCTTTGTTGGGGCCGTCACTCCTTGTGGACGCGCACCCGTGTTTTTCCCTTACGCCTCTGGCCTAGGGGAAACTCTGCCGAAATTTCGTCAGAAATTGGCAATGCCTTATTTATTTTATTTGTAGTAAAGCCCCTTTGCAGTTTTTCATTTCCCTTTGCCTGTGGCCTATTCTGATCTTCTGCTTGTGCGTCTTTGCAGACAAATGGCTGCCCCAAGTGGATCTTCCGCCCCTGCTGTTGCTGTTGGTGCCGACCTCATCCCGCGGGGTCCCGTGCCGGCAGTCACATGGCTCAATATGGAAGACCTGGACCGTGAACATGGGGAGATAGCCGCCTTGGCTGAGTCATCGGGGTCTTACCGTGAAAGCATGGACGTCCGCAGACTTGTCAGGGTTGAAAGCGGCTTCACATTCGATCGGGCCACCGGGGAATACAGGAAGGATTTCCCGAAGGATAGGCACCTCATTCGATTTCTGAAGCATTTGAGCTCTCGAGAGGGGCGGGATTATCGCGTCATAAAGGCGGCCGAGCGGGCGATCCTGCATGCCCGAGACAGTCTGCTGTACAGCGTCCCCAGGAGCATTCCGATGTATCTGGTGGGAGAAGCCCGGGAATGGAAGCCGGTCCTGGGGATCGAAGGGGTGCTGCCGGCTGAAGATAAATTGGTGCGAGCCCCTCAGTTCACGCCAGCAAGGTGGGACATGTCTGCGGGGAAGGTGCATGGCGAGTCGCCCCGATTTGGTTTATTCTTGGCTCCCCTGAAATGGGGTTATAGGGAGGAGCCGTTCATATTGGACTGTTTGGCCATCAGGTTCAAGTACGAACTATCACTGGGCTGGTTCGGGGAGCTGAAGCTTCAAGACGCCCACAGCTTCCGAGAAGGGGCGGTGGAGTTCACGGAATATGTACTGTTCAACTACGCCCCGTTGCTGGTCCGAGTTGGCATCTATCACAGCGTGTACGCTTCCCGGTATGGTTATCCCATCTCCAAGGGTCTCTGTTGCGGTATGATAGAAGTATTTAGTGCGGAGACCAATACCTTCTACACGGCAGAGGGAGAGACTTCACTTGATTTGTGGAGCCTAAGCCAGCTGAGCGGCTTGCCCATTGACGGGGAGCCTTATGAAGAAGTATGCCTCCCGGACTTGATCAAAGACGAGACTAACGGGGACGGCTATTATTCTCTGGGGTATTCATACCGGTACCTGATGAAGGCGTACCGGGAGCTGTACCAGCTGTCGCACAAGGGGAAGCAGCCCGCCCGTGGGGATAGGAAACGGGTGCGTATGGCGGTATGGCTGGAATATTTCTATGATGGGCTGAAGCAGTATGAAGATTTTCCTTGCGTTGGCACCGCTGTTGCTCGCAAGAAACGTGCGAAGCCCAAGCATGATGTGAAGATCCCCTCCAGGGGACGTCGGAGCGGGGCCAATCCGATGGGGGTCGACCCACAAACTCACTGTGCCGCCTATCTGACGTACTGGCTGTGTTCATTTGCCATGCCGTACGGGGACGAGACCGTGATCCGGCCAGATGCCATCTACCCGGCGTGCCAGATGGCGTGGGGTGTCAAACTTTCTCTGTGCCCGGCGGCGCTCTGTTTGATTTATAAGGCCCTGGGAGACATCAGCACGCACCAGTTCCCGAGGCAGGCCCGGTACGTGTGCCCACTGCATTTCTTCAACGCGTGGGTTTGTTCACTGTTTCCGGAGTTCGCCCCGCGAGTCCTTCAGGATTGGGGGCTGGTGCCGAGGATGCTGGAGTTCGCGAGTGCAGAGCCGGCTTCCACTTCCATGCGGATGTATGATATTCGGGGCCGGTTGACCACGGTTCCCCGGGATGCAGCCGGTACCATTCATTTCTGGACGCTGGCCGCACATTCAAGCCCCCTCGTGAATAATAAGAGGGAATGCAAGGATGACCAGGTGGAGAGGTATGTCCACCCTATCAGCCAGGAAAACGTGGTGCGCCCGTTGCTGGAGCCCGAGCTGAGGGATTGGGCGCTGGCTATCCGCCCGAGCGTGTTGGTGTTCCGGAAGGGAGACAACGTACTGCTGGAGCCGTATTACCCCTTCCGATTTGGCCGCAACTTCGGGTATGACCAGCATATCCCTGCTTATCATGCGCAATTCGGCTTGCCTTCGCGGAACGTCCGGGGAAGTGCGGTCGCCGAGCACGCTAGAAGCTGGTGGGACTTCTTCCACCGGGCGGACTCTGCCTCCTTCAGGGTGCCAGCCCCGGGTCGCGTGCCCCGAGTGACCGAAGACTATATAAAGTGGTGGAATGCCCGGACGGCTTTCTATCGGTTGCACAAGACCGATTGTTGGGATGGCGCCGAAAGGAGATTCCTTAGCCGGCAACCGGTGCCAGTACTTGACATTGAGCCAGATCATCTTCTTCGGCTCAAGAACAGGCAAGAGAAGGAGGTGGCGACATATATGATGGCTCGTCGGGAAGCCCGGGATAGGAGGCCGACGCCGAAAGTGGAGCTGCCTCCAGTGGCGAAGGACAGCTATCAGAAGACGCTGAGGGATCTGTGCCGGGTAGGAAGTGACCGTCTGGACCTCATCAATTATCCATTCCCCATAGAGGAAGAGGGGACTCCCGCCAAGAGCTGGCGTCCGGAGAGAGACTTGGCCTGCCCGTATCGCACGTTCGTGAGGCGGGAGGAGAGGAAGCCCGAGAATTACAAGGATACCACGTGGCTATATATCCTCCTCCGGGTGAATGGGATGAGGATTGAAGATGTGACGGCCTCCATCCTGGGCAAGCGCCTGCACATCCCTTATTATTATGCTGATGGGTGGGGCATGGACCACTTCAATCTTTTCTGTCACCTTTCTTCCAAGAAGCATGCGGATCTGGCCAACCTCACGGACCGGTGTCAAACTATTGAGGACGTTTGTTGGCTAGTCCGGGAGGCGGCACGTCGGGACAAGGAGATATCCCTGAGCTACTGGCCGATCACGCTGCGGCTGTACACTGGCCCTCATGGTATTCAGTTCCCTCTTGCTCTTCGGTTTTGTCCCTCAGCGCTGCGGCTTTCGCGGTGAGCTAGGTACTAATGGTATATGCATGTTCGTTCTTTCCCCTCTTTTCTTTGCAGACCATCCCGACAGCACGCAGATGGCCACGTACCGGAATCTCCTCCGGCTGGTGAAGAAGCCTGCGTATTTTGAAGCCGCGCCGCTGGCCCCGACCACGGCTCCTTTGCCTAAGGCTGCGAAGAGGCCCCGGGCTAAATCGCCTGTGAAGAAGGCGGTGGACGCCGCCAAGGCGGCTAAGCAGCGGGATACAAAGCGGAGGAAGACAGAAACGGCTAAGGCTTCGACGGCTGTTCCTCTGGCGCCACTAGTCCCGTCTTTCGAGGAATTCGAAGCTGCCCGTCCCGAGCCAGGTCAACCTGCCGGTCAGTGTTCCCGATCATTAGCGCGTCTCTTGAATCTCCCCCCCCCTTTTATTTTGGAGTGGAGTCTTGACACCTGGATACTTCTTTTGTCTCAGCTTCTATGGGAGAGCCCGTGCCCTCGCCTGACATGGGTGAAGTTGCGGTCCCGGCAGAGTCGACCCCGGCGGCGGCTCCGGCTCCCTTGCCGCCGGCAACGGGAAGGCCCCGGGCACAGTCGCCCGTTAAGAAGGCACTGGCTGCTGCCAAGGTGGCCAGGCAAAAGACGGTAAAACGGCAGCGGACCGAGGCATCCCCGGCTCCGACGGCAGCCTCGCCGGTGGCCCCTGTCTTGTCCTTCGAGGAATTCGAAGCCACGCAGACCGAACCGAGCCGCGAAGCTGGTGAGATTCATCGGCCGCCCGTGTCGTCCGCGGTCGACCGGCCTCCCGAGTTGGCCTCGGATTCGCGCATGGCGACGATGCGCTTCTATCTCGCGGGCAGCACGGAGGAATCGGCGCCCGTGTTGCTCCCGGGCGAGGGCACGGCTGGGACTCCCGGGAAGGGTTTGCCTGTTGAGGAAGCCCGTGGGTCATCTCGTGTCGCAGGAACTGAAGGGGGTAAATATTTTCGACTATACGGTTAACTCCCCTTTTTTTTGTCCTGGGGGCCAGTAGATTCAGCATGGCTTATCTTCCTTTGCATGACAGGCGTTGCCGCGGCGGCCACCAAGTCATTGTGGCCTGATCTCGACCTCCCGATGACGCTGACATATGTGAGGAGGAAGAAGATCGGAGTACAAGCCTCGCCTAGCCCGAGGGAGGACGTGCTGGACAGAGACTCTGAGGAGGAAGCTCCTCTGCCGGCCCAGGCCGAGCCGACGGCGGTCGAGTCTCCGCCTGGGGAAGAGGTAGATTACAACTACTCTTCCGACGAAGCAGCTCCTGACGAGGGCGTGTCCGGGGCATCGGAGCCGCCCGAGCCGGTCTTCGGGGCCCCCTTGCTTGCTGGCTCCCCGAGCCTTGTGGGGAAGACCGCCGTGAGTGTGAGCTTGTTTAGGCCGGCTCTCCCTTCCCTTTTTGTGATTGACTGACAACTTTATTCCCCCCCTTTTTTTTTAGGATTTTCAAGAACCGGCCGAACTTGAGGTCGCAGAGGAGGCTGCCCCGGCTGCGCTGATCGACCGCCCAACAGGGGTCGATGCCGTCATGGGCAAATTGGCTCTTTTACTCGCCGCCCTTCGAGGGGAAATGCCCGCGGAGCCCTCCGGTACTACCAGAGTGGCGGGCGAGCCTCTGGAGGAGGGGGAGATCGCGCCTGAAGGTAGCATCATCCCAGCGGCCGAGGTGAGTACGTGGGCTCCACGGTCTCCCTTTTGCATGGTTTATTTTAGATGGCGAATAGCTGATTCCCATTCCCATGGTCAGGCGATGCCGATATCGGGGAAGGCGCCTGGTCGTATCCGGAAGGCAGTGGCCAAGCGGAGACCGAGCATTGGCCCGATAGCGGTGGAGGGGCCGGCTCCAGTCTTGGGCTTGGAGAGAGAGAGCCTGGCTGCGCTCGTGGAAGCGGGACGTTTACCCCAGTTGGTGGTTTCGCTTCCGCCCTTCCCGAAACTCCCGGCTCAGATGGAGGACCCGCTCTTGCAGCAGATATTTGCGGGGCTCCGTGCGCATCTGGAGGGATCTCAGCCGCGAGCGAGGAGTTCATGGGTGGCGGCTTCGGGCCTGGCCTTACTCGAAGCTCCTCCTCTAGCCGAGGTAACGGCCCCTGCACCCCTGCCCCTTGGAGGAGTGGCAGAGTCGGGCCAGACGGAGGCAGAGGGGGCAGGTGACCTCCAAACGATGGGGGCACCGGAGGCTTCGGCAATGGTCTTTTCCTTTCCCCAGGCAATGGTCGGCCAAGAGTCTCTCGTCGAGCTACGCCGGCCGGGCGACTTGACCCTCGCCCTTCCTTCATCTTCAGTGGCGGCAGATACCGACCTGTGGGCAGAGGTGGACAGCACCGTGGAATTCACCCCTCCGGTCGTGCCCTCAGTTAGTCACACGTCCTCAGAAGCGCCAGTCCGTCAGATGCTGATCACTTTACGGACGATGCTTCTCGCCGATGCTTCTCTGTCGTATCGGGAGGTGCATACCATCGTGACGCAATTAACGGGGGCGCTGCAAGTGCTTGGCTGTCCGCTGGGGGAATGGTCACGGCGGGTCTTGCTATTATTGAAGTACGTCAAGCGCCGTGAATTCCTGGAGTCTCAAGCTCCTGATGAGCGCGCCGCTCTAGATGCTCAGGCAGACGAATATCTGCGGATCCTAAAGGCCCGACGCTATGGTAGAGAACGCCACGGAAAGGCCTTAGAGGAAGGCGAAGGCAACGTTCGTTCCTTCAGGAGCCGGATCGAGGAGCTAGAGGGCTATCTCGCTGCGGCTAAACTTGGCCTCGCCGAGGCGGAGAGGGCGGTGGCAGAGGAGAGGGAAGCTCTTGCCGTCGCCGACGTTGAAACGATGTCCGTCGAAGCGGAGCTCGCCCGTCTTGAGGGATTGAGGGGCCGGCTGCGCGACATGACGAACTTCCCTTACGTCGGGATCCTCCCCCTCGAGGACATCTTCAGGGACATCGACTGAGCGTCGCATCCCTTGATTTCTCCCCTTTTTTGAATGTAACACAGGGGTATGCCCCGCGGCAGATGTAGTTAATCCTCTTTTGAATAGAGCAAAGCATTTATGATTTCACGCGTTCCTGGTGTATGCATTTATCCCGGAGGGAGCGTTCCCACCCCTCTTTCTCTTCCGTGCATATTGTTTTCTCCTTCCTCTTCCCTCGCTCTTGTATCTTTCCCCCCTTTTCGTGTAGGGGCCCATTGGCAGGGTATGAGTCTTTACGGGGATTCACTTTGGAAGGACCAGGCAGGGACCCGTGTCAGGGTACAGGAGAGTGCTCGCCTTCCCAGGGGGAGGATGAGGGGACCACTCCACCATACCGAACGGGCAACTCCCTGGTTTTGCCGCAATATTGGAAGCGCGTGCTGGTCTCGAGTGAGGGGTACTTGGCCAGAGACCCCTTTTGCCGTTCAGAGGTGGCGGATAGAAAGGTCTGTTTAGTTAGTGACTTAGACGGGAGGTCTGATCCAAAGGGGTGCTCGCCCCCCGGGGAGGATGGAGAGAAGAGTTCGTCTAGTCAATGACCCGGACGTGAGGTCCGAGCCAAAGGGGTACTCACCGCCCGGGAAGGACGGAGAGAAGAGTTTGTCTAGTCAATGACCCGGACGCGAGGTCCGAGCCAAAGGGGTGCTCCCCGCCCGGGGAGGACGGAGAGAAGAGTTTGTTTAGTCAATGACCCGGACGTGAGGTCCGAGCCAAAGGGGTACTCACCGCCCGGGAAGGACGGAGAGAAGAGTTTGTTTAGTCAATGACCCGGACGCGAGGTCCGAGCCAAAGGGGTACTCACCGCCCGGGAAGGACGGAGAGAAGAGTCTGTTTCTTTCTTTTTAAATCAATTTTGGTACCCCCGCTGATGCGGGGCGATGACTGGAAATGGGGGGCGTTCCCCCTTTCTGGCTTCTCTTTTTTTCTCTCTTTTTTTTTCTTCTTTTTTTTGCTTCTTCCTTCTTTCTCTTTCCATTTTTGCTTCTTCTTTTTTTTTGTCTTTCTTCTCTCTTCCTCTTTCCATTTTTTTGCTTCTTCTTCTTTTTTTGTCTTTCTCTCTTTTTTGCTTCTTCTTTCTTTCTCTTTCCATTTTTGCTTCTTCTTTTTTGTCTTTCTTCTCTCTTCCTCTTTCCATTTTTTGCTTCTTCTTTTTTTGTCTTTCTTCTCTCTTCCTCTTTCCATTTTTTGCTTCTTCTTTTTTTTGTCCTTCTCTCCTTTTTTGCTTCTTCTTTCTTTCTCTTTCTATTCCTTTCTTCCCTTTTTCGGGAACCCGGCTGGTGGCCGAATCATTCGGACATTAATCACGCAAATCCGCCCCAAAAATGGGGCGAAGAGTAATATTATTACCTGAATGGGGGCGCTGGGGCATGGTACAGCCTCAAGTGCCTTCCATTAAGAGGCGGGAATTGAACCTCCCCGCGGTGGTTGACAATTACATAGGCTCCGCCTTCGTAGACTTTCTGGACTACGTAGGGTCCGAGCCAGTTCTCGTTTAGCTTACCTTTGGGGTTGGCCGCCATGAGATCTCTTCTCTTGACCATGACAAGGTCACCCTTCTTGAATTCGCGTTCCCTGACGAGCTTGTCAAAGGCGCGTGCAATCCGGGCCTGATAGACCTGGATATTCTGTTGGGCTTGAAGCCGCTTTCCTTCCAGACTGGAGAGTTCATCGAGCCTTCGCTCGGTGTTGGTCTGCCCTTCGGGGACAAGCCCATGCTGAATGGCGACCCTGAGGGACGGTATCTCCAGTTCGACGGGGATGATTGCTTCCGAGCCATATACGAGAGAGAAGGGCGAGCAGCCCGTTGGGGTCTTGTATACGGTTCGGTACGCCCAAAGTGCTTCATACATTCTTCCTTCCCAGTCCCTTTTGTTAGGGCTAACAGTCTTGGCCAGGAGAGTGCAGAGTGTCTTATTGAAAGCTTCGGCCAGCCCATTAGCTTGTGGATTGTAAGGAGTTGAGGTTCTCCAATCAATTTTGTATTTTTCTGCTAGTCGGTAGACTTTCTGGTTGCGAAAGTGGCTGCCATTGTCTGATACAACTCGGTCGGGCACGCCGAACCGGAGTATGATGTTGCGGAGGAAAAACCTGGCCACGATTTCTCCGGTGACCTCCCGTAAGGCGACGGCCTCGGCCCAGCGGGAGAAGTAGTCGGTCGCCGCCAGAATGTATTTGCAACCTGTGGAAGACGCGGGCAAGGGGCCCACGACGTCCGTTCCCCATTGGGCGAACGGCCAACTGGGCACCGTTGGGTGTAGTGGTGCAGGAGGTCTTCTGGGAATGGTGGCATGCTCCTGACATCTCTGACACGACTTAGCATACTCGCAACAGTCGTTGAACATTGCAGGCCAATAATAGCCAAGTTTCTTGATTTCAATTTTCATTTTCGGCCCCGCCTGGTGTGCGCCAGCTATGCCGGCATGGACCTCCTTCATAACCCTCCAAGCTTCTTCAATGGACAAGCATCGGAGGAGTAGCTTCCGTTTGGCATCGGCCACGATCCGGAATAATATTCCGCTTCGGAGCTCATAGGAGTCCTTGGTTCTGACCAGCTTGATCTTTTCTTCTCTTCGGTCGGGTAGTTGCTGGTGCCTGAACCACTGCATTAGGGGGTCCCTCCAGTCAGGCAGGCTGACGGCTTCTGCTGTAGCGACCTGTAGGTCCTTCTCTTCCGGCTCTTCTTCTATCATGCTGGGCATCTGGCGTTGGTTTATTACTTGGATATGGAGATATCCATCTGGGGGCACCGCCAGTGAGCTTGCCAATTTTGCCAATGCGTCGGCTTGTGCGTTCTCCCCTCTGGCGACATGGCCTATCTCGAGGAGGTAGAACCGCTCCATGAGCCCTTTTGCTTTAGTGTGATACGGGAGCAGCTCAGGTTTTCGGACATCAAACTGCCCCTGGACTTGCTTGACGACCAGCAGCGAATCGCCGAACACCTGGAGCATTTTGATCTCCATTTGGAGGGCGACCTGGAGGCCGATGATCAGGGCTTCATACTCTGCTTCATTATTGGTGCAGGGTTTGCTGATGCAGCAGGAAGTGTGCATCACCTCTCCGTCCGGCGACTTGAGGACGATGCCCGCTCCGGCTCGTACCTTGGTGCGCCCGGACGGGGTCGCTTCTGTCCTTGAGGCTCCATCAAAGTAAAGCTGCCAGATGGCTTGTTGTATTTGGTCTACCTCTAGTGTTTCATCTTCAGGTAGCTCGGTGGCCAACGGGGAGTCTTCGGGCACGGGATGTGCTGCGAAGAAATCCGCGACGGCTTGTCCCTTAACGGCCCTTTGCGGCACGTAGGTGATATCGAACTCCATGAGCAGCACGGCCCACTTGCCAAGGCGCCCCTTTGGGACGGGCTGAAAAAGGATGTGCTTAATGGGGTCGGCCCTGGATATCAAGCTGACTTCATGGGACAGCATATAGTGCCTCATCTTCTTGACTGCAAAGACCAGGGCAAGGCAGATCTTTTCGATCGGGGTGTACTTAGCTTCTGCACCCACCAATCTTCGACTGAGGTAGTAGAGAGCCTGCTCTTTTCCCTCATCATTGTTTTGGGCGAGCATTGCCCCCAGTGAGTATTCGGTGGCCGCTATGTATAGAATCAGCGGTCTGCCTTTGACAGGTGCCCCCAGGACAGGCGGGGTCTCCAGATACTCCTTTAACTGGTCAAACGCGTGCTGGCATTCATGACCCCAGCTGAAAGGTGCATTCTTCATCATTAGTTTGTGGAATGGCTGGCAGCGCCCCGACAGGTTGGAAATGAACCTGCGGATGTAAGCTAGACGCCCCTGTAGGGATCTCAGCTCTCCCAGATTCTTCGGAGGGGGCAGCTCCTGGATAGCTTTTATCTTAAAGGGGTCGATCTCGATCCCTCGGTGTCGGACGATAAAGCCGAGGAACTTTCCACTGGACACGCCAAAGGCGCACTTCATGGGATTCATTTTCAGCCCGTATAGGCGGAGCCTTTGGAAGACGACCCTGAGGTCATTCAGATGCTCATCCCTCTTTTTAGTCTTGACGACCAGGTCGTCGATGTAGCATTCGACCTTGCTGTATAGCAGCTCGTCGAAGATCTTGGTCATCGCCCGCTGATATGTGGCACCAGCATTCTTGAGGCCGAAGGGCATCCTCTTGTAGTGAAATATCCCTTTAGGTGACCTAAAGGCGGTGTGAATCCGGTCGTGGTCGGCTATCCAGATTTGGTTATAGCCGGACGACCCATCCATAAAGGACAAGGCCTCGTGGCCAGTAGTTGCATCGATCATCACTTCGGTGATAGGCACCGGGAAGTCGTCTTTTGGGCAGGCTTTATTCAGGTCGCGGAAATCCACGCAAATCCTGATCTGTCCGTTCTTCTTTTTCACCGGTACAATATTGGCCAGCCATGTGGTGTATTGATTCTCCGCCACGAAGCCGACGTTTATGAGCTTGTCGACCTCTTTGCAGATCTGGCTGGTTAACTCCGGCCTCATGCGCCGGGGAGGTTGCTTCACTGGTTCCACTTTGGGATCAATGGACAGGATGTGTTGAGTCACCTCGGGGCTCAGTCCGGGCATTTCTTTATAGTTCCAGGCAAAGCAATCCCGGAATTCTTGCAGCAACTTTGTGTATTGTTCTCTCTCCTGTAGAGGCATGAGAGCACTCAGAAAAGTCGGCCTGGGATTGTCTTCTGTGCCAAGGTTGATTTCAACCAATTCGTCGACTGTGGCCTGGCCGCCATTTTCAATTTCCGGCGGGGCTGGCGACAAATCGACGAAGTCTTGGTCTTCATGGTCCTCGGGTTCGAGAATGCCATCTCCCTCTTCTTGTTCATCATGACTGGGCATGGAGGCTGCATTCACCTCGCTCTCCTCCTGGGCCGTGGCCGCCGGGTGTGCGAGGCCCGCTGGCTCAGAGGGGCGTAGGTCCATCTCAGGCTCTTCTGTGTATTCATCATAGATAGCTTGGACGGGAGCCGGGGCAGCCGCATCTTCAGGGGCCTGGTAGTTGATGGACACGGTGTAGGCTCCCGCTCTGGGGCTGTCCGCTACATGGGGGCGTGGCGGGGCTATCACATAATCCCCCATCCTGAGCTCGTCCCTGTCAATGAGGTCTTGGGCAATGTCTTTGAAGACATAGCAGTCTTCAATGGCGTGGCCCAGCACCTGGTGGTAAGGGCAAAATAGCGGGTCCCCGCTTCTTCGGGTGTCTTGCGGCCTCTTGGACCGTGGAAGGGAGACTTTGCCGTAGTGGCATGCCCAGTCGAAGATGCCCCGGGTCTTCTCTCTCGGAAAGGAATAAGGCTTCTGTAGCTTCTCTTGGAGTGTCAGCCCTTGCCTGGTCGGCCGCTCGGTCAGCGAGCTTGCCATGTCTCTCATTTCCTGCCTTGACAAAGCGGGGGTGCTAGGACTGGCGCCTCGGGGCCGAGGCATCCGGCCACCCCATGGGGGGAGGGAGCCCTGGATCAGGTCGGCGACTAGCGAGGTTAACTCGGCTAGCCGCCTCTTCAGCATCTCGATCTCCCGTTGCTGCCTGTGGTACAAGGCGTACATGACGGGGTCGTATCGAGGGGAATTCGGAGCATGGCCCATGCTGCTGCTCCTTGCTTCGCCGGCCGGCCGGGGCGAAGGTGTTTCGCCGGTGTGCCCCTTCGAGGTCGACACTTCGGGGAAGGAGGGGGTCTTCTCTGTGCAACGGCGGCGGGGAGGTTTCCAAAGGAAGATCTCCTCGTCTTGTGCCTCCTGCATTGGGGGCGCAGGATATGCATCTTGACAGGCTTCCCGCGAATCTGTGGCTTCTGCGGGGTCGTCGCCGGGCCATGTTGAGACCGATATGACATCAGTCTCGTAGTAATCTTCTAGTGAAAAGCCCAGACCGGGGTGCTTGGTGATTTTCAGCAACCGTCGATCCAGGTTTGGTGGGTTCCACATTCTTTCAAACATTTCCCTCCGGCTGGAGGGCTGGTAGGGAGGAATCTTCTGCTTTCTGACCATTCTGGCTGCCCGGTCAGTCATGTGGGGAAGTCCCGTAATGGGGACGTGCGGGTCATGCAACTCGTCAGGGAACCGGCAGTCGTCGTCTTCCCTGACCGGCTTCTCCCCGGCCACATAGAAGATAGTGGACGGCCCCTCGGGGTTAGGCACCTCGAAGGTTCTCAATTGCTCAGCCGCTTGGCATTCAATTTCCGCTATCGGCTTGACGATCCCTGGCGGGACCCTGACATCTTCTAGCAGGTCTTCGAGGCAGGGTGCCCCCGGTGTGGGGTAGATGGCGAGAGGGGCTGCCCTAAATACCCCTTCCTCTTGTGCAATACATGGTACATGTGGGGGAGCCACATAGCCTGGGGGCGGCGGAGGAAACCAGCCTCCCGATTCCATTTTCTTCTTTCCCTTGTCTCGGGCCGCTTGAGGAGCTTGCTTCGCCTTTGTCAGGTACAGATTAGCATCTGACAAGTGACACTCAAACACCTCAAACGGGTGGAGGTCGGCGAAGATTCTGACTTCCTTTCCCTCGCAGGGGTACTTGATACACTGATGCAAGGTGGAGGGCACCACCCTATTTTGGTGTAGCCAAGGCCGGCCGAGCAACGCCTTGTAGGACGTGCTGGAGTTGATGACGTGGAACTGGACTTTGGAGGTGAAGTCGTCAAAGGTCAAGTCGAACTCTGCGACCCCCATGGGAACCTCACATTTCTGGTTAAAGCCGGCAATCTTGACATTTTTAACTTCGACCAGGTGTACGTCAAAGTAGTGCTTCTGGTATACCCGGTACGGGAGTATATTCACTGCTGCCCCTGGGTCGATCAAGACCCTGTTGATAGGCTGGCCGTTCAGCTGCCCTTTCATGTAGAGGGGCCTGTTATGGCTGCAAGTCGGTAGAAGCATGTCATCTTCTGTGAAAGCCACCGCTACTTCAGGTGATAATTCTGCCAAACAGGCTTCAAGGTGTGCTGGCGTCTGGAGTGCGGCGATGATGGCTTGCCGTGTTTCTTCATTCAAGGACAGCATCTCCCACACCGTGAACCGGGTCGGGATCTTCTTGAGGTGTCTGACTATTCGCTCGGCCGCCCGCACCTTGAGCAGTTTCATCTCTTCGGGCTTGCTGCGCCTGCCCTCATCCTGGGATTGGGGCGCCGGATTAGGGGACGCCTCCTTTGCGGGATCTGTTATAGCCCGTTGAGCAGGCGGGGCCTGTTGGGCCTCCTCCGCTGTTCGCATGAATTCGGCGAGGTTTGGGGTGCCGCTGAATCCTTCCTCTGGCTGGGCAGGAGTTGCAGCTGGCAGAGCTTGGGGAATGCTTGCTTTACTGGTCACAGTGGGCCCCTGGGGGTGCGCCCGCCTTCCTGCTCGAGCTGACAGGAACTCGGCGAACGACGGGGCGCCTTGACTCTTGGTGCCTCCGGGGTAGAGGCCTGATGGAGGAGGGATCTCGGTGCCTCGGACCTCGGGCTCGGGAGTCTGGTATGGTTGTTCCCCCCTGAGCATGATGTTGAGGCTGCCCTGAGGAGAGCGCCCCCACTTCCTCCCTGACCTGGTGGCGTGCTGGGAGGTGGATGCTTCAGCTTGACTCACTTCCGCCGGCTCATGGGGTGGCTCTTCTTCTTTCTCTTCCAGGGAGAGAGAGGTATCGAACAACGCCGAGAGGGTGTTGCAGGCGAAGACGACCTCCTTCTTCTTCTTGCCCCTGGGTCTTCTCTTCTTCTTCTTCTTGCCCGCTGCAGCGGACGGCTGCTCTCGAATAGGTTCACCCGACAGGGGGGGCTCTTCGTCTGCGTCAGCTTCTGTTCCTGGAGCCAGCTCGAGTGACTCGAACTGCTCCCAGGGGACATATTGTTTTAGCTCGACGGGCTGGATTTTGGGCTGCTCATAATCTTCCAGCCCGTCGATAATAGCCTGGAGTTTTTCAACCGCCGGGCTAGTCTTCTTGTACATCCGCAGCGGGGCAGAGCTCTTCTTGTTGTGAGTGGGCCGCCTTATGACCAGCCGGGGGGCCGTGTCGTGGCAAACAGGGTTTACCGGGGGCGGTGCAGGCAGGGGCGCTGCTACCCTCGAGTGAATTCCTGGGGTAGGTCGAGAGGCGCGCGCCTTTCTGGTTCTTCTGGGTATAGTCTGCCACCCTTCTTGGTCTTGAGCTGGGGCCATGATGAAGGTCTCATAAGTGGCACGGGCACAGGCTTCCGCCCATTCTTCTGGCAACTCCTGATATAATGAGATCATATTGACGGAGGAGGCTATGCTGGGCAGCTCGTGTGGCTGCGGGGGGTCCACTTTATGCTCCCCCATGTCGAGCTCCCCGTCCCTGATCAAGGACTCAATAACGTCCTTGAAGACGTAGCAGTCTTCAATAGTATGCCCGAGCACCCGATGGTACATGCAGAAGCGCGGGTCATCCTTCTTCTTCAAGTCGCCCGGCCTCTTCGGCTCGGGCAGTGTAATCTTATTGTAGCTAGTTGCCCACTCAAACAGGAGCTTGGATTTGTCTCGAGAGAAGGAATATAGCTTGTTTCTCATCTTCTCCCTTAGCGAGGGGCCTTCCCGCCGCTCTGTGGTTCTGGGCGGCGGAGGGTTAGCCGCTCCCTTGGCTTTCTCCTTCTGTTTTTCAAAAGCCTGGAAGTCTAGTGCATGCACCTCCGGGGGAGCCGGCTTCTTCTCCGCCTGCCTGGCCCTCTGGCTTGACATGGCTGGGGTGGAGGAGTATCGGGCCAAGAATGCCTCGATCTCCGCTACCACATTGTTCAGACGGTCAAATGTCTTGACCTCAGTGCCGATCATTCTTTCTAGGATTTCTTTCTTTAAGTTTTGCTTGCAGATCTGCACTGCGTCCTCCTGATGCGGGGGGCGTTTGCACCTCATGCTGAGGTTCCTCCACCTCTTAATGTAGTCGAGAGCCGACTCATCATTCTTCTGCCTTGTGGCGTAGAGTTCAGCCATGGTGACTTCTCTCTCGGCAACGTAGAATCTTTCCTTGAACTTCTTCTGCATGTCGGGCCAATCGGCCACCGACCCGGGCGGCAAGCCGGAGTACCATTCAAAGGCAAGCCCGGTGAGTGTTGAGCCGAAGAACTTCAGGAGGTAGGCCTCATCAGCAGCCAGGTCTCCCATGACGTTCACGTAATAGGCAATATGCTCTCTGGGAGATCCTTGCCCGTTGAACTTTTCAAATTTCGGCGGCTTGGTGACGCCAGCCGGCAGCTTCTTGGCAGCGTAATGAACCGGGTAGGGTACCCGGTAGACGTCGAAAGGCGTCTGACCCCCATCGCCCCTCTCGGCCAATTTCATATCTATCATCTGCTCGAGCATTAACCGGCTGACTGCCGCCGGGTCGACTGGGCTCGGGTAGAAATGAGCGGGCTGCGCGCTCGGGGTGGCTACCACGGTCGCTCGGGGGGCCATGGGGGACCCTTGTGAAAGCAGAGCCTGTGGCGGGGTGACTGCTGCGCAATGTGCTTGCTGCGGGGGCGCGCCCCCGAGAGGATTGAGGGTTGCTGGGAGAGCTGCCTCGGGAGACTGCCCCCTGTCCCTGGGTACCTCGGGTGTGACCTCGGTCTGCCAGGACATTGGGGGTGGTGTGTTTCTCTCATTCAACTGCTTTTTAAGTGATTCGATTTCCTGCTGGAATCGTTGCATCACGAGCAGCATTGCTGGGTCAGCTGTGGGGAGGCTGGGCATGCCCCCCGTCTCTTCGGCCGAGGCGTCCTCGGATGATGTCGAGGGTCCGCCACTCGTGTCGCCGGTGGTGACTACATTGGCCGTGAGGGCCGTGAGGGGCTCCCCAGGTGTCGCGCCGCCTGCCGCTCTCCTTCTTCTGGTAAGGGGTCCCGGCCTGGCAGCTATTCTGGCCAATTCTTCCGGGTCGGCGGGTAAGGCCCCATACCGACCATGGACTCCTGCCATGTTGCAGGTGAATGTCGGCCATTTCTTATTCTTGTTTCTTCTTGACGCCCTCCGGGACGGTCCTCCCGGGAATGTCAGCCTGTCGAAGACCGACCGTCGGGGCGGCGCTTCCTCTCGCACAGGGGACTGGCGCGGCTCCTCCGGGCGGGTCCTCGACTCCATACAAGGTGCAGGTCCCTGTCTTTCTTCCTGGGAGGCGGAGGCCATTGCCCCCAGTAGTCTCCGGCGGCCAGCGGGGGTGCTACCCGGGCCTCGGAGGTAGTTTCTCATGGCCTGCTCGATCCCTTCCCACTCCTGGTCAGGGAGAGCGGCCTGTGATTGCGAGTCGACGACAGCAGCAGAAGGAGAGTAGGCCCTGAGTGCCGGGCGGGCGGCGTTGTGTCGGCGCCCCTGGCGACGGCGGTGAGCATTCTCAGGCGGCACTGGGGCGACGGGTGCTGGTCGAGGAGTTGGGGTCATCACCTCGACCCTGTCATCTCTTCGGGCCTTCTTCGGGCGGACAGTGCCGGGCCCTGCCTGGGCGGGTGCAGCGGGCTGGGTCTCCTTGGGTACCCAGACTTGTTTCAGTTTGGCCAGCCTGTGAGCCGGTGCAATCTTTGGTGGGGTGGCCACAACAGCGGGCGTCATCTTCCCTTTCAATTTCTCCAGGCCTTGAAAGGAGTTGCGGACTGGGACGGTCGGGACGACGCGGTCTGGCGTCACCTGGGACCTCTGGCCGTCTAGGCGGACTCGGAGGGCCCCAACCGTCATGGACTTTCCGGAGTTGGACAGGCGACGCCCTGAGTCGGCGTCGGTGTTGCCTCTCCGGAGCCTCCTTCGGTGGGATGCCGACCCTTGGTGGAACGGGCCGGTGGTCTGGTGCACGTGGTGCACGTTGCAGCTGAGCGTCGTTGTGGGGACGCTATTGTTGCCTTCGGCCACCGCTCGGCCGGCGGTAGCTTCGACGGCTCTCGGAGCGGGAGCGTTGGTTTGAGGCTCCTCGGGCGCTCGTGCGTCGAGGATGTCAACGAAGGCCACCCCCAAGAAGTTGGGGAAGCCCATGGTGGGAGGGAAGCTCCCGAAAGTGAGGGGCACCGCCAGGTAGCCGCCTCGCACATAATTCTTCACAACCTCGGGGCTGCAGAGAACAGCCATTGTCGGCTCCATGATGCCTTTCTCTTTTTTCTGCATTTAAGAAAGTAGCATAATTAGTATTACAAGAAGGGGGCCGCGGGGCCCCTAATTTCGGCAAAGAGATGAAGGGTGGATCGGTCCCACAGGGCGTGCCAGAGTTGTGGACGCACTAAAATTCGCTTGGATATTGTGGCTTCGTCTATTGGGTACGTGGGTGTGCCAGTCACAGAAGTGACAATTTATTTGGGCTCCGAATAGCCCATGGTGCGCTCGCATCTGACTTCGTCAGACGATTGTGTGGTTCGTGTCGGGACCGAATCCCGTCGCGCCATGAAGGTCACGACGTCATTTACATCCCCCATACGAGGGAATACCCTTGATTAATTGCCGAAACTAGGGGCCCTGCGGCCGAAAAGAATAATACTAGTTGTGCGAGAGAGATAGGGAATAGATCACGCTGAGGGTGGTATTCATACCACAAACCGCTGGTCGTGTCGGTCACACGTGGACCTTTCATGTTCGGACACGGGTCCGTGATGGGAACGCGGCGAGAAAAGCCGGGACGAATCAGTTTAAATTTCTGCCGAGCACCCGGCAATTTTTGTGATGACTCGGAGGGCGTCCGGAACGAGGAACAAACCCGGTCTGATTGAGATGTTGGCCCGAGACTAGGTCGGGACCGGACCATGTCGGGATGACTCCCAAGATCCGAGCCCGGCCTGAGAGGGCGGTGTTGACACCCGTTTTTCTACCGATAGGTTGGGCCGTTTCTCTTACTACCATTAATTGATGCCCCGAATAGTCCATTATCTGTCGGGCCGTTTTTGTGACATGACTCGGGTTCATTTTATGGGTTGTCTCCCTCCTTGGTGCAATTCGCGGTGATTCAGGGCTTAACGGGCCCTCGGCTGTGATAACCAGATACCTAAGGTCATGAACGGCATAACATCAACCGTTCAACCGTTGGGCGGTTACATGTAGACCGTTCATATATTTTGGCTAATTTCTGAACATTTTTTTTGAATATTCACCGACAGGCTTTTGTGCGGTGTTATTAGAACCGCTCAATTAAGTGAACGGCCCTAATACAACCGCCTATATCTCAGAGTCCTACGCGCGCCCGTCTTCTCGGATAATTATCCGGATATTCGAATTATCACCGACGGGTAAAAACGGTCGTCATTGAGCCGCCCTACATAAAAACGGTATATATTCAACCGTACATATGTTCAGGGTCCCACGGCGGACGCTTCGGGCAGTTTGAGAGATAATGGGGTATTTTCTGATTATTTGGAATTTCCACCGACTGGTACGGACGGTTAATTAATGACCGCCCAACTAGTTGAGCGGTCTATCGTCAGACCGTTCATCTTGTCGGTTGCTGAATTATAAAAGATTTTAACCCTTTTCTCCATGGTTTTGTCCTCAACTTATTTTGATGATTTCTCCGCGGATAACCAATCATTTTCGATGCCGTTTCGACTGGATGAAAGATAATTTTATTATCTACAATTTATCTTCTAAGATTTCTTCACGAAAATGGCTCTAAACCCTAGTTTCGGGGCTGGCTTCATAGGCTCTATAAATAGACCCTATTGACCAGGCATCGAAAGGGGGGGAAGATTTTTGATCGACGGCGAAGCCCTGCCGCACTTTTGAGCGACCCAGCATCAAGGGGGGAGGCTCTCTACGTCCATATGAGCCTCCGGTCCAGGGAGTAGTTCATATTTCGAGTCGTTTGCGTTCCCTTATAGTTTTTCGTCGTGTCCCTTGCATGCATTACCTTCTCCCACTTCCCCTCTTTGTTCGCATTATCATGCACACCTCCACCCACGTTTTTGTCACCCTAGGGGTTTAAAACCCCCCAGGTATTCCCCTTTTCATTTGCCATGTTTAATTCTTATCATTTGAACATATACTACATCATTGGAGTCTAATTTGGGTGTTTCTTTTTGTGTCTCTACATTATTTTGCAGGTCAGCATCTAGCCAGCACGAGGCCCATCCCCTCTGGCCGGCCAGGGAGGGTGGAGGTCGGACCCTTCAAAACTTGCTGCGTGAAGATATTGAGCGGTCATAATTCAGCCGTTCAATATTTAGAGCGGTGCATCAACGGCCGTCCTTCACAGTCGTACGGTCCAGTAAGAGCCGTCCATATCATTGCAGCAGTTGCTCCCGTGTTCCTCGCAGCGCCTTAGGGCGGTCTATCGTGAGACCGTTCATCGTGGAGCGGATCTAATCGAGCCGTTCATCCCAACGCTGCACTTAGGCGAGTGTCTTCCCCATCTTCCAAGGTACGGCGTGTCCGTCGCGTACGGCATCTTGGTGGCGATCACGGTATTTTGTTCATTTCCTTTCCTCTCTTCTTTCTCTCATTTGTTCCACTGTTTTGATCATGCTTTGGGTCCCCCCTTAGTGGAACGTAAGAGAGAGAAAGGGTGGAAACTAATATCTACACCCCCTTTTGTGGCGATCACGGTGGGACCCCTAGTGCCCATCATGCTTTTGAATTGCTGACCTTCTGGTGGTTGTCCGGTGCCTATCCTTGAAGTGATTTACAGGACGGACACGGTTTGCAGTTTCCCAGATGATGCTTTTGCCTGGTCCTACGAGGACAGTTTGCCGTCGTCGGCGTCGCTCCTCCTCCTCGTTCCTCCGATGGCCAGAGGAACCAGTGAAATAACTTCTCACGGAGCCGTGAGTACCGTGGCTGCCGCTCGCAGTCGCCCTGCTGCGCTCCCGACTCGCCTCTCTCATGCCCTCCACCTTGCCCTCCAGTCGGGCAACCTGTAGACGGGCCTGCTCTGCCTCGCCCCTGTAACGCTCGGCCTCTGCTCGGTAACGGTCCGCCTCGGTGGCACTGGCCCGTAGTCGCTCTAGCTCGGCACGGAGGAGTGCCGTCTCTACTGTGTCCACCGGTCGGCTCTGCGCAGCCTCCTCTCGCACTCGGGCTACCTCCTCCAGAGCCGCCACCCGGCTCCGCTCCTCTCGCACTCGGGCTACCTCCTCCAAAGCCGCCACCCGGCTCCGCTCCTCTCGCACCCGGGCTGCCTCCTCCCTGGCCGCTACCCGGCTCCGCTCCAGCTCCGCCTGAAGGCGAGTCAGCTCGGACGTCTGCATCCACACCATTGTTAGTTGGTTACATTTCATATATATTTCATAAGCATAACAAAAGGAAGTTTAGAGTGTGTACCCGCTCCATGAGTGCCACCTCGGCCGCCTTAGCCCGCTCCACCATCCGTGCAAAATCCACATCCCGATCGGCTCGATCTGCTGGCGTCTGCACGGAGGAGGAAGAAGGAGCATCTGGTCCCGCCCTCTGAGCACCCTCGGCGCGCTGCATTCAGATATTCCAGGTCAGTCACAAGCATAATCATAATCATATAGGACTGCATAATTTAAAAGAGTCTAGGGTCTACAAAAACTCACCAGTAGGGCCAGTGCCTGCCGAGCCTCGTCTCTCTCTCGGATGGTGGAGTGCAGGAGTCCCTGCAGCTCCGCCACTCGTCCTGCGGGGTCAACCTACATTGTAGAAGTCCGTGCGTTAGTGCATCATCATATAAGGACCACAAGCATAATAGACAAGTTTTTAGTTAGGAGTCGTACCGGTCGGTGGGCACCTCGGAACACCTGGTCCCGGTAATGCCGTGCGTACGCGGTGTAGTACGCGCTGTCGCTCTCAGCCCGGGCGGTCACCGCTCGCCCTCGTGCAGCCCAGTCAGCCACCTGCTCGGCGTTCCTCGCTGTCCAGTCATATGCCTCGCGGAGTCCCCGGGTCGTCCTCGTCACTCGCTCCCCCGCCTTTTCAGGCGCAGGGAACTCCACAGCCGGCTGGTGGACCCCAATGGTCCTCATCACCAACCTAAAGTGTAGTGGCTCCACCACATTCATGCAGTGAAGCCACACGTCCCGACCAGAGAAGGCCAAGGCCTCGGTAACCCACGGCTGTCCCTCTAGGCTCTCCTCCGTGTAAGGGGTCCACCGCACCTGCAAGGAATAGGAAACTGCATCAGCATCATCAGCATACCATGCATTTATAGAATCTGAGTTTAGAAGTGTACCGAGGTGTACGGTAGCGAATCCAGGTCGTCCTGTAGCTCCCGAACCTGCCGCCTCAGAGCCATCATCTCCCGGGGCGCTGTCCACCTTCGCGCTATCGGCAAGAGCCCCGGGCGGGCCTCCTCGCCTCTCCCTAACCCACGTAGGCGCACGTAAGCCCACACCTGTGTCACAAGCTCGTGTCAGTATTTAGTCAGCATGTAGTATTGCATAATTAAGGCTAAGGGAAAGAGTCATACCTGGAGTAAGGGAGAGAAGCCCCCCAGCATCGTCCGACGCGCCGTCGAACTAAGGGTGTCGAACAAGAAGGCGAGAACCGCCGCTCCCCAAGCGTAGTCGCCTACGTGCTCAAGCTCCTGAAGGAAGGGGAGGAAGCGGCAGCTCATCACGTCCGCCCGTGTGGAGAAGAGGAGCCAGTGAAATACTACATGCTGACTAAATTGTAAGGCACGGTTCGCCGGTCAGCGGGACCACTTTTCCCGACTACCGGGGGCTGGCTCGAGAGTTGCTTGGACTTCAGTTACGACGCCCCGAGCGACCGTCTACTCTCCTTCCCCGGGCTGCTCTCCAGGACAGTTTGGGCCTTCGACGAGCCAAGGGTGGAAACTAATATCTCTTACGTTCCACTAAGAGGAGCCGCCCGAACATCAGCATCAGAAATCGTCGGAGTACTCGGTCCGCCTCTGGTCCCGGTGCCGCCGCGACCCTCGGTCTCGCCAAACCAACCAGCCGCTCCAGGTGCTCCTCTGGTCGCTCACCCACCGCAACGCCGGCTCGTCGAAGGCCCAAACTGTCCTCGTAGGACCAGGCAAAAGAATTGAAGTGAAACTAAAGGCGGGGTCAAGGCCTGGCATGTCCTCGTAGGACCAGGCAAAAGAATCGCTGTACTCCCTCAAGACTTCAACCAGTTCCTTCTCGACTTGAGGAGGGAGATTGGCGGAAATAAGTATGGGCCTGGGGTCCTCTATCGTTCCAAGGTTAATCTCCTTAGTGGATTCATCTACTGCCACGGAGGGTTCGTCGAACTTTTTCAGTCCTTGGGCATAGAGGTCGGCAGTGTTGTCCACTTCATCTCCCTCATCATCAGCTGGGTCTTTCTCATTCACAATTTCATATACCCCTAATCCATCCTTGCCCCTCACCTCTTCAGTTCCTTCATCATCTTCCAAGACAATCGCTGTCTCTACAAATTCCGGGCACTTTAATAGAGCATGACATCTTCCAGCCAAATCTCGTAAAAACCTATCAGGAATGGTTTTGAAGGGGTGCGGCATGGCAGGTGCCGCAGACGTGGATGGGCTGACAGAACTCGAACTAGACTCTACCCTGACTGACTCGACTATCCTAGAAGACTCGACACACTGTACATCTGACCTAGGAGAGCAGAAATCTACCGGAAAAGAAACAGGGGTCTCGTGCCCCTGGGAATCTGGGTGGAACATGGCGTAATCCTCCATGGAGACCTCCGTTCTGAGATTGGCATTTTTTTTTTTTTTTTTGGAGGTCAGAGGTGATCACACAGCAGGAAGAAGAAGGTGGCGGGGGAGGCAGTTGCATGGGAAACAATTCCGGGAAGATGCAGTCAAAGAAAGGGTCAGAAGACTTAAACCACATTTCGTGGAGCTGAGCTCCTGGAGGAGGGGGAGTGAATAGAGTTGATAAATCAATGGGCGGGCAGCGCCCGCAAGCACATGGAACGAACAAAACTTCGGGTCTCTCCACAAAGTACGGGTCGACTAGGAGTGGAGGGGAACGGGGAACAGAATCCCGCTGTTGAAACCAGGAAGCGAGACGGGATGGGGACATAGAGTAAGTAATGATGGAGCTCCCCGTCTCTCGGGGCCCCTGGCGGACCAATGGCATCGGGGGGCGCACTGCCAGCCGCGTCTCCCTTATCTTCGGATCACCCTCTTCTTCATAAAACATTTTTGCAAAGCAGTCGGCTAAGTCTTCTAGGTCACCGGCTAGTCCCTGCGGCGACAGTGGAGGATTGGCAACAACACAAGCTTCATCTATTTGTTCTTCAATGCGGGGTGGCGAGGTCTTCAAGGTGCCGGGCTGCAACGGACCCCTCACAAAATGCTGCCGGTAATCCCAAGTCAAGGGCCCAGAGTCCCCAAGCACCGACATGGAGGTTTCATGGTAGCCGAGGCCCCGGCGACCCATCTTCCTTCCCCTAGGGACGGGGTTGGTTCGGCCTTGCAGCTGTGCGCCGAGCCCTCGGCCTGGCTGATAGCCCAATTTCAAAATTATGTGCCAACCTTTGGAGTCTCTCATCTTGGGCTTGACCTTCACGTCGACTGGTGCAGTGGCGGGCTTGCGCGACGCATACGCCCATGAGTAGTTCAAGTCCATGACAGATAGAACAGGTCTATTACTCGGCCACAGTGTGGGCAGAACCTTGGCTACTATAGCGTCAATGTTTTGAGTCGTGGAGACGCTTTTCACCTTGACCACTCGCCCTTGGAATGGGAACTTCAGACACTGGTGGGCGGTTGAGGGGACGGCGTTCAAACTATTCAACCATGGACGACCCAGAATGGCATTGAACATTGGGTCTATGTCCAACACATAGAATTCTACATCCATCACCAAGGGCCCTAGCTCGGCCAGCACAGTCACCACCCCGTGACAAGCACGTCTGGAATTATCATAGGCAGCTATCGTGGTTGGTGTCGGCTTGAGCATGTCCTCCGATATGTTACAAGCACGAAGAGTGCTCAACGGGCAGACATTGATTGACGCCCCTGTATCCACAAGGGCGGATTCCACGGTTGTCTTGTTCAAAGAGATCGTAATACACAACGGCATCTGCCGCGCCTCAGGAGGAGCTAACTCTGACTCAGCGAATGCAATAGAGGGCCCCTTTGTGATTGTGGCCAAAACTGTGGGCAGGCTATCCACCGCCACATCCTCGCTCACCATAACTTTCTGTAGGAAGATCTTCAGGGCATCTTGATGGAGGTACACGGCTGTGATTTGGCCGTTCAGTGGGTCATGCGGTTTATCATCGACCGTCGGTATGGTATGTCCCCTGCTTCCTGCCCATTCATTACGGCTGATAGATGACCGTCTGGGTTAGTAGAGCGGTTATAAGAGGACCGCATATCTCCTGTCACAGTGCACTGCTGTCCTCTTGCTTAGTATTTTGGTTGACATATATATATTGCTCCTGGTGCTGTTAGTTAACTCCCCCTGCTATCTTGTGGTTATTGCATCACCATGCTTTTGCTATTCATGTGTATTTTCGCTCATTGATTGATAGTTGCTAGGTTAGTTGGTGCATGCACTCCGGTGCGCATAGGAGCATCGATACTCTCCCATATTAGTTGCATTCCTACCGAGGTGGGGTTTCCTCTCGTCTCCATATTCCTTGGAGCCGACTAGGGACCTTGCTGAGGACCTCCGTAAGCCCCCGTGAGCCGTGGATTCCCACACGGACGCCGGGCAGGTTGTACCGTATCCACCCCGTCTAGGGTTGCATCCGCGAGTGAGAGATCCCAGTAGCGTCACACAGTTCCTCGTTCTCATCCCAGTTAGGTACCTAGTGGTCAAAGAGAATTGACATTTCTATAAATCCACTAAAGTTAAACCTGAAGATATAAGGAACTGACGAGCATCACTTTAAGAACTTGATTGCATTACTGAGTGATTCTACTCTCATCTCGCTCCATTGTGTGCTCGTTATTGTTTGGTAGATTTGTTTGATTTCGTGCTGCTTGCTTTAGGGCCAAGTGTCTTGGTGTATGTGGGACTGCCTTCTGCCCCCACGCTTTCTTCCTAGGGCTGATTCCCATTTCCATTCCTATTCCAATCCCTTGTTCGATTCCGCTTCTTCTTCCATGTCGTCATACGATTTCTCTGCGGCCCATGAAGATTCCCTTCCTCGTGGTCTCCTTGAGGACCCACCTAGGGTCACCCATTTGCAAGGGGGGGAGGGGACGGCCCCTTCGCTCCCGACTTCTTTTGGCGAGGGCCCCCGACCCTCTTTTCCAAACCTGTCCAACCAGAATTCAGCTAGTACGATCCTTGACATGATGGCCCAGTTAGACCCCACCCAACTCCTTCTCATCAGGCAGGCTTTGCAAGGGGGCGATGCCCCGGCCTCAGCTCTGGCTCATGCCACGGCCCAGGTCACCACTTCAACTTCTGGGGTCGGGACCACCTCCACGGCCCCCATTGACCTTACTCCCGTGCGCCCTCAGAACTTTCGCTATCCCGATCTAGAAATGGGTCAGGCATCCACATCCGTTCATCAACAACTGGGTAGAGGGAAATCCCCAGTCCCCTCTGTTCCTTATCTTGAGCCGTACACTACAATTTCTCCTTCGCCTCAGGCCCTCATCGCCCCGGCCGACTTCGTTAGGTCGCATTCGGGGGCGGCTCAGGTCACTCATGCAGATGTGGGCCCCTCCTCGGCCCATTACCCCTCTTATGGGCCGCCTCCTTCGTCTGCTTATCCTTTGGTCGCTCATCCAGGTGCTACTCCCCTTGCTCCTCCCCCTTCTTCCCGGGAACGAGAAATCCTTGACAAGTGGGCTGCTATGCAGCAACAAATTGATCTCCTCCACAAGCGGGTCGGCCCGCAATCCCTTGCCGATGTCCCTATTCCTAACTTCAGGGACCTACGCTTTCCTTCCCAGTCGGAGCTCCCCGTGTACCGCAAATATGATGGGAATGGCAGCCCGTTCATCCATGTTCGGGAATTCTTGTACGAGTCTGCACAATTCCAACAGGACGATCGCTTGATGGCCTATTTGTTCCGTAGGTCCTTGGAGGGGGTCGCGCTGGAATGGTTTTATACCCTGCCTCTAGAAGAGGCTGAGAATTTTAAGACAGTCAAGGAGAGGTTCATACAGAGGTTTCAGGATCGGGTCGGGCCTGAGTACTCTTTCACTGACCTGGTGGCGGAGAAGATGAAGCCGGAGGAAGACTTTGCAACTTATGCAGACCGCTGGAGACAGATGGCCTCGCGGGTGCCCGGGCAGATTCCGGAAGAGGAAAAGGTAAAATTGTTGATTTCCAACGCTACGCCAACTTTCAGAAACATTCTAGCAATGAATGACATTTCAAGCATGCACCAACTATACAGCAGGGCTCGGTTTATTCAGACCCAATTCAAAGATTCCCCCATCCATTCTCTGTTCGAGGCCCAGAAGCCCAAGGCCACTAAGAAATCCCAGGGCCCCGTCACTGAGGGGGTACAAATTAATGAGCAGGTCCAGGCCGTTCAGTTCCCCCAACACACCGCTCCACCCCGCTTCCCGCCACCTCAGCGTAACCCCCAGTTCGCTACCCCGCAAGCTCCTCAACCTGCCTTCCAAGTCCCGCAATACCCCACACATACGCCTCCGCCATCCCAACAGCCTCAACGGCCCCCGCAATACAACAATGTTCCTCCGCCCCCCGCCTACGGCTCTGCTCGACCAGCTCCAAAGAGAGCTCACTACCCCCCTCTCCCAGAAACCTTGTCAGATGTTTTCTCTGCGCTGATGTATACTGGCGACCTTCAGTTGCCGCCTGAGCGTCCGAACTGGAATCCGGCCGCCGACCAGTCCCGATATTGCATATTCCATCGGCAGCCGGGGCACACAATAGAACGGTGTTATCAATTCAGGGACCTGGTGTATGATTTGCATGAGGGCCAGAGAATTGATTGGGCCCAGATGCACCAACTAATTGAAGACATCAGGCAGAGGCAGAGACAGGCCAGGCCGCAACAAGCGGCGCCCCAGCAGCAGCAGCAACAACAGCACCAACAGCAACCGCAGCCCCCACAGCAGCAGCAAGACCTTGGGATCCATCAAAATCCCATGCCGATGCATCAGCCCGCGCCTCAGCAACAACAGCAACCGCCGGTCCCAGCACAAGTGAATGCAGTCCAGCGCCCAGCCCCCAACGCCGGGTGGATGTTTGATGATGAAACCCCAGCACATCTCTTGGCCTTACACCACCACTACTCTCCCTCACCAGCCATCCCCTCCATCCTTAGACCCGTCGCTACACCGCCCGTCACTTCCCCCGCTTCGCCTCTTAGGCCCTCCGCATTTTCCCCTACTCCATCCGTCCTATCACCACCACCCGCTATGACCTCCGTCATTTCCCCTAAGCTTAACCCTTCGCCCATTTCCCCTCCACCAGGGCCCATTAAGCCTATCCCCGTCATCCTCACCCCCATCTCCACACCATCCACCTATCCCACCAAGCCAAGCGGGGGTCCAGTCCAGGCCGTGCAAGCATCACAATGCGCCCTTCGAAGCGGGCGTCCTTTCCAGAGAATGTTTCCTTCTTCAGGTGCGTCTGCACCGAATCCTGCAGTTTCTTCCCCTACAGTTGAATCAGAGGAGGTAGATCCGGTACCGGGCACGAGATATGATTTGTTACAGCATTTAGACCGACTCCCGGCTAAGATCTCAGTATTAGAGTTGATCAAGAGGTCGCCGCTCCATCAAGATGCCCTGAAGATCTTCCTACAGAAAGTTATGGTGAGCGAGGATGTGGCGGTGGATAGCCTGCCCACAGTTTTGGCCACAATCACAAAGGGGCCCTCTATTGCATTCGCTGAGTCAGAGTTAGCTCCTCCTGAGGCGCGGCAGATGCCGTTGTGTATTACGATCTCTTTGAACAAGACAACCGTGGAATCCGCCCTTGTGGATACAGGGGCGTCAATCAATGTCTGCCCGTTGAGCACTCTTCGTGCTTGTAACATATCGGAGGACATGCTCAAGCCGACACCAACCACGATAGCTGCCTATGATAATTCCAGACGTGCTTGTCACGGGGTGGTGACTGTGCTGGCCGAGCTAGGGCCCTTGGTGATGGATGTAGAATTCTATGTGTTGGACATAGACCCAATGTTCAATGCCATTCTGGGTCGTCCATGGTTGAATAGTTTGAACGCCGTCCCCTCAACCGCCCACCAGTGTCTGAAGTTCCCATTCCAAGGGCGAG
This sequence comes from Amorphophallus konjac, assembly GCA_022559845.1. NCBI lineage: Eukaryota > Viridiplantae > Streptophyta > Magnoliopsida > Alismatales > Araceae > Amorphophallus > Amorphophallus konjac. The sequence goes on from CM040127.1 coordinate 241,463,495, forward strand.
TGGTCAAGGTGAAAAGCGTCTCCACGACTCAAAACATTGACGCTATAGTAGCCAAGGTTCTGCCCACACTGTGGCCGAGTAATAGACCTGTTCTATCTGTCATGGACTTGAACTACTCATGGGCGTATGCGTCGCGCAAGCCCGCCACTGCACCAGTCGACGTGAAGGTCAAGCCCAAGATGAGAGACTCCAAAGGTTGGCACATAATTTTGAAATTGGGCTATCAGCCAGGCCGAGGGCTCGGCGCACAGCTGCAAGGCCGAACCAACCCCGTCCCTAGGGGAAGGAAGATGGGTCGCCGGGGCCTCGGCTACCATGAAACCTCCATGTCGGTGCTTGGGGACTCTGGGCCCTTGACTTGGGATTACCGGCAGCATTTTGTGAGGGGTCCGTTGCAGCCCGGCACCTTGAAGACCTCGCCACCCCGCATTGAAGAACAAATAGATGAAGCTTGTGTTGTTGCCAATCCTCCACTGTCGCCGCAGGGACTAGCCGGTGACCTAGAAGACTTAGCCGACTGCTTTGCAAAAATGTTTTATGAAGAAGAGGGTGATCCGAAGATAAGGGAGACGCGGCTGGCAGTGCGCCCCCCGATGCCATTGGTCCGCCAGGGGCCCCGAGAGACGGGGAGCTCCATCATTACTTACTCTATGTCCCCATCCCGTCTCGCTTCCTGGTTTCAACAGCGGGATTCTGTTCCCCGTTCCCCTCCACTCCTAGTCGACCCGTACTTTGTGGAGAGACCCGAAGTTTTGTTCGTTCCATGTGCTTGCGGGCGCTGCCCGCCCATTGATTTATCAACTCTATTCACTCCCCCTCCTCCAGGAGCTCAGCTCCACGAAATGTGGTTTAAGTCTTCTGACCCTTTCTTTGACTGCATCTTCCCGGAATTGTTTCCCATGCAACTGCCTCCCCCGCCACCTTCTTCTTCCTGCTGTGTGATCACCTCTGACCTCCAAAAAAAAAAAAAAAAACTGCCAATCTCAAAACGGAGGTCTCCATGGAGGATTACGCCATGTTCCACCCAGATTCCCAGGGGCACGAGACCCCTGTTTCTTTTCCGGTAGATTTCTGCTCTCCTAGGTCAGATGTACAGTGTGTCGAGTCTTCTAGGATAGTCGAGTCAGTCAGGGTAGAGTCTAGTTCGAGTTCTGTCAGCCCATCCACGTCTGCGGCACCTGCCATGCCGCACCCCTTCAAAACCATTCCTGATAGGTTTTTACGAGATTTGGCTGGAAGATGTCATGCTCTATTAAAGTGCCCGGAATTTGTAGAGACAGCGATTGTCTTGGAAGATGATGAAGGAACTGAAGAGGTGAGGGGCAAGGATGGATTAGGGGTATATGAAATTGTGAATGAGAAAGACCCAGCTGATGATGAGGGAGATGAAGTGGACAACACTGCCGACCTCTATGCCCAAGGACTGAAAAAGTTCGACGAACCCTCCGTGGCAGTAGATGAATCCACTAAGGAGATTAACCTTGGAACGATAGAGGACCCCAGGCCCATACTTATTTCCGCCAATCTCCCTCCTCAAGTCGAGAAGGAACTGGTTGAAGTCTTGAGGGAGTACAGCGATTCTTTTGCCTGGTCCTACGAGGACATGCCAGGCCTTGACCCCGCCTTGGTGGAACATAGGCTGATTCTCAAACCAGGGGCGACGCCCGTGAAACAGAAGGCAAGGAGATTCCACCCGCAAATGGCCTTAAGGATTAAGGAGGAAATTGACAAATTGCACAAGGCCCGGTTCGTTAGAGTGGTGTTGTATCCCCAATGGGTAGCAAACATAGTCCCTGTAATGAAAAAGGATGGTAAAATTCGAATATGTATTGACTTCAGGGACTTAAACAAGGCATGTCCGAAAGATGATTTTCCACTTCCTCACATTGATGTCTTGGTCGATAATACAGCTGGGTACGAAGCCCTCTCCTTCATGGACGGCTACTCGGGGTATAACCAAATCCTTTTGGCTCCGGAAGATCAAGAAAAGACCTCATTCACAACGCCATGGGGCACATACTGCTACGTCGTCATGCCATTTGGGTTGAAAAATGCAGGTGCCACCTACCAAAGGGCGATGATGGCTATCTTCCACGATATGATGCACGTTTATTTAGAAGCCTATGTGGATGATATTTTAGTCAAATCGAGGTCACAGGAAGAGCACCCCGCTATTCTAGCCAAGGTACTGCAAAGGGCTAGGGAATACAAGTTAAAGATGAATCCAAAGAAATGTGTGTTCGGAGTTGCATCAGGAAAATTACTTGGGTTTATAGTTAGTAAACGAGGGATTCAGATCGATCCAAACAAGGCAAAGGCCGTCATGGAAATGCCACCGCCGAAAAACATCACTGAACTTCGAGGTTTGATCGGGCGTTTGCAATTTATCAGGAGATTTATATCTCAGCATTCGCAAAGATGCCGCCCGTTTTATGACCTGTTAAAAGCCGGCGCGAAATTCGAATGGAATGAACAATGTCAAAAGGCCTATGAGGAACTCAAAGTGTACCTCTCTAATCCTCCGGTTCTGCAACCCCCCGTCCCAGGGAAACCCCTGATCCTGTACATTTCTGTAATTGAGGACGCCCTAGGAGCGGTTCTGGCGCAGGTAGATGATGAAGGAAGAGAAAGAGCGGCGTACTATCTCTCAAGGTTACTTAATCCTGCTGAATCCAAGTACACTGCTATGGAGAAAACCTGCGCAGCGCTAGTGTGGGTAGCACAGAAGCTTAAACACTACTTTCTCGCCCACGAGGTTAGGCTCATTTCCAGAATGGACCCCATTCGTTACCTGTTGGAAAAGCCGGTCCTTTCTAATCGGCTAGCTCGCTGGCAAAGTTTTCTCTCCCAGTTCGACATCACCTTCATCGTGCAGAAAGCAATCAAAGGATATGCAATTGCCGAACACCTAGCTCACTCTCCTATCCCTCGCACTGATTTCATTCAGGATGAATTCCCCGATGAACACCTGGCGGTGATCACTCATCTTCCTTTTTGGTCTCTCCACTTCGATGGTGCCCTTAATTCCCAGGGCAGCGGAATCGGCGCCGTCCTTCTTACTCCAGAAGGGGTAACCATCCCCGTGGCATATCAACTTTCGTTTCCTGCCACCAACAATATAGCCGAGTATGAGGCGCTCCTTGCCGGTCTGAAGCACGCCTACATCTTGGGTGCGCGATACCTGAACATTATAGGAGACTCCCAGCTGGTGCTGCGTCAGGTTTTGTCAACCTACCGCACCCGCGATCCTAAGCTCAAGCCCTACCAAGATCTTGTCACCCTCTTGGCCCGGCAATTTAGGAAGCTCGTCTATATTCATACTCCCCGCTCTCAGAATATCTTGGCCGACGCCCTTGCGTCTCTCGCCTCTTCTTTATCACTCCCCCTAAGTCGCGCCACTGAGACCATTGTGGTCCAAAGGCTAGACGTTCCTTCCCTGCAGGATCCCTGGTTCAACAACCTTAGGATGTCCGTAGAAAAGAGAGCAGAAAGGGAGGAGATAAAAGAGGTTTCGTTAACTGAGCTCGAGGAGATCATTGAAGAGGAAGAATTGCCGTGGTTCTATGAGATCGAACAATACTGCAAGGATGGTACATTCCCGGAAGCGGCCAACGCTGAGCAACGAAAAGCCATTAGAAGAGTCGCCGCCAGGTACACGATCATCGCCGGTGAATTGTATAGGCGGGCCCTGAATGGAATTCTCATGAGGTGTCTAGATGATGAAGAAGCCTGGAAGGTTGTGGAAGCAGCCCACTCTAGCGAATGTGGAGGGCATGTAAACGGACAGGCCCTGGCAAAGAAGATTCTTAGGCAGGGCTATTACTGGCCAACCCTAGAAGAAGATTGCTCCACCTATGTCCGTAGGTGCCTTCAGTGCCAAATCCATGCCGACAAAATCCACGCTCCGGCTTCTTCGCTTCATCCCATTACGGCCCCCTGGCCATTTTCCATGTGGGCCTTTGACATCATCGGGCCCCTCGGTGATCCGAATTCTGCGGTTAAACAGAAATCCTTCATCCTGACGGCTACAGAATACTTCACCAAGTGGGCCGAAGCTGAAGCTTACGCAGAAATCAAAGCCACCACGGTATGCCGCTTCATCATGAAGAACATTGTCTCGCGATTTGGAGTGCCGAGCAGCATCGTCACCGACAACGGGCCGCAATTCATCTCACAAGAACTCCAGGACCTCTGTAAGAAATTCAATATAGCTTTGCATCATTCATCACCGTACTACCCCCAAGGTAATGGCCAGGCTGAGGCCACGAATAAGACCCTTCTCAAAATTATCAAGAAAACATGCGAATCGTATAAATTTGCTGATTGGGTCGACAAATTGACAGAGGCTCTATGGGCCTACCGCACCTCCGTCCGCACCCCCACAGGGCAGACCCCCTTTGCCCTCACTTATGGAATGGAAGCGGTGCTCCCGTATGAAATTCTGATCCCTTCCCTAAGGGTGCAGTTGGACAAAGAACTTAATCTTGACGACCGTCGAGAGGCGTTGTTAGTCCAACTGGAACTTTTAGACGAGAAGAGGTTAAATGCGGCCAATCATGTTTCAGTATATCAAAAGCGGGTCTCGCGATATTTTCAAAAGAAGGTCATCGAAAGAAAATTTCAAGTGGGGAATATGGTTTTAAAACGTAAATTCATCAGGTCTGCAGGTCCCAGGTCTAAGTTGCAACCCAACTGGGAAGGGCCCTTTGTAATTAAAGAAGCTTATCCTGGCAACGCGTATCGTCTAATTAACTCAGAGGGGGAGGAATTGCCAAACCCGTGGAATGGGCTGTATTTAAAGCGTTTTTATCCATAAAAGTAAAACCAGTGAACGGCTCGATGGCAGGGCATACCCCACCCGATTGCAAAAGGAGGACTCAGGTTCAGCATTCCACACACTACACGACCCCGTGGTGCGGTACTCTCTCATGCTACCCGATACCGTCTCTCCTTTGGCCATACTCGGGGATGGGTGGAAATCCTTGCATTTCCTCTCTCTCGGTCGAAGATAAGGCGCAAGTGGCGAATAAGGGGGCGAGAACCAACCTAGGTTCCCCGTCAAAAGGAAAAGCTCTCAAATAGGGGCAATCCGGTAAGACCTCACTCCGCAAAAAAAAAACAAAAAAGAAAAGAAGAAAGAAAGAGAAAGAAAAGGAAAGCAAACAAAAAAACCAAAAAGAAGCAAGGAAAGGAAAGAACAGGGGCAAAAGCCGAAAGCATAGAGCTCGAAGCTCCCTAAAATGCGGCTAGGCATGGCAAGAGTGGCAGTACAGTTTCCCCGCGGGACGTTATGAGCCCGGTCGCATGCGTGCCTAGAGCGGGTGAAGGTTCGATGGCGGATACAAAGCCCCGGCGCAACAGACCAGATTCCTTGGGAAAAGGGGGACCCGGGAAAGTACTCAAGCCCTAAAAGCCCCTACACCTATCGTTGACTTCCCTGCTCGATCTTTTTTACTTTCCCAAGGAATGAATCCCACCCTGGATATGGCCTCAGCAGAAGTACCGTCGAGCAAAGTAGACGCCGATCACGGGCAGTCCCTTTCCCCGCACGCACTGAACCTTGGAATTCCGTAGCAAGACGAGAAGGTCCCTGCTGTTGAGACCCGAGCAGGTTTCAAAACCCAAAAAGAAAAATCAAATATTTCAAAACCCCAAAAAAAAAAAAAAAAAAAAAAATCAAAAATCAAAAATCAAATATTTCAAAACCCGGAAAAAGAATCAAATATTTCAAAACCCAAAAAAAATCAAATATTTCAAAACCCAAAAAAATCTAATATTTCAAAACCCGAAAAAAAAAATCAAATATTTCAAAACCCGAAAAAAATCAGATATTTCAAGACCCAAACAAAATCGAATATTTCAAAAAAAAAAAAAAAAAAAAAAATTTTACGTTTACTTGTTTCCTTCTTGCATTCATCTGCATTTTCTAGCACTTTGATATTTGCCTATTTAATAAGGCTCACCCCCCTTGACCAAAAGACAAGAAAGGGTCGCCTCCTAACTTGCTGTAGGCAAGGGGGTGAGCCTAAAAATAGATTTAATCTGTTTCATATTCGCATGTGTGCAGGGGCAGGTCGGAAGGACAGGTGGCTCAGAACTGCAAATATTCAATCCTCGCATTAACCTATGCAGTCACATCCCATCATAATCATATTGCAAAGCTCAAACTCAATCTCATCAAGTCTTATTCATGTCATACATCAAGCTGTCTGAATGTGAGATTCTATCCATATCATCATAAGTAAAAACAAAAGAAAATCATTCCGTCCACCGCTGGGCATCCCCGCGAGGACGTATCTCCCTCAACTTCCTGAGATAAGCCTGTCTGGTCTCTGGGGCCTCCTCAACCTCTGCTGGTAGGGTACGCACCCTGCTCACCTCCCACATGATCAACGCGCTCCTGACCGCCTGCTCATCCTCCTCTGTCCCGATCCTCCGCGTCTGTAGCATAGGAAGGTGGGGTAGCGTGGGTAGCAGCGTCCGGGGAAGTCCGATCTGCAGGTAGCATCTGTGTGGGCTGTACATCGCCAAGGTGGTGTCGCTCACGAGCCTCAAGTCCAAACCCGCTCTCCTCGGTAGCCTGATGATGGTATCATGGAGGAAGTCCGGGCGCATCACGAACCTGTCCAGGGGCAGCCTGTTGATGTACGGGCGCCACTCGTCCCTGGTCTTCAACTCAGCCGTCCTGCACTCAACCTGTGGAGAAAACCTGAAGGCGCCCCCTATGAAGTAAAGTGGGTGGCTCCCGAAGATCCTGCTAGCTGAAGTAATATCGTCCCTCACTCTGAACTTCATCCTAACTCCCATCCAGCACTCCAACAGGATCATCGAACCAAAGGGAGGACCTCCTAAGGCTGCTGAAGAAAGGCCCTCATACAAATAAGCTAGGACAGCCTGAGAGATGGAACACCCCTGCCAAAGGCCGCTGATGGTGCTAAGTAAAGGAATCTCTAGGACATGGTCGGCTGAAGGGAAAAGGATAGCCCCGCATAAACAGATGGAAGCAGCTTTGGCTATGGCCTCAGCCCACCCGCACTTGTTCCTGCAATGTTCTACCACCCACTGGCTCAGAGGAAGGAGGTGAATGTGGCGAGGGCCTACAAAGGTGCGAACATCTCCGCTATTGGGTATGAACCCTCCTAGAATGAGTTTTGGATCTATAGGGGCAACAGTATGGCATATCAGGTCTTCCTCCCCCACCTTGGACCTAGGGAGCCCAAAGTATGTCTCTACCTCCTCTAGCAAGACAGTGGCCTCAAAAGATGGGAAGAAGAAGGTATGGGTCTGAGGATGCCAGATCTCCACCAAAGCGGAGATACCATGCCAGTCTAAGGAAAGTTTGGGGTAGTTCTGACCTAAGACCAGGAGAGAGTGTAGATGCCAGGATTTGAGAAGATGAGTCACCCCGAGAGGCAATGCACGGACCATGGGAGCCACCCACTTTAAATTAGAGAAACGCCTCGGACCGGGAAGAAGCTGAGAAGAAAGAGAACAAGGGGCAGAAGAAAGATATGAGAGGAAATTGGAAGATAGACCTTAAACATACTCCAATCAATCTTACTTCTCTCATAGGGGCGGCGCTGAGATGTCGAGGAATCAAGCATAGTCGTTGGATCGCTTCCCGCTCCTTTCTAGCCGGCCGCGGTCCATCAAACGGCACGCCCTCCGCAGAGTTCCCGTCATAAGCCCTCTTCATGAGGAAGAAGCGAGAATCAAAGGTTTTGAGGTTTTAGGAGAAGGAGGATGGATGATTCGAAGATTCAGGCCCCCCTACTACTTATAGGGTTCATTGGGAGCCTAAGCCTCTTAGGATTGAGCCTAGATAAGTCTAGGGCGGGTTAAGATAGGGTTATGATGAGATCAAGGCCCCTTACCCACGGGCTGGGGACTCTTCAGGAAGTCCCCTCGAAGTAACTCGGACGTGGTTTTGGACGGTCTTACGATGGACCGTCCATACATTTGAGCGGTTCTTTATGAACCGTCCTTCTCTATTTGGGCGGCTTGAAATCTGCCGCTCCATAATTCAGGCGGTTCATATAAAACCGTCCAACATAATTCAGGCGGTCCTTATGGAACCGTTCTTATTTGAGAAACGGCTAATAAAGAGCCGTTCATACGCTCTCCCACTCAATCAACCTGCTGCACGCATGCCTACGTCATTTTAGCGCTCTCAACTCACTCAAATCGGCGCGTAGCGTCTCTCAAATCACTCCAGTCGGCGTGGCGTCTCTCAACTCACTCAAGTCGGCGTGTAGCGCTCTCAACTCACTCAAATCGGCGCATAGCGTCTCTCAACTCACTCTAGTCGGCGTAGCGTCTCTCAACTCACTCAAGTCGGCGTGGCGTCTCTCAACTCACTCAAATCGGCGCGTGGCGTCTCTCAACTCACTCCAGTTGGCGTAGCGTCTCTCAACTCACTCAAGTCGGCGTGTAGCGCTCTCAACTCACTCAAATCGGCGCGTAGCGTCTCTCAACTCACTCTAGTCGGCGTAGCGTCTCTCAACTCACTCAAGTCGGCGTGTAGCGCTCTCAACTCACTCAAGTCGGCACGTAGCGTCTCTCAACTCACTCAAGTCGGCGTGTGCGTCGCTCATCTAAGCCAAACAAGCTCCTCGAAACCATTCCACCCATTCATGCACGCATTCATCCATAAAACGAAAACAGGTATATCACTATCATATCATATCAGGTACAAAAGACCGGCCCCAGTACAAACAGTCAGGCAGCTCCCTCTCCCTGGCCCCCGTCGCTGTCTCCACCACCCTCATGTCTCTTTGGGGGAGGCATCGCTGAGGTCGCCTCATCACGCCGTCGTCGGCGTCGCTCCTCCTCCTCGTTCCTCCGATGGCCAGAGGAACCAGTGAAATAACTTCTCACGGAGCCGTGAGTACCGTGGCTGCCGCTCGCAGTCGCCCTGCTGCGCTCCCGACTCGCCTCTCTCATGCCCTCCACCTTGCCCTCCAGTCGGGCAACCTGTAGACGGGCCTGCTCTGCCTCGCCCCTGTAACGCTCGGCCTCTGCTCGGTAACGGTCCGCCTCGGTGGCACTGGCCCGTAGTCGCTCTAGCTCGGCACGGAGGAGTGCCGTCTCTACTGTGTCCACCGGTCGGCTCTGCGCAGCCTCCTCTCGCACTCGGGCTACCTCCTCCAGAGCCGCCACCCGGCTCCGCTCCTCTCGCACTCGGGCTACCTCCTCCAAAGCCGCCACCCGGCTCCGCTCCTCTCGCACCCGGGCTGCCTCCTCCCTGGCCGCTACCCGGCTCCGCTCCAGCTCCGCCTGAAGGCGAGTCAGCTCGGACGTCTGCATCCACACCATTGTTAGTTGGTTACATTTCATATATATTTCATAAGCATAACAAAAGGAAGTTTAGAGTGTGTACCCGCTCCATGAGTGCCACCTCGGCCGCCTTAGCCCGCTCCACCATCCGTGCAAAATCCGCATCCCGATCGGCTCGATCTGCTGGCGTCTGCACGGAGGAGGAAGAAGGAGCATCTGGTCCCGCCCTCTGAGCACCCTCGGCGCGCTGCATTCAGATATTCCAGGTCAGTCACAAGCATAATCATAATCATATAGGACTGCATAATTTAAAAGAGTCTAGGGTCTACAAAAACTCACCAGTAGGGCCAGTGCCTGCCGAGCCTCGTCTCTCTCTCGGATGGTGGAGTGCAGGAGTCCCTGCAGCTCCGCCACTCGTCCTGCGGGGTCAACCTACATTGTAGAAGTCCGTGCGTTAGTGCATCATCATATAAGGACCACAAGCATAATAGACAAGTTTTTAGTTAGGAGTCGTACCGGTCGGTGGGCACCTCGGAACACCTGGTCCCGGTAATGCCGTGCGTACGCGGTGTAGTACGCGCTGTCGCTCTCAGCCCGGGCGGTCACCGCTCGCCCTCGTGCAGCCCAGTCAGCCACCTGCTCGGCGTTCCTCGCTGTCCAGTCATATGCCTCGCGGAGTCCCCGGGTCGTCCTCGTCACTCGCTCCCCCGCCTTTTCAGGCGCAGGGAACTCCACAGCCGGCTGGTGGACCCCAATGGTCCTCATCACCAACCTAAAGTGTAGTGGCTCCACCACATTCATGCAGTGAAGCCACACGTCCCGACCAGAGAAGGCCAAGGCCTCGGTAACCCACGGCTGTCCCTCTAGGCTCTCCTCCGTGTAAGGGGTCCACCGCACCTGCAAGGAATAGGAAACTGCATCAGCATCATCAGCATACCATGCATTTATAGAATCTGAGTTTAGAAGTGTACCGAGGTGTACGGTAGCGAATCCAGGTCGTCCTGTAGCTCCCGAACCTGCCGCCTCAGAGCCATCATCTCCCGGGGCGCTGTCCACCTTCGCGCTATCGGCAAGAGCCCCGGGCGGGCCTCCTCGCCTCTCCCTAACCCACGTAGGCGCACGTAAGCCCACACCTGTGTCACAAGCTCGTGTCAGTATTTAGTCAGCATGTAGTATTGCATAATTAAGGCTAAGGGAAAGAGTCATACCTGGAGTAAGGGAGAGAAGCCCCCCAGCATCGTCCGACGCGCCGTCGAACTAAGGGTGTCGAACAAGAAGGCGAGAACCGCCGCTCCCCAAGCGTAGTCGCCTACGTGCTCAAGCTCCTGAAGGAAGGGGAGGAAGCGGCAGCTCATCACGTCCGCCCGTGTGGAGAAGAGGAGCCGCCCGAACATCAGCATCAGAAATCGTCGGAGTACTCGGTCCGCCTCTGGTCCCGGTGCCGCCGCGACCCTCGGTCTCGCCAAACCAACCAGCCGCTCCAGGTGCTCCTCTGGTCGCTCACCCACCGCAACGCCGGCTCGTCGAAGGCCCAAACTGTCCTGGAGAGCAGCCCGGGGAAGGAGAGTAGACGGTCGCTCGGGGCGTCGTAACTGAAGTCCAAGCAACTCTCGAGCCAGCCCCCGGTAGTCGGGAAAAGTGGTCCCGCTGACCGGCGAACCGTGCACTCGTAGGCCAGTGAGTCTGGCCACGTCCTCCAGCGTGGGAACCATGTGCCCCCACGGGAATAAGAATGTCCGACTCACTGGGTCCCAGCGGTCGTGCAGAGCATAGAGCAGGGCCGCGTCGAAGCGACACACCTCCATACTCAAGAAAGGGGCGAACCCCATGGCTGCTAGTCGCTCCCTCTGAAAGTCCGGCAATGCGAGATACACTGCCCGAACATGGAGCCAGGAGGTGCGAGTCCTACGTTTCCCCTGCATTCATCCATTTTAATTTGCATTAATCATTTAGTTTCACCTTTAGTTTCACTTCAACACATGTTCAATGTCCAATTATTAGTTTGAAGAACGGTCACGCCAGGACCGCTCAACATTTTGAACGGCAAAATTTAGAACCGCTCTACTTCTCAGGTCTCTCTATTTGAACGGTCTTTACCTAGCCGTTTAATAAGTGGACGGAACACCATGAACCGTCTACTGTCCGACTTTCTAGGGTTTAAACGGCCCACCGTTGGCCGTATTGTTTTCTTGACGGTCCTTTGAGAACCGTGTTGTTTTGCTAGGATGCGGGTTTGAACGGACTTATGTGATTCGTCTTTGTGGTAAACGGTGACAGTCTCACCGTATTGGGGTTTTAAGAACCCGTTGGCTAGGTGGTTATGAACGGCGTTCCCCGCACCATGTTTCAGTTAGGCGGTCCTCTGGGGACCGCATTGTTTTTGCAGAACGGTTTCTGTTGAACCGTTTTTCCGTTGTCGTCCCCGACGGCGTTGGAGGCCTCCCAGCCGGCCGGGAGACCTCCGTGGCCCCTAAAACGACCCCCCTAAGCCCCTCTAAACCCCTATAGCTAACATGCATGGAATAAAAGATGGTAGAAATGAAGGAAAAGTGAAGGGGAGCCTACCTCGTGGTCCCTTGGCTTCTTGGCCGCCCCGGCGGACGGTGGTCCTCCGGCCACTTCCTCCTCGCCGGCGGGGATCTCTTCGTCGGCAACGACGACGGCAAGCTCCTCCATCGTCACCTCGGGTGCGTCCTCCTCCTCCGACGGCGGTGGCGCTTGTTCCGGCGGCGGCGGCGAACCTTCGCCGGCGGCCGACGGCCGGGCCGCTTGGTGCTTCGTCCGGGTCATCGGGTTGGGCTGGGGAGAGATTGAGAGAGAGGTTGAGAGAGGAAGTTGAGAAGAGAGAGTGAGAGAGGGGTGGTGTGAGCCTCGGTTGTCCCCCTTCGTCCCTACCACCGTCGGTTACGGTGGAGGGAGACGAAGGGGTTCTTTTTTTCGAAACGTCCAGATAAGGACGGTCTATCGTTAGACCGTCCATCATCTGAGCGGTGTCTATTTAACCGTATTTCGGTTTTGATCGTTAATCTGAGTCGATTGGTATTCTGGGGACGAACGGTCTCTACAGAGCCGTCCTAATTAAAACGGTGCATACCCAACCGTTCCTCACTGGCAACCGGCCCTTAAAGAATTGTTTGAATGTCAGACGCGTACGGTTATCATAGAGCCGTTCGTAAGGTAGAACGGTTCTCATATAGCCGTATATCATGTTGATGTGTTTAAAATCATGATCATTGAATATTTTCTTTGGAAATGCATCTCTTAACCACTTTTGCAGCACCATTTCAGCTTGACGCGCCGTTTCGCCTGCACAGGTAAGTCAGGTATGGCCTTCTCTCCCTAAAAACCCTTATTGCATTACTATATGATATTATATATGCTATTTCGAGAGCCGGCAGGTTTCTTACGTGTTCCAGGATCTGATGTTCCCCTTTAACAAAAACAATGATGATCCAGGATTCATGTACCTAACCTTCGGATAAGCCGTTAAGTTGAGATGTCACGAGGAGGACGGTTCTATCTGCGCACTGTGGTCGTGGACGGTATCTTGACTCTGATAGTCCCAGCTTAACAATATTACTCTCGAATATTTTATATTTTAATCTTTCTTCGCATTTTGTTTTAACGATTTCTTTTACTTTCAGCCCAGCATGCATCATGCGCATCCTTTTGAACATTCATGCCCCTATTGTCTGTTTAAGAAATGTCCCGACAAGATAATGGTTAGCTGTGTGTCCCAATGCTCGAGTAAGATAAACTAATTCCATTTTGAATTCGGAGGTTTTCTTTGGACGGTTCGTTGGAGACGATTGACTGAGAGATCCCCGTCTGGAGCTTTAGCATCTTTTTCTTTTGTGGCCCCCTCATTGGACCGCGGGATTGTGTCCCCCATGAGGTTGGTTTTGTCGGTTGATTTTCTTTAGTTTAGTTCCTCCAGATTGGTGTCGCCTTTTGGTCAGTTATCCCTGACGCTCGGTTCGAGGTTTTCCGAAAGATTCTCATCGCTTATTGGTAAGAACGGGTGTCGTTTGCCTTAACGCCCGCTTTTCCGGTCCACTCCGCTACATTTTCGCTTCGTCTCCGTGTTCCGTGTCACCGCCGCTTCACCTCCGCCCGTTCCCCTGCAAAGAGGACATTAAGGAGGGGCATCTGTTGACACCCGTTTTTCTACCGATAGGTTGGGCCGTTTCTCTTACTACCATTAATTGATGCCCCGAATAGTCCATTATCTGTCGGGCCGTTTTTGTGACATGACTCGGGTTCATTTTATGGGTTGTCTCCCTCCTTGGTGCAATTCGCGGTGATTCAGGGCTTAACGGGCCCTCGGCTGTGATAACCAGATACCTAAGGTCATGAACGGCATAACATCAACCGTTCAACCGTTGGGCGGTTACATGTAGACCGTTCATATATTTTGGCTAATTTCTGAACATTTTTTTTGAATATTCACCGACAGGATTTTGTGCGGTGTTATTAGAACCGCTCAATTAAGTGAACGGCCCTAATACAACCGCCTATATCTCAGAGTCCTACGCGCGCCCGTCTTCTCGGATAATTATCCGGATATTCGAATTATCACCGACGGGTAAAAACGGTCGTCATTGAGCCGCCCTACATAAAAACGGTATATATTCAACCGTACATATGTTCAGGGTCCCACGGCGGACGCTTCGGGCAGTTTGAGAGATAATGGGGTATTTTCTGATTATTTGGAATTTCCACCGACTGGTACGGACGGTTAATTAATGACCGCCCAACTAGTTGAGCGGTCTATCGTCAGACCGTTCATCTTGTCGGTTGCTGAATTATAAAAGATTTTAACCCTTTTCTCCATGGTTTTGTCCTCAACTTATTTTGATGATTTCTCCGCGGATAACCAATCATTTTCGATGCCGTTTCGACTGGATGAAAGATAATTTTATTATCTACAATTTATCTTCTAAGATTTCTTCACGAAAATGGCTCTAAACCCTAGTTTCGGGGCTGGCTTCATAGGCTCTATAAATAGACCCTATTGACCAGGCATCGAAAGGGGGGGAAGATTTTTGATCGACGGCGAAGCCCTGCCGCACTTTTGAGCGACCCAGCATCAAGGGGGGAGGCTCTCTACGTCCATATGAGCCTCCGGTCCAGGGAGTAGTTCATATTTCGAGTCGTTTGCGTTCCCTTATAGTTTTTCGTCGTGTCCCTTGCATGCATTACCTTCTCCCACTTCCCCTCTTTGTTCGCATTATCATGCACACCTCCACCCACGTTTTTGTCACCCTAGGGGTTTAAAACCCCCCAGGTATTCCCCTTTTCATTTGCCATGTTTAATTCTTATCATTTGAACATATACTACATCATTGGAGTCTAATTTGGGTGTTTCTTTTTGTGTCTCTACATTATTTTGCAGGTCAGCATCTAGCCAGCACGAGGCCCATCCCCTCTGGCCGGCCAGGGAGGGTGGAGGTCGGACCCTTCAAAACTTGCTGCGTGAAGATATTGAGCGGTCATAATTCAGCCGTTCAATATTTAGAGCGGTGCATCAACGGCCGTCCTTCACAGTCGTACGGTCCAGTAAGAGCCGTCCATATCATTGCAGCAGTTGCTCCCGTGTTCCTCGCAGCGCCTTAGGGCGGTCTATCGTGAGACCGTTCATCGTGGAGCGGATCTAATCGAGCCGTTCATCCCAACGCTGCACTTAGGCGAGTGTCTTCCCCATCTTCCAAGGTACGGCGTGTCCGTCGCGTACGGCATCTTGGTGGCGATCACGGTATTTTGTTCATTTCCTTTCCTCTCTTCTTTCTCTCATTTGTTCCACTGTTTTGATCATGCTTTGGGTCCCCCCTTAGTGGAACGTAAGAGAGAGAAAGGGTGGAAACTAATATCTACACCCCCTTTTGTGGCGATCACGGTGGAAACTAATGGTGCGGGGAACGCCGTTCATAACCACCTAGCCAACGGGTTCTTAAAACCCCAATACGGTGAGACTGTCACCGTTTACCACAAAGACGAATCACATAAGTCCGTTCAAACCCGCATCCTAGCAAAACAACACGGTTCTCAAAGGACCGTCAAGAAAACAATACGGCCAACGGTGGGCCGTTTAAACCCTAGAAAGTCGGACAGTAGACGGTTCATGGTGTTCCGTCCACTTATTAAACGGCTAGGTAAAGACCGTTCAAATAGAGAGACCTGAGAAGTAGAGCGGTTCTAAATTTTGCCGTTCAAAATGTTGAGCGGTCCTGGCGTGACCGTTCTTCAAACTAATAATTGGACATTGAACATGTGTTGAAGTGAAACTAAAGGTGAAACTAAATGATTAATGCAAATTAAAATGGATGAATGCAGGGGAAACGTAGGACTCGCACCTCCTGGCTCCATGTTCGGGCAGTGTATCTCGCATTGCCGGACTTTCAGAGGGAGCGACTAGCAGCCATGGGGTTCGCCCCTTTCTTGAGTATGGAGGTGTGTCGCTTCGACGCGGCCCTGCTCTATGCTCTGCACGACCGCTGGGACCCAGTGAGTCGGACATTCTTATTCCCGTGGGGGCACATGGTTCCCACGCTGGAGGACGTGGCCAGACTCACTGGCCTACGAGTGCACGGTTCGCCGGTCAGCGGGACCACTTTTCCCGACTACCGGGGGCTGGCTCGAGAGTTGCTTGGACTTCAGTTACGACGCCCCGAGCGACCGTCTACTCTCCTTCCCCGGGCTGCTCTCCAGGACAGTTTGGGCCTTCGACGAGCCGGCGTTGCGGTGGGTGAGCGACCAGAGGAGCACCTGGAGCGGCTGGTTGGTTTGGCGAGACCGAGGGTCGCGGCGGCACCGGGACCAGAGGCGGACCGAGTACTCCGACGATTTCTGATGCTGATGTTCGGGCGGCTCCTCTTCTCCACACGGGCGGACGTGATGAGCTGCCGCTTCCTCCCCTTCCTTCAGGAGCTTGAGCACGTAGGCGACTACGCTTGGGGAGCGGCGGTTCTCGCCTTCTTGTTCGACACCCTTAGTTCGACGGCGCGTCGGACGATGCTGGGGGGCTTCTCTCCCTTACTCCAGGTATGACTCTTTCCCTTAGCCTTAATTATGCAATACTACATGCTGACTAAATACTGACACGAGCTTGTGACACAGGTGTGGGCTTACGTGCGCCTACGTGGGTTAGGGAGAGGCGAGGAGGCCCGCCCGGGGCTCTTGCCGATAGCGCGAAGGTGGACAGCGCCCCGGGAGATGATGGCTCTGAGGCGGCAGGTTCGGGAGCTACAGGACGACCTGGATTCGCTACCGTACACCTCGGTACACTTCTAAACTCAGATTCTATAAATGCATGGTATGCTGATGATGCTGATGCAGTTTCCTATTCCTTGCAGGTGCGGTGGACCCCTTACACGGAGGAGAGCCTAGAGGGACAGCCGTGGGTTACCGAGGCCTTGGCCTTCTCTGGTCGGGACGTGTGGCTTCACTGCATGAATGTGGTGGAGCCACTACACTTTAGGTTGGTGATGAGGACCATTGGGGTCCACCAGCCGGCTGTGGAGTTCCCTGCGCCTGAAAAGGCGGGGGAGCGAGTGACGAGGACGACCCGGGGACTCCGCGAGGCATATGACTGGACAGCGAGGAACGCCGAGCAGGTGGCTGACTGGGCTGCACGAGGGCGAGCGGTGACCGCCCGGGCTGAGAGCGACAGCGCGTACTACACCGCGTACGCACGGCATTACCGGGACCAGGTGTTCCGAGGTGCCCACCGACCGGTACGACTCCTAACTAAAAACTTGTCTATTATGCTTGTGGTCCTTATATGATGATGCACTAACGCACGGACTTCTACAATGTAGGTTGACCCCGCAGGACGAGTGGCGGAGCTGCAGGGACTCCTGCACTCCACCATCCGAGAGAGAGACGAGGCTCGGCAGGCACTGGCCCTACTGGTGAGTTTTTGTAGACCCTAGACTCTTTTAAATTATGCAGTCCTATATGATTATGATTATGCTTGTGACTGACCTGGAATATCTGAATGCAGCGCGCCGAGGGTGCTCAGAGGGCGGGACCAGATGCTCCTTCTTCCTCCTCCGTTCAGACGCCAGCAGATCGAGCCGATCGGGATGCGGATTTTGCACGGATGGTGGAGCGGGCTAAGGCGGCCGAGGTGGCACTCATGGAGCGGGTACACACTCTAAACTTCCTTTTGTTATGCTTATGAAATATATATGAAATGTAACCAACTAACAATGGTGTGGATGCAGACGTCCGAGCTGACTCGCCTTCAGGCGGAGCTGGAGCGGAGCCGGGTAGCGGCCAGGGAGGAGGCAGCCCGGGTGCGAGAGGAGCGGAGCCGGGTGGCGGCTTTGGAGGAGGTAGCCCGAGTGCGAGAGGAGCGGAGCCGGGTGGCGGCTCTGGAGGAGGTAGCCCGAGTGCGAGAGGAGGCTGCGCAGAGCCGACCGGTGGACACAGTAGAGACGGCACTCCTTCGTGCCGAGCTAGAGCGACTACGGGCCAGTGCCACCGAGGCGGACCGTTACCGAGCAGAGGCCGAGCGTTACAGGGGCGAGGCAGAGCAGGCCCGTCTACAGGTTGCCCGACTGGAGGGCAAGGTGGAGGGCATGAGAGAGGCGAGTCGGGAGCGCAGCAGGGCGACTGCGAGCGGCAGCCACGGTACTCACGGCTCCGTGAGAAGTTATTTCACTGGTTCCTCTGGCCATCGGAGGAACGAGGAGGAGGAGCGACGCCGACGACGGCGTGATGAGGCGACCTCAGCGATGCCTCCCCCAAAGAGACATGAGGGTGGTGGAGACAGCGACGGGGGCCAGGGAGAGGGAGCTGCCTGACTGTTTGTACTGGGGCCGGTCTTTTGTACCTGATATGATATGATAGTGATATACCTGTTTTCGTTTTATGGATGAATGCGTGCATGAATGGGTGGAATGGTTTCGAGGAGCTTGTTTGGCTTAGATGAGCGACGCACACGCCGACTTGAGTGAGTTGAGAGACGCTACGTGCCGACTTGAGTGAGTTGAGAGCGCTACACGCCGACTTGAGTGAGTTGAGAGACGCTACGCCGACTAGAGTGAGTTGAGAGACGCTACGCGCCGATTTGAGTGAGTTGAGAGCGCTACACGCCGACTTGAGTGAGTTGAGAGACGCTACGCCAACTGGAGTGAGTTGAGAGACGCCACGCGCCGATTTGAGTGAGTTGAGAGACGCCACGCCGACTTGAGTGAGTTGAGAGACGCTACGCCGACTAGAGTGAGTTGAGAGACGCTATGCGCCGATTTGAGTGAGTTGAGAGCGCTACACGCCGACTTGAGTGAGTTGAGAGACGCCACGCCGACTGGAGTGATTTGAGAGACGCTACGCGCCGATTTGAGTGAGTTGAGAGCGCTAAAATGACGTAGGCATGCGTGCAGCAGGTTGATTGAGTGGGAGAGCGTATGAACGGCTCTTTATTAGCCGTTTCTCAAATAAGAACGGTTCCATAAGGACCGCCTGAATTATGTTGGACGGTTTTATATGAACCGCCTGAATTATGGAGCGGCAGATTTCAAGCCGCCCAAATAGAGAAGGACGGTTCATAAAGAACCGCTCAAATGTATGGACGGTCCATCGTAAGACCGTCCAAAACCACGTCCGAGTTACTTCGAGGGGACTTCCTGAAGAGTCCCCAGCCCGTGGGTAAGGGGCCTTGATCTCATCATAACCCTATCTTAACCCGCCCTAGACTTATCTAGGCTCAATCCTAAGAGGCTTAGGCTCCCAATGAACCCTATAAGTAGTAGGGGGGCCTGAATCTTCGAATCATCCATCCTCCTTCTCCTAAAACCTCAAAACCTTTGATTCTCGCTTCTTCCTCATGAAGAGGGCTTATGACGGGAACTCTGCGGAGGGCGTGCCGTTTGATGGACCGCGGCCGGCTAGAAAGGAGCGGGAAGCGATCCAACGACTATGCTTGATTCCTCGACATCTCAGCGCCGCCCCTATGAGAGAAGTAAGATTGATTGGAGTATGTTTAAGGTCTATCTTCCAATTTCCTCTCATATCTTTCTTCTGCCCCTTGTTCTCTTTCTTCTCAGCTTCTTCCCGGTCCGAGGCGTTTCTCTAATTTAAAGTGGGTGGCTCCCATGGTCCGTGCATTGCCTCTCGGGGTGACTCATCTTCTCAAATCCTGGCATCTACACTCTCTCCTGGTCTTAGGTCAGAACTACCCCAAACTTTCCTTAGACTGGCATGGTATCTCCGCTTTGGTGGAGATCTGGCATCCTCAGACCCATACCTTCTTCTTCCCATCTTTTGAGGCCACTGTCTTGCTAGAGGAGGTAGAGACATACTTTGGGCTCCCTAGGTCCAAGGTGGGGGAGGAAGACCTGATATGCCATACTGTTGCCCCTATAGATCCAAAACTCATTCTAGGAGGGTTCATACCCAATAGCGGAGATGTTCGCACCTTTGTAGGCCCTCGCCACATTCACCTCCTTCCTCTGAGCCAGTGGGTGGTAGAACATTGCAGGAACAAGTGCGGGTGGGCTGAGGCCATAGCCAAAGCTGCTTCCATCTGTTTATGCGGGGCTATCCTTTTCCCTTCAGCCGACCATGTCCTAGAGATTCCTTTACTTAGCACCATCAGCGGCCTTTGGCAGGGGTGTTCCATCTCTCAGGCTGTCCTAGCTTATTTGTATGAGGGCCTTTCTTCAGCAGCCTTAGGAGGTCCTCCCTTTGGTTCGATGATCCTGTTGGAGTGCTGGATGGGAGTTAGGATGAAGTTCAGAGTGAGGGACGATATTACTTCAGCTAGCAGGATCTTCGGGAGCCACCCACTTTACTTCATAGGGGGCGCCTTCAGGTTTTCTCCACAGGTTGAGTGCAGGACGGCTGAGTTGAAGACCAGGGACGAGTGGCGCCCGTACATCAACAGGCTGCCCCTGGACAGGTTCGTGATGCGCCCGGACTTCCTCCATGATACCATCATCAGGCTACCGAGGAGAGCGGGTTTGGACTTGAGGCTCGTGAGCGACACCACCTTGGCGATGTACAGCCCACACAGATGCTACCTGCAGATCGGACTTCCCCGGACGCTGCTACCCACGCTACCCCACCTTCCTATGCTACAGACGCGGAGGATCGGGACAGAGGAGGATGAGCAGGCGGTCAGGAGCGCGTTGATCATGTGGGAGGTGAGCAGGGTGCGTACCCTACCAGCAGAGGTTGAGGAGGCCCCAGAGACCAGACAGGCTTATCTCAGGAGTTGAGGGAGATACGTCCTCGCGGGGATGCCCAGCGGTGGACGGAATGATTTTCTTTTGTTTTTACTTATGATGATATGGATAGAATCTCACATTCAGACAGCTTGATGTATGACATGAATAAGACTTGATGAGATTGAGTTTGAGCTTTGCAATATGATTATGATGGGATGTGACTGCATAGGTTAATGCGAGGATTGAATATTTGCAGTTCTGAGCCACCTGTCCTTCCGACCTGCCCCTGCACACATGCGAATATGAAACAGATTAAATCTATTTTTAGGCTCACCCCCTTGCCTACAGCAAGTTAGGAGGCGACCCTTTCTTGTCTTTTGGTCAAGGGGGGTGAGCCTTATTAAATAGGCAAATATCAAAGTGCTAGAAAATGCAGATGAATGCAAGAAGGAAACAAGTAAACGTAAAATTTTTTTTTTTTTTTTTTTTTTTTTGAAATATTCGATTTTGTTTGGGTCTTGAAATATCTGATTTTTTTCGGGTTTTGAAATATTTGATTTTTTTTTCGGGTTTTGAAATATTAGATTTTTTTGGGTTTTGAAATATTTGATTTTTTTTGGGTTTTGAAATATTTGATTCTTTTTTCGGGTTTTGAAATATTTGATTTTTGATTTTTTTTTTTTTTTTTTTTTTTTGGGGTTTTGAAATATTTGATTTTTCTTTTTGGGTTTTGAAACCTGCTCGGGTCTCAACAGCAGGGACCTTCTCGTCTTGCTACGGAATTCCAAGGTTCAGTGCGTGCGGGGAAAGGGACTGCCCGTGATCGGCGTCTACTTTGCTCGACGGTACTTCTGCTGAGGCCATATCCAGGGTGGGATTCATTCCTTGGGAAAGTAAAAAAGATCGAGCAGGGAAGTCAACGATAGGTGTAGGGGCTTTTAGGGCTTGAGTACTTTCCCGGGTCCCCCTTTTCCCAAGGAATCTGGTCTGTTGCGCCGGGGCTTTGTATCCGCCATCGAACCTTCACCCGCTCTAGGCACGCATGCGACCGGGCTCATAACGTCCCGCGGGGAAACTGTACTGCCACTCTTGCCATGCCTAGCCGCATTTTAGGGAGCTTCGAGCTCTATGCTTTCGGCTTTTGCCCCTGTTCTTTCCTTTCCTTGCTTCTTTTTGGTTTTTTTGTTTGCTTTCCTTTTCTTTCTCTTTCTTTCTTCTTTTCTTTTTTGTTTTTTTTTTGCGGAGTGAGGTCTTACCGGATTGCCCCTATTTGAGAGCTTTTCCTTTTGACGGGGAACCTAGGTTGGTTCTCGCCCCCTTATTCGCCACTTGCGCCTTATCTTCGACCGAGAGAGAGGAAATGCAAGGATTTCCACCCATCCCCGAGTATGGCCAAAGGAGAGACGGTATCGGGTAGCATGAGAGAGTACCGCACCACGGGGTCGTGTAGTGTGTGGAATGCTGAACCTGAGTCCTCCTTTTGCAATCGGGTGGGGTATGCCCTGCCATCGAGCCGTTCACTGGTTTTACTTTTATGGATAAAAACGCTTTAAATACAGCCCATTCCACGGGTTTGGCAATTCCTCCCCCTCTGAGTTAATTAGACGATACGCGTTGCCAGGATAAGCTTCTTTAATTACAAAGGGCCCTTCCCAGTTGGGTTGCAACTTAGACCTGGGACCTGCAGACCTGATGAATTTACGTTTTAAAACCATATTCCCCACTTGAAATTTTCTTTCGATGACCTTCTTTTGAAAATATCGCGAGACCCGCTTTTGATATACTGAAACATGATTGGCCGCATTTAACCTCTTCTCGTCTAAAAGTTCCAGTTGGACTAACAACGCCTCTCGACGGTCGTCAAGATTAAGTTCTTTGTCCAACTGCACCCTTAGGGAAGGGATCAGAATTTCATACGGGAGCACCGCTTCCATTCCATAAGTGAGGGCAAAGGGGGTCTGCCCTGTGGGGGTGCGGACGGAGGTGCGGTAGGCCCATAGAGCCTCTGTCAATTTGTCGACCCAATCAGCAAATTTATACGATTCGCATGTTTTCTTGATAATTTTGAGAAGGGTCTTATTCGTGGCCTCAGCCTGGCCATTACCTTGGGGGTAGTACGGTGATGAATGATGCAAAGCTATATTGAATTTCTTACAGAGGTCCTGGAGTTCTTGTGAGATGAATTGCGGCCCGTTGTCGGTGACGATGCTGCTCGGCACTCCAAATCGCGAGACAATGTTCTTCATGATGAAGCGGCATACCGTGGTGGCTTTGATTTCTGCGTAAGCTTCAGCTTCGGCCCACTTGGTGAAGTATTCTGTAGCCGTCAGGATGAAGGATTTCTGTTTAACCGCAGAATTCGGATCACCGAGGGGCCCGATGATGTCAAAGGCCCACATGGAAAATGGCCAGGGGGCCGTAATGGGATGAAGAGAAGAAGCCGGAGCGTGGATTTTGTCGGCATGGATTTGGCACTGAAGGCACCTACGGACATAGGTGGAGCAATCTTCTTCTAGGGTTGGCCAGTAATAGCCCTGCCTAAGAATCTTCTTTGCCAGGGCCTGTCCGTTTACATGCCCTCCACATTCGCTAGAGTGGGCTGCTTCCACAACCTTCCAGGCTTCTTCATCATCTAGACACCTCATGAGAATTCCATTCAGGGCCCGCCTATACAATTCACCGGCGATGATCGTGTACCTGGCGGCGACTCTTCTAATGGCTTTTCGTTGCTCAGCGTTGGCCGCTTCCGGGAATGTACCATCCTTGCAGTATTGTTCGATCTCATAGAACCACGGCAATTCTTCCTCTTCAATGATCTCCTCGAGCTCAGTTAACGAAACCTCTTTTATCTCCTCCCTTTCTGCTCTCTTTTCTACGGACATCCTAAGGTTGTTGAACCAGGGATCCTGCAGGGAAGGAACGTCTAGCCTTTGGACCACAATGGTCTCAGTGGCGCGACTTAGGGGGAGTGATAAAGAAGAGGCGAGAGACGCAAGGGCGTCGGCCAAGATATTCTGAGAGCGGGGAGTATGAATATAGACGAGCTTCCTAAATTGCCGGGCCAAGAGGGTGACAAGATCTTGGTAGGGCTTGAGCTTAGGATCGCGGGTGCGGTAGGTTGACAAAACCTGACGCAGCACCAGCTGGGAGTCTCCTATAATGTTCAGGTATCGCGCACCCAAGATGTAGGCGTGCTTCAGACCGGCAAGGAGCGCCTCATACTCGGCTATATTGTTGGTGGCAGGAAACGAAAGTTGATATGCCACGGGGATGGTTACCCCTTCTGGAGTAAGAAGGACGGCGCCGATTCCGCTGCCCTGGGAATTAAGGGCACCATCGAAGTGGAGAGACCAAAAAGGAAGATGAGTGATCACCGCCAGGTGTTCATCGGGGAATTCATCCTGAATGAAATCAGTGCGAGGGATAGGAGAGTGAGCTAGGTGTTCGGCAATTGCATATCCTTTGATTGCTTTCTGCACGATGAAGGTGATGTCGAACTGGGAGAGAAAACTTTGCCAGCGAGCTAGCCGATTAGAAAGGACCGGCTTTTCCAACAGGTAACGAATGGGGTCCATTCTGGAAATGAGCCTAACCTCGTGGGCGAGAAAGTAGTGTTTAAGCTTCTGTGCTACCCACACTAGCGCTGCGCAGGTTTTCTCCATAGCAGTGTACTTGGATTCAGCAGGATTAAGTAACCTTGAGAGATAGTACGCCGCTCTTTCTCTTCCTTCATCATCTACCTGCGCCAGAACCGCTCCTAGGGCGTCCTCAATTACAGAAATGTACAGGATCAGGGGTTTCCCTGGGACGGGGGGTTGCAGAACCGGAGGATTAGAGAGGTACACTTTGAGTTCCTCATAGGCCTTTTGACATTGTTCATTCCATTCGAATTTCGCGCCGGCTTTTAACAGGTCATAAAACGGGCGGCATCTTTGCGAATGCTGAGATATAAATCTCCTGATAAATTGCAAACGCCCGATCAAACCTCGAAGTTCAGTGATGTTTTTCGGCGGTGGCATTTCCATGACGGCCTTTGCCTTGTTTGGATCGATCTGAATCCCTCGTTTACTAACTATAAACCCAAGTAATTTCCTGATGCAACTCCGAACACACATTTCTTTGGATTCATCTTTAACTTGTATTCCCTAGCCCTTTGCAGTACCTTGGCTAGAATAGCGGGGTGCTCTTCCTGTGACCTCGATTTGACTAAGATATCATCCACATAGGCTTCTAAATAAACGTGCATCATATCGTGGAAGATAGCCATCATCGCCCTTTGGTAGGTGGCACCTGCATTTTTCAACCCAAATGGCATGACGACGTAGCAGTATGTGCCCCATGGCGTTGTGAATGAGGTCTTTTCTTGATCTTCCGGAGCCAAAAGGATTTGGTTATACCCCGAGTAGCCGTCCATGAAGGAGAGGGCTTCGTACCCAGCTGTATTATCGACCAAGACATCAATGTGAGGAAGTGGAAAATCATCTTTCGGACATGCCTTGTTTAAGTCCCTGAAGTCAATACATATTCGAATTTTACCATCCTTTTTCATTACAGGGACTATGTTTGCTACCCATTGGGGATACAACACCACTCTAACGAACCGGGCCTTGTGCAATTTGTCAATTTCCTCCTTAATCCTTAAGGCCATTTGCGGGTGGAATCTCCTTGCCTTCTGTTTCACGGGCGTCGCCCCTGGTTTGAGAATCAGCCTATGTTCCACCAAGGCGGGGTCAAGGCCTGGCATGTCCTCGTAGGACCAGGCAAAAGAATCGCTGTACTCCCTCAAGACTTCAACCAGTTCCTTCTCGACTTGAGGAGGGAGATTGGCGGAAATAAGTATGGGCCTGGGGTCCTCTATCGTTCCAAGGTTAATCTCCTTAGTGGATTCATCTACTGCCACGGAGGGTTCGTCGAACTTTTTCAGTCCTTGGGCATAGAGGTCGGCAGTGTTGTCCACTTCATCTCCCTCATCATCAGCTGGGTCTTTCTCATTCACAATTTCATATACCCCTAATCCATCCTTGCCCCTCACCTCTTCAGTTCCTTCATCATCTTCCAAGACAATCGCTGTCTCTACAAATTCCGGGCACTTTAATAGAGCATGACATCTTCCAGCCAAATCTCGTAAAAACCTATCAGGAATGGTTTTGAAGGGGTGCGGCATGGCAGGTGCCGCAGACGTGGATGGGCTGACAGAACTCGAACTAGACTCTACCCTGACTGACTCGACTATCCTAGAAGACTCGACACACTGTACATCTGACCTAGGAGAGCAGAAATCTACCGGAAAAGAAACAGGGGTCTCGTGCCCCTGGGAATCTGGGTGGAACATGGCGTAATCCTCCATGGAGACCTCCGTTTTGAGATTGGCATTTTTTTTTTTTTTTTTTGGAGGTCAGAGGTGATCACACAGCAGGAAGAAGAAGGTGGCGGGGGAGGCAGTTGCATGGGAAACAATTCCGGGAAGATGCAGTCAAAGAAAGGGTCAGAAGACTTAAACCACATTTCGTGGAGCTGAGCTCCTGGAGGAGGGGGAGTGAATAGAGTTGATAAATCAATGGGCGGGCAGCGCCCGCAAGCACATGGAACGAACAAAACTTCGGGTCTCTCCACAAAGTACGGGTCGACTAGGAGTGGAGGGGAACGGGGAACAGAATCCCGCTGTTGAAACCAGGAAGCGAGACGGGATGGGGACATAGAGTAAGTAATGATGGAGCTCCCCGTCTCTCGGGGCCCCTGGCGGACCAATGGCATCGGGGGGCGCACTGCCAGCCGCGTCTCCCTTATCTTCGGATCACCCTCTTCTTCATAAAACATTTTTGCAAAGCAGTCGGCTAAGTCTTCTAGGTCACCGGCTAGTCCCTGCGGCGACAGTGGAGGATTGGCAACAACACAAGCTTCATCTATTTGTTCTTCAATGCGGGGTGGCGAGGTCTTCAAGGTGCCGGGCTGCAACGGACCCCTCACAAAATGCTGCCGGTAATCCCAAGTCAAGGGCCCAGAGTCCCCAAGCACCGACATGGAGGTTTCATGGTAGCCGAGGCCCCGGCGACCCATCTTCCTTCCCCTAGGGACGGGGTTGGTTCGGCCTTGCAGCTGTGCGCCGAGCCCTCGGCCTGGCTGATAGCCCAATTTCAAAATTATGTGCCAACCTTTGGAGTCTCTCATCTTGGGCTTGACCTTCACGTCGACTGGTGCAGTGGCGGGCTTGCGCGACGCATACGCCCATGAGTAGTTCAAGTCCATGACAGATAGAACAGGTCTATTACTCGGCCACAGTGTGGGCAGAACCTTGGCTACTATAGCGTCAATGTTTTGAGTCGTGGAGACGCTTTTCACCTTGACCACTCGCCCTTGGAATGGGAACTTCAGACACTGGTGGGCGGTTGAGGGGACGGCGTTCAAACTATTCAACCATGGACGACCCAGAATGGCATTGAACATTGGGTCTATGTCCAACACATAGAATTCTACATCCATCACCAAGGGCCCTAGCTCGGCCAGCACAGTCACCACCCCGTGACAAGCACGTCTGGAATTATCATAGGCAGCTATCGTGGTTGGTGTCGGCTTGAGCATGTCCTCCGATATGTTACAAGCACGAAGAGTGCTCAACGGGCAGACATTGATTGACGCCCCTGTATCCACAAGGGCGGATTCCACGGTTGTCTTGTTCAAAGAGATCGTAATACACAACGGCATCTGCCGCGCCTCAGGAGGAGCTAACTCTGACTCAGCGAATGCAATAGAGGGCCCCTTTGTGATTGTGGCCAAAACTGTGGGCAGGCTATCCACCGCCACATCCTCGCTCACCATAACTTTCTGTAGGAAGATCTTCAGGGCATCTTGATGGAGCGGCGACCTCTTGATCAACTCTAATACTGAGATCTTAGCCGGGAGTCGGTCTAAATGCTGTAACAAATCATATCTCGTGCCCGGTACCGGATCTACCTCCTCTGATTCAACTGTAGGGGAAGAAACTGCAGGATTCGGTGCAGACGCACCTGAAGAAGGAAACATTCTCTGGAAAGGACGCCCGCTTCGAAGGGCGCATTGTGATGCTTGCACGGCCTGGACTGGACCCCCGCTTGGCTTGGTGGGATAGGTGGATGGTGTGGAGATGGGGGTGAGGATGACGGGGATAGGCTTAATGGGCCCTGGTGGAGGGGAAATGGGCGAAGGGTTAAGCTTAGGGGAAATGACGGAGGTCATAGCGGGTGGTGGTGATAGGACGGATGGAGTAGGGGAAAATGCGGAGGGCCTAAGAGGCGAAGCGGGGGAAGTGACGGGCGGTGTAGCGACGGGTCTAAGGATGGAGGGGATGGCTGGTGAGGGAGAGTAGTGGTGGTGTAAGGCCAAGAGATGTGCTGGGGTTTCATCATCAAACATCCACCCGGCGTTGGGGGCTGGGCGCTGGACTGCATTCACTTGTGCTGGGGCCGGCGGTTGCTGTTGTTGCTGAGGCGCGGGCTGATGCATCGGCATGGGATTTTGATGGATCCCAAGGTCTTGCTGCTGCTGTGGGGGCTGCGGTTGCTGTTGGTGCTGTTGTTGCTGCTGCTGCTGGGGCGCCGCTTGTTGCGGCCTGGCCTGTCTCTGCCTCTGCCTGATGTCTTCAATTAGTTGGTGCATCTGGGCCCAATCAATTCTCTGGCCCTCATGCAAATCATACACCAGGTCCCTGAATTGATAACACCGTTCTATTGTGTGCCCCGGCTGCCGATGGAATATGCAATATCGGGACTGGTCGGCGGCCGGATTCCAGTTCGGACGCTCAGGCGGCAACTGAAGGTCGCCAGTATACATCAGCGCAGAGAAAACATCTGACAAGGTTTCTGGGAGAGGGGGGTAGTGAGCTCTCTTTGGAGCTGGTCGAGCAGAGCCGTAGGCGGGGGGCGGAGGAACATTGTTGTATTGCGGGGGCCGTTGAGGCTGTTGGGATGGCGGAGGCGTATGTGTGGGGTATTGCGGGACTTGGAAGGCAGGTTGAGGAGCTTGCGGGGTAGCGAACTGGGGGTTACGCTGAGGTGGCGGGAAGCGGGGTGGAGCGGTGTGTTGGGGGAACTGAACGGCCTGGACCTGCTCATTAATTTGTACCCCCTCAGTGACGGGGCCCTGGGATTTCTTAGTGGCCTTGGGCTTCTGGGCCTCGAACAGAGAATGGATGGGGGAATCTTTGAATTGGGTCTGAATAAACCGAGCCCTGCTGTATAGTTGGTGCATGCTTGAAATGTCATTCATTGCTAGAATGTTTCTGAAAGTTGGCGTAGCGTTGGAAATCAACAATTTTACCTTTTCCTCTTCCGGAATCTGCCCGGGCACCCGCGAGGCCATCTGTCTCCAGCGGTCTGCATAAGTTGCAAAGTCTTCCTCCGGCTTCATCTTCTCCGCCACCAGGTCAGTGAAAGAGTACTCAGGCCCGACCCGATCCTGAAACCTCTGTATGAACCTCTCCTTGACTGTCTTAAAATTCTCAGCCTCTTCTAGAGGCAGGGTATAAAACCATTCCAGCGCGACCCCCTCCAAGGACCTACGGAACAAATAGGCCATCAAGCGATCGTCCTGTTGGAATTGTGCAGACTCGTACAAGAATTCCCGAACATGGATGAACGGGCTGCCATTCCCATCATATTTGCGGTACACGGGGAGCTCCGACTGGGAAGGAAAGCGTAGGTCCCTGAAGTTAGGAATAGGGACATCGGCAAGGGATTGCGGGCCGACCCGCTTGTGGAGGAGATCAATTTGTTGCTGCATAGCAGCCCACTTGTCAAGGATTTCTCGTTCCCGGGAAGAAGGGGGAGGAGCAAGGGGAGTAGCACCTGGATGAGCGACCAAAGGATAAGCAGACGAAGGAGGCGGCCCATAAGAGGGGTAATGGGCCGAGGAGGGGCCCACATCTGCATGAGTGACCTGAGCCGCCCCCGAATGCGACCTAACGAAGTCGGCCGGGGCGATGAGGGCCTGAGGCGAAGGAGAAATTGTAGTGTACGGCTCAAGATAAGGAACAGAGGGGACTGGGGATTTCCCTCTACCCAGTTGTTGATGAACGGATGTGGATGCCTGACCCATTTCTAGATCGGGATAGCGAAAGTTCTGAGGGCGCACGGGAGTAAGGTCAATGGGGGCCGTGGAGGTGGTCCCGACCCCAGAAGTTGAAGTGGTGACCTGGGCCGTGGCATGAGCCAGAGCTGAGGCCGGGGCATCGCCCCCTTGCAAAGCCTGCCTGATGAGAAGGAGTTGGGTGGGGTCTAACTGGGCCATCATGTCAAGGATCGTACTAGCTGAATTCTGGTTGGACAGGTTTGGAAAAGAGGGTCGGGGGCCCTCGCCAAAAGAAGTCGGGAGCGAAGGGGCCGTCCCCTCCCCCCCTTGCAAATGGGTGACCCTAGGTGGGTCCTCAAGGAGACCACGAGGAAGGGAATCTTCATGGGCCGCAGAGAAATCGTATGACGACATGGAAGAAGAAGCGGAATCGAACAAGGGATTGGAATAGGAATGGAAATGGGAATCAGCCCTAGGAAGAAAGCGTGGGGGCAGAAGGCAGTCCCACATACACCAAGACACTTGGCCCTAAAGCAAGCAGCACGAAATCAAACAAATCTACCAAACAATAACGAGCACACAATGGAGCGAGATGAGAGTAGAATCACTCAGTAATGCAATCAAGTTCTTAAAGTGATGCTCGTCAGTTCCTTATATCTTCAGGTTTAACTTTAGTGGATTTATAGAAATGTCAATTCTCTTTGACCACTAGGTACCTAACTGGGATGAGAACGAGGAACTGTGTGACGCTACTGGGATCTCTCACTCGCGGATGCAACCCTAGACGGGGGTGGATACGGTACAACCTGCCCGGCGTCCGTGTGGGAATCCACGGCTCACGGGGGCTTACGGAGGTCCTCAGCAAGGTCCCTAGTCGGCTCCAAGGAATATGGAGACGAGAGGAAACCCCACCTCGGTAGGAATGCAACTAATATGGGAGAGTATCGATGCTCCTATGCGCACCGGAGTGCATGCACCAACTAACCTAGCAACTATCAATCAATGAGCGAAAATACACATGAATAGCAAAAGCATGGTGATGCAATAACCACAAGATAGCAGGGGGAGTTAACTAACAGCACCAGGAGCAATATATATATGTCAACCAAAATACTAAGCAAGAGGACAGCAGTGCACTGTGACAGGAGATATGCGGTCCTCTTATAACCGCTCTACTAACCCAGACGGTCATCTATCAGCCGTAATGAATGGGCAGGAAGCAGGGGACATACCATACCGACGGTCGATGATAAACCGCATGACCCACTGAACGGCCAAATCACAGCCGTGTACCTGCCACCAGAAAGATAGGGCGTACCTGTGACGGGGAGCTGGACGGGTGATTTCAGACCGCACGAATTATGGACGGCGTATAGGGAACCGTCAGACGCAGGGATGGCCGTGACAGAGAACCTGAGTTGCGCGGCCCTGTTAAAACCGCGTGTTATCTGGGAAACTGCAAACCGTGTCCGTCCTGTAAATCACTTCAAGGATAGGCACCGGACAACCACCAGAAGGTCAGCCATTCAAAAGCATGATGGGCACTAGGTGTCCCACCGTGATCGCCACAAAAGGGGGTGTAGATATTAGTTTCCACCCTTTCTCTCTCTTACGTTCCACTAAGGGGGGACCCAAAGCATGATCAAAACAGTGGAACAAATGAGAGAAAGAAGAGAGGAAAGGAAATGAACAAAATACCGTGATCGCCACCAAGATGCCGTACGCGACGGACACGCCGTACCTTGGAAGATGGGGAAGACACTCGCCTAAGTGCAGCGTTGGGATGAACGGCTCGATTAGATCCGCTCCACGATGAACGGTCTCACGATAGACCGCCCTAAGGCGCTGCGAGGAACACGGGAGCAACTGCTGCAATGATATGGACGGCTCTTACTGGACCGTACGACTGTGAAGGACGGCCGTTGATGCACCGCTCTAAATATTGAACGGCTGAATTATGACCGCTCAATATCTTCACGCAGCAAGTTTTGAAGGGTCCGACCTCCACCCTCCCTGGCCGGCCAGAGGGGATGGGCCTCGTGCTGGCTAGATGCTGACCTGCAAAATAATGTAGAGACACAAAAAGAAACACCCAAATTAGACTCCAATGATGTAGTATATGTTCAAATGATAAGAATTAAACATGGCAAATGAAAAGGGGAATACCTGGGGGGTTTTAAACCCCTAGGGTGACAAAAACGTGGGTGGAGGTGTGCATGATAATGCGAACAAAGAGGGGAAGTGGGAGAAGGTAATGCATGCAAGGGACACGACGAAAAACTATAAGGGAACGCAAACGACTCGAAATATGAACTACTCCCTGGACCGGAGGCTCATATGGACGTAGAGAGCCTCCCCCCTTGATGCTGGGTCGCTCAAAAGTGCGGCAGGGCTTCGCCGTCGATCAAAAATCTTCCCCCCCTTTCGATGCCTGGTCAATAGGGTCTATTTATAGAGCCTATGAAGCCAGCCCCGAAACTAGGGTTTAGAGCCATTTTCGTGAAGAAATCTTAGAAGATAAATTGTAGATAATAAAATTATCTTTCATCCAGTCGAAACGGCATCGAAAATGATTGGTTATCCGCGGAGAAATCATCAAAATAAGTTGAGGACAAAACCATGGAGAAAAGGGTTAAAATCTTTTATAATTCAGCAACCGACAAGATGAACGGTCTGACGATAGACCGCTCAACTAGTTGGGCGGTCATTAATTAACCGTCCGTACCAGTCGGTGGAAATTCCAAATAATCAGAAAATACCCCATTATCTCTCAAACTGCCCGAAGCGTCCGCCGTGGGACCCTGAACATATGTACGGTTGAATATATACCGGGCTGGTACGGACGGTTAATATTAATGGTGCGGCTTAATCGAGAAAGGGTGGAAACTAATATCTACACCCCCTTTTGTGGCGATCACGGTGGGACCCCTAGTGCACCGGATAACCCGTTTACCTGTGCATATTAGTTTCCACCCTTTCTCTCTCTTACGTTCCACTAAGGGGGGACCCAAAGCATGATCAAAACAGTGGAACAAATGAGAGAAAGAAGAGAGGAAAGGAAATGAACAAAATACCGTGATCGCCACCAAGATGCCGTACGCGACGGACACGCCGTACCTTGGAAGATGGGGAAGACACTCGCCTAAGTGCAGCGTTGGGATGAACGGCTCGATTAGATCCGCTCCACGATGAACGGTCTCACGATAGACCGCCCTAAGGCGCTGCGAGGAACACGGGAGCAACTGCTGCAATGATATGGACGGCTCTTACTGGACCGTACGACTGTGAAGGACGGCCGTTGATGCACCGCTCTAAATATTGAACGGCTTAATTATGACCGCTCAATATCTTCACGCAGCAAGTTTTGAAGGGTCCGACCTCCACCCTCCCTGGCCGGCCAGAGGGGATGGGCCTCGTGCTGGCTAGATGCTGACCTGCAAAATAATGTAGAGACACAAAAAGAAACACCCAAATTAGACTCCAATGATGTAGTATATGTTCAAATGATAAGAATTAAACATGGCAAATGAAAAGGGGAATACCTGGGGGGTTTTAAACCCCTAGGGTGACAAAAACGTGGGTGGAGGTGTGCATGATAATGCGAACAAAGAGGGGAAGTGGGAGAAGGTAATGCATGCAAGGGACACGACGAAAAACTATAAGGGAACGCAAACGACTCGAAATATGAACTACTCCCTGGACCGGAGGCTCATATGGACGTAGAGAGCCTCCCCCCTTGATGCTGGGTCGCTCAAAAGTGCGGCAGGGCTTCGCCGTCGATCAAAAATCTTCCCCCCCTTTCGATGCCTGGTCAATAGGGTCTATTTATAGAGCCTATGAAGCCAGCCCCGAAACTAGGGTTTAGAGCCATTTTCGTGAAGAAATCTTAGAAGATAAATTGTAGATAATAAAATTATCTTTCATCCAGTCGAAACGGCATCGAAAATGATTGGTTATCCGCGGAGAAATCATCAAAATAAGTTGAGGACAAAACCATGGAGAAAAGGGTTAACATCTTTTATAATTCAGCAACCGACAAGATGAACGGTCTGACGATAGACCGCTCAACTAGTTGGGCGGTCATTAATTAACCGTCCGTACCAGTCGGTGGAAATTCCAAATAATCAGAAAATACCCCATTATCTCTCAAACTGCCCGAAGCGTCCGCCGTGGGACCCTGAACATATGTACGGTTGAATATATACCGTTTTTATGTAGGGCGGCTCAATGACGACCGTTTTTACCCGTCGGTGATAATTCGAATATCCGGATAATTATCCGAGAAGACGGGCGCGCGTAGGACTCTGAGATATAGGCGGTTGTATTAGGGCCGTTCACTTAATTGAGTGGTTCTAATAACACCGCACAAAATCCTGTCGGTGAATATTCAAAAAAAATGTTCAGAAATTAGCCAAAATATATGAACGGTCTACATGTAACCGCCCAACGGTTGAACGGTTGATGTTATGCCGTTCATGACCTTAGGTATCTGGTTATCACAGCCGAGGGCCCGTTAAGCCCTGAATCACCGCGAATTGCACCAAGGAGGGAGACAACCCATAAAATGAACCCGAGTCATGTCACAAAAACGGCCCGACAGATAATGGACTATTCGGGGCATCAATTAATGGTAGTAAGAGAAACGGCCCAACCTATCGGTAGAAAAACGGGTGTCAACAGATGCCCCTCCTTAATGTCCTCTTTGCAGGGGAACGGGCGGAGGTGAAGCGGCGGTGACACGGAACACGGAGACGAAGCGAAAATGTAGCGGAGTGGACCGGAAAAGCGGGCGTTAAGGCAAACGACACCCGTTCTTACCAATAAGCGATGAGAATCTTTCGGAAAACCTCGAACCGAGCGTCAGGGATAACTGACCAAAAGGCGACACCAATCTGGAGGAACTAAACTAAAGAAAATCAACCGACAAAACCAACCTCATGGGGGACACAATCCCGCGGTCCAATGAGGGGGCCACAAAAGAAAAAGATGCTAAAGCTCCAGACGGGGATCTCTCAGTCAATCGTCTCCAACGAACCGTCCAAAGAAAACCTCCGAATTCAAAATGGAATTAGTTTATCTTACTCGAGCATTGGGACACACAGCTAACCATTATCTTGTCGGGACATTTCTTAAACAGACAATAGGGGCATGAATGTTCAAAAGGATGCGCATGATGCATGCTGGGCTGAAAGTAAAAGAAATCGTTAAAACAAAATGCGAAGAAAGATTAAAATATAAAATATTCGAGAGTAATATTGTTAAGCTGGGACTATCAGAGTCAAGATACCGTCCACGACCACAGTGCGCAGATAGAACCGTCCTCCTCGTGACATCTCAACTTAACGGCTTATCCGAAGGTTAGGTACATGAATCCTGGATCATCATTGTTTTTGTTAAAGGGGAACATCAGATCCTGGAACACGTAAGAAACCTGCCGGCTCTCGAAATAGCATATATAATATCATATAGTAATGCAATAAGGGTTTTTAGGGAGAGAAGGCCATACCTGACTTACCTGTGCAGGCGAAACGGCGCGTCAAGCTGAAATGGTGCTGCAAAAGTGGTTAAGAGATGCATTTCCAAAGAAAATATTCAATGATCATGATTTTAAACACATCAACATGATATACGGCTATATGAGAACCGTTCTACCTTACGAACGGCTCTATGATAACCGTACGCGTCTGACATTCAAAAAATTCTTTAAGGGCCGGTTGCCAGTGAGGAACGGTTGGGTATGCACCGTTTTAATTAGGACGGCTCTGTAGAGACCGTTCGTCCCCAGAATACCAATCGACTCAGATTAACGATCAAAACCGAAATACGGTTAAATAGACACCGCTCAGATGATGGACGGTCTAACGATAGACCGTCCTTATCTGGACGTTTCGAAAAAAAGAACCCCTTCGTCTCCCTCCACCGTAACCGACGGTGGTAGGGACGAAGGGGGACAACCGAGGCTCACACCACCCCTCTCTCACTCTCTCTTCTCAACTTCCTCTCTCAACCTCTCTCTCAATCTCTCCCCAGCCCAACCCGATGACCCGGACGAAGCACCAAGCGGCCCGGCCGTCGGCCGCCGGCGAAGGTTCGCCGCCGCCGCCGGAACAAGCGCCACCGCCGTCGGAGGAGGAGGACGCACCCGAGGTGACGATGGAGGAGCTTGCCGTCGTCGTTGCCGACGAAGAGATCCCCGCCGGCGAGGAGGAAGTGGCCGGAGGACCACCGTCCGCCGGGGCGGCCAAGAAGCCAAGGGACCACGAGGTAGGCTCCCCTTCACCTTTCCTTCATTTCTACCATCTTTTATTCCATGCATGTTAGCTATAGGGGTTTAGAGGGGCTTAGGGGGGTCGTTTTAGGGGCCACGGAGGTCTCCCGGCCGGCTGGGAGGCCTCCAACGCCGTCGGGGACGACAACGGAAAAACGGTTCAACAGAAACCGTTCTGCAAAAACAATGCGGTCCCCAGAGGACCGCCTAACTGAAACATGGTGCGGGGAACGCCGTTCATAACCACCTAGCCAACGGGTTCTCAAAACCCCAATACGGTGAGACTGTCACCGTTTACCACAAAGACGAATCACATAAGTCCGTTCAAACCCGCATCCTAGCAAAACAACACGGTTCTCAAAGGACCGTCAAGAAAACAATACGGCCAACGGTGGGCCGTTTAAACCCTAGAAAGTCGGACAGTAGACGGTTCATGGTGTTCCGTCCACTTATTAAACGGCTAGGTAAAGACCGTTCAAATAGAGAGACCTGAGAAGTAGAGCGGTTCTAAATTTTGCCGTTCAAAATGTTGAGCGGTCCTGGCGTGACCGTTCTTCAAACTAATAATTGGACATTGAACATGTGTTGAAGTGAAACTAAAGGTGAAACCAAATGATTAATGCAAATTAAAATGGATGAATGCAGGGGAAACGTAGGACTCGCACCTCCTGGCTCCATGTTCGGGCAGTGTATCTCGCATTGCCGGACTTTCAGAGGGAGCGACTAGCAGCCATGGGGTTCGCCCCTTTCTTGAGTATGGAGGTGTGTCGCTTCGACGCGGCCCTGCTCTATGCTCTGCACGACCGCTGGGACCCAGTGAGTCGGACATTCTTATTCCCGTGGGGGCACATGGTTCCCACGCTGGAGGACGTGGCCAGACTCACTGGCCTACGAGTGCACGGTTCGCCGGTCAGCGGGACCACTTTTCCCGACTACCGGGGGCTGGCTCGAGAGTTGCTTGGACTTCAGTTACGACGCCCCGAGCGACCGTCTACTCTCCTTCCCCGGGCTGCTCTCCAGGACAGTTTGGGCCTTCGACGAGCCGGCGTTGCGGTGGGTGAGCGACCAGAGGAGCACCTGGAGCGGCTGGTTGGTTTGGCGAGACCGAGGGTCGCGGCGGCACCGGGACCAGAGGCGGACCGAGTACTCCGACGATTTCTGATGCTGATGTTCGGGCGGCTCCTCTTCTCCACACGGGCGGACGTGATGAGCTGCCGCTTCCTCCCCTTCCTTCAGGAGCTTGAGCACGTAGGCGACTACGCTTGGGGAGCGGCGGTTCTCGCCTTCTTGTTCGACACCCTTAGTTCGACGGCGCGTCGGACGATGCTGGGGGGCTTCTCTCCCTTACTCCAGGTATGACTCTTTCCCTTAGCCTTAATTATGCAATACTACATGCTGACTAAATACTGACACGAGCTTGTGACACAGGTGTGGGCTTACGTGCGCCTACGTGGGTTAGGGAGAGGCGAGGAGGCCCGCCCGGGGCTCTTGCCGATAGCGCGAAGGTGGACAGCGCCCCGGGAGATGATGGCTCTGAGGCGGCAGGTTCGGGAGCTACAGGACGACCTGGATTCGCTACCGTACACCTCGGTACACTTCTAAACTCAGATTCTATAAATGCATGGTATGCTGATGATGCTGATGCAGTTTCCTATTCCTTGCAGGTGCGGTGGACCCCTTACACGGAGGAGAGCCTAGAGGGACAGCCGTGGGTTACCGAGGCCTTGGCCTTCTCTGGTCGGGACGTGTGGCTTCACTGCATGAATGTGGTGGAGCCACTACACTTTAGGTTGGTGATGAGGACCATTGGGGTCCACCAGCCGGCTGTGGAGTTCCCTGCGCCTGAAAAGGCGGGGGAGCGAGTGACGAGGACGACCCGGGGACTCCGCGAGGCATATGACTGGACAGCGAGGAACGCCGAGCAGGTGGCTGACTGGGCTGCACGAGGGCGAGCGGTGACCGCCCGGGCTGAGAGCGACAGCGCGTACTACACCGCGTACGCACGGCATTACCGGGACCAGGTGTTCCGAGGTGCCCACCGACCGGTACGACTCCTAACTAAAAACTTGTCTATTATGCTTGTGGTCCTTATATGATGATGCACTAACGCACGGACTTCTACAATGTAGGTTGACCCCGCAGGACGAGTGGCGGAGCTGCAGGGACTCCTGCACTCCACCATCCGAGAGAGAGACGAGGCTCGGCAGGCACTGGCCCTACTGGTGAGTTTTTGTAGACCCTAGACTCTTTTAAATTATGCAGTCCTATATGATTATGATTATGCTTGTGACTGACCTGGAATATCTGAATGCAGCGCGCCGAGGGTGCTCAGAGGGCGGGACCAGATGCTCCTTCTTCCTCCTCCGTGCAGACGCCAGCAGATCGAGCCGATCGGGATGCGGATTTTGCACGGATGGTGGAGCGGGCTAAGGCGGCCGAGGTGGCACTCATGGAGCGGGTACACACTCTAAACTTCCTTTTGTTATGCTTATGAAATATATATGAAATGTAACCAACTAACAATGGTGTGGATGCAGACGTCCGAGCTGACTCGCCTTCAGGCGGAGCTGGAGCGGAGCCGGGTAGCGGCCAGGGAGGAGGCAGCCCGGGTGCGAGAGGAGCGGAGCCGGGTGGCGGCTTTGGAGGAGGTAGCCCGAGTGCGAGAGGAGCGGAGCCGGGTGGCGGCTCTGGAGGAGGTAGCCCGAGTGCGAGAGGAGGCTGCGCAGAGCCGACCGGTGGACACAGTAGAGACGGCACTCCTCCGTGCCGAGCTAGAGCGACTACGGGCCAGTGCCACCGAGGCGGACCGTTACCGAGCAGAGGCCGAGCGTTACAGGGGCGAGGCAGAGCAGGCCCGTCTACAGGTTGCCCGACTGGAGGGCAAGGTGGAGGGCATGAGAGAGGCGAGTCGGGAGCGCAGCAGGGCGACTGCGAGCGGCAGCCACGGTACTCACGGCTCCGTGAGAAGTTATTTCACTGGTTCCTCTGGCCATCGGAGGAACGAGGAGGAGGAGCGACGCCGACGACGGCGTGATGAGGCGACCTCAGCGATGCCTCCCCCAAAGAGACATGAGGGTGGTGGAGACAGCGACGGGGGCCAGGGAGAGGGAGCTGCCTGACTGTTTGTACTGGGGCCGGTCTTTTGTACCTGATATGATATGATAGTGATATACCTGTTTTCGTTTTATGGATGAATGCGTGCATGAATGGGTGGAATGGTTTCGAGGAGCTTGTTTGGCTTAGATGAGCGACGCACACGCCGACTTGAGTGAGTTGAGAGACGCTACGTGCCGACTTGAGTGAGTTGAGAGCGCTACACGCCGACTTGAGTGAGTTGAGAGACGCTACGCCGACTAGAGTGAGTTGAGAGACGCTACGCGCCGATTTGAGTGAGTTGAGAGCGCTACACGCCGACTTGAGTGAGTTGAGAGACGCTACGCCAACTGGAGTGAGTTGAGAGACGCCACGCGCCGATTTGAGTGAGTTGAGAGACGCCACGCCGACTTGAGTGAGTTGAGAGACGCTACGCCGACTAGAGTGAGTTGAGAGACGCTATGCGCCGATTTGAGTGAGTTGAGAGCGCTACACGCCGACTTGAGTGAGTTGAGAGACGCCACGCCGACTTGAGTGAGTTGAGAGACGCCACGCCGACTGGAGTGATTTGAGAGACGCTACGCGCCGATTTGAGTGAGTTGAGAGCGCTAAAATGACGTAGGCATGCGTGCAGCAGGTTGATTGAGTGGGAGAGCGTATGAACGGCTCTTTATTAGCCGTTTCTCAAATAAGAACGGTTCCATAAGGACCGCCTGAATTATGTTGGACGGTTTTATATGAACCGCCTGAATTATGGAGCGGCAGATTTCAAGCCGCCCAAATAGAGAAGGACGGTTCATAAAGAACCGCTCAAATGTATGGACGGTCCATCGTAAGACCGTCCAAAACCACGTCCGAGTTACTTCGAGGGGACTTCCTGAAGAGTCCCCAGCCCGTGGGTAAGGGGCCTTGATCTCATCATAACCCTATCTTAACCCGCCCTAGACTTATCTAGGCTCAATCCTAAGAGGCTTAGGCTCCCAATGAACCCTATAAGTAGTAGGGGGGCCTGAATCTTCGAATCATCCATCCTCCTTCTCCTAAAACCTCAAAACCTTTGATTCTCGCTTCTTCCTCATGAAGAGGGCTTATGACGGGAACTCTGCGGAGGGCGTGCCGTTTGATGGACCGCGGCCGGCTAGAAAGGAGCGGGAAGCGATCCAACGACTATGCTTGATTCCTCGACATCTCAGCGCCGCCCCTATGAGAGAAGTAAGATTGATTGGAGTATGTTTAAGGTCTATCTTCCAATTTCCTCTCATATCTTTCTTCTGCCCCTTGTTCTCTTTCTTCTCAGCTTCTTCCCGGTCCGAGGCGTTTCTCTAATTTAAAGTGGGTGGCTCCCATGGTCCGTGCATTGCCTCTCGGGGTGACTCATCTTCTCAAATCCTGGCATCTACACTCTCTCCTGGTCTTAGGTCAGAACTACCCCAAACTTTCCTTAGACTGGCATGGTATCTCCGCTTTGGTGGAGATCTGGCATCCTCAGACCCATACCTTCTTCTTCCCATCTTTTGAGGCCACTGTCTTGCTAGAGGAGGTAGAGACATACTTTGGGCTCCCTAGGTCCAAGGTGGGGGAGGAAGACCTGATATGCCATACTGTTGCCCCTATAGATCCAAAACTCATTCTAGGAGGGTTCATACCCAATAGCGGAGATGTTCGCACCTTTGTAGGCCCTCGCCACATTCACCTCCTTCCTCTGAGCCAGTGGGTGGTAGAACATTGCAGGAACAAGTGCGGGTGGGCTGAGGCCATAGCCAAAGCTGCTTCCATCTGTTTATGCGGGGCTATCCTTTTCCCTTCAGCCGACCATGTCCTAGAGATTCCTTTACTTAGCACCATCAGCGGCCTTTGGCAGGGGTGTTCCATCTCTCAGGCTGTCCTAGCTTATTTGTATGAGGGCCTTTCTTCAGCAGCCTTAGGAGGTCCTCCCTTTGGTTCGATGATCCTGTTGGAGTGCTGGATGGGAGTTAGGATGAAGTTCAGAGTGAGGGACGATATTACTTCAGCTAGCAGGATCTTCGGGAGCCACCCACTTTACTTCATAGGGGGCGCCTTCAGGTTTTCTCCACAGGTTGAGTGCAGGACGGCTGAGTTGAAGACCAGGGACGAGTGGCGCCCGTACATCAACAGGCTGCCCCTGGACAGGTTCGTGATGCGCCCGGACTTCCTCCATGATACCATCATCAGGCTACCGAGGAGAGCGGGTTTGGACTTGAGGCTCGTGAGCGACACCACCTTGGCGATGTACAGCCCACACAGATGCTACCTGCAGATCGGACTTCCCCGGACGCTGCTACCCACGCTACCCCACCTTCCTATGCTACAGACGCGGAGGATCGGGACAGAGGAGGATGAGCAGGCGGTCAGGAGCGCGTTGATCATGTGGGAGGTGAGCAGGGTGCGTACCCTACCAGCAGAGGTTGAGGAGGCCCCAGAGACCAGACAGGCTTATCTCAGGAAGTTGAGGGAGATACGTCCTCGCGGGGATGCCCAGCGGTGGACGGAATGATTTTCTTTTGTTTTTACTTATGATGATATGGATAGAATCTCACATTCAGACAGCTTGATGTATGACATGAATAAGACTTGATGAGATTGAGTTTGAGCTTTGCAATATGATTATGATGGGATGTGACTGCATAGGTTAATGCGAGGATTGAATATTTGCAGTTCTGAGCCACCTGTCCTTCCGACCTGCCCCTGCACACATGCGAATATGAAACAGATTAAATCTATTTTTAGGCTCACCCCCTTGCCTACAGCAAGTTAGGAGGCGACCCTTTCTTGTCTTTTGGTCAAGGGGGGTGAGCCTTATTAAATAGGCAAATATCAAAGTGCTAGAAAATGCAGATGAATGCAAGAAGGAAACAAGTAAACGTAAAATTTTTTTTTTTTTTTTTTTTTTTTGAAATATTCGATTTTGTTTGGGTCTTGAAATATCTGATTTTTTTCGGGTTTTGAAATATTTGATTTTTTTTTTCGGGTTTTGAAATATTAGATTTTTTTGGGTTTTGAAATATTTGATTTTTTTTGGGTTTTGAAATATTTGATTCTTTTTCCGGGTTTTGAAATATTTGATTTTTGATTTTTGATTTTTTTTTTTTTTTTTTTTTTGGGGTTTTGAAATATTTGATTTTTCTTTTTGGGTTTTGAAACCTGCTCGGGTCTCAACAGCAGGGACCTTCTCGTCTTGCTACGGAATTCCAAGGTTCAGTGCGTGCGGGGAAAGGGACTGCCCGTGATCGGCGTCTACTTTGCTCGACGGTACTTCTGCTGAGGCCATATCCAGGGTGGGATTCATTCCTTGGGAAAGTAAAAAAGATCGAGCAGGGAAGTCAACGATAGGTGTAGGGGCTTTTAGGGCTTGAGTACTTTCCCGGGTCCCCCTTTTCCCAAGGAATCTGGTCTGTTGCGCCGGGGCTTTGTATCCGCCATCGAACCTTCACCCGCTCTAGGCACGCATGCGACCGGGCTCATAACGTCCCGCGGGGAAACTGTACTGCCACTCTTGCCATGCCTAGCCGCATTTTAGGGAGCTTCGAGCTCTATGCTTTCGGCTTTTGCCCCTGTTCTTTCCTTTCCTTGCTTCTTTTTGGTTTTTTTGTTTGCTTTCCTTTTCTTTCTCTTTCTTTCTTCTTTTCTTTTTTGTTTTTTTTTTTGCGGAGTGAGGTCTTACCGGATTGCCCCTATTTGAGAGCTTTTCCTTTTGACGGGGAACCTAGGTTGGTTCTCGCCCCCTTATTCGCCACTTGCGCCTTATCTTCGACCGAGAGAGAGGAAATGCAAGGATTTCCACCCATCCCCGAGTATGGCCAAAGGAGAGACGGTATCGGGTAGCATGAGAGAGTACCGCACCACGGGGTCGTGTAGTGTGTGGAATGCTGAACCTGAGTCCTCCTTTTGCAATCGGGTGGGGTATGCCCTGCCATCGAGCCGTTCACTGGTTTTACTTTTATGGATAAAAACGCTTTAAATACAGCCCATTCCACGGGTTTGGCAATTCCTCCCCCTCTGAGTTAATTAGACGATACGCGTTGCCAGGATAAGCTTCTTTAATTACAAAGGGCCCTTCCCAGTTGGGTTGCAACTTAGACCTGGGACCTGCAGACCTGATGAATTTACGTTTTAAAACCATATTCCCCACTTGAAATTTTCTTTCGATGACCTTCTTTTGAAAATATCGCGAGACCCGCTTTTGATATACTGAAACATGATTGGCCGCATTTAACCTCTTCTCGTCTAAAAGTTCCAGTTGGACTAACAACGCCTCTCGACGGTCGTCA
Organism: Amorphophallus konjac; assembly: GCA_022559845.1. Taxonomy (NCBI): domain Eukaryota; kingdom Viridiplantae; phylum Streptophyta; class Magnoliopsida; order Alismatales; family Araceae; genus Amorphophallus; species Amorphophallus konjac. The sequence goes on from CM040127.1 coordinate 241,506,634, forward strand.
AGATTAAGTTCTTTGTCCAACTGCACCCTTAGGGAAGGGATCAGAATTTCATACGGGAGCACCGCTTCCATTCCATAAGTGAGGGCAAAGGGGGTCTGCCCTGTGGGGGTGCGCACGGAGGTGCGGTAGGCCCATAGAGCCTCTGTCAATTTGTCGACCCAATCAGCAAATTTATACGATTCGCATGTTTTCTTGATAATTTTGAGAAGGGTCTTATTCGTGGCCTCAGCCTGGCCATTACCTTGGGGGTAGTACGGTGATGAATGATGCAAAGCTATATTGAATTTCTTACAGAGGTCCTGGAGTTCTTGTGAGATGAATTGCGGCCCGTTGTCGGTGACGATGCTGCTCGGCACTCCAAATCGCGAGACAATGTTCTTCATGATGAAGCGGCATACCGTGGTGGCTTTGATTTCTGCGTAAGCTTCAGCTTCGGCCCACTTGGTGAAGTATTCTGTAGCCGTCAGGATGAAGGATTTCTGTTTAACCGCAGAATTCGGATCACCGAGGGGCCCGATGATGTCAAAGGCCCACATGGAAAATGGCCAGGGGGCCGTAATGGGATGAAGCGAAGAAGCCGGAGCGTGGATTTTGTCGGCATGGATTTGGCACTGAAGGCACCTACGGACATAGGTGGAGCAATCTTCTTCTAGGGTTGGCCAGTAATAGCCCTGCCTAAGAATCTTCTTTGCCAGGGCCTGTCCGTTTACATGCCCTCCACATTCGCTAGAGTGGGCTGCTTCCACAACCTTCCAGGCTTCTTCATCATCTAGACACCTCATGAGAATTCCATTCAGGGCCCGCCTATACAATTCACCGGCGATGATCGTGTACCTGGCGGCGACTCTTCTAATGGCTTTTCGTTGCTCAGCGTTGGCCGCTTCCGGGAATGTACCATCCTTGCAGTATTGTTCGATCTCATAGAACCACGGCAATTCTTCCTCTTCAATGATCTCCTCGAGCTCAGTTAACGAAACCTCTTTTATCTCCTCCCTTTCTGCTCTCTTTTCTACGGACATCCTAAGGTTGTTGAACCAGGGATCCTGCAGGGAAGGAACGTCTAGCCTTTGGACCACAATGGTCTCAGTGGCGCGACTTAGGGGGAGTGATAAAGAAGAGGCGAGAGACGCAAGGGCGTCGGCCAAGATATTCTGAGAGCGGGGAGTATGAATATAGACGAGCTTCCTAAATTGCCGGGCCAAGAGGGTGACAAGATCTTGGTAGGGCTTGAGCTTAGGATCGCGGGTGCGGTAGGTTGACAAAACCTGACGCAGCACCAGCTGGGAGTCTCCTATAATGTTCAGGTATCGCGCACCCAAGATGTAGGCGTGCTTCAGACCGGCAAGGAGCGCCTCATACTCGGCTATATTGTTGGTGGCAGGAAACGAAAGTTGATATGCCACGGGGATGGTTACCCCTTCTGGAGTAAGAAGGACGGCGCCGATTCCGCTGCCCTGGGAATTAAGGGCACCATCGAAGTGGAGAGACCAAAAAGGAAGATGAGTGATCACCGCCAGGTGTTCATCGGGGAATTCATCCTGAATGAAATCAGTGCGAGGGATAGGAGAGTGAGCTAGGTGTTCGGCAATTGCATATCCTTTGATTGCTTTCTGCACGATGAAGGTGATGTCGAACTGGGAGAGAAAACTTTGCCAGCGAGCTAGCCGATTAGAAAGGACCGGCTTTTCCAACAGGTAACGAATGGGGTCCATTCTGGAAATGAGCCTAACCTCGTGGGCGAGAAAGTAGTGTTTAAGCTTCTGTGCTACCCACACTAGCGCTGCGCAGGTTTTCTCCATAGCAGTGTACTTGGATTCAGCAGGATTAAGTAACCTTGAGAGATAGTACGCCGCTCTTTCTCTTCCTTCATCATCTACCTGCGCCAGAACCGCTCCTAGGGCGTCCTCAATTACAGAAATGTACAGGATCAGGGGTTTCCCTGGGACGGGGGGTTGCAGAACCGGAGGATTAGAGAGGTACACTTTGAGTTCCTCATAGGCCTTTTGACATTGTTCATTCCATTCGAATTTCGCGCCGGCTTTTAACAGGTCATAAAACGGGCGGCATCTTTGCGAATGCTGAGATATAAATCTCCTGATAAATTGCAAACGCCCGATCAAACCTCGAAGTTCAGTGATGTTTTTCGGCGGTGGCATTTCCATGACGGCCTTTGCCTTGTTTGGATCGATCTGAATCCCTCGTTTACTAACTATAAACCCAAGTAATTTTCCTGATGCAACTCCGAACACACATTTCTTTGGATTCATCTTTAACTTGTATTCCCTAGCCCTTTGCAGTACCTTGGCTAGAATAGCGGGGTGCTCTTCCTGTGACCTCGATTTGACTAAAATATCATCCACATAGGCTTCTAAATAAACGTGCATCATATCGTGGAAGATAGCCATCATCGCCCTTTGGTAGGTGGCACCTGCATTTTTCAACCCAAATGGCATGACGACGTAGCAGTATGTGCCCCATGGCGTTGTGAATGAGGTCTTTTCTTGATCTTCCGGAGCCAAAAGGATTTGGTTATACCCCGAGTAGCCGTCCATGAAGGAGAGGGCTTCGTACCCAGCTGTATTATCGACCAAGACATCAATGTGAGGAAGTGGAAAATCATCTTTCGGACATGCCTTGTTTAAGTCCCTGAAGTCAATACATATTCGAATTTTACCATCCTTTTTCATTACAGGGACTATGTTTGCTACCCATTGGGGATACAACACCACTCTAACGAACCGGGCCTTGTGCAATTTGTCAATTTCCTCCTTAATCCTTAAGGCCATTTGCGGGTGGAATCTCCTTGCCTTCTGTTTCACGGGCGTCGCCCCTGGTTTGAGAATCAGCCTATGTTCCACCAAGGCGGGGTCAAGGCCTGGCATGTCCTCGTAGGACCAGGCAAAAGAATCGCTGTACTCCCTCAAGACTTCAACCAGTTCCTTCTCGACTTGAGGAGGGAGATTGGCGGAAATAAGTATGGGCCTGGGGTCCTCTATCGTTCCAAGGTTAATCTCCTTAGTGGATTCATCTACTGCCACGGAGGGTTCGTCGAACTTTTTCAGTCCTTGGGCATAGAGGTCGGCAGTGTTGTCCACTTCATCTCCCTCATCATCAGCTGGGTCTTTCTCATTCACAATTTCATATACCCCTAATCCATCCTTGCCCCTCACCTCTTCAGTTCCTTCATCATCTTCCAAGACAATCGCTGTCTCTACAAATTCCGGGCACTTTAATAGAGCATGACATCTTCCAGCCAAATCTCGTAAAAACCTATCAGGAATGGTTTTGAAGGGGTGCGGCATGGCAGGTGCCGCAGACGTGGATGGGCTGACAGAACTCGAACTAGACTCTACCCTGACTGACTCGACTATCCTAGAAGACTCGACACACTGTACATCTGACCTAGGAGAGCAGAAATCTACCGGAAAAGAAACAGGGGTCTCGTGCCCCTGGGAATCTGGGTGGAACATGGCGTAATCCTCCATGGAGACCTCCGTTTTGAGATTGGCATTTTTTTTTTTTTTTTTGGAGGTCAGAGGTGATCACACAGCAGAGAAGAAGGTGGCGGGGGAGGCAGTTGCATGGGAAACAATTCCGGGAAGATGCAGTCAAAGAAAGGGTCAGAAGACTTAAACCACATTTCGTGGAGCTGAGCTCCTGGAGGAGGGGGAGTGAATAGAGTTGATAAATCAATGGGCGGGCAGCGCCCGCAAGCACATGGAACGAACAAAACTTCGGGTCTCTCCACAAAGTACGGGTCGACTAGGAGTGGAGGGGAACGGGGAACAGAATCCCGCTGTTGAAACCAGGAAGCGAGACGGGATGGGGACATAGAGTAAGTAATGATGGAGCTCCCCGTCTCTCGGGGCCCCTGGCGGACCAATGGCATCGGGGGGCGCACTGCCAGCCGCGTCTCCCTTATCTTCGGATCACCCTCTTCTTCATAAAACATTTTTGCAAAGCAGTCGGCTAAGTCTTCTAGGTCACCGGCTAGTCCCTGCGGCGACAGTGGAGGATTGGCAACAACACAAGCTTCATCTATTTGTTCTTCAATGCGGGGTGGCGAGGTCTTCAAGGTGCCGGGCTGCAACGGACCCCTCACAAAATGCTGCCGGTAATCCCAAGTCAAGGGCCCAGAGTCCCCAAGCACCGACATGGAGGTTTCATGGTAGCCGAGGCCCCGGCGACCCATCTTCCTTCCCCTAGGGACGGGGTTGGTTCGGCCTTGCAGCTGTGCGCCGAGCCCTCGGCCTGGCTGATAGCCCAATTTCAAAATTATGTGCCAACCTTTGGAGTCTCTCATCTTGGGCTTGACCTTCACGTCGACTGGTGCAGTGGCGGGCTTGCGCGACGCATACGCCCATGAGTAGTTCAAGTCCATGACAGATAGAACAGGTCTATTACTCGGCCACAGTGTGGGCAGAACCTTGGCTACTATAGCGTCAATGTTTTGAGTCGTGGAGACGCTTTTCACCTTGACCACTCGCCCTTGGAATGGGAACTTCAGACACTGGTGGGCGGTTGAGGGGACGGCGTTCAAACTATTCAACCATGGACGACCCAGAATGGCATTGAACATTGGGTCTATGTCCAACACATAGAATTCTACATCCATCACCAAGGGCCCTAGCTCGGCCAGCACAGTCACCACCCCGTGACAAGCACGTCTGGAATTATCATAGGCAGCTATCGTGGTTGGTGTCGGCTTGAGCATGTCCTCCGATATGTTACAAGCACGAAGAGTGCTCAACGGGCAGACATTGATTGACGCCCCTGTATCCACAAGGGCGGATTCCACGGTTGTCTTGTTCAAAGAGATCGTAATACACAACGGCATCTGCCGCGCCTCAGGAGGAGCTAACTCTGACTCAGCGAATGCAATAGAGGGCCCCTTTGTGATTGTGGCCAAAACTGTGGGCAGGCTATCCACCGCCACATCCTCGCTCACCATAACTTTCTGTAGGAAGATCTTCAGGGCATCTTGATGGAGCGGCGACCTCTTGATCAACTCTAATACTGAGATCTTAGCCGGGAGTCGGTCTAAATGCTGTAACAAATCATATCTCGTGCCCGGTACCGGATCTACCTCCTCTGATTCAACTGTAGGGGAAGAAACTGCAGGATTCGGTGCAGACGCACCTGAAGAAGGAAACATTCTCTGGAAAGGACGCCCGCTTCGAAGGGCGCATTGTGATGCTTGCACGGCCTGGACTGGACCCCCGCTTGGCTTGGTGGGATAGGTGGATGGTGTGGAGATGGGGGTGAGGATGACGGGGATAGGCTTAATGGGCCCTGGTGGAGGGGAAATGGGCGAAGGGTTAAGCTTAGGGGAAATGACGGAGGTCATAGCGGGTGGTGGTGATAGGACGGATGGAGTAGGGGAAAATGCGGAGGGCCTAAGAGGCGAAGCGGGGGAAGTGACGGGCGGTGTAGCGACGGGTCTAAGGATGGAGGGGATGGCTGGTGAGGGAGAGTAGTGGTGGTGTAAGGCCAAGAGATGTGCTGGGGTTTCATCATCAAACATCCACCCGGCGTTGGGGGCTGGGCGCTGGACTGCATTCACTTGTGCTGGGACCGGCGGTTGCTGTTGTTGCTGAGGCGCGGGCTGATGCATCGGCATGGGATTTTGATGGATCCCAAGGTCTTGCTGCTGCTGTGGGGGCTGCGGTTGCTGTTGGTGCTGTTGTTGCTGCTGCTGCTGGGGCGCCGCTTGTTGCGGCCTGGCCTGTCTCTGCCTCTGCCTGATGTCTTCAATTAGTTGGTGCATCTGGGCCCAATCAATTCTCTGGCCCTCATGCAAATCATACACCAGGTCCCTGAATTGATAACACCGTTCTATTGTGTGCCCCGGCTGCCGATGGAATATGCAATATCGGGACTGGTCGGCGGCCGGATTCCAGTTCGGACGCTCAGGCGGCAACTGAAGGTCGCCAGTATACATCAGCGCAGAGAAAACATCTGACAAGGTTTCTGGGAGAGGGGGGTAGTGAGCTCTCTTTGGAGCTGGTCGAGCAGAGCCGTAGGCGGGGGGCGGAGGAACATTGTTGTATTGCGGGGGCCGTTGAGGCTGTTGGGATGGCGGAGGCGTATGTGTGGGGTATTGCGGGACTTGGAAGGCAGGTTGAGGAGCTTGCGGGGTAGCGAACTGGGGGTTACGCTGAGGTGGCGGGAAGCGGGGTGGAGCGGTGTGTTGGGGGAACTGAACGGCCTGGACCTGCTCATTAATTTGTACCCCCTCAGTGACGGGGCCCTGGGATTTCTTAGTGGCCTTGGGCTTCTGGGCCTCGAACAGAGAATGGATGGGGGAATCTTTGAATTGGGTCTGAATAAACCGAGCCCTGCTGTATAGTTGGTGCATGCTTGAAATGTCATTCATTGCTAGAATGTTTCTGAAAGTTGGCGTAGCGTTGGAAATCAACAATTTTACCTTTTCCTCTTCCGGAATCTGCCCGGGCACCCGCGAGGCCATCTGTCTCCAGCGGTCTGCATAAGTTGCAAAGTCTTCCTCCGGCTTCATCTTCTCCGCCACCAGGTCAGTGAAAGAGTACTCAGGCCCGACCCGATCCTGAAACCTCTGTATGAACCTCTCCTTGACTGTCTTAAAATTCTCAGCCTCTTCTAGAGGCAGGGTATAAAACCATTCCAGCGCGACCCCCTCCAAGGACCTACGGAACAAATAGGCCATCAAGCGATCGTCCTGTTGGAATTGTGCAGACTCGTACAAGAATTCCCGAACATGGATGAACGGGCTGCCATTCCCATCATATTTGCGGTACACGGGGAGCTCCGACTGGGAAGGAAAGCGTAGGTCCCTGAAGTTAGGAATAGGGACATCGGCCAGGGATTGCGGGCCGACCCGCTTGTGGAGGAGATCAATTTGTTGCTGCATAGCAGCCCACTTGTCAAGGATTTCTCGTTCCCGGGAAGAAGGGGGAGGAGCAAGGGGAGTAGCACCTGGATGAGCGACCAAAGGATAAGCAGACGAAGGAGGCGGCCCATAAGAGGGGTAATGGGCCGAGGAGGGGCCCACATCTGCATGAGTGACCTGAGCCGCCCCCGAATGCGACCTAACGAAGTCGGCCGGGGCGATGAGGGCCTGAGGCGAAGGAGAAATTGTAGTGTACGGCTCAAGATAAGGAACAGAGGGGACTGGGGATTTCCCTCTACCCAGTTGTTGATGAACGGATGTGGATGCCTGACCCATTTCTAGATCGGGATAGCGAAAGTTCTGAGGGCGCACGGGAGTAAGGTCAATGGGGGCCGTGGAGGTGGTCCCGACCCCAGAAGTTGAAGTGGTGACCTGGGCCGTGGCATGAGCCAGAGCTGAGGCCGGGGCATCGCCCCCTTGCAAAGCCTGCCTGATGAGAAGGAGTTGGGTGGGGTCTAACTGGGCCATCATGTCAAGGATCGTACTAGCTGAATTCTGGTTGGACAGGTTTGGAAAAGAGGGTCGGGGGCCCTCGCCAAAAGAAGTCGGGAGCGAAGGGGCCGTCCCCTCCCCCCCTTGCAAATGGGTGACCCTAGGTGGGTCCTCAAGGAGACCACGAGGAAGGGAATCTTCATGGGCCGCAGAGAAATCGTATGACGACATGGAAGAAGAAGCGGAATCGAACAAGGGATTGGAATAGGAATGGAAATGGGAATCAGCCCTAGGAAGAAAGCGTGGGGGCAGAAGGCAGTCCCACATACACCAAGACACTTGGCCCTAAAGCAAGCAGCACGAAATCAAACAAATCTACCAAACAATAACGAGCACACAATGGAGCGAGATGAGAGTAGAATCACTCAGTAATGCAATCAAGTTCTTAAAGTGATGCTCGTCAGTTCCTTATATCTTCAGGTTTAACTTTAGTGGATTTATAGAAATGTCAATTCTCTTTGACCACTAGGTACCTAACTGGGATGAGAACGAGGAACTGTGTGACGCTACTGGGATCTCTCACTCGCGGATGCAACCCTAGACGGGGGTGGATACGGTACAACCTGCCCGGCGTCCGTGTGGGAATCCACGGCTCACGGGGGCTTACGGAGGTCCTCAGCAAGGTCCCTAGTCGGCTCCAAGGAATATGGAGACGAGAGGAAACCCCACCTCGGTAGGAATGCAACTAATATGGGAGAGTATCGATGCTCCTATGCGCACCGGAGTGCATGCACCAACTAACCTAGCAACTATCAATCAATGAGCGAAAATACACATGAATAGCAAAAGCATGGTGATGCAATAACCACAAGATAGCAGGGGGAGTTAACTAACAGCACCAGGAGCAATATATATATGTCAACCAAAATACTAAGCAAGAGGACAGCAGTGCACTGTGACAGGAGATATGCGGTCCTCTTATAACCGCTCTACTAACCCAGACGGTCATCCATCAGCCGTAATGAATGGGCAGGAAGCAGGGGACATACCATACCGACGGTCGATGATAAACCGCATGACCCACTGAACGGCCAAATCACAGCCGTGTACCTGCCACCAGAAAGATAGGGCGTGCCTGTGACGGGGAGATGGACGGGTGATTTCAGACCGCACGAATTATGGACGGCGTATAGGGAACCGTCAGACGCAGGGATGGCCGTGACAGAGAACCTGAGTTGCGCGGCCCTGTTAAAACCGCGTGTTATCTGGGAAACTGCAAACCGTGTCCGTCCTGTAAATCACTTCAAGGATAGGCACCGGACAACCACCAGAAGGTCAGCAATTCAAAAGCATGATGGGCACTAGGGGTCCCACCGTGATCGCCACAAAAGGGGGTGTAGATATTAGTTTCCACCCTTTCTCTCTCTTACGTTCCACTAAGGGGGGACCCAAAGCATGATCAAAACAGTAGTCGGGAAAAGTGGTCCCGCTGACCGGCGAACCGTGCACTCGTAGGCCAGTGAGTCTGGCCACGTCCTCCAGCGTGGGAACCATGTGCCCCCACGGGAATAAGAATGTCCGACTCACTGGGTCCCAGCGGTCGTGCAGAGCATAGAGCAGGGCCGCGTCGAAGCGACACACCTCCATACTCAAGAAAGGGGCGAACCCCATGGCTGCTAGTCGCTCCCTCTGAAAGTCCGGCAATGCGAGATACACTGCCCGAACATGGAGCCAGGAGGTGCGAGTCCTACGTTTCCCCTGCATTCATCCATTTTAATTTGCATTAATCATTTAGTTTCACCTTTAGTTTCACTTCAACACATGTTCAATGTCCAATTATTAGTTTGAAGAACGGTCACGCCAGGACCGCTCAACATTTTGAACGGCAAAATTTAGAACCGCTCTACTTCTCAGGTCTCTCTATTTGAACGGTCTTTACCTAGCCGTTTAATAAGTGGACGGAACACCATGAACCGTCTACTGTCCGACTTTCTAGGGTTTAAACGGCCCACCGTTGGCCGTATTGTTTTCTTGACGGTCCTTTGAGAACCGTGTTGTTTTGCTAGGATGCGGGTTTGAACGGACTTATGTGATTCGTCTTTGTGGTAAACGGTGACAGTCTCACCGTATTGGGGTTTTAAGAACCCGTTGGCTAGGTGGTTATGAACGGCGTTCCCCGCACCATGTTTCAGTTAGGCGGTCCTCTGGGGACCGCATTGTTTTTGCAGAACGGTTTCTGTTGAACCGTTTTTCCGTTGTCGTCCCCGACGGCGTTGGAGGCCTCCCAGCCGGCCGGGAGACCTCCGTGGCCCCTAAAACGACCCCCCTAAGCCCCTCTAAACCCCTATAGCTAACATGCATGGAATAAAAGATGGTAGAAATGAAGGAAAAGTGAAGGGGAGCCTACCTCGTGGTCCCTTGGCTTCTTGGCCGCCCCGGCGGACGGTGGTCCTCCGGCCACTTCCTCCTCGCCGGCGGGGATCTCTTCGTCGGCAACGACGACGGCAAGCTCCTCCATCGTCACCTCGGGTGCGTCCTCCTCCTCCGACGGCGGTGGCGCTTGTTCCGGCGGCGGCGGCGAACCTTCGCCGGCGGCCGACGGCCGGGCCGCTTGGTGCTTCGTCCGGGTCATCGGGTTGGGCTGGGGAGAGATTGAGAGAGAGGTTGAGAGAGGAAGTTGAGAAGAGAGAGTGAGAGAGGGGTGGTGTGAGCCTCGGTTGTCCCCCTTCGTCCCTACCACCGTCGGTTACGGTGGAGGGAGACGAAGGGGTTCTTTTTTTCGAAACGTCCAGATAAGGACGGTCTATCGTTAGACCGTCCATCATCTGAGCGGTGTCTATTTAACCGTATTTCGGTTTTGATCGTTAATCTGAGTCGTTTGGTATTCTGGGGACGAACGGTCTCTACAGAGCCGTCCTAATTAAAACGGTGCATACCCAACCGTTCCTCACTGGCAACCGGCCCTTAAAGAATTGTTTGAATGTCAGACGCGTACGGTTATCATAGAGCCGTTCGTAAGGTAGAACGGTTCTCATATAGCCGTATATCATGTTGATGTGTTTAAAATCATGATCATTGAATATTTTCTTTGGAAATGCATCTCTTAACCACTTTTGCAGCACCATTTCAGCTTGACGCGCCGTTTCGCCTGCACAGGTAAGTCAGGTATGGCCTTCTCTCCCTAAAAACCCTTATTGCATTACTATATGATATTATATATGCTATTTCGAGAGCCGGCAGGTTTCTTACGTGTTCCAGGATCTGATGTTCCCCTTTAACAAAAACAATGATGATCCAGGATTCATGTACCTAACCTTCGGATAAGCCGTTAAGTTGAGATGTCACGAGGAGGACGGTTCTATCTGCGCACTGTGGTCGTGGACGGTATCTTGACTCTGATAGTCCCAGCTTAACAATATTACTCTCGAATATTTTATATTTTAATCTTTCTTCGCATTTTGTTTTAACGATTTCTTTTACTTTCAGCCCAGCATGCATCATGCGCATCCTTTTGAACATTCATGCCCCTATTGTCTGTTTAAGAAATGTCCCGACAAGATAATGGTTAGCTGTGTGTCCCAATGCTCGAGTAAGATAAACTAATTCCATTTTGAATTCGGAGGTTTTCTTTGGACGGTTCGTTGGAGACGATTGACTGAGAGATCCCCGTCTGGAGCTTTAGCATCTTTTTCTTTTGTGGCCCCCTCATTGGACCGCGGGATTGTGTCCCCCATGAGGTTGGTTTTGTCGGTTGATTTTCTTTAGTTTAGTTCCTCCAGATTGGTGTCGCCTTTTGGTCAGTTATCCCTGACGCTCGGTTCGAGGTTTTCCGAAAGATTCTCATCGCTTATTGGTAAGAACGGGTGTCGTTTGCCTTAACGCCCGCTTTTCCGGTCCACTCCGCTACATTTTCGCTTCGTCTCCGTGTTCCGTGTCACCGCCGCTTCACCTCCGCCCGTTCCCCTGCAAAGAGGACATTAAGGAGGGGCATCTGTTGACACCCGTTTTTCTACCGATAGGTTGGGCCGTTTCTCTTACTACCATTAATTGATGCCCCGAATAGTCCATTATCTGTCGGGCCGTTTTTGTGACATGACTCGGGTTCATTTTATGGGTTGTCTCCCTCCTTGGTGCAATTCGCGGTGATTCAGGGCTTAACGGGCCCTCGGCTGTGATAACCAGATACCTAAGGTCATGAACGGCATAACATCAACCGTTCAACCGTTGGGCGGTTACATGTAGACCGTTCATATATTTTGGCTAATTTCTGAACATTTTTTTTGAATATTCACCGACAGGCTTTTGTGCGGTGTTATTAGAACCGTTCAATTAAGTGAACGGCCCTAATACAACCGCCTATATCTCAGAGTCCTACGCGCGCCCGTCTTCTCGGATAATTATCCGGATATTCGAATTATCACCGACGGGTAAAAACGGTCGTCATTGAGCCGCCCTACATAAAAACGGTATATATTCAACCGTACATATGTTCAGGGTCCCACGGCGGACGCTTCGGGCAGTTTGAGAGATAATGGGGTATTTTCTGATTATTTGGAATTTCCACCGACTGGTACGGACGGTTAATTAATGACCGCCCAACTAGTTGAGCGGTCTATCGTCAGACCGTTCATCTTGTCGGTTGCTGAATTATAAAAGATTTTAACCCTTTTCTCCATGGTTTTGTCCTCAACTTATTTTGATGATTTCTCCGCGGATAACCAATCATTTTCGATGCCGTTTCGACTGGATGAAAGATAATTTTATTATCTACAATTTATCTTGTAAGATTTCTTCACGAAAATGGCTCTAAACCCTAGTTTCGGGGCTGGCTTCATAGGCTCTATAAATAGACCCTATTGACCAGGCATCGAAAGGGGGGGAAGATTTTTGATCGACGGCGAAGCCCTGCCGCACTTTTGAGCGACCCAGCATCAAGGGGGGAGGCTCTCTACGTCCATATGAGCCTCCGGTCCAGGGAGTAGTTCATATTTCGAGTCGTTTGCGTTCCCTTATAGTTTTTCGTCGTGTCCCTTGCATGCATTACCTTCTCCCACTTCCCCTCTTTGTTCGCATTATCATGCACACCTCCACCCACGTTTTTGTCACCCTAGGGGTTTAAAACCCCCCAGGTATTCCCCTTTTCATTTGCCATGTTTAATTCTTATCATTTGAACATATACTACATCATTGGAGTCTAATTTGGGTGTTTCTTTTTGTGTCTCTACATTATTTTGCAGGTCAGCATCTAGCCAGCACGAGGCCCATCCCCTCTGGCCGGCCAGGGAGGGTGGAGGTCGGACCCTTCAAAACTTGCTGCGTGAAGATATTGAGCGGTCATAATTCAGCCGTTCAATATTTAGAGCGGTGCATCAACGGCCGTCCTTCACAGTCGTACGGTCCAGTAAGAGCCGTCCATATCATTGCAGCAGTTGCTCCCGTGTTCCTCGCAGCGCCTTAGGGCGGTCTATCGTGAGACCGTTCATCGTGGAGCGGATCTAATCGAGCCGTTCATCCCAACGCTGCACTTAGGCGAGTGTCTTCCCCATCTTCCAAGGTACGGCGTGTCCGTCGCGTACGGCATCTTGGTGGCGATCACGGTATTTTGTTCATTTCCTTTCCTCTCTTCTTTCTCTCATTTGTTCCACTGTTTTGATCATGCTTTGGGTCCCCCCTTAGTGGAACGTAAGAGAGAGAAAGGGTGGAAACTAATATCTACAAAGAGTATGCTATGACCTTTCCTTGTTGCATTAGGACACATCCAAGGCCAATGCCAGAAGCATCAGTGTAGACCTCGAATTTCTCTCCTTCTGTTGGTAGAGCTAACACTGGAGCTGTAGTGAGATGATCTTTGAGAGTTTGGAAACTTCTTTCACATTCCTCACTCCATTCATATCGGATCTCCTTACGAGTTAACCTTGTAAGTGGCACGGCGATTGTTGAGAAGTCTTTGATGAATCGCTTGTAATAGCCTGCAAGGCCTAAGAAACTTCTGATCTCGCTAGCATTGGTTGGTCTTTCCCATTTCCTAACTGCTTCAACCTTTGACGGATCTACAGATAATCCATCCTTGGATATCACATGTCCGAGAAAAGCCACTTCTTCAAGCCAGAATTCGCATTTGCTGAGCTTAGCATATAATTGATTTGTCCTCAAGATTTGTAATGAAATCCTCAAATGCTCTTCATGTTCTTCCTTAGTCTTGGAATATATCAATATATCATCAATGAAAACCACCACAAATTGATCTAGATAAGGCCTGAATATGCTATTCATCAACTGCATAAAGGCAGCATGGGCATTTGTTAGTCCAAAAGGCATAACAACAAATTCATAGTGGCCATACCTGCTTCTGAACGCAGTTTTATGAATATCTTCGTCTTTAATCCTCAATTGATGATAACCAGACCTGAGATCAATCTTGGAGAAATGTTTGGATCCAGAAATCTGATCAAATAATTCATCGATTCTCGGCAGTGGATACTTGTTCTTGATAGTAAGATGATTCAACTGTCGATAGTCGATACACAATCTCATGGATCCATCCTTCTTCCTTACAAATAGGACTGGGGCTCCCCACGGGGAAGTACTTGGTCTAATGAACCCTTTTTGAATCAATTCCATCAATTGCTTCTTCAATTCTTTTAGTTCTGCAGGGGACATTCTATAGGGTGCCTTTGAAACAGGACCAACACCAGGGGCTAAGTCGATGGTAAAGGCCACATCTCTTTGCGGGGGTAATCCTGGCAATTCTTCCGGAAATACGTCTGGAAATTCTCGCACTACCTGAATGTCCTCTATCTTGGTTTCTTTAGCTTCTTTAATAGTGACAAAAGCAAGGAAGGATACACATCCTTTCTTGACGAGCTTGCTTGCTCGAAGAGCCGAAATAAGAGGGGATTTGCTTCGACTCTTAGGACTAGTATAAGTCAGTTCCGGAAATTCCTTGAAAACAATCTTGCTATCACGGCAATCAACCGTTGCCTGGTATTTGGATAACCAATCTGCTCCTAGTATAACATCATACTCTTTTAGATCTAAGCAGATAAGATCAATACGAAAATTCTTTCCTCGAACCAATACCTCACAGTTTTGGTAATGATGTGTGATATCCGTCTCGTTTCCGAGAGGAGTAGACAATACTAATTTCATCCATTCCGGTTCTAGAGGCAATGGGTCAGCAAACTTCTTGGAAACAATGGAATGCGATGCACCCGTGTCAAATAAAACATGTGCATATTTGGAACAAATTTTTAATGTACCTTCCACCAATCCGCCTTCTTCTTCTGGTTCGGTCTCTTGGATTGCATGAAGACGCGCGTTCCTTGTCACTGGGCGTTTACCCTCACCGTCTTGGTCATTCATTAATGGACAATCGGGAATCCGATGTTCACGACTCCCACAACGGAGACATGCTCCTAATTTCCTCCAGCATTCTTCTGTTTTGTGACCAGCCTTGTCACAATGCTTGCATACTACGTTTGAAGGTGTAGTGGTGATAGAGAAAGGCTTGGATTTCTTGAACTTCTGATCTTGAGAGGAAGAACCTCCATTATTGAGCCTCTTCTTAAAGTTGGGTTTAAAAGAACCCGAACTTGTGACTTGCTCCTTTTTGTCTTTCCCACGGATCCTATCAGATAGTTCCGTGGCATCTTCAAGCAACTGAGCTCGGCGCACTATTTCAGTATAAACTTGAATATCCATAGGCGCCAGTTGAGTAATGTAGTGGGGCCTAAGCCCATTAAGAAATCTACGGGCTTTCATCTTTTCCGTGCTAATTCAATGCTTAGCATATCTAGACAGTCTAGAGAACTGTGCTTCATAATCAGCCACCGATAAAGATCTTTGCTTTAATGCGGCAAATTCGGCGGCCTTCTTTTCCTGGACCCTATCAGAGAAATATTTGGCGTTGAAATATTCAACGAATTCACCCCATGTAACTTGAGTTTGGTCAATAGTAGCTTCAATCGACTCCCACCAGCATCTAGCATCCTTTTCTAACTGGAAAGTAGCTAATAAGACTTTGTCCTGATCCGTGCATTGCATAACACGGAATATACGTTCAATCTCCCGAACCCAATGCTCGGCATCGTCTGGATCGGTCGATCCCATGAACTTCGGGGGATTCATATTCTTGAATGCTTGGTGTAAGCTTCCAGCTCGTGGAGCACCACCTTGTGCTACCTGTTGTAGCACTTGGGTCATCCCTTGAAGGGTACGCTGCATGTTGCGCCATTGAGCACGTTCGGCAGCCATTATCCTACAATTACAATAGCTATGTTAGTATTATATCACTATGATCTTATAAAGGACTCATTGATCATTTAACCCTTGGTTCTACCCACTCTCACTTGGTTAAAGGTTTTGAAACCTGTCCTTGGACTTGGGTTTCCTAGGAATTGAATACCTTAGGCTCTGATACCACAAAGACTGTCACACCCCGAGCGCAGAAGATACCCGGAGATGCGTGACGTGTCTATATCAATCATGTCAATCAGAGTGGTCGTGTATTCGACACGAAGACAGAGATGCGCAAAATAGCAAGATAACCCAATCCTTATTTCATAATGGATAGACTATTACAAATCCAATACTCTGTTTAACAAAAAGAAAAGTACATAGTTGACTCGAGAAAACTATAGAACCAACTAGACGACACTTGTAGAAGCTCTATCACTTTCACTCTTGACCATTCCCATCCGATTGACTTCCATCGTCGTCGGACTTATCTGAAAAGTACAAAGGGACAAACAGAATGTGCGAACGCTCAGTAGGAAATTATATCTCAAGTACTAGCGAGGGGTTTAAGTAATTACATTTTTATGAATGCAATAAAGCTATGCATGCTCGCATAACACGACAGGATAGATAGAATATAGTATCAAGGAAATAAGATGAACTTATCATGAACTTTCAACAAGATAACAAGTTTATTCGAGATATTCAAGCAAGTACATTTAACAAATCATGTCAAGAACTTTGGCTATCATGTATCAAGCAAGCAAGTAAATTACCCTTTTTCGGGCCACGCATTTCATTTCATGTCAAGTACGAGTCAAGTACCAGATGTGTGTGGAATGTCCAATCAAGCAAGTCAAGTACTCGGTATAATGCCAGATACCTTATCATTTTAACTCCCATGGGCACAAGTACTTTCGGGTGCTCCTCCCAGGACCAGATCGGGCCCTATATGCGCAGGCATTTATCATGTGTTTTGACATCCACTCTTGTTTATATAGCCAATATAGAATTTCAATAATCAAGCTTGTAGATACGTATGACAACATTGATAGAATAGAGTCCAAAAATATGACAAAGGCCGTAGAATGGCGATAATAACGGTATAATCACGAGTTCGATAAAACTAGGTAGAATATGGTTCCCTTAACTTAGGTACCATGATAAATCGATATGGACATTCTTTATATAGAATTGAGGTCCACATGAACATAAGATCAAGCAAGATACCCTCATTCTTATCATAGAATTGGGGTTTACAAGAACGACATGATATGGCATGATATCATCATCCCATTACGAATTTCTTATGATATACTCTTTGTATAATCATAAGGGCCGGTATACCATGTTTCTTTAGATTGACATGGCAAGGATCGTGTAATGGGTTTTTAGGGTACAACCAGCTCAGTCGGCCTTGAGGGAATCCAAGGCTACGAGGAGTCTTACGGAGGTCTCTATGACTAACTCACTAGTCCAAAGGAACGGAATGTCCAATGGAGAGCTTGTATGTCAATGAGAGTTGAGTGTGATCGATAAATCAACGTAAAAAGTGGGACTATACTCACGGAATGGAGAATAGTGCCGATATATATATATATATATATATATATATATGTATAATATGAAACCATCGGTAATAGAATCAAGACGAAATCAGGTTACAGTAAAATAACGACTTGAGTAAAGTCGTGTATTGAATAATTAACGCATAACATGAGGGCGTTTACATATATTGCCAATTTGTAGAATTTTCATTATTTCATTAATTTATCAAAAACACGCCTTGCTTGGGGGCGTTTATTCAAAGTTGAGATCAAAAACGCGCCCTTGGAAGGGGCGTTACTTTCTAATTCCATTTTACAGAATATGTAAATTTCAGGATTTTAACAGATACACGCCCTAGGAAGGGGCGTTACTTTTCAGATTCACGCTTTGTTCTGGGGCGTTAAAATATGGAAAAACGACTTTGTCCAAGTCGTGAATTTCAAGAATTTTACAATATTACAGGAAATAAAATTTCAAGGGACATGAGACATGTCGTTGCAGTATAACAGGAATTCACAGGTAGGGGTATGCAAGATATTAGAATCTATATTTCATAATTTATTGAATTTTAAACAGGATCAATTATCAATTTTCAGGTGAGTCTTATGAAATTAACGCCTGCGTACATGGCGTCAAATATTAAATTGACGACCACTGCATGGTCGTGTATTTTAAATTAGCGCCCTGATCAAGGGCGTTTCTTTCAAAATATTGCAGAGAACGAAATAAAAACCTTATAAACAGTATGCATGCCATGCTTATGTATAGATATCTTGCATTAATTCTTATTTGGGCTACAATAACATGAGAAAATCCTACCTTAATTGATATCTCGAGATGGAACACGTGAATGACTTGATAAGAACACACTGAAGCTTCTAATAGCAGCCGTATGCAGATCGGACAGGAAGAAGAAAAATTCAGTTGATGAAGATGATGGCGACGATGATCTTCAATCAACCTGTAGGGGAAGAAAGGAGGGAGTATGAAGATATAACCGAAGTTTAGGAAAACGGTTTGAAGAACATTACCTTGTTCTTCGGCAGTGGCTGTGGAGCCTCCTACAAAGAAAAGACAATGAAGAATTATCAGTTCTTCATGCAGTCGAAACAGAGGGCAAAAGAAAATAAGAAGAACATACGTTCTTCACTTACCTTGCAGCAGCAGAACGATCAAATAGGTTTAGGGTTTGGTCGATCAAGACTATTTATAGGATTTTGGAGTTCTAACAAAAGTAGTGTTTGATTGGAAGTAATATTTCCAAGATTGAGTTATTACCACATTCGAACTCTTCCTCATAGTTATCACTTACCCTGGATAAGTTCTGGGTTCGAACGGTTCCGAATGGAATTAACGACTTTGGTCAGGGCGTGTATTCTTTAATTAACGCCTTGCATAAGGGCGTTTCTTAAAAAGCGCCTTGAAAAAGGGCGTTTCGTGTTTTAAAACACGCCCAAGATAGGGGCGTTTCTTTTACTTACCCATTTGGTCGCGTGAGAACTGACGACCGTAGGTGTGGGCGTCCTTTCTTTATTCACGCCATGGATAGAGGCGTTTCTTTATAAATTAACGCCTTAATAAGAGGCGTTATTTTTAATTTGTTTTATTTCGTCCAATTAACCCTATTCCTTTTATACATATTACTTCTGTAATATATATGTTTTAATTCATTTCAATTATTCATTTATTAGGGTTGCTACACAACTTCTTTGCAAATCTATTTTATCAGCTCCGGCCTCATACGCCTGGGGGATTGCTTCACCGGCTCCACCTTGGGATCAATAGCCAGAATATGTTGGGTCACACCAGGGCTTAAGCCGGGCATCTCTTTGTAGTTCCAAGCAAAACAGTCTCGGAATTCTTGCAACAACTTGATATATTATTCCCTTTCCTGTGGAGGTAAAAGGGCACTTAGGAAGGTTGGCCTGGGGTCGCTTTCCGTGCCCAGGTTAATTTCAAGGAGCTCATCTACTGTGGCCTGGCCGCCATCTTCAATTTTTGGCGGCGCTAGTAGTAGGTCGATGAAATCCTTATCTTCACCATCTTCTGCTTCAAGGACACCATAGGCGTCTTCTTGCCCCGCCTCGTTAGGTAATGAGGCTTTGCTTGTTTCCCCCTCTTCCAGGCCTGTTGTGTGCGGCTCCGAGGGGTTCTCCTGCGCGGAGAAGTAAAGGACTTCTCCGAGATCTTCTTGGTAACTATCATAGACGGCTCCTACAGGAGCCAAGGTGATTGATTGCCACACTGGGGACTATTCCACTACCGGTGGCTGGGGTAGTTCATTCTCAGCTATATCTTCAAAAATCTGGTGCTGAATTGACACCATGTAAACACTTCTTTTGTGGCTGCCTGCCACATGGGGGCGCGGCGGAGCCACCGCATAATCTCCCATTCTAAACTCATCTCTCTCAATCAGTTCTTGAGCAATGTCCTTGAAGACATAACAGTCTTTGATAGAGTGGCCTAGTAGTTGGTGATAAAGGCAAAATAGGGGGTCGCCACTTCTGGGAGCATCCTGCGGCCTCTTAGACCTCGGGAGGGAGACCTTGCCGTAGTAGCAGGCCCAATAAAAGATACCTCTGGTCTTATTCCTCAGGAATGAGTAAGGCCTTTGCATCCTCTCCTGCAGTGTAGGATTTCGCTCGGCCGAATCTCTGACTGGGGGGGCAGCTATATCCCTTGCCTCCTTTCTCAGGTGCACGGGGGCATTCGGGACACTGTTTGGGGACTGGCGCGTGTTGATGTTCTGTTGGCGGAAGATGCTCCTGATTAAATCAGACACGAGTGCAGTCGCTTCGGCCAATCGAGCCTTCAACATCTCAATTTCCCACTGTTGTTGACAACACAGGTCAAAAAGGGCAGAGTCGCACCGAGAGAGGCTCGGAGTTCGACTTGCTTCCCCGTCCTTTGCATCAATGTCAGACGAGGGCAATGGCACCCCGCTGTTGTAGTTATTTGAGGTTGGTCCCTCAGAGGAGGACGGGACCTTCCCTTTGCTCCTATAGGAAGGTGGATTCCATAGGAATATTTCTCCATCTTGATCTTCGTTGACCAAAGGCATAAGGTGCTGGCGGCCTTCAACCTGCCGTGGGCCTGTATTGCCTGCGTGGCTATTGCTGCCTGGAGCCGAGACTGATATCACATCAACTTCATAGAATCTTCTAGTGAAAAGCCCAACCCTGGATGCCGGGTGATTTGCAACAACCTCTGGTCCAAGTTTGGTGGGCTCCACATTTTCTTGAACATTTCTTTCCGACTGGAGAGCTGGCAAGAGGGGATCCCTTGCTTTCTGTTCATTTTGACCACACGACCGGCTGTGTCAGGAAGTCCCGTGATTGGGACGAGTGGTTTGTGTAGCTCATCGGGGAGTCTACAATCATCATCCCCCTTGACCGGGTGCTCCTTGGCCACAGAAAAGATGGTAGGTAGACCCCCGGGGTTGGGCACCTCGAAGGTCCTTAATGGTTCAACCAACTGGCAATCAGCTTCTGCGAGAGACTTGATGATCCCAGGCGGGACCCTGACGTCTTCCAGCAAGTCTTCAAGGTATGGTGTTCCCGGTGTAGGGTAGATGGGAAGAGAGGTGGCCCGGAATACCCCTTCTGCTTCAGAAATGAATGACACCTGAGGGGGAGCCACATAGCCAGGCGGTGGTGGAGGGAACCAGCTATCAGGGTCTACCTTCTTCTTTCCCTTGTCCTGAGTGGCTTGGAGGCTTGCTTCGGCTTTTCCAAATAGAGATTAGCGTCCGACAAGTGACATTCGAACACTTCGAAAGGATGGAGGTCGGCGAAGATTCTCTCCTCTTTCCCGTTGCCTGGGTACTTGATGCATTGGTGCAGAGTGGATGGTACCACGCGGTTTTGGTGCAGCCAAGGTCTATCGAGCAACGCCTTGTAAGAGGTGCTGGAGTTGATCACATGGAACTGGACCTTGGTGGTGAAGTCGCCGAGGGAGAGGTTGAACTCTGCGACCCCCATAGGGACCTCGCACTTCTGGTTGAAGCCAGCAATCTTGACGTTCCTGACCTCGACCAAGTGTACATCAAAGTAATGTTTCTGATACACCCGATAGGGGAGTATGTTCACTGCTACTCCCGGGTCGATCAAGACTCTGTTGATGGGGTGCCCATTCAGCTGCCCCTTCATGTAGAGCGGCCTGTTGTGACTACAGGTGGGTAGAAGCATATCCTCTTCCGTGAAGGCCACAGCTACTTCAGGTGACATCTCTGCAAGGCAGGCTTCAACATATGCTGGCGTCTGGAGCGTAGCGATGACGGCTTGCCACGTTTCTTCATCTAGGGATAAAATCTCCCAGACGGTAAACCTGGCTGGGATCTTCTTCAGGTGTTTGACTATCCTATTGCCAGCTCGGACCTCGAGCAATTTCATCTCTTCGGCTCTACTGCGCCTGCCTCCGCCTTGAACTAGGGGAACTGGCTGGTGCCTCTTCCGCTGGGTCGGGTGCCGCTTGAGCTTGCGGAGCCTGCTGGGTCACTTCCTTTTCTTTCATGAACTCGGCAAGGTTCGGGGTGTTGTCAGGTTCTTCCCTTGGCCGAGGAGGAGTCAGTACCAATGGGGCCGAGGGGCTACCCGTCTCTTTGGTCTACTGGGACTCACGGGGGCATGGCTGCTTTCCCCTCTGAGTCATAAGAAATTCAATAAATGAAGGGGCGGCCTGGCCGACCGGATCTTCGGGGTAGAGACCTAAGGGAGGGGGAATCTCCATGCCTTGGACCCTAGGCTCGGGGATGTGATACGGTTGTTCTCCCCTGAGCAGGATGTTGTGGTCAGCCTGAGGAGGACGTCCCCACTTCCTTCCCGACCCGGTGGCATGTTGGGAGGTGGATGCTTCAGCCTGATTCACCTCTGATGGCTCGACGGGCACTTCTTACTCTTCCTCTCTCAGGGAGAGGGCTGTGTCAAATAATGCTGAGAGGGTGTTGCAAGAAAGGATAACCCTACTCTTCTTCCTATTTCTCAGTCTTCTCTTCTTCTTTTTCTTCTTCTCTTCAGTGGCTGGCAACTGCTCTTGGGGAAGCTCACCCCACAAGGGAGGCTCTTCCTTCGTCTCGGCTCCTGCTTCTGGGGCTAGTTCGAGTGACTCAAACCCCTCCCAAGGGACATACTCCTTCAACTCCACAGGCTGGATTTCGGACTGTTCATAATCTTCAAGCCCATCAATAATGGCCTAGAGTCTTTCCACCGCAGGACTGGTTTCTTTGTGCACCCGCATCGGGATGTGTTTCTTCTTGTTGTGAGTAGGGTGCCTCATGACTAGCCGGGGGGCTGTGTCATGCCAAACAGGTGTCACCAGTGGCGGTGCTGGTCGGGGTGTAACACCCCTTATGTGAACCTCTGGAGTGGGCCGAGGAGCTTGTCTTCTTCTTCTGTTCTTCGTTGGCGCGGCTTGCCAACCTCCTTGATCATGAGCTGGCGCCATGACGAAGGCTTGATAAGTGGCCTATGTACTGGCCTCCGCCCATTCTTCAGGCAGTTGTTGGTATAAAGGTACCATGTTGACAGTGGTGCCGAGGTTCGGCATCTCGTGCGGCTGCGGAGGATCCACTCTGAGCTGCCCCATGTCCAGCTCTCCCTTCTTTATCAAGGACTCAATTGTTGTGACTCCTCTGTGTTGATGATGTTGACATATGCCTTATTTCATTGACAACACCTTGTTTTGATTGATTGGCAACTGTCTATGTTTTGATGAAAATCAGATTGTCTGTGACTGTCTATGGTTTGATGAATGTGTGTTATCAGATTGCCTATGTGTTATTTGCATTTCACATGTCTACACACTGCACACACTCAAAGTCTACACATTGCACGTAGATTCAATACACTGCTTTGTGTTGTGGTTGTGCATCGTTTAGAACATGTCTATATATTCATGTATCATGGGTCGACCCCCTCCATTTGATGGGTCGACTCCCTCAGAACACATGTCTAGGAACACAAGTCAATACACTCGTCTCATGCATTGTTTAAAGTCCATACACTGCAGCTCTCACATAGCATGTCTATACATTGCATCATGGCGTTTGTGCTCCAAGTCTATACACTGCTTGCATTCTTTTCAAGTCTGTACATTGGTCTTGGCATATGCATTCATAAAGTCTATACACTCTTCGGTTGGCTTCAAATAAAGTCTATACATCGGCATGCATTACTTCAAGTGTGTACAGAGCCGTTTGCATCGTTCATAAAGTCCATACATTCACTATAGCTCGCTTAGCTGAAGTGTGTACATCCATCGTCTCATGAAGTGTGTACATTGCATCACATTGTTAAAGTCTGTACAACGGACTATTTCAAGTGAAGTCTGTACATCCGATTGGTCATGCATCACTCTTCATAAGTCCATACATTGGACTGTAGCATGCACGAAGCTAAGTCCATACATTGGACTGTAGCACGCATCGTTGAAGTCTATACATTGGCCTTAGCTTTCCAGAGTCTATACACAGCATGAGCATAGTCATGAAGTCTGTACATTACACTGTGCATCATTCTTCCAAGTCTATACATCGAGGTGAAGTCTATACATCCATCAGTGATTTTTCAAGTCTGTACATTGGAAATTTTACCTACGTTTCCCCTCAAGTCTATACATCGGTAGTTTTACCGTCGTTTCCCTTGAAGTCTATACACTGATAGCTTTAAAGTCTATACATTCGCTGCCTTGCTTTGTTCAAGTTTGTACAGCCTTTCCTTTGGAAAGTCTATACATCGTGAAGTCTTCACATTGGCTGTTGAATGATGTTCAAGTCTGTACATCGTGCATCTTTTAGTTCAAGTCTGTACAGCCTTTTGCTTCACCAAAGTCTGTACATTGATCTGCATTGCATTGCATGAAGTCTATATATTCATCTGCATTGCATTGCATGAAGCCCATACACTGCACGAGCTAAAGCCTGTTGAAGTCTATACATTGGTCTTCACTTCAAAGTCTGCACACTGGTAAAGTCTATACAGACTTTGCTTGCCCAAGTATATACATCGTTCATTCGTCTTGGCATGTTTGCACATCGTTAAGTCCATACATTGTCCAGTGCATTGCATTCATCAGTTGTGAAGTCTATACATCGAGTCGAAGTCTGCACATTGCTGAACCCTCATCAAGTCCATACACTGGAAAGCCCTTACATTGCCTAAGTCTATACGTTGGATGCTGAATGCTCTTCAAAGTATGTACATTGTGCATGTTTGAGTTGAAGTCCATACATCGTCTGTTGTCTGTCCAAGTCGTTTCATTGCCTAAGTCCATACATTAGCTGCTGTTCTTCAGAGTCTGTACATTGCAATCCCATTCATGAAGTCTATACATTGCATTTGCCTTCACAAGTCTATACAGCGAAGTCTATACACTGCAATGCAAATACTTAACCTGAAAATCCGATACTCTATCTGACAGGGATTCTTTACTTGGACTGATGACTTGGCTCGTGATCCAAGGAGGACGAGGAACTATGATGGT
The DNA here is from genome assembly GCA_022559845.1 of Amorphophallus konjac. Classification (NCBI taxonomy): domain Eukaryota; kingdom Viridiplantae; phylum Streptophyta; class Magnoliopsida; order Alismatales; family Araceae; genus Amorphophallus; species Amorphophallus konjac. The sequence goes on from CM040127.1 coordinate 241,531,256, forward strand.
GACACGTGGAAGAAGCCCTTCCAGGATGCTGCCATGTAGATGGAATTGCCTCGGTTCTGGTGAATTCACTGGGCGAGAAATGTGGAAGCCACACGCCCCTTATCCACCTGCTGCTGCTATATATTGAAACCTTCATCTTCAGATGAAGGCTGATCGACTGAAGAGAGGCAAAGTCTATACAACTAGTCTGAAAGCAACAGAGAGCCATCGATCCACAGTGAGAAGAAAAATAGAGAAGAAGAAAAAGAGAGAAGAGAAGAGAGAAGAGATGTGTTGAGAGAGTGAAATTGAGAGAGTTTAGATTGAGAGCTTTTCTGATTGTTGTTGATTTATTTTTTTAATTAGATTCCTATCCCGCCCCCTTTAAATACATACATGCATAAACATGTGAATCAAAGACAAGGGAGATGAAAGGATGAGAAATACTAACCGTGATCGCCACCAAGGTTCCAACAACGCCAAAGGATGAAGAAGTGTAAAGAATGTCACCGTGTACCTTGGAACTTAAAGACTTGATTGTGATTGACAAACGAGGTGCGGGGAACTTGTGGATTCAAACCTCCTCTCCTTCCAGCCGGCTAGAGAAAGAGGGCCTCACGTTATATTCATGCACTCCTGCAAAACAAAGATGAAACACAAAGGAAAAAACCCATTAGAACATGAAGTGTAGAAATCTGCCCAAAGTGATAAAATAGCATGAATAAAAGGGGGAGAACGCACCGGGAGAGATTTTTTAACCCCTGTGGAAGGGTGCAAAAGATAGGTGGGTGTGTTGTGCATGCATGAGATTTGAAATCACGAGATTTGATTGAGAGAATAGAGAGAAATCAATGATGCAAAACGGAGAAAAACGCATGTGTAGCAGAAAGTGCAGGAAACTGTGATGATTTATGATTTTGAGGAGAAGAGAACTAAGAGTGTAGACCATGAAATCAAGCCCAGAAGGATGGAATTGAAAGCCAATACTTCCCTCTTCAAGATGGGGTCGAAGTTGTGAGTTGGTAGCGCAGCATGGCTTCGCCCCACGTCCGGAAAGAGCCCCCCGTCGCGACTGCGAACTGGGCAATTTTTATAGAAAAGTGATGAAACCCCCAACTTTCCTCCACGAGTTTAAGAGATAGAGTCCATCAAATCTTGAGATATATGGATCAATCTCGAGAAAATAGTGAAGATAAGTCATAGGAGAAAACTGGACTCTATTTGGATGAAGGATCTGGAAGATATGGCTTCTAGAAGGGAGCCCCGGAGCTTAATCTGCAGAGTTTGAGTTGAACCAGAACACCTAAACTCTCAACTTTCGACCCAGATCCTGAGCAAGATAGCCAATTAAATTTGGAGTTCTTCAAATTGAATTCAAGATAATACCAAGGATAAACCATAGGAACAAACGTCGCTCAATTCGGAGTAGAATTCAAGAAGTTATGGACTCTATAAGAGGGCCACGTCGCACAGAAACGGAGCAGAGTCCAGTACAAATTGGACTCTCAGTGTGATGTAACGGTCTATCGTAAGACCGTCAGATGATGTAACAGACTAGGGTAGGTCCGTCACACTCTGGGGGTCGAACGGGATGATTTCGGGCAAGTTTCGATGTAAGGCACCCATACTAAACCGTCACATGGACTCTAACGGTCTAGGGTAGGACCGCCACATTCTGGGGGTTGAACAGGGTGTTTCAGGCAAGTTTCGGTGTGACGGTCTATCGTAGGACCGTCACACTGATGTAACGCACCTGTATAGGGCCGTCACATTGATGGAGGCAGATTCTGGGCAGACTGCGCGCGACTTCAGAAATTGAAGCGTATCTCTCAAACGGGGCAGAACTAGTGAAATTGGTAGAAGAAGAATTGTAGATAACTAAGAGAGGAACAACTTTCATGAAGAAAGTAAGATGAGAAAATGATCATAAGATGGAGAAAATGGGGCTGAAGAGAGGAAAATTCTGGAAAATAGGTGAACAGCACAGCCTGCTGGAAATATGCGAATAGCTCACAATCGAGGCAGAACTGGCCAACGGCGTAGAAGAAGAAGTTATAGATCTTTGAAAGATGAACAACTTTGGTGAAGATAACTTTTTGAATAGAGGATATAAAGAGGGTGAAAAAGAACCACTTTCAGGACTGCGTAGTGAGAGAGAGCCGATTACTTGAGAGAAGCCGGCCTAAATGGGCCGTAAGTTGACTTGGAAGCCGGAATTTGATAAGATAAGCTCCATGGCTCTAAAAAATCATGATCTCCAAGACTCAAAGGATAGGTAATGGTAAAAATGGGCTCAAAATCCATCCAAGGAAGCTCCAAAATAAGGGCTAATTCGGGACATCAAAAATGATGAATAAGAGAAATGACACAACTTGTGGACTAAAACGGGTGTCAATAGATGCCCCTCCTTGATGTCCGGTTTGCAAGGGAATGAGCGAAAGCGACACGGAGGCGGAATGGAAAGGAGATGGAGTGAAAGCGATAGCGACGTGAAATGGAGATGAAGCGGAGATGAAGCGGAGAGAACTGATAAGCGAGCATCAAGGCAAAAAGACACCCGTCACAACCAACAAGCGACAGGAATTCTCCCGAAAACGCCGAACTAACCACAAGGAATAATTGACAAGGATGAGACATGTCTGGAGAACTAACTAAGGGAAAGGAAACACGACCAGCCTCATTGGGGACACAATCCACGGACAATGAGTGGGTCGGAAAGAACACAGCGTAAGAGCTGGAAAAGGAGAGATAAGACTGAGATAAAATCCAGACAGGAATCATGTTGGCCAACAAGACCAAGCGGCAAGATCAGAGAAATCGTTCAAATTCAGAGTGAATGAGGAATCTCTTACCCAAGAGAACTGAGGTGCAATTAACCATTGTTGAGGAGAAATCGTTGAATGGATCACGAGGCATGAATGCTCAAAATGACATGATGCATGCTCGGCTAAAATAAAGAAATCATCAAAACGAATGCAAAGAAAGATAAAATAGAAAATACTCAAGGATAATATTGCTAGACTGAGTAAAATGGGGTCAGGAGTCTTCTTGCAAGCACGGCGTGCGAGATAGAGTCCATCGTCCCCCACTCGACTCAACCGAGCGGCCTATCCAACGATTAACCATATGTTCCTAGATCATCATCATTTTTGTTAAAGGGGAACATCAGATCCTAGAACACACGGCCAACCAGCCGGTCCTTGAGAGGCTATAACAACGTATATATCATATAGTAATGCAACAATGAGCAGGGATAGAGAGCCATACCTGATTTACCTGCCAAGCGAAACGGCATCTTTTTTAGAATTTTTAATTTCTACTTTTATGGATTTTCATCATAAGACACAACCACATGACATGACATGATGTGAACATGAACGAATATGAACGAGCATGACATGAACACAACATAATAAGAGAAATATGAACGAAACATGGCACAACATAACATAATGAAGATGGATGAAACATAACAAACAAACAAATGGCAAGCATACATGCGACTAAAGGCACTGTGGGACAAGACAACACGCACATGGTGGGACAGCACACGCGGTGGTATAAGGACATGGTGGGGCAAAGACACGTGGGATGACAATACCACGAAGGACAAAGACACGTGTGATGAATAGCACGGCGGGACAAAAGATACGATCAATCACGAGAGGACATAGACAGATATGATAAGGACACATCGGGACAAAAGACATGGAGGACCATAGACATGGTAAAGACAACAAACACATTCTTCAATCAAAGCCCAAGATCAGATGAAGCGGAACCGCCAGGTTCAAAATCGTGAGACAATGCCTCTCATGGATACATGATTAAGCAAATAAGCGAAAGTTGAGAAGGCCATGAGCTTCAGAACAGATCCAGAGATAGGATTGAAGAGATGAGAACAGATCAAAAGATGAACATGAGCAGGAGGCAGAGCGAAAGATAGAGCAAGGAAATTTGAACCTGCAACCTGCAGCCTGCACACTTAGCAAATAGATTACGTTTCTGTCCTCAAGATAAAAATAAAAGGAACAAAAGAGAAGTATTTTTGGATTTTCGTATTTCTGATTTTTTTTTGCCATATTCTAATTTTTGTTATTTTTTGACATATTTGATTTCTTTTGGAATTTTGACATATTTGATTTTTTTTGGAATTTTGACATATTTCATTTTTTTGGAATTTGAAAATATTTCATTTTTTGGATTTTGACAATATTTCATTTTTTTGGATTTTGACAATATATCATTTTTTTGGATTTTGACAATATCTCATTTGTTTATTTTTGAAAATAGCAATCCGCAGCACCCAAAGACGGGCTCGAACTACTGGCCAGGGATCGTCGCTCCTACCCCTCTCATTAAAGGCTTCCCTTGAGCAGGGCGTGCATGTGAGGGTGACTTACCATAACCAGCCGCCTCTAAAGAACGGTGCCCCTAGTAAGGCCATACCCGGGATACAACCCAGTCTAAGAGGGAGGAGCAGAAGAAAAATTGGAGACAAGCTTTATGCAGGATGGGAGATATCAGGATTTGAATTCCTTCCAAGGCACTACCTCTCAAAGAGATAGGTCTGTTGCGTCGGGACTTTGTGTCTTTGATTTTGAGACCCATATTTATTAGGCACGCATGCGACCGGGCTCATGACGTCCCGCGGGGAACTGTACTGCCACTCTTGCCATGCCTTTTTTTTTTATATATATAACCCAACCTAGGTGTAATAGGAGAGTGCACCCCCTATCAGAGATAGGGAGAAAGCCACTCCACCATCACAACCCTAGGAGGAAATTTTATTGAATGATGGAAGAAGGTGTTATTTACATTGTCCGGATGCTAGGAAAGCCTAGCTTATCCATTCGAACAATTCCCTTTACATGCATAGGGAGTTGTTGCATGGAAGAGAAATACATGTTACATTTTATTTCACAAGCATAGGTTGCCAAAGAATCAGCCACTTGGTTGGCCTCACGAAAAATATGGCTGATTGTATCTTGGTTGGATAATAATCTCCAAACTTCTCTCATGTAGCCTAAAATCTTCCATGGACAAGGAATCTTCCTTGTAGCCACTTGCACTAGAATTTGTGAATCGCATTCAATAAGGCCTGGTGAGGATGAGATTGACTTCAGAAATTTAAGCCCATCCATGATGGCTCTTGCTTCAGCTATAACACTATTGCCATGCCTTTGATTCATAATATTTCATGGATTCATTTTCTCATTTTGGTAGCCCTTATTGGCTAGATATTGCATGAAAGCTCACTTTCGAGGGTCAAGACTGCCCCTATTTGAGACCTCTCTCGTATTAGGGAGCGCCTAGGTTGGTCATCTTATCCATCAATCTCTTGCCCCTTGCACTTGGCTGAGTAAAGAAGAGAAAAAGGCCTTTGTGCATACCCATGGTTGTTGTGTAGTGGACAGCGGATCTAGAGGGGAGGGGTGAATAGATCAGCCCCACTTTTCGCAATGCGGCCCTCTAAACAGCTAGTTAAAATGAATTGCAGCGGAATAGAAACTAGCTTCCAAGAATGCTATGATTCACTTAGCAAGATAAGCAAGATATATAATAATTCGATCCTAAGCATGCACCTAGAACGATTCAATCACACAAGCAAACCACGCTAGACAGGATTTTTAAGGTGGTTCGGACTGAATCCTCAGCCCTACGTCCACCCCTCACCAAAACCCGGTGAGGCTTCACTTGTGCAGCGCACCAAACCACAAATCGGAAACCACCGATTGCCTTCCTACTCACCACCTGGTAGGGACGTCAACCGCAAATTGGAACACCCTCCAATTGCCTTCCTACTAACCACCGGTAGGGATGAATCACACTTTCAATGTTTAAACAATAATGAAAATGAAACAAGATGTGAATGAACTAAAACAAGAGATTGAGTTATGAGTGAAAATGAATTGGTCCTTGTATGGAATGTTGATCAGTAACAAGGCTCCTCTTAGCTTCAACTCAATCTTCTTGATTCACCCTTGATTGGATGAATGTTCTTCACGGAGTACTGTTCACGTGAACAGTACCTCTTCCTTCAATTCTTCTCTCTTGATCTTCTCTTTGAACTTCTTTGAATGAATGAAGGAGATGATGAAGCTACCTTGAATCTTGATTGCTTCTTTAGCTTCTAGGAGTTTGAATGCTTGAAATATCACCTTGAATGAACTTGAAAGAACTTGAATGGATGAAGATGATTTCCCTTGATAGTGAGCTTCAATGGATCCCCTTGAGATGATGAAGAGGATGGAGGATACAGCTTTCTCTTCTCTTGGCCTTGATCTTGATCTCCACTTTAAGAGCTTGAACACTTGAGGATGAAGATCTTCTTCACGGAGTACTGTTCACTGTTACAGTGCTCCGAATTCCTCTCCCTTGAACACACTCTAGCAGCCTCCCTTGTAACCCTCTTGAAGCCCTTAGGGTTTTCAACCCTCTTGTATTGATTTTATAGACCTTGAATGGTCTATAGACAAGCCTCAGACCAGATCCACAATTTGTGGGTGATTAGGTGACTTTAGGATTAAACAATTCAAGGTTGAATGGCTCTTTTCGAAGCTGGAAACAAAGTCAAAAATGAAGGCTCGGGGCTGGCGGTCGACCGCCACTGTAAAAGGCTGTAGACGAATGGCCCCTGGGAATTACGGTCGACCGCCACTGGCTGGCGGTCGACCGGCAGCAGGTAGACCTGTAGCCGGGGGATCCCTGGCTGGGGCGGTCGACCGCCCCTGTGCTGGCGGTCGACCGCCAGCTGGGCAGAGCCCGGGTCACCCCGGGTTGGTCCGTTGGCCGCACCAGCTCCATCGCTTGAGTCCGTTAGCTGCCCGTTCATGTCTGTGGCATCGACCTTGATTGTCTTGAAGTTTTATTACTGAGTCTTCAAGCAAATTTTTGTTCCGGGGGCTCCGCCCCCGGTAACCCCCGCAAGGGGCGCTGCCCCCTTGACCCCCGCGACCTGACCGGGCAGGTCGATCCCCACGACCTGACCGCGTAGGTTGATCCGCGTGCGAGGGCGCAACATTGAGCTTTCATGTGCATATCTGTCATAAACACAACAGAACATATGTCAGTCATATAAGAGTGAAAAGCAACAATGACGAATAGTGTTTAGCCATTATCAAAACCAAGAATATCACAAAACACATATGACCATAGAATGATGTCGAATGACCCAAGTGACCATATGAAACTCAAATAACCACAGGGGCACAACAATGGTATGGCCAAAGCAGCAACGGTGTGTCTCAGAGAGATCGGCTATGGCTTGCCGTGTAGTGTGTGAAAAAACCCATACTCAAAGGTCACCCTCAACGATCGGGGAAAGAACTAGACTCCCAGCGCGAAGCTATCACCGGCCTAAGGATGCTGCAGAAGCGAACTCATTTGGCTAGGCTTAACTAAGAAAATCTCTAAAAGCCACTTAACCATGTTGAGGAATAGCATTATTAGTATGTGCAGGAGTAATAAGAGTAATAGCAATGATAACATATTCTTGCGAAAAATACCTTTGCAAATCCGTGGAGTGATCTTGACCATCAAGCTTTGAGGAGTGTGAGCTTTATTTTCCTTGCTTGACAGGACAAAAGGGAGAGGATAGCAAAGGGATTGAAAGATTCCTTGACATGGAGGAGCGATAGACACCAAACTAGACGAAGGAGGATAAAAAGGAAGAGAGACGAGGGCTAGAACTCCCTCGTTAAGGCATAGAGACCCTGATAACAAGGAACCAGATACATAAGAAATCAGATTAGCTCAGATGAAGGCGGACTAAAGCCTCGAAAACAGCAAGAAAAAGGGTAATGACCCTGAAAGGGTGAAGAGTAGAGAGTAGAAAGATGATAAGAAGAATCATCCGACGTGGTCGGAGAAGAGGGACGAGAATCATCCGACAGTGCCAGAGAAGGAGAATGAGAGACACTCGACAAGGTCAGAGAATAAGAAGGAGAACCCAGAGATACCAGAGGAGAAGAATCATAGGAGGACATAGACTGAGGCCAAGAATGGTGAGGAGATGGAAAGTTCGAAGGTTCCGGATAGGAAAAGGAAGAACGGGGATTCACGGATCTAAGATGGGAGGAGAGAATCGTTGAGGGAGAATTAGGAGAGGGCAGATACACCACCCAGGGGTGGGAACCGAGCAGAAGAAATGATGAGTGAAATGAAGAAGAAGGAAGAGAAGTGGACCCCTGAGTGCACAATTGACGGCCCTTAAACTTACACCGCCGCCTCTTCTTAGTTGATACTTCTTGAACATGGACTCGCCTGGCGCGGACTCGGACCTTCGACCTTCTCAATCTGTAATACTTTCTCAAATAACGGGTCCACCTGATAGATGGCCTAGCCCGGTCATGAATATGCAGCTTCATCAGGGCAGTTGCCCTTAGACACCTAGTGCTAACAACAGTAGATGGACATTCTTGAACAACTAACGCCTCATAATGTTGAATATCATAAAACCATGGAGTCGTGTTACTTGGCACAAGTAGCATTAGATTTGGCAGCTCCACTCGATAATCTGACTTGAAGCGTAACTCCCTTGCTAGAAGAGACGGGTGAAGCTGAGGGAGAGTAATACACGGTGTTGACATGGCCGGCTTGCTAATAAACTGAGGGAGATTGCATAGAATGTGCAGAATGTCCTTGGAGAATATAGAAGATACGGCCAATTGCCCTTTGAACATAGAGTGCATAATCTACTTGGCGACTGTATGTGTTAGCACAACACCGGTAGAGAACCCTTCTTGGCCTGTCATCTGAACAGCAATAGAGCGAGGAGAAATAATAACATCAACGGTGAACTCTCCGGCGAGCAAGGAGATTGCCACCGGCCTCGCTCGGGAAGAAACTGGCATCAACTCAAGGGAACTCTTCTTAGCAACTCTCATCTTTGAAAGTAGATGCGCATCATCCCCAAAATAACCAGGGATGAGGACACGAACCGGCATCCGACAGATAAAATCTTGAATCTTGAAATGCAAGGCCGACACTGAATCATCCTGACTTGGCTTATTGTCTCCCTGGGGATTAGACCCGAGGGGCACCAAAGGAAGCGCACACCCGCTCCGTGGGGTGGAAGTGGTTGGAGAAGTAAAGGGAATATGTTTGGGTGGAACACGTGAAGGTTTGTAAGGCATGGAGGCTCCAATGGGAGTGGTGATGTCAAGTGAAGGCGCAGGCGATGTGGCGATGATAGGCTCGGGTGGCGACAAAGGCGAAGGTGAAAGCGTGGCTAAGGGTAAAGGTAAAGGCAAATGTGTGGCTTGCTCAGGCTCGGGCAAAGGTGATGGCGAAGATGGAGGCAAGGGTGGAGATGGAGGTGGTGATGGAAGCACTGGTGGTGGAGATGGAGATGATGGTGATGGCAATGGAGATGGTGAGGATAGTGATGAAGGCGATGGGGGTAGTGGACATGGAGGTGGAGAGGGTGAAGAGTGTGGTTGTGGTGTCCACTGTCGACGTGTCGACACAATGCGTCGAGCGGTGTTAGGGATAGAATTAGTGGTAGTGGCGGTGGGAGAAGAAGGGGAGGCACTAGCATGAGCAGAGGCTTAGGTTTGTGGCGGCGATGGAGCCGGGGTAGGACATGGCGGAGGTAACAGAGTAGGTGACGGAGCGAGTGCAGCACTAGACGAGGAATCACAAGGGTGCCCCTAGCCTTGAAGTAACGGAGACGGCTGCCCGGGTGGCACTTCTTGCTGCTGTTGTTGGCTGCGAAGATGTAAAATGACTTTGTGAATAGTGGCCCAATCAATCCTTTTCTTAGCTTCCAGATCATAAACATAATCCCGGAACTCGGGGCAATCCTAAACCAAATGCCCCTGCTGGCGGTGGAAATAACAGAACTGGAGCATATCCCCGATCGCGGGTCGGCAAGGCACAGCCGGAGAGAGTGGCAACGCGTGAGTGGCCATCAAAGCCCAAAATATATCGGTGAAACACTCTGGCAATGGAAGGCAAGGAGCCTGCTTCGGGCAAGGTGGATGACGATGGATATGTAATGGTGGAGAAGGTTGTGGAGACGGAAGTGGAGGTTGCGTAGGCAGGAGTGCGTGGCTAGTGGTGGAGGGCTTCGGTGATGGCATGTGTGGAACAGGATGAGGGGGTATGTAGACGGCATCTACCTGCTCGGGATGTGGTGTTCCCTTGACCGAAAGTGGAGATGAAGACGGGTATGTGGACACGGAAGGCTGATGATGGGGGACGAGACACGGACACGACAAGCTCGCGATCGTCCCGTAACGAGGGAAGCGTCGGACGTGCGCGGTTGAGAAACCGGCAGTGAGCTAGGGTGGTCGGCTCTCTCTTTCGTGCCCGGATCGGGTCACGGGATGGTCTCGCTCACTCTCTCGCAGCAGCGGTGATATGAAATTATAGCGAGCTAGGTCCTAAAACATGCTCTCTAGCAGTGGCATAAACAAGCATATATGGAAATAAGTGAAATGCCAAGCAAGGAGCGAATACGATACCTCCACGCGCTCGGCGTGGGGACGACGGACCCGGCCGAAACTCGTACTCTCGGAACAATAATACACAAGATTACAACAATACAAATCGCTGCCCACTCCACGTAGGGAGGTAAAGGGCTACACAATGGGGTCTGGGAGGACCGAATTCAGGTTGACGGGCGGCTTCTCGCGTTGATTCGGCAGCACCTGAACACGTGACGGTGGGGCCCACATGCTGTCCGGAGGGACCGTGCGGGACCCGGTGTCACCACTGTGGTGGGGACACTTGTGGAAGTGTTCCCTGTGCTGGCGGCGCGCTGGTTCACCGGCCGGAGGCCGGGCGGCTCCGATCGGCACCGGTCGGAATGATCGGCCACGGATCTGCAACTTCTGGTTTTCAGCGCGCGTCCCGGCGAGAATGGACGCTGTGATCAGCCCCGACGTCGGATCGACACGAAACTGGCTCCGTTGGAAAGCTAACATCAAATACTTCAATCTATGCTTGAAGATCTGGCCTGGATCTGCACAGATCTGGGCTTTAATGAATTGTTGAGTTGCTGTTGTACAGTGACTGGGCTCTCAGATCTGCAGAGCACTTGTCTGAGAACTACCTTTGACCGATATGTGAACGTCCGAATCTGAAGTGGTGGTCTTCAGCAAATTTGTAGGAAATCAAGCTAGGAAAACGGAAAAACTAGTTTGGACAAGTTTGGATGTGGCTACGAATTGATGGGAGTTTTGAACTGGAAGTGGGTCGGATCTGGAAATGGGCTGAAAGCACTGTAGCTGAGATAGGACATGAATTTTGAAAAATGGATAGATGGTGGATAAAAAATCAAGAAAAATGGTGGATGTAGGAGATGATGGACAGAACGCACAGTAAAATGGGGAGGGTTTGGAAAATTCAAAAAGGTGGTCGGAGATGGGAAACTCAGGGCTGTTGTCACTGTAGATAGAGACAAAACAGATCTGGGAATGCAAAATGAACGAAAATGGAAAATTACTAAATGGAGGATTGTGGACGTGAAAATTTATGTGGAGGTGAGGATTCAAGGTAAGAGCACACCCTCAAAATTTCAAATCCATCTGAGCTCGTGGCGGACAGCAAGAATTCGTGGAAGTCACCTCTGTCCAGCAGGATAGAACCTTGACGATGGCTCCGTGGCGGCTCGTAGGCGGCACGAATGGCGGCGGCGGCGGCACAGATGATCACCGGAGATAGAGGGGAGGGGATAGGAGGTAGAAACCACTCTAGAACTGGAGGTTAGAGGAGAGGAACCAGAGGGGAGGAGCTGGGGGCGCAAGAAGCCTTTGGCCTTTCAATAATTTTTCTGAATTTTCATTGATATTCATATGAAAATACAATCTTTTATATGATTCACATCAAATGCAATGTGAACCCTTGGATCTAGGGGTGGGGATTGAAGGGCTGGGATTAAGTGTGAAACACACACAAAAATTAATACAATAATAAGGGGAGAGGGGCGCCCCCTTGACCAAGGGGTATGGTAGGTGAAGGTAGGTGACCTACCTTGGACCAATTTAACCACTTGTCTACCCATGTGGCATTTGACATTCAACCCTTCTAGATGGCCACCTAGGATGGTTGACCAGCCCCACATGAGTGACATGGACCAATGGGAAAGGGCTGAGGGCCCCCTTGCTGGTCCTACTGCCAAATTACAAAGAAACCCAAACAATCAGTGGGAATTACGCATTGGCTTATAAAGCCGTACAATTGCGCATATACTTTCCCGTGAATATACAAATAAACTAAAGGACATAAATGCAATATGAAAAGTACTTGCTCGGCGTCGATTCCCATCAACTCTCCCCGGGTGGGAGGAACTCGACCCCGTCGAGTAGGGGAAGGGATGCGCGAGTACTCCGGCGGATCCGTCACCGTGCCAAGTAACGCGGGTATGCTCCGCTCCAAGTGATCGTCACCTGCTCATTCCATATATACTCGATATGCGCAAGCTGCCATGGGCTAGAGGTGGACACTCCGGGTGGGGCACTCTCAAAGGGGGAGGTGGCGGCTCGAAGACTCACTAGGAATCACCGCTGAGTCCCTGTAGGTGACTAGATCCGGGTGTAGATATAGAACCGATCCCATACTCATCGAGTGAGTCCAATCGCCTCTTTCTCATAAGAGAATGACAACGAGCTTGCACAAGACACATGCAGACTCACCAAACACTAACACACATATGCAAACAACACAAATAAGAAACGGACCCGTGCATGACTCTAGACAAAACTAGTGTTAGTCCGACCCGTACATGGGTGACGGCGGACCAGGACACCCGAATGTGTGCCATGCATGCATTTGACGTAACCGGAGGTTGACGTCATGGGGAACTCCTAGACACCTTACGATGCACCAATCATGGACATTGGGCCTGGATGTGGGAAGTCCGGGAGGCGCGGGTGGTTTAGATGGATCGGGGAAACCAAAGTTTTCATTACCCCCGAATGAAGGTTCGGACCTATGGCTATGTGGAGGTTGCTTAGCCCGAGTGGAAAAGGCTTGATAGTGAACTCCGCGGAGGAAGTGAAGTGAAGATGGAGACTCGGGAGATTCACTAGTGAAGGGGTCAAAAGGGTCGAAGAAGGTATGACCCCGTGAGATGGGTTTCAACATGACATGGTCCCAAGTTTGGAATTCATAATCACCGCCATACATTATGATCGGTGGGACGACGGACATGTGTAGGAAATAAGATTCCTCCCTTGGGCAAAAGGGAACGAAGTCGGACTCGGCCGGCATCGGGAGGAGTAGAAGAATCTCCGTGGAGACACACCCCACGGTGCACACGGAGGTAATGGACCCTAAGGCCAGATGGGTGAAGCTAAGACTAGCGGGTTGGTCAAAGTCTCGGGCCAAAAGATGCGTCAACTTCCATTGTGAATCTAATCCCATGACAAGATCGTCTAACATGTCAACATGGTGACTAGATCGAAATGTGATATGGAAGGAGTTGACCGGCACTAAAGGTAGGGTGGGGTCCATGGATGGAAAGGGATGTGGGACTGAGCCTTCCTTGAGCCATCTAAGAAGTGGCTCGGCTATATAAAGAGTACCCGATAGAAATACGGGGGGCTCGGGCTTCGGTAGTTCCCAATGAGGTGGTTCCGAATCAAGTTCGGAAATAGAGAGTGTTGACATTGGAGCTCTCATGGATGAGGAAGGAATGTCCTTCTCGTGGTGAAGGGGTTCTTGGGGTGGCTCCGGGAACAACCAATCTACCCCGATAGACCGATCTAGGCTAGTACTAAATCGATCTAGGCTTGTACTAAACCTTTGCACTTATCCCATCATGGCTTGGAACATTGTGCCCACTTCATCGGGACTATAGGCTCGGGATGCGGCCATGGTTGCAAAGATGGGGTTGGGCCCCCTAGGAATGGAGATGCAAGGCCATTTTTTTTTAAGTTTAAAAGTAAAATGTGATGCTAACTAATGCACCTAGACATAACCAAAACTCGGTACGCGACGGAGATAACCGATCCGAAGACCACTCGCGCAAGTGTGCGACCTTCTCGATAGGCGTAGCCTAATGTTCGAACAACACCTTTTGATATACCGGGTTATTGGGATGCAATGCAAAAGACACTTTTTTTGTTTGTTTTAAAACAATGATGACCCTAAACACGACTTAGACGTAAATGACTAATGAATGACACTTTTTTTTGACACCCTAGACTCAACCTGACTCTGATACTAAATTGATGGGGGACGAGACACGGACACGACAAGCTCGTGATCATCCCGTAATGAGGGAAGCGTCGGACGTGCGCGGTTGAGAAACCGACAGTGAGCTAGGGTGGTCGGCTCTCTCTTTCGTGCCCGGATCGGGTCACGGGATGGTCTCTCTCACTCTCTCGCAGCAGTGGTGATACGAAATTATAGCGAGCTAGGTCCTAAAATATGCTCTCTAGTAGTGGCATAAACAAGCATATATAGAAATAAGCGAAATGCCAAGCAAGGAGCGAATACGATACCTCCACGCGCTCGGCGTAGGGACGACGGACCCGGCCGAAACTCATACTCCCAGAACAATAATACACAAGATTACAGCAATACAAATCACTACCCACTCCACGCAGGGAGGTAAAGGGCTACACAATGGGGTCTGGGAGGACCGAATTCAGGTTGACGGGCGGCTTCTCGCGTTGATTCGGCAGCACCTGAACACGTGACGGTGGGGCCCACATGCTGTCCGGAGGGAACGTGCGGGACCCGGTGTCACCACTGTGGTGGGGACACTTGTGGAAGTGTTCCCTGTGCTGGCGGCGCGCTGGTTCACCGGCCGGAGGCCGGGCGGCTCCGATCGGCACCGGTCGGAATGACCGGCCACGGATCTGTAACTTCTGGTTTTCAGCGCGCGTCCCGGCGAGAATGGACGCTGTGATCAGCCCCGACGTCGGATCGACACGAAACTGGCTCCGTTGGAAAGCTAACTTCAAATACTTCAATCTATGCTTGAAGATCTGGCCTGGATCTGCACAGATCTGGGCTTTAATGAATTGTTGAGTTGCTGTTGTACAGTGACTGGGCTCTCAGATCTGCAGAGCACTTGTCTGAGAACTACCTTTGACCGATATGTGAACGTCCGAATCTGAAGTGGTGGTCTTCAGCAAATTTGTAGGAAATCAAGCTAGGAAAACGGAAAAACTAGTTTGGACAAGTTTGGATGTGGCTACGAATTGATGGGAGTTTTGAACTGGAAGTGGGTCGGATCTGGAAATGGGCTGAAAGCACTGTAGCTGAGATAGGACATGAATTTTGAAAAATGGATAGATGGTGGATAAAAAATCAAGAAAAATGGTGGATGTAGGGGATGATGGACAGAACGCACAGTAAAATGGGGAGGGTTTGGAAAATTCAAAAAGGTGGTCGGAGATGGGAAACTCAGGGCTGTTGTCACTGTAGATAGAGACAAAACAGATCTGGGAATGCAAAATGAACGAAAATGGAAAATTACTAAATGGAGGATTGTGGACGTGAAAATTTATGTGGAGGTGAGGATTCAAGGTAAGAGCACACCCTCAAAATTTCAAATCCATCTGAGCTCGTGGCGGACAGCAAGAATTCGTGGAAGTCACCTCTGTCCAGCAGGATAGAACCTTGACGATGGCTCCGTGGCGGCTCGTAGGCGGCACGAATGGCGGCGGCGGCGGCACATATGATCACCGGAGATAGAGGGGAGGGGATAGGAGGTAGAAACCACTCTAGAACTGGAGGTTGGAGGAGAGGAACCAGAGGGGAGGAGCTGGGGGCGCAAGAAGCCTTTGGCCTTTCAACAATTTTTCTGAATTTTCATTGATATTCATATGAAAATACAATCTTTTATATGATTCACATCAAATGCAATGTGAACCCTTGGATCTAGGGGTGGGGATTGAAGGGCTGGGATTAAGTGTGAAACACACACAAAAATTAATACAATAATAAGGGGAGAGGGGCGCCCCCTTGACCAAGGGGTATGGTAGGTGAAGGTAGGTGACCTACCTTGGACCAATTTAACCACTTGTCTACCCATGTGGCATTTGACATTCAACCCTTCTAGATGGCCACCTAGGATGGTTGACCAGCCCCACATGAGTGACATGGACCAATGGGAAAGGGCTGAGGGCCCCCTTGCTGGTCCTACTGCCAAATTACAAAGAAACCCAAACAATCAGTGGGAATTACGCATTGGCTTATAAAGCCGTACAATTGCGCATATACTTTCCCGTGAATATACAAATAAACTAAAGGACATAAATGCAATATGAAAAGTACTTGCTCGGCGTCGATTCCCATCAACTCTCCCCGGGTGGGAGGAACTCGACCCCGTCGAGTAGGGGAAGGGATGCGCGAGTACTCCGGCGGATCCGTCACCGTGCCAAGTAACGCGGGTATGCTCCGCTCCAAGTGATCGTCACCTGCTCATTCCATATATACTCGATATGCGCAAGCTGCCATGGGCTAGAGGTGGACACTCCGGGTGGGGCACTCTCAAAGGGGGAGGTGGCGGCTCGAAGACTCACTAGGAATCACCGCTGAGTCCCTGTAGGTGACTAGATCCGGGTGTAGATATAGAACCGATCCCATACTCATCGAGTGAGTCCAATCGCCTCTTTCTCATAAGAGAATGACAACGAGCTTGCACAAGACACATGCAGACTCACCAAACACTAACACACATATGCAAACAACACAAATAAGAAACGGACCCGTGCATGACTCTAGACAAAACTAGTGTTAGTCCGACCCGTACATGGGTGACGGTGGACCAGGACACCCGAATGTGTGCCATGCATGCATTTGACGTAACCGGAGGTTGACGTCATGGGGAACTCCTAGACACCTTACGATGCACCAATCATGGACATTGGGCCTGGATGTGGGAAGTCCGGGAGGCGCGGGTGGTTTAGATGGATCGGGGAAACCAAAGTTTTCATTACCCCCGAATGAAGGTTCGGACCTATGGCTATGTGGAGGTTGCTTAGCCCGAGTGGAAAAGGCTTGATAGTGAACTCCGCGGAGGAAGTGAAGTGAAGATGGAGACTCGGGAGATTCACTAGTGAAGGGGTCAAAAGGGTCGAAGAAGGTATGACCCCGTGAGATGGGTTTCAACATGACATGGTCCCAAGTTTGGAATTCATAATCACCGCCATACATTATGATCGGTGGGACGACGGACATGTGTAGGAAATAAGATTCCTCCCTTGGGCAAAAGGGAACGAAGTCGGACTCGGCCGGCATCGGGAGGAGTAGAAGAATCTCCGTGGAGACACACCCCACGGTGCACACGGAGGTAATGGACCCTAAGGCCAGATGGGTGAAGCTAAGACTAGCGGGTTGGTCAAAGTCTCGGGCCAAAAGATGCGTCAACTTCCATTGTGAATCTAATCCCATGACAAGATCGTCTAACATGTCAACATGGTGACTAGATCGAAATGTGGTATGGAAGGAGTTGACCGGCACTAAAGGTAGGGTGGGGTCCATGGATGGAAAGGGATGTGGGACTGAGCCTTCCTTGAGCCATCTAAGAAGTGGCTCGGCTATATAAAGAGTACCCGATAGAAATACGGGGGGCTCGGGCTTCGGTAGTTCCCAATGAGGTGGTTCCGAATCAAGTTCGGAAATAGAGAGTGTTGACATTGGAGCTCTCATGGATGAGGAAGGAATGTCCTTCTCGTGGTGAAGGGGTTCTTGGGGTGGCTCCGGGAACAACCAATCTACCCCGATAGACCGATCTAGGCTAGTACTAAACCGATCTAGGCTTGTACTAAACCTTTGCACTTATCCCATCATGGCTTGGAACATTGTGCCCACTTCATCGGGACTATAGGCTCGGGATGCGGCCATGGTTGCAAAGATGGGGTTGGGCCCCCTAGGAATGGAGATGCAAGGCCATTTTTTTTTAAGTTTAAAAGTAAAATGTGATGCTAACTAATGCACCTAGACATAACCAAAACTCGGTACGCGACGGAGATAACCGATCCGAAGACCACTCGCGCAAGTGTGCGACCTTCTCGATAGGCGTAGCCTAACGTTCGGACAACACCTTTTGATATACCGGGTTATTGGGATGCAATGCAAAAGACACTTTTTTTGTTTGTTTTAAAACAATGATGACCCTAAACACGACTTAGATGTAAATGACTAATGAATGACACTTTTTTTTGACACCCTAGACTCAACCTGACTCTGATACTAAATTGATGGGGGACGAGACACGGACACGACAAGCTCGTGATCATCCCGTAATGAGGGAAGCGTCGGACGTGCGCGGTTGAGAAACCGACAGTGAGCTAGGGTGGTCGGCTCTCTCTTTCGTGCCCGGATCGGGTCACGGGATGGTCTCTCTCACTCTCTCGCAGCAGCAGTGATACGAAATTATAGCGAGCTAGGTCCTAAAATATGCTCTCTAGTAGTGGCATAAACAAGCATATATAGAAATAAGCGAAATGCCAAGCAAGGAGCGAATACGATACCTCCACGCGCTCGGCGTAGGGACGACGGACCCGGCCGAAACTCATACTCCCAGAACAATAATACACAAGATTACAGCAATACAAATCACTACCCACTCCACGCAGGGAGGTAAAGGGCTACACAATGGGGTCTGGGAGGACCGAATTCGGGTCGACGGGAGGCTTCTCGCGTTGATTCGGCAGCACCTGAACACGTGACGGTGGGGCCCACGTGCTGTCCGGAGGGACCCTGCGGGACCCGGTGTCACCACTGTGGTGGGGACACTTGTGGAAGTGTTCCCTGGGCTGGCGGCACGCTGGTTCGCCGGCCGGAGGCCGGGCGGCTCCGATCGGCACCGGTCGGAATGACCGGCCACGGATCTGCAACTTCTGGTTTTCAGCGCGCGTCCCGGCGAGAATGGACGCTGCGATCAGCCCCGATGTCGGATCTACACGAAACGGGCGCCGTTGGAAAGCTAACTTCAAATACTTCAATCAATGCTTGAAGATCTGGCCTAGATCTGCACGGATCTGGACTTTAATGAATTGTTGAGTTACTGTTGTATAGTGACCGGGCTCTCAGATCTGCAGAGCACTTGTCTGAGAACTACCTTTGACCGATATGTGAACGTCCGAATCTGAAGTGGTGGTCTTCAGTAAAGTTGTAGGAAATCAAGGTAGGAAAACGGAAAAATTAGTTTGGACAAGTTTGGATGTGGCCACGAATTGATGGGATTTGTGAACTGGAAGTGGGTCGGATCTGGAAATGGGCTGAAAGCACTGTAGCTGAAATAGAACATGAATTTTGAAAAATGGATAGATGGTGGATACAAAATCAAGAAAAATGGTGGATGTAGGGGATGATGGACAAAACTCACAGTAAAATGGGGAGGGTTTGAAAAATTCAAAAAAGGGGTTGGAGATGGGAAACTCAGAGCTGTTGTCACTGTAGACAGAGACAAAATAGATCTGGGATTGCAAAATGAACGAAAATGGAAAATTACTAAATGGAGGATTTTGGATATGAAAATTTAGGTGGAGGTGAGGATTCAAGGTAAGAGTACACCCTCAAAAGTTCAAATCCATCTGAGCTTGTGGCGGACAGTAAGAATTCGTGGAAGTCACCTCTATCCAGTAGGACAGAACCTTGACGATGGCTCCGTGGCGGCTCGTAGGCGACACGAACGGCTGCGGCGGCGGCACAGATGATCACCGGAGATAGAGGGGAGGGGATAGGAGGTAGAAACCACTCTAGAACTGGAGGTTGGAGGAGAGGAACCAGAGGGGAGGAGCTGGGGGCGCAAGAAGCCTTTGGCCTTTCAACAATTTTTCTAAATTTTCATTGATATTCATATGAAAATACAATTTTTTATATGATTCACGTCAAATGCAATGTGAACCCTTGGATCTAGGGGTGGGGATTGAAGGGCTGGGATTAAGTGTGAAACACACACAAAAATTAATACAATAATAAGGGGAGAGGGGCGCCCCCTTGACCAAGGGGTATGGTAGGTGAAGGTAGGTGACCTACCTTGGACCAATTTAACCACTTGTCTACCCATGTGGCATTTGACATTCAACCCTTCTAGATGGCCACCTAGGATGGTTGACCAGCCCCACATGAGTGACATGGACCAATGGGAAAGGGCTGAGGGCCCCCTTGCTGGTCCTACTGCCAAATTACAAAGAAACCCAAACAATCCGTGGAATTACGCATTAGCTTATAAAGCCGTACAATTGCGCATATACTTTCCCGTGGATATACAAATAAACTAAAGGACATAAATGCAATATAAAAAGTACTTGCTCGGCGTCGATTCCCATCAGCTGACTCATGGAAGGTTGATATGCGGAGGCGTATGGGTACGTAGAGGTGGGAGGTTGGCTCGTGGAGGGATATGTGGCAGAAGGCTGACTCATGGGAGCGTAGGGTTGGCACATGGAGGGTGAAGGTTGATATGTGGAGGTGGATGGTAGAGACTCGAGGTCAAGGGAATCTTGGATTTGTTGGTGAATGAAGCGGGCTCGGCTGTATAATTGTTGCCAGGAGGTGATGTCTTTGAGGGCTAAGATAAACCGATACTCGGGCGTGGCATTGGATATCAGCATCTTGATTTGTTCTCCCTCCGGTATGTGCCCCGGGACTTGCGTGACCAAGCGATGCCAACGATCGGTAAATGTAGAAAACTCCTCTTCGGGCTTCATCATCTCATGGGCCAGATCCGCCATAGAATACTTGGGCCCAACCTGGTCTTGATACTGTTGAATAAACTTTTCTTGAACGGCTTGAAAACTCACAACTTGCTCTTGCGGAAGAGAGAAGAACGAATCCCGAGCCGGGCCTTCCAATGACAGACCAAATAGATAAGCCATCAAGTGTTGGTCATGTCCAAACTGGGCCGACTCATAAATGAACTCCTTCAAGTGCACATACGGGTCCCCGACTCCACTATAACGGCGATATGTGGGAATTTGTGATGGAGGTGGGAGCCGAAGACCTTGGAAAGCGAATGGAATACTAAAGGAGGGTTTGGGATCGATCCGACGTTGAAGCTCATCAAGCTGGCGTTGGGTTTGAGCAATCATCTCCTGGGTAGAGAGACATCGAGAAGAATATGGGTCAACTTGAGCAAGAGGTTGTGAATTAGGACCAGTATGATGGTAATGGGCCGGATAAGTGGATCCGGGCTGAGAATTAAGAAGAAGGGCCCATTCCAAGAATGGAAGGGTATGTGGGCCTGGAAGAAGCATGAGCATAAGGACCCATTGGGCTGGCAGCAACATGGGCATAAGGATGAGGCCCTTTAAGAGAATAAGTCCCATTAGAAATCGGGCCAGTAGCATATGAGATTAGCCTGTTCCTCGGATGGATCAGAAGGACCACGGGAAGATGGGCCCGCGTGAGAATAGGATTCCACGCGGGAATAAGAGGAAGATTGGGAAGAAGAATGATACAAGCGGTTAGAATACTGCTCCATGAGGGCAAATGGAGACTTAATACAAGGATATCAAGGAGAATACAAGTGGGGAAGCAATGGATTAATGGGCTCGAGGACAAGAGGGGACTGACCCACTAATGGACAACAGATCAGGGGACAATGGACTAGATAATGGACACACAAAATGGGCTAAGCTAAATGGGCCTAACAGCAACAAAACATATGGATGATGAAAGAATGCAACACAAAAACCACTAATGGGCTTGGACAAGCCCAAACAACACAAACGATGCAATGTGAGAGTTTTCACCCAAGTCAAACAAATTGATATGATGGGAAATCTTTTAGTGGTTTTAATAGACCTTTTAATGATTTGAATTAGGAAAAATTCCCTCAAGATAGGAATCCTATGGGAATAAGGTCCAAACTTTATGTTGACTAAGGTTAACTCCCTTACATGTATGCAAATGCAAGCCTAAGGTGTGGAAAGGTACAACCGGCCCGGCGTCCGTGTGGGAATCCACGGCTCACAGGGACTTATGGAGGTCCCGGATAAGATCACCTAGTCGACTCCAAGGAATATGGAGGTGAGAGGATCACTTACCAAGGTAGGAAATGTAACTATGATATGCAATGTATGACCCTATGTGCACCGGAGTGCATGTAATTTCTAGCCTAAAACTAGAAAATCAAGACAAAATTAAACCAAGCAAACATGATCCAAATAAGACAAATAGTATATGGATGGAAAGACAATACAAAGGTATACACAACGGGCCCAAGAATAGATCAATCTGACCCCGGGAGGTCAATCAAATCACTGAGCAAAGATGCCCCCGTGAACCTATGCGTAGACCACATGCAGATTTTATGGACAAAATGCTAAAATGATGATAATTTTAAACTAAGCAAACGTGACCCAAATGATGCAAGTAGTATATGGATGGAAAGATAGTACAAAGGACTATCCAATGGAATAAAAATCAGTGCAATCAGACATTGGGAAGGCAGTCAAATCACTGAGTAAAGATGTACCTGTGAACCTGTCCCTGAACCTGCCTGCAGAACTTATGCACAAAACTCAAAAAGTTGGACAATATTATAATGTGCAAATGTTAACCAAATGATGCAAATGATATATGGATGGAAAGACAATACAAAGGACTATCCAACGGAACAAAAATCAGCTCAATGGGACTCCGGGATCAAAAGTTATGTCTCGATGAATATGGCCCTGTGAGCATGCGCGCAAGACTGCCAGAAGCTGTAACGGTCTACCAAATGACCGTTATATGACCGTGACGGTCTACCATAAGACCGTCACATAACCAGAGCCCGTAAAACACCAAAAATAGTGGGAGAATGGAGGAAATACTACCTAAACATGAACATGCACCCACCCAACCTACAAAAGAGCATGAAAACAAGCGTGATGGGCATTGGTGTCCCACCGTGATCGCCAAAAAATTGTTGATTTATTTTTTTAATTAGATTCCTATCCCGCCCCCTTTAAATACATACATGCATAAACATGTGAATCAAAGACAAGGGGGATGAAAGGATAAGAAATACTAACTGTGATCGCCACCAAGGTTCCAACAACGCCAAAGGATGAAGAAGTGTAAAGAATGTCGCCGTGTACCTTGGAACTTAAACACTTGATCGCGCTTGACAAACGAGGTGCGGGGAACTTGTGGATTCAAACCTCCTCTCCTTCCAGCAGGCTAGAGGAAGAGGGCCTCACGTTATATTGATGCTCTCCTGTAAAACAAAGATGAAACACAAAGGCAAAAACCCATTAGAACATGAAGTGTAGAAATCTGCCCAAAGTGATAAAATAGCATGAATAAAAGGGGGAGAACGCACCGGGGGGAGGTTTTTTAACCCCTGTGGAAGGGTGCAAAAGATAGGTGGGTGTGTTGTGCATGCATGAGATTTGAAATCATGAGATTTGATTGAGAGAATAGAGAGAAATCAATGATGCAAAACGGAGAAAAACGCATGTGTAGCAGAAAGTGCAGGAAACTGTGATGATTTGTGATTTTGAGGAGAAGAGAACTAAGAGTGTAGACCATGAAATCAAGCCCAGAAGGATGGAATTGAAAGCCAATACTTCCCTCTTCAAGATGGGGTCGAAGTTGTGAGTTGGCAGCGTAGCATGGCTTCGCCCCACGTCAGGAAAGAGCCCTCCGTCGCGACTGCGAACTGGGCAGTTTTTATAGAAAAGTGATGAAACCCCCATCTTTCCTCCACGAGTTTAGAGATAGAGTCCATCAAATCTCAAGATCTATGGATCAATCTCGAGATAATAGTCAAGATAAGTCATAGGAGAAAACATGACTCTATTTGGATGAAGGATCTGGAAGATATGGCTTCTAGAAGGGAGCCCCAGAGCTTAATCTGCAGAGTTTGAGTTAAGCAGAGTTTGAGTTGAACCAGGACACCTAAACTCTCAACTTTCGACCCAGATCCTGAGCAAGATAGCCAATTAAATTTGGAGTTCTTCAAATTGAATTCAAGATAATACCAAGGATAAACCATAGGAACAAACGTCGCTCAATTCGGAGTAGAATTCAAGAAGTTATGGACTCTATAAGAGGGCCACGTCGCACAGAAACGGAGCAGAGTCCAGTACAAATTGGACTCTCAGTGTGATGTAACGGTCTATCGTAAGACCGTCAGATGATGTAACAGACTAGGGTAGGTCCGTCACACTCTGGGGGTCGAACGGGATGATTTCGGGCAAGTTTCGATGTAAGGCACCCATACTAAACCGTCACATGGACTCTAACGGTCTAGGGTAGGACCGCCACATTCTGGGGGTTGAACAGGGTGTTTCGGGCAAGTTTCGGTGTGACGGTCTATCGTAGGACCGTCACACTGATGTAACGCACCTATATAGGGCCGTCACATTGATGGAGGCAGATTCTGGGCAGACTGCACGCGACTTCAGAAATTGAAGCATATCTTTCAAACGGTGCAGAACTAGCGAAAGTGGTAGAAGAAGAAATTGTAGATAACTGAGAGAGGAACAACTTTTATGAATAAAGCAAGATGAGAAAATGATCATAAGATGGAGAAAATGGGGCTGGAAGAGAGGAAAATTCTGGAAAATAGGTGAACAGCACAGCCTGCTGGAAATATGGGAATAGCTCACAATCGGTGCAGAACTGGCCAATGGCGTAGAAGAAAAAGTTGTAGATCTTTGAAAGATGAACAACTTTGGTGAAGACAACTTTTTGAATAAAGGATAGAAAGAGGGTGAAAAAGAGCCACTTTCAGGACTGTGCAGTGAGAGAGAGCCGATTACTTGAGAGAAGCCGGCCTAAATGGGCCGTAAGTTGACTTGGAAGCCGGAATTTGATAAGATAAGCTCCAGGGCTCTAAAAAATCATGATCTCCAAGACTCAAAGGATAGGGAATGGTAAAAATGGGCTCAAAATCCATCCAAGGAAGCTCCAAAAAAAGGGCTAATTCGGGACATCAAAAATGATGAATAAGAGAAATGACACAACTTGTGGGCTAAAACGGGTGTCAACAATTGTAACTCAGTCTCTTGGTTCAGAAACCAGAGCTGAGGCTTGCTCATTCCGAGCTACATTCCCATTTGGGCTTTCCATTTTCATTTTGCTTCTGTCTTTTGATTTCGATACTCTTGTTTCTTCAAGCTGTGAGGCAGCATTGCAGTGGATGTCTCCACTGGACAGGTGAAGCTCTAATCCTCAGCAGGCAAGACTTGGTCTCAGACGGCTAAGCTGTATTGCCCAGCTGTTGTAGAGGATCTGTTCCTCTGGTCGGCAAGCTGTAAAGCCCAGCGAAGCTGTGTATCAGCGGTTTGTAGGCCAAGCTGTAGTGCCCAGCAGACGCAAGCTGTACTGCGCAGCAGTAAGCCATACTCAGTTGAGTGTGGGGTCGACGTAGGTGTTTGACCGAACCACCTAAAAATCTTGGGTGCCTTGTGTTTGTGAGTTTGTCTATGAATTGTGTGCAATTGTTTTCCTCATTCATCTTCATAGCTTAAATCGCTCCTGTTCATATCTAGCACTCGAGATAGTGTTCTTTTGTGTGGCTGCATGGGTCGACCCTTTACATAGTGTTTCTTCATTTGGCTTACCTGCTGTTTGCCTATATTCCGCATTAGAGCTTATACTAGTTTTTAATTAGGCATTAGATCTATTCACCCCCCTCTAGATCCACACTTAGTGGAGATAGACTGTGTCCATCTAACATAACATCAATGACATCCTTGAAGATGTAACAATCCTCAATGGTATGCCCAAGCATCTGATGGTATGGGCAAAAGCGAGGATCATCCTTCTTCTTCAAGTCACCAGGCCTCTTTGGATCTGGTAATGTGATCTTGTTGTACCTGGTGGCCCATTCAAACAGGACTCGGGCTTTGTCTCGAGGAAAGGAATACAATTTGTTCCTCATCTTCTCCCGCAGGGAGGGACCTTCCCGCCGTTCAGTGGACCTGGGCGGAGGAGGGTTAGCCATCTCTTTGGCTTTCTCTTTCTGTTTCTCGAAAGCTTCAATGTCCAGTGTATGAACTTCTGGCGGTGTCGGCCTCCTCTCGGCTTGCCTGACCCTCTGACTTGATGCATCTGGAGCAGAAGAGTATCGAGCAAGGAATGCTTCGATCTCTGCAACTATGTTGTTCAGACGGTCGAATGACCTTACCTCACCACCGATCATCCTCTCAAGGACCTCCTTCTTCAGATTCTATTTACAGATCTGCACTGCGTCCTCCTGATGCGGGGGACGCTT
The DNA here is from genome assembly GCA_022559845.1 of Amorphophallus konjac. Taxonomy (NCBI): domain Eukaryota; kingdom Viridiplantae; phylum Streptophyta; class Magnoliopsida; order Alismatales; family Araceae; genus Amorphophallus; species Amorphophallus konjac. The sequence goes on from CM040127.1 coordinate 241,557,357, forward strand.
GCACCTCATGCTGAGGTTCCTCCATCTCTTTATGTATTCGAGTGCCGACTCATCATTTCTCTGTCTCGTGGCGTAAAGCCCTGCCACGGTTACCTCCCGCTCAACTATGTAGAATCTTTCCTTGAATTTCTTCTGCATATCAGGCCAGTCGGCAATGGACCCGGCGGGCAAGCTCGAGTACCACTCGAAAGCGAGCCCGGTAAGTGTCGAGCCGAAGAATTTGAGGAGATAAGCTTCATCCGCCGCTAGATCCCCCATAACATTCACATAATTGGCAATGTGCTCCCTGGGAGACCCTTGCCCATTAAATTTCTCAAACTTTGGCGGCTTGGTGATGCCGACCGGTAGCCTCTTGGCAGCATAGTGTGCCAGGTAAGGTACCCGGTATACGTCGAATGGCGTGTGATCACCATCGCTCCTCTCTGCCAACTTCATATCTATCATTTGTTCGAGCATTAGTCTGCTTACTGTTGCCGGGTCAACCAGGTTTGGATAGAAATGGGCCGGTTGCACCAGCGGTGTTGTTAACACTGTCACCTGAGGTGCAATAGTGGGCCCCTGGAATGGCAAGTTCGGTGGCGGGGCCGGTGTGATATGTTGTGGCTGATGCAGGGGTACGCCGCCAGTGTAGGTAGGTATTGGGGGAGACACCGTCGCCTGTGGAGAAGCTTCCGAGGCCTGACCGTTGCCCCCAGGGGTCTCTAGCAATGCCTCAGTCTGCCCGGATGTTGAGGGCTGAGTGGCTCTTTCAGTCAGTTGTTTCTTTAACAATTCGATCTCCCGCTGATATTGCTGCATCATGTGCAATACCGCGGGGTCATTCATGGAAAGGCTAGGGGTGCCTCCTCCTTCTTCGATTGGTGTCTCTTCGGATGAAGTGGATGGTCCTCCCGCAGTGCCTTCTGTAATAACATTGGCAGCCAAGGCCATTGAGGGTCCCTCATAGTCAGCTTCTCCAGTGTGGACTTGTGTCTTGTCAGCTGCCGCTTTCCCTCTCCTGGTAAGAGGTCCTGGCCTTGTGGCAAGCCTGGCCACTTCTTCGGGCTCGGTTGGTAGAGCCCTGTACCGGCCAGATACCCCTACCATGTTGCAGGTATAAACTCTTAGGTCTCTGCCTCTTCTTGTTGTTCTTCTCGATGGCCTACTCGGAAAGACCAATCTGTCAAAGACCGATCTCCGCGGCTTCACTTCTTCCCTTGGCGGGGGCTGATAGCGCTCCTCAGAGCAGTTTCTTGACTCGGCGCTGGGCACCGGCCGGGTCTCTTCTTCTTCAAAGGCGGAGGCTACTGCCCCTAGTAATCTCTGGCGACTCAGGGGAGTGCTCCCCGGGCCCCGCAAGTAGTTCCTCATGGCTTGCTGCACTCCTTCTCAATCCTGGTCAGGGTGAGACGCTAGTGATGTTGCCCCATTAACAGCAACGGGCATGTGGGTTGCAGGCTCCGCATGGGCAGCCTGATAGCGACGTCGGTAGTGTCGACGGTGGATGTTCTCCGATGGTGTAGGTATGGCCAGTGCCGGCTAGCAGACAGGGGCCGATGTCTTGACCCGATCTCCTTGTCGTGCCCTTGCCGGACAGAAGGTGTTGGGCCCCGCCCAGGTCGGTGAGGTGAACCGGTCCCCCTTGGGAACCCAAACTTGCTTAGCTTTGGTGGGCCAGGAGGCTGATTGATGCCACGGCGCTGGGGCCATAGTGGCGGGCGTCATCTTGCCCTTCATCTTCTCTTGTGCCTGAAAAGAGTTGCGCACTTGTACGGCAGGTACAATGCGATCCGGGATCACCTCGGAACGCTGTCCGGTAAGATGCACCCGGAAGGTCCCGACGATAGCAGACTTGACGGTGCTGGAGAATCGGCCTCGGGGTGATGTCGTGGCGTGGCTCCTCCGGAGCCTCCTCTGGTGAGAGGCCGACCCTGGGTGAGAAGGGCCGGCAGTTTGGTGCACGTGGTGCACGTTGCAGCTCAGCGTCCTAGTCGGGACGGTCTTGGAAGTCTCGGCCATTGATCGACCGACAGCAGCTTTGGCGGCCCCCTGGATGGGAGCGTTGCTTTCAGTCCTGTCAGACGCTTCCACGTCCAGCAGGTTCGTGAAGGCTACCCCAAGGAAGTTGGGGAAGCCTACCACGGGAGGGAAGCTCCCGAAGCTGAGGGGGACGGCCAAGTAGCCGCTCCGAACATGGCTCTCGACGGCCTATTGACCGAACGTGGGGGCCATCTTGGTGTCCGAAATGCAACCCTGCATTTGCAAACCATACAATTAGTATTACAAGAAAGGGGCTTTAGGGCCCTTAGTCCCAGCAAAAAGATGAAGGGTGATTTTAAGTCCCACCCAGCGTGCCAGACTTGTGGACGCACTTTTTATTTAAAATCGTCGTTTATTTGTTCATTGGGTTTATTAAGTGCGTGGGCGTGCCAGTCACAAAGTGACAATTTATTCGGGCTTCACGGAAGCCCATGGTGCGCTCGATCTGACTAGTCAGACGATTGTGTGGTTCGTGTCGGGACCAAAACCCGCCGCGCCATAAAGGCCACGGCGTTATTTACATCACCCATACGGGGGAACACCCTTGATTGATTGCCGGGAGTAAGGGCCCTACGGCCTAAAATTCATGGTGACAAATCGAGAACAACGATCTCGGATCACGTTTAAACAAACCCACGTTGGGACGTAAAATTTTCATAGATACGTATATGTTGGTCACTCACGGACCATTTCATGCTCGGATGGAAGTCCGCATCAGTAGCGTCGAAGACGAAGACAAAACCGTACAGATGTCTGCCGTAGGTACGGCAAGTTTAATGTGGATGCGGGATCGGATCCCAGAAGAAGTGGGTCAAGCTGATGAACTATCGGCCCAAGAGGTGCCCGGATCATGACCATGTCGGGGGTTCTGAGGTCCACGTCCGATACCGAGGGGCATCATCGCTTTTCTCTTTAAACACAGTCTGGGGAAGCGGATTTGTCGGTGTGGAGCCCGAGCTCACCAACGTGTGCCCTCACACGCGGATCGACCTACGCGGTCAGGTCGCGGGGTTTGACCTGCCCGGTCAGGTCGCGGGGTTTGACCTGCCCGGTCAGGTCGCGGGGGTCAAGGGGGCAGCGCCCCCTGCGGGGTTTTCCGGGGGGCAGCGCCCCCGAAACAAAATTTGGATTGTAGCGAGGAGGAAACTTTTGATTAGTTTTATTCATTAGCTTCAGGTGTTTTCTTTTGGTTAATCAATTTCTTTCTCTTTTAGGCGCACCAGATTTGGGGCAACAAGATGGATATGGGCGCGCTGGATTTGGGGCTTTACAGGATAGACAAGGGGGGGGGGGGGGGCGCCGGGTATAGGGGCGCCGTTTTAAGAGTTGAACACGGGGCGCACCGTTTTAAGGGCAAGATGGAGGGTGGCATGCCGTATTAAGGCCATGCAAGGGGAGAGGGGCGCACCGGATATGGAGGGCAAGGGGGGGGGGGCGCCGTTTTAGCATTTAAAGAAAGAGATGGGGGAATTTTGTGAGGAGGGTTGAAGCGGCGCGGTGGAACAGTGGCCGCGCCGTTTTAACTCGCACCGGGATAGCTATATGGGGTTGTTTCGAAGCTCTGTTTGCTACGTTTTCTTTTTCTTTCTCCCGTAGGTTGATTCAAGGGTTGATTTGCTCGTTCTGTTGATAGATTAAGCTGGTAATGAGGAGGTTTTAAGAGTTTTAATCGTTTATTATGGTGAAACAACATGAACGTCTAAGCGTTTTACTCAAGCAGTTTGCTCACAGAGGCCTCATTTTGTTCTTCATTAGTTCAACTCGTTCACTTGTTGTTGGGCGTTATTAGCCTTGGCGAAAATCGGGTAGCACCTCCCCTGGACCGGGACTTGCCAGAGATAAAGGAAAGTCACCAATCGGATTGCTCCGGGGTAGACTCTCAAAATCGGAGTGGCCTCACGGCGGTCCGAACCCAAATGTGAGTATGGAACGTTCGAGGGCCAGCCTACAAGAACGACCACGGCTCACGGGCGAGGAATCTTCCAAATGGGACAAGTGTTTGCCACAAGGGCCATAGATGTTCATCCGGCGGTGGGTACCTTTGAGGGTCATGCCATGGGAGGGCAGCTCTCAAGGGCCCGGGATGATCAGAGAATGAGCAAAAGGAGCAGAGTCTGAGGTGGGAGTTGCTAAAGTTGTAACAAAAAAGGGACTTTTCTTCTTTTATTCATCCACACAACGGGAGAAGAGATTTCTTCACAGAGGGAATTCATCCTGAGAAGAAAATAGAATACATCGTGAGAGGGAGGGGGAGGAAGATATTAACGAGAAGGAAAAGGAGAATACAGATCGCTCTTTCATCCCACTCACCTCTCACTCTCCCCTCTCTTCACCTTCCCGGCGTGAGGACGGGCTTGATACACTCCTCGGGCGGGCTCTCCTTCGCTCAGAAGCTCCCTCCCCTCCCTTCTTTCTTCTCTTCCTGCACACAGCCGAGACACTCCCGAGAGACCCTTTTCTTCACAATGATGCCCCCATTTTATAGAATGGCCAGCCTGGGAGCGTTCCTGCCACTTCCACCTCGTCCGCAACGACGTTGGGAGTTGACTTGATGCGCTGGACGATGCCGGTTCGTGCCGTACACTGTTGTTCATCCGAGGATGAGATGGTCGCAGGTTTGCAGGGGTTGCTCCGCCGCTCCCGCTCCTATGCTGTCGAATGGAGGCGGAGATAGAACGTCGGGCATTGAATGTCCCCTGCGCATCACATTTATACCGAACAGAGTATCGTGCCAGAGATGGAATAGAATGAGGTTAAAACGGCACGGTGGAATAGTGCCCGCGCCGGTTTAAACCCAAGTGCAATTGGCGCACCGGTTTTGCTTTTAGGCAAGTGCAGCGCCGTTTTAAGCATCAAAGGGGAATGGCCCCTTCAACAGGTGCGCGCCGGATAACCGAAGCAAGGAGGTGGCACCATTTTAAACCAATCATGGGGTAGCGCCGTCTTAATGCAATGCAAAGGGAGCTCGTATTAGAGCATGAAATGGGGGCGCGCCGTTTAAGCAAGGGGGGGGGGCGCCGTTTTAAGCCGTGCCGCTTTAAGGCCCTTCCGCGATGTTTTAAGCACCAAACGGATTCTTTTCGAAGTCGCGGCCGTTTATATGAATGTTGGCACTCCCGAAATGTTTTAGTTGTGATACATGGCCTCTGCAATGTCCCGTTCGCTGCTTCTGGGGCTCGGTCCGAGGCTTTGCGTGACTTTCGGCATATGCCGAGACTGTGCCAAAGTTCCCGACTTTTCTTTGATTCGACTCTCGGCATGGCCGGTCATAGAATTGTGGTCGTATCTTCTGCCTGGGGGCTTCCGTAACGAATGGCGGACCACCAGGCACGTTCTCGTCCTGACCGGGTGAGGTATGGGTCTGTTTGGCCCTCTCGTCTTCGACTCGCGTGCGGACGCGAATGCCATATGATCGTCACCGTCATTTTTTTGGCGTCCACACCTTCCTGCGTCCAGCCACTGACTCTGTCTAGTGTAGAAACTGGCTCGGATAAAGGATAGGTGACTCCGTTGGCTCGGGCAGCTCGAGACAAAGGTGACAGAGGGATTAAGAAAGAGAAGGCTACCTTCCAAGTTGAAGTTGGAAGAGAGGGAGGAGAGGGAATGCATATGAAAGCATCTTCCCCGCCAAACTGCCAACTCCTTGGAAGAAAGAGAGTGCAGGCACCCTCCGAAGAGTGAAAGAAAGGAGGACCAGAGCAGAAGAGGGAAAAAGAGGTTGCCAGAAAGAAAAAGAAACTAGCAGAGCTGGATGAGGAGGCAGGGGAAGACCCGGAAGGGATGGAGCTTAGTTGGCTTCCTCCTCCCATCCGTGAAGCGAGCAGGAAGGAACGGGCAGCAGGGATGTCTGATGCCCCCATCCATCCTCCATCTCGCCCCCCTGCAAGCGCCGCCGGAACTGATAAAGAGAAAACGGCGTGCCTCCGCACGTCGAACCCTTTTCAAGTCCGCCCGCCGGTCGTCGAATCCTCTTCAAGTCCGGAGCAGTAGGAACTCTCTGCCCCCCGTCGTCGATAGCCTCCTCTTCCGGAGCTTCCTCCATGCTCCGAATACAACGGCACAACGCTACGTGAAGAAGGAACGAGGAAAGACTGTCAGGGAAAACCCTAAGCGGTGGAGAGGAAGGGACGCCCTTCAGTCCTTTTTATAGGCGAAGGGAGGCTACTTGCCTTAAATGATTTCCCTCCTCTCGAAAACATGCCAGAAGGATTTCTCCCTATGAACGGTCACCTCAAACTTCTCGTCATCCGCCCCAGCGGGACACACGAAGCGGCCGGGCATTTAAAGCGTGAGAAAACGGAAAGACACCCTGTCAGACGCTCACCCAACCATTATGCGAGATTCACGCAAAAAATATCAGAATTTTCCAACCACTACAGATACGCTGAACAGAACACGACAATGGCGATATGGAACTAATAAGTCTTCATCACAATGCTACTGCCTTATTTATCTCTACACAAAAAAGGGAGTCTTTTTTAAAAAAGGGAAAATGTATGCAAAAAGAAGAAGCGAAATAGATACATCAGGTCTCTGGCCCACCATGAAGACCGGAAGTAGAGGGCTCGAGCGGTCTGCCCCCGGCAGCCTCGGCGACGGTTGACCCTGGCACTGACCCCACCGGCATGGGAACTTCCTCGGTTGCGTGCCCTCCCGAGGCATCCGGAGTTGGCGACCCCTCGGGTGATGAGCCCTCGGGATCCTCTTCATCCTACGCCGAAACAGAGGAACTAGAGGATGACAAGTCCGAGTCATAATATTGACCGGACGAGAAGTCAACCACTCCGGACGCCTGCTCCTCGGCGTAAGAAATGGTCCGGTTGTAGCCCTGCTGGAACCCCTTGCGGATGCCCCGGTGAAGTCCTAGCTCGTAGTAGGGGAGGGCAGCCTCCTTAAGGTCGAAATGGTAAGCCTTTGAGCTCTTGTATTGCTCGAGAGCCTCCGCCCCGGCCGATCCCACCCTACCGGTGAGCTCGGCCTCCCTCTGCTCCGCCTCGGCTGCCTTCCGCTCGGCCTCAGCAGTCCGCCCTTCGGCCACCGCCACCTACTTCTCCGCCTCAGCTCGATCAGCCTTGGCCTCCCGCCGAAGACGCTCGGCTTCCTCCGCGCGGTCTACTAGCTCAGCACGCTCGGTCTCCCATCGGCCGTCCAGCTCAACGCGTACTAAGCGCTCCTCTTCGAGAAGCCGGTTCTTCCTCTCGAGCGATTCACGGGCCTTGGCTAGCTGCTCGGATAGCGCCCAGGTCTCCACTTGGCTCGATTGTATCAGCTCCCTGATTGAGGAAAGCTCCCTCCGAAGCCCATCAAGCTCCTCGATGAGCCGAGTCAACCTTCTGTCCGATCCACCGAGGGTCCAGGCCAGGTTCGCTCGCTCCCACTCCGATCGAGCATACGCTTCTGCCAGAACCGCCCCCATCTGGGCCAGGGCCAAGCCGCCCTCCATAACCCCGGTGAGAGCCCTGGACGGGGAGTGCTACCTACCTCCCCCCCTCACCTTTGCGGATATACCACGACACACCTGGTGCAGGGGGCCCGAGATACCCAGCCTCTCCAAGGCCGCCGGAACGGAGAACCCCCCATCGCCTGGCGCCCCACTGTATGGGCCGGATCGAGCCCCAGCCTCGGCCGCCCCTCGCGCCCTGGACGGATTTTCCTGCGGCCTCTCAACATGGATCGGCTCGGCACTGGCATCACCACCTGGAGCGCCAGCCTCGGCCGCGATCACAGCATCCCCAACTTCGGCCATGGCCCCCTCGGCTCCGGCCGAGGGGAGAGCCGGGACGGCCCCGCTACCGGTTGCAGGAGCACCCTCTGCCCCCTCGGTCCCGGCCAAAGGAGGAACCGAGCCCGCATCATTGCCGCCCGCAGGGGCAGCCCCGACCTCCTCGGCCCCCTCTAGCTCGGCTGGTGGGAGAGCCCACCCGGTAGGGTCGGCCCCATTGTGCCCGGCGGAGGGGTGAGCCGCGGTAGGGTCGCCTTCGACTGCGGGTACGGCCCGGGCCTTCCTGGCCCGCTTTCTGGCCCTCGCAGCGGCTCGAACCATACCCTCCACAGGGTCCTTGCGCTTGGGTCCCCGCGGTCCGGAGGATTCACCCCGGGCCACTCTCTTGCCCTTATCTTTGGTTTGGGAGTGACCCACGGGAGCAGTCGATTCGTCGGCAGCCGAGTCATCTCCAAGCTCGAACACCTTTGCGGCCTCCTTCAGAGGCTCCCGCCTGGTGTCTGCACGAAGAAGAAGATGAATTCAGGAAAAGAAAGATGACCCCCACATCCGAAGGAAAGTCTAAGCTGTGGCACCTGAGCCCGACGGGTGCAACCGCGTGAGAAGACACTGCTCGATATTCTCCGGTGTCACCAGTTCCTCGGTGGACTGGCGGTGTTTCAGCAGGATGGCTGCGTACTTCTCCACGTGAGGGGGGAACTCATCCTGCCTAGGAGGGATGTTAGGGTGGAAATTGGGGATTACCAGGCACCTCCAGGTTTCCTCCACTGAACAAATCTTCACCCAGAGGAATTGGGTCTTCCACCCCTTATGCGAAGAATCCTTCGCCGCCAAAGAGATACAACTCCTATTCTGCCTCGCCTGGATGAAATAGAAGCCCTTCCCAGCCGAAGGATGTGCTTTCAACGCAAAGAAATAGTGGAAAAGGTCCATGGAAGGAGGAACTCCGCACTGACGGTAGAGAATACGGAAGGCGGAAAGGAGGAGATAAGAGTTGGCTACCAATTGAATGGGCGCCAACCGAAAAAAATCAAGAAGCTGAAGGATGAAAGGTTCGAAAGGAAGGCAGAATCCACCCTTCCACGACAGAAGAAACATACAGATGTGGCCTGTACGAGAGTCTAGGCTCGTCTCATATGGAGTAGCAGCGGTAAAACTGTACTTGTGGGGCAGGCGATACTGGTGCTCCAGCCTCCTCACATCTGCCTCCCCCAGTTCGCTGCAGTTGGGGACCGGCACCCTCGCCACCGACTCGTCCTCCCACTCCTTGACCTCTGGGCGCTGGCCCGCCATGGAGTCAGAAGAAGACTCTGAGGGAAGGCGGCCCTGAGACCCTGAAGATTCCGGGGGAGGAGGAAGCTACCGGACGACCTCCTCGGTTATCGCCGCCAACTCCTCAAATGCCGCCGCAAGCCTCTGCTCCTCTGTCGTGTCCTCACGGTGCATCGAAAAGCCCCAAAAACAAGAACGAAGGACAGCCAAAACCCTAAAAGACGGAGGGAGTCTGGAATGACAACAAGCGCCCAACGCCTATAACCCACGCGGAAGGCAGCGCATCGTTCCGACCCCCGAGGAAAGGGGGCCCCTTCAGTTCAAATCCGTCAGGATCATCATTAACACGGGCACAGGTGACCACGACACGTGGCTTCCTAACACCGCCAGATCTCCAGCCACCTGAGCCACGCCGGTCCGAAACCCCAAACAGCTACTCGTCCGAGCTTACTAAAGCTCTGGAGTAGGAGGGGGACAAGTGGAGAGGGAGATTTTTGTAGCCCAATTAAGAGCAGCCAAACTAGGCCCATCAGGACCGAACGAGGCTCAGCTCATCCAAGTGACAGCCCTCTAGGGCCCACTTCGGCAAAAAAGCCCAATGAAGATCACTCGGGATCCCATCCTTCCTCGGCGGCCCTTCAGCTCGGAAGGCCCGAACGTCAGGACGGAGGAAGACCCACGCCTGAGCCATCCCTCCAACGGGATAAGGGCAAGCGCTCCGTGCCCACTCCGATCTGACTGCATCCGAGCTATGCCTATCGCCCGGACAGGGCTGGCACTTCTCATGCTTGGATCGACTAACAAGTGTTTATCCATGCAGCCGTTGAAAGTCCTTTATGAGCAGGAGTTCAGGGGGATAGGGAGCCACGATCCCCCAAGGTCATGAAGAGCCCATGACGAGGACGTAACGATCCCATGATGAGGACGTAACGATCCCATGATGAGGACATAACTCCCGCCTGAAACTCCTCAGCTTATGGGACTCATCCGGGGAGCTCTCTATATAAACCAGGGACTCCCTCCGGTGGCAGGTAAGGCAGATACAGGCCTAACACTCCCTGAGCAGGAACCACTTCACCATCTTGGTGTTCGGGGATCTCGCGCATTTCTTTCTACCTCCCTCAATACCTTCCACCAACGCTCTACTGACTTAAGCATCGGAGGGTTTTCCCCAGGGAACCATCCCTGGGCCTCCTGATTCATTTCCCTTTCTCTGTAGTTCACTATCCGGTGATCATCCTCTCAGCTCAAGACCAGCGCGAGATCACACCCCTTCAACGGCAAAATATATACCGGAACATATACAAGAGAAACTGGAGCAAGACTTTCTGGCCCTAACTCAGGGGTCGAAGACCGTGCTCGAGTATGAAGCAAAGTTCATGGAATTATCAAAATATGCACCACATATTGCTATAGATGAAAGGAGGAAGGTGAAGAAATTTGTGGCGGGTCTACGACCATCGCTTCAGACCCGCCTAGTTGCACTAGATCTAGCAACTATGGAGGCGGCGCTTGGCGAGGCATGTCGTCAAGAGAGCGACATGGAGTTATATCAGGAGGAGAAGAGGATGTCAACAAAAAGACCATCAGCACCATTTCACCGGAATGACAAGGGCAAGAAGGTGATGAGCAATCCGTCACGACCGTTCGTGGCAAGGAAGACCATGCCACCAATTTGGGGCAGCAACAAACCGGAATGCAAGCAATGTGGCAAGCGCCATGGCAGGGAAGTATGCTGGATCGCCACTGGCAGATGTCTCCGTTGTGGCGAGAAGGGTCACATGATTCGAGATTGTCCAAGGTTGATGCAACCTATGGCGGCTCGGCCAGTAGCAGTAACAGCAGCTCTAGTAGCAGCCAGACCGGGAGCAGCAAGACCCACGGGGAGACCCCGAGCGCCAGCTCGGGTATTTGCACTTGCGAGAGAGGATGCTGAGCAGGCGGAGGACCTCATAGAAGGTACTATTTCTATCAATTATATTCATGCTAGAGTATTGTTTGACACTGGTGCCACACATACTTTCATCTCTGAGAAGTTTGCTAGTCAATTGCATGAAGAATTTGAAATTGAATCAGTAGAACTAGACGTGCCCCTGTTGGTACACACACCTGCAGGAGCAGTGTCTACCAAGAGGCACATCCCCTCACTATCAGTTAATATAGAAGGAAGAACTCTGCCTGGTTGTTTTTGTTGTTTACCTATGCAAGACTTTGATGCTATCCTAGGACTGGATTGGTTAGAAGAGCATTACGCTCTGATAGATTACCGAAGGAAGAGAGTAATTTTTCGCATCCCTAGAGAGAAAGAGTTTTCTCATTCCTTACTGAAACATATGGCTAGGAAGAAGTTAGTAGTTTCAGTAATGAAGACTGTGCGAATGTTGAGAAAGGGCTACGATGCATTCTTGGCAAGCGTAGTCACAAAGTCTGATGCTGACCAAACACCGACCGTAGCTGAGATCGAGGTTGTTCGGAATTCCTTGATGTGTTTCCAGAGGATTTGCCCGGGTTGTCACCTACAAGGGAGTTAGAGTTTGCCATTGACTTGTTACCTGGCACAGCACCTATCTCTAAGGCACCCTACAGAATGGCCCCAGCAGAATTATCAGAGTTGAAAAAGCAACTTCAAGACTTGTTAGACAAGGGGTTTATCCATCCAAGTGTGTCATCATGGGGAGCTCCAGTTCTATTTGTGAAGAAGAATGATGGTTCTCTTAGGTTATGCGTTGACTATCGCAAACTTAATGAGGTGACTGTTAAAAATAAATATCCTTTACCCCGCATTGATGACCTGTTTGACCAGTTGTAAGGAGCCACAGTGCTCTCAAAGATTGATCTATGTTCGGGATACTATCAATTGAGGATAAAGAAAGAAAACACATGCAAGACAGCGTTCCGAACGAGATATGGTCATTATGAATTCTTAGTGCTACCTTTTGGTCTGATAAATGCCCCAGCAGCTTTTATGGACTTGATGAATCGGGTGTTCAGACCTTATCTTGACACCTTTGTGGTTGTCTTTATTGATGATGTGCTGATATATTCTCCTGATGAAGCTTCCCACCGAGAACACTTGAGAATTGTCCTCGAGACGCTAAGAGCGCATAAGCTGTATGCTAAGTTCAGCAAATGTGACTTTTGGCTGAAGGAGGTTCATTTCCTCGGGCATGTAATATCAGGCAATGGTGTTGCCGTTAACCCCATAAAGGTTCAGGCGGTTTTGGAATGGGAGATTCCTAAATCTCCCATGGAGATTCAAAGCTTCTTAGGGTTAGCTAGTTACTATCGCCACTTTATCGAGGGATTCGCATCTCTAGCGGTGCCATTAACCAAGTTGACCCGAAAGGGAGTCAAATATATATGGTCTGAGAATTGTGAGAAGAGTTTCCATAAGCTAAAGGATAGGCTGACATCGGCACCAATTCTTGTTCTGCCTAACAATGAAGATGATTTCGCTATCTACTCTGATGCATCGAAGGTTGGGCTAGGTAGTGTATTGATGCAAAATGGAAGGGTGGTCGCTTATACTTCTCACCAACTAAAGGAGCACGAGTAAAACTACCCGACTCATGATCTGGAATTGGCTGCAGTGGTTCATACATTGAAGATCTGGCGTCATTATCTTTACGGCGTCAAGTTCGAAGTATTTACTGACCACAAGAGTCTGAAGTACCTATTTTCTCAGAAGGAGTTAAATCTAAGGCAAAGAAGATGGGTCGAAATCTTGAAAGATTATGACTTCGAACTGCGATACCATCCCGGAAAGGCGAACGTAGTAGCCGATGCTCTCAGCAGGAAAAGAGTTATGATGCAGCAGGACTGGAAGATGATCGAAGATGCAGCACAACTTATGGCTGTGATCGAGCCTCAGCTATGTTAGGCATTTGTGTCTCAACTGACTATTAGGTCAGCAGTGCTTGACAAGATAATAGAGGTGCAAAAAGATGATCCCCAGCTGCAAGGATTGATCGGGAAGATCGGCTTTGCTCGTGATGAAGATGGAGTGATTCGATTTCAACACCGGATCTGTGTACTTGATATAGCCGATTTGAGAAGGCAGATTCTGGATGAAGCACACCGATCAATGTTCTCTATTCATCCAGGAGGTGGTAAAATGTACCAAGACTTGAAATTGTCTTTCTGGTGGCAGGGAATGAAGAAGGACGTAGCTGACTTTGTGGCTAGATGCTTGGTTTGTCAGCAGGTAAAAGCAGTGGAAATGGAAATTCGGGATAATGCAGAAAATGGAAATTCCTCAGTGGAAATGGGAAGCAATCACTATGGACTTTGTGACCGGGTTACCCAGATCGGTAAAAGGAAATGACTCTATATGGGTGATCATGGACCGATTTTCAAAGTCTGCACATTTCCTTCCTATGAAGGTAAAGTAATCGGTGGAAAGCTTGACAAGACTATATGTTGATAACATTGTCAGACTTCACGAGATTCCAAAGTCTATCATCTCCGACAGGGATCCCCGGTTCACGTCCAGACTGTGACAAGGGTTGTATGAAGCTTTTGGTTCGCGGCTCAAGCTCAGTTCAGCTTTTCACCCGTAAACTGACGGTCAATCTTAAAGGACGATTCAGACACTGGAGGACATGCTTAGGGCTTGTGTTCTGGATTAGAAGGCGACTGGGAGCGGCATCTATCTCCCGTGGAATTTTCTTATAATAATAGCTTCCACGCGAGTATAGGCATGGCTCCATTCGAGGCACTGTATGGTAGACCTTGTAGGTCTCCATTATGCTGGGAGGAAACAGGAGACAGGCAGTATGTGGGGCCCGAAGTTGTTCAAGAAACTACCAAAAAGATTCGGCAGATCCGACAAAGATTGATGACAGCACAAGACCGACAGAAGAGCTATGCTGATATTCGAAGGAAGGAGATGTCATTCAAAATTGGTGATCACGTCTTCCTCAAGGTATCTCCGTCAAAGGGAATCGTTCGGTTCGGCAAGCGTGGAAAATTAAATCCACGATTCGTCGGACCATTCGAAATTCTGGAGAGATTGGGAAATATGGCGTATCGGTTGGCTTTGCCTCCGTCTCTGGAGGGAGTATATCCGGTGTTCCACGTGTCCATGTTGAGGAGGTACGTGCATGATCCGGCGCACGTGATCAGTACTGAGCAGATACAGTTCCAGCAGAACCTATCCTACGAGGAACAACATGTTCGAATTCTTGACCGTAAAGAGCAAGTGCTGAGGACTAAAGTCATCCCATTGGTGAAAGTACTATGGAGGAACTTCTCGCATGAGGAGGCCATGTGGGAACCAGAAGAAGCGATGAAGAAGAAGTACCCTCATCTGTTCGGTATGTGATCTAACCCCAAACTTCGAGGACGAAGTTTTCTTTAAGGGGGAGAGGGTGTAATACCCTACTATTTTATAGCGTTTTATTTGGTTGTTTAAAAAATTGTGTATGCCTAAATGTTTAAACTACGTATTTTATTATATTCTTTTTAGACATAGACAAAAAAAAGGAGGTTTAAAAGTTAAAGAAAGTGAAGAGGAAAAAAATATAATAAATAAAGTTTAAAACAAAAATTATAGGAGGTTAATTATTTATCCCCTAGATTAGCATTCGAATTCTTGACCGTAAAGAGCAAGTGCTGAGGAGAAGGTCCAGAGCCTATTAGGGAGGTGATAAAACGTCATTAAGGTAAGGGATTAGCATTTTATCCCCTAGATTAGCATGTATTAGCGTATTTAGAATGATTTATGGTGTGTAATTAGCATCAATATAGGTAGTTAAGTCCATAGATCGTAGTTTCATAATCTGTAATATTATCTTGGTCGGATTACTATTAAATCATTAAGTTAAAGCATGTGATTAATGGTATAATTAAGTGATTAATGTCTTAAAATTAGCAACGGTGTATGATAAATTGAGAGAGTTTTCAGAATCTTGAAACCTGATGTTATGAACTTTCTATAAAAATTTCTTTGTCTGATTTAATTTATTTTCACGTTTAAAGATATTTTAATATTATCCTAAATGTGTTTAAATTATATTAAAATACCAAAGGATGATATAAAATTACAATAAATTGTAAGAAGGTACCTTACTGTGAGATCCATGTGCAAAATTGTTTTCATAGTTTCTGGATCATAATATTTATTTTAATGAATTTTCATACATGATAAAATATATAAATAATAGTATAGAAATTATGAAAATTAGAAACCATGTTCACAAAAGTCTTATAATTTTACAGTAAGGTCCAGGCATCGAGTGTGTTGTATTATGAAAGTATCAATAATTATTGATATCTGCAAGTAATATTAGATAATTTTTTATATTTTAATAGAAGTATAAAATTATGAGAAAAATAAAAATAATATATGAAAAATCTTGAAACTTTTCAAAAGACTTAAATATTTGTTAGAACTAATTTATGAAATTATCATTGCATTAGGATATCAGAATCATCACTGGTATAATTATCAATGTTTAAACAAATAATTAAAAAATTTGAATAAATACTAATATTCTATAAAAAATCTAAAAAAATCACAGACTTGATGATTTGATATCTGTAAGTTAATTTTCAGTATATTTTGGCCATTGTAAGTATTCTAGATAATTGTCTCTATTTAAAAGTTATTATTATAAATTTTAGAAATTGATGTAAAGAAATTAGAAAATAGACATACTGAATGAAAAATGATGAACATTTTTACATATGATACTTCTGTCTGACACAACATTCTGTAAATTTTTAGTAATTATCTGATCATTTTGAATATATTTCGTTGATTTATTATTCAGGATATCTTTTCTTACTTAGTATGAAAAATAGTAATATAGTGTTAAAAATATTAATGCAGTGTGAAAAATAATAAAAAATTTTAAAAATAATATTTCTGTTATGAATGATAGTTTGACAAATTATGGTGACTTTTAGAGTGTTGTGAGTATTTCCATGTATAGGAAAATTTATACAATTCTGGAAAAATTCAAATTCCTGCATAAAAATTTATGAAAAGTTTTCTGTATAATGTTACATGTAAATGTGATTTGTGGTAAAAATTTGATTAATTTCGTAACATAGTAACTAAATTTAGTCAATTTATGATATATGTTGAAATACATGTGATTCTAGGAAAATTTAAATTACTGCATGAAAATTTATGAACACTTTTTTGTATAATATTACATATAAATGTGATATGCAGAAAAAGTTAAGTGATTTTAAGAACATGGTAGTTAAATTTAGTCACTTTATGATACATGTTGAAATACAAGTAATTCTGGAAATATTATAATTTCGGTCTGAAAATTGATGGAAATTTACTGTTTTGATCCTTTCTATAAATATATTGATTCCCTGAAATTTCAAGGCATTCTGATACATGTAAACAGATTTAGTAAATATTGATATATAGATATGTCATTATATTTGAATAACTTGAAATTTTCAGAAAAAGAAAAATGATTTTCAGTATTGGTATATTAATATTCACAGCATGAATTTTGAGTGGCATGTGTCCATTTCATATAAGTCATATTTATATTTTTACTGTACCGTTAGTAATGCCAAATGGACAATGTCACCATAGGGGGAGACTGGAACCAAACTATAGAAATGCCCTTATGGGGAGGTTCACACTGTACTGGCCCCGAGGGTAACGGTGATGAAATCCTGGAGGTGGACAAGTACCACTGGTTAAGGTGGAGAGGACTTCTCCCCGTTCTGCGCATGCAGTAACCAAGACTCATCACTATTTATCTAGGTGATCGAGTACCGACTGACTGTCCTTCTAGTGGGGGTTTGGGCACTGTGTCTAGCTATTTATACTACTGTTACTGTTTATTGAACTGAAATTGAACAACTGTTATTATCGACTGAATTGACACTGAACTACTATTTCTGTTCACTGAGTCGTTATTAATACGACTATTACTGCTCACTGAATTGATACTGAAACTGTTATTACTGTTCATTGATTCATTACTGGAATCATTCATTAATATTTACAAATTATAAATTTTTATTTACTTTGTCATTGGTAGAATAAAGTTTTAATGTACATGCTTGCTTTGTCAAATGAAAATAGAATGACTTTATGAAATAAATTACCGCAAATCACTTTGGATATGTTGATACATATTTTGACTGGGGACTATGCTTAGTCTATTACTGGGTCTATTCGTAGACTCACCCCGTTGAACAATTTCAGGAGAAGCGGTAGAAGGAAGCGAGGAGTGATCTCGCAGTGTTTGACCGCGGCTCGGATTTTACTACCAGTCTTTATTCTAGGTAGTTATGTTATGAGTTATGTCTCTTGTAAAAAAAGAAAAAGTGTGTGAAATTTGGTTATGTAATAAAAGACGTGTGAAATTATTATCATTATTTCTATCTATGTAGATGTAGTCATTTGACTGTAAGCTGATGAATTGAATATTTTCATTTCCGCTGCAATGATATCTCAGTGTTTATGTGTAATTCTCAATTATAATTGTACCGCTTGGGTTGTTCTCACTGTGACGTTCCGATCGGGATCCGACGCGAGTCTTTACGACTGGACCGGGTTTACGAGTCGGGGCGTCACAAACGCGATCTCTGGGTATGCCACGTTCAGAATAGATAGAACATAAGCAAATAGAATCTTATTTTGTGGTTCCAAAGGCTGGTCGAATCTCATCTTGGGCTGGGAAGATGAGATCCTAATAGATTTTTCTAGGGTTTTTAAGGTACAATCATTTCGACGTTCATGTGGGAATCTATGGCTCATAGAGACTTACGGAGGCCTTAATGAAGAAGTTTTAGTTCGATGAAAGGAATATCTGTTGGAGGGTTCTAACTTCACCAAAAATTAGACTATGAAAGAATCAAAACCCAGAATAGGCAATAGATTCACGCCATAGGAGTGACATGATCTTTAAGATAAAATAATAATAAAATAAAGTATTACATTGAAACATCGATTATGAATAATTAAGTAAATATAAATTGGATGCTATCAAAGAGTAATTTAAATCACAAGTTACTATCATGGTGGAATTAATTTCATAAGGGGATAGATCATGAAGTTAGAGCAAAATCATGAGAAGGGACTCATAAGGTCAAAAGAAGAGAAAATCGTGACAAGGATTAAGGTTAAGTTCATATCAAGATAGAATTAGCAATTAAGAAATTTAATAATATTTTCAGAGTTAATTTCTTGTTTAAAAATTTATTACAGAGTCGATGTAAATCGTGTCCTATGCAGGGGATGCTTTTCAGAAGACACTCTTAAATGTGTCCTATCGTTCAGGCTCGTTCTTATAAGAATGCAGTCTGGGCAGAGGCCGTGATCTTAACAAAAATTTTAAAACATAAACAATTCATGTCGAAAATCATTAAATAACATCATGTAGGTGCAACGAGTTTAACCGAATCGTATCCAGTCTCTTCGACGCGTTTTAAAACTTAACACACGATCACGGTCTATCGTATGGATGCATTCAGAATGCGATCCCTGTGACGGTCACGATCTCAAACACAAAGTCCATTTTGGCAAGAAAAATTTAAAAACGACGATACCTTATTCGTGGAACTCAAAATACATGTATAATAGTCCATAGAAATTGGGAAACATGCATTAAATCGAACTAGACATGCTCCTATGTATGTTTGCTTGATTAATTTAAGTTTAGTCTCAGCGAACACCTACCTTAGGGTTTGATTAAGGGAAGAAGGGGAAGAAGAACGCGAAGGTGCATAACCCTTGAACATCCTCCTTGATACACGCCCTAGCACGATGGCCTGTCTCATCCACGATCTCTTAGAGATGGCTAGAAATGATTATGGTTTTATTTATAGATTTAAGAGATCCAAGGGTTCTAATTTGACCTATTTTCCAAAGTGATAAAATTTAGTCCAAAACTTTTAAATTCTATCTAAATCTAGTGCCACCTAGCATGATTTTGCCCTAATTACGCTTGGATTTCACAAGGGAATGACCTTATCTAAGTGGATTAGTGTTTGACTATGATTTTAGGCCCATTAGCTTAAGTTTTAGCCCATTTACCCAACTAGAGTTTAGGGATTTGGGGCATTACGACTTTTAGGAATCTTTTAAGCCCTATTAGACTTTTAATATCAGCCTAATTTATAATTATAATTATTACAAATTTTATTTAACTCATAATAATTATATTTCATGTGTTATAAAATTAGCCTTATTTTATTCAAGAGATTTTATTTATTTATTTATGAATTACATTTAATTCGAGTTGCTATATCCCCCTCCACTAAGAAATAATTTTGTCCTCCAAATTCACATGATAGTCTTTCCAAAACAAAAGTGGGATACACTGCACAATCTTGAAATAATTTCTAAGTCTCAAATAGCTTCCTTGAGATTCAAAACCTTCAAAATACAAGTCAATTCTACAAGCTTAAAATTTACACCCTATCCTCCATGACCAAGCATACTAAGCACCAGATAATTATAATAATGATACAAAAGGTAATAGTAAAATGTAAGATCTAAAAGAATGGAATAGAACTAGCATAGAGTTAATGATGAGAGATACCTCATACTATTCCTTCATTAGCAGACTCAGGCTCTCTCAAATCGTGAAGCCTTCCTTGACATCTCAATGCATTTTAATCCTCAGCTTGCTGGGGTTGATCTTTTGGAAGAGGGCATATAGCATCCGAGGATTTTGGATCGGGTATCCGCATGTTCGGATCTTCAGATCCCCAAATAATGAATATTAAATTATTTTTAAAGTTTAATAATATTTTAGATTAATTAGGATTTTATCCTATTTTTAAAAAATAAAAATGAAAATGAAAAAGGGGAAGAGAGAATGGAATGAAGAAAAAGGAGAAGAAGAAAGAGAGAGAGAGAGAAAAATAAAAGAAAATGGGGGGCGGGGCCCCCCGTGCCCTAACTCCCCCCTCCTTCTTCTTCCTCCATCTCCCCTTCCTCTTCTCCTTCTTCTTCTTCCTCCTTCCCCTCCTCGATCTCTCAATCTCCCTCTTCCCCTCAAATTTTCTCCCTCTATTCCTCTTCCTTCGTCTCTCTCCTCCTTCTCCCTTTCATCTCCAATAGCATCAAATGGTATCTCGACAATAGTTGTTTAAGACATATGACATGAGATATGTCATTATTCACAATAATCAGAGATAAAAATGGAGGAACAATGACCTATAGAGATAATGGAAAGGGACAGATCAAAGGAATATGAACAATAGGACTTAAATCTCCCCAATATATTGAGGAAGTACTATATGTAGAAGGGCTAAAGCATAATCTTTTAAGGATCAGTCAGTTGTGCGACAAGGGATATCAAGTGAAATTCAAAGCTGATCATTGCTTGATTCTTGAGTCCAACAGTAAGAAAATCACCCTTAAGGTATATCGAGAAAAGAATATGTATGTAGTATGCTTGGATGAATTAAAACAATAACAAGTGTGTCTTATAGCCAAAGAAATAGAAGAAGCATAACTATGGCATAAAAGATTAGGTCATGCAAGTCAAGGAATCATGCATAAACTAATCAAGTATGATTTGGTCGATGGACTTCCCAAAAGAAGAATGCAAGATCTGCCAATCTGCAAAGCATGCATGAAAGGTAAGTAGGTTTGAAATGCCTTTCAAAGAAAAAAAAATCTTACAACCAACAAGTCTTTAGAGCTACTACATGTGGATTTATTTGGACCCATGAGAACTACTAGTCTCTTAGGAAAGAATTATGGTTTAGTAATTGTGGATGATGACTCAAGATTCACTTGGGTCACCTTTTTAGAGCACAAAACATATACATTTGAAGCATTTGTCAAGTTCAGTAAAAGAATTCAGAAGAACGAAAAGTATACCATTGTAGCATTGAGAAGTGATCATGGCGGAGAATTTCATAATACAGAATTTTAAAAACTCAGCGAATAAAAATGGATTGAGAACAATTTTTTTAGCTCAAAGAACCACTCAGCAGAATGGAGTTGTAGAAAGAAAGAATAGAACATTATTGGATATTGCCAGAACTATGTTAGCGGAATATAAGCTTTCTAGATACTTTTGGGCTGAAGTAGTGAACATAGCTTGTTACATCATTAATAGAGCAACGATTAGACCAATTCTAAAGAAGACACCGTATGAGCTGTTTAAAGAAAAGAAACCAAATATTAGCCACCTAAAGCCATTTGGATGCAAGTGCTATATACTAAATAATGGTAAAGATAACTTGGGGAAGCTTGATCCAAAAAGTGACAAAGGTATCCTTCTAGGGTATATTTCTAAACCCAATTCTTTCAGAGTGTTTAATAAACATACCCTTCTTATAGAATAGGCTGCACACGTTAAGTTTAACGAAGCTAACCATCTTTCCAAAGGGAGAGAAGGGTGTTGGTATGATAGGGATGTAGGTGAACTGACCAAGTAGGTGGAAGAACTTTCACATCAAGAATACAGACAACAGGTCGATCCACCAATAGAGAAATTACGATAGGAAGAAGAGGAAGTTGATGAAGGATTACCAAAAGAATAGAAATATGTCAAGAGTCATCTAAAAGAGAATATAATTGGAGATCCACAAGCTGGGGTAAGAACTAGAAGAAATACTCTTACATGTGACTATCTAGCTTTTGTTTCAGAGATAGAACTAAAGAACATTAAAGAAGCCTTGTAAGATGAAGCCTGGGTACTAGCTATGCAAGAAGAATTGAACCGGTTTACCAGAAATCAAGTCTGGAGTCTGGTAGAAAGACCAAGGGATCACGGATAGCCATATTATTGGAACCATGTGAGTGTTTAGAAACAAATTGGATGAAACAAGGGTGACCACAAGGAACAAGGCTAGACTTGTGGCAAAAGGTTACTCTCAAGAAGAAGGGATTGACTATGATGAAACTTGTATCCCTGTACCCATACTCGAAGTAATTAGAATTTTATTGGCATATGCAGTGACACATGGATTGAAGGTTTATCGATCAAATGGATGTTAAAAGTGCCATTCTAAATGTATACATCAAAGAAGAAGTATACGTAGAACAACCGCCTAGGTTTAAGAAAATGGATAAAATAGATCATGTTTTTAAATTACACAAAGCTCTATATGGACTGAAGCAGACACCTAGAGCATGGTATGAAAGACTCAGCTCATTTTTGGTAAGTCATGATTTCAAACGAGGTAAGGTAGACACTACTCTCTTTATCTTAAAAAATAATTCATGAATGTTAATTGTTCAAATATATGTTAATGATATCATATTTGGAGTAACTAACGAGAAGATGTGCAAAGATTTTGAAAAGTTAATGTAGGGAGAATTCGAAATGAGCTTGATGGGGGAGCTGAGCAACTTCCTCATATTGCAAATCAGATAGTTGCAAGATGGAATCTACATCTGTCAAACCAAATATTGCAAGGAGATGCTCAAGAAAATTTAGTTAGAAAATGCAAAACCCTTATCCACACCAATGAGCTCATCTATCAAGATTGACAACAATGAATAGGTAAACCTACTGACTAAAAGGCCTACATAGGTATGATAGGCTTTTTTTTTAATCCAAGAAACCCTGCCTAGGAGTTGGTGGGAGAGTGATCCCTTTACCAGGGGTAAAGAGATGAACCACTCCACCATCATCCCCATAGGAGGTAAATTTTATTTAAACAAATAAAGCAAATATTACATCAATCTAAAACTAGGCATGCCTAGTTTATCAAGCCTGGCCTCTCCCCTTATAACACTGGGAAGATCCTTGGAAGAAAAGAAAAGATTACATTTAGTATTGCATGCTTGGGAGGCCAAAGAATCTGCAACTTTATTCCCTTCTCTATAAACATGCTCAATTTGGTCTCGCTGCGAGATTAAGCTCCAAATTTGGCGAACATATGGGAGGATAGACCAAGGGGAATGAAACTTCTTTTTGATGATCATAACAAGAGTGTAAGAGTCACATTCAATGTGAGTAGGCTGATCACTGAAAGTTTGCAAGTACTTGATACCATCCAGAAGAGCTCCAGTTTCTGTAATTAAGCTATTGGACTGACCATAGAAATGAGAAAAGGCAAAGACAATGTCACCACAATGGTTTCTAATTGCCCCCCCACCTCCAGAAATTCCATTGTGCTTACAGGCACCATCAGTATTAAGTTTGAGAGATGGCCAAGGAGGACACACCCACCTAACAGTTTTCAGCAGCGGACCAGAACAAGGTTTAATGGCAATACCCAAAAACTGCATAACTTTTTTGTTGTTTCTGTCCCTTTCCGGAAGGTTTGCAATGGCACAGTTCTGCTTGACTTGGAAATGCATTTGATGAAGAATGCTGGTTTTGGATAAAGGGGTGCCTTCGTACTTTGCACAGTTCCTAGCCCGCCAGATATTCCAAAGACCATATCCAATAATAGTAAGCATGAGATGACCAAAACCAGATTTTGGATTAGCTATGCTAACAGCCTGCAAGATGAAACTCTTAATGGAATTTCCAGCCAAAAGCAAACCAGCATTTGTGTAGTGCGACCAGATATGAGCAGCCAAATCACTGTTGAGGAATAGGTGATTAATGTCCTCTTCTTGCGGTCTCTGGCAGCATAGGCATCTGGAGCATAAATGGATACCCAGTTTCTTTATATTAGAATCAACCGGGATACAATTATGAATAAGTTTCCACAGATGAACAGATATCTTGGTCGGCAGATATGCAGACCAAAGCCGGTTCCAGGGAATAGTGGACTGGTTGTGATTGTGATCAGCCAGTAAATTATAAGTGGAAGCAACAGAGCAATCGCCAGAAGTAGAAAGACTCCAAGCCTGAATATCAGGATCTTGAGTGAGATTGGTACTCTCAATGGCAGTTTTGAGAGTAGAGGGAACCGATCTGCTCAAAACATCATAGTCATCAACAGGTAAGAGAGTGAGGAATTCATTCACCGTGGAGTTAGGGTTCTGAATAGCCGAATCCTGAACAAAACCTGATAGACTGTGATCTCCAATCCAGTTATCATACCAGAAACTAGTGGTGTTCCCATCACCAACAACAACCTTTTTGTATTGTAAGATGAGATTTTTAGCCTTGGTCCAGCTTCTTCTATAAAAGCCATTCATGTTTTTGAAATACACATCCTGAAGATGAGCATTGCCAATATATTTTGCTCTGAAAAAAGATGCCCACAGTGAGTTTGAATGCAGGGCTTGCCATAGCATCTTTACCCTGAGTGCTGTTTCCATATGCCTAAGAGAAAGTATTCCAAGGCCTCCTAGTGAAATGGGCTTACAGATAGACTGCCAAGCTCTCCAATGTCTTTTTTTCCCATTAGGAGAAGAACCCCAAAAGAAGTTGGCAAATGATCTCTCTAGAATTTGATGAATTCCAGTGTGCAAAGGAGAGGATGAAAGAGAGTAGATGGGCAATGAAGTGAGAACATGCTTGATCAAGACTAGTCTAGCACCCTGAGATAACAGTCCAGATTTCCAGCCAGAAATACGATTCTGAATTGAGGAGATGATACCAGCATAGTAGACCTTTTTATTTCTGCCAAGAACCAATGGAAAGCCCAAATACTTATGAGGGAAAGAGTGCCTTGCAAACCCTGTGGCATTATGAATGCGAGAGATGGAAGAACCCTGAATCTTGGAATGAGTGAAAAAACCACTCTTAGAAATATTGATAAGCTGACCCGAGGCCCTTTCATATATGTGAAGAACACTAAGTAGATTTCTGATGGAGACCACATTGCCTTTGCTGAAAATGAGAGTGTCGTCTGCAAATAATAAATGAGAGATGGGAAAGCAGCTTCTGGGACCTTTATACCACTCAATAGAACCATCCATATAAGCCTGCTTAAGAGATCTGCTAAGGCTCTCCTCAGCAATAATGAATAAGGAGGGAGCAATGGGGTCACCCTGCCTTACACCTCTAGAAGATTTAAAATATCCAGCAGTGTCCCCATTAAGAAGGATAGAGAACCAGCAATTCTTTATCAGCTTGCCAACAAGGTCAATAAAAGGCACAGAAAAACTGAATCTGTAAAGAACAGCAAATAGAAAATCCCACTCAAGCCTGTCATACGCCTTGGTCATATCAAGCTTAAAAATAACATTGTTACCTCTGGTTTTCCTTCCCAGATCATGAATTAATTCTTGAGCCAAAGCAATGTTTTCAACAATATGTCTACCTTTAATGAAAGCAGTCTGTTCCAAAGAAATAATCTTCGGGAGGATAAGAGCCAGCCTTTTGTTAACAAGGGATGAGACTATCTCGTAGAAAAAGTTGCAAGGGCTGATGGGTCTGTAATCTGAGATGTCAGTGGCTGAGGACTTCTTGGGAATAAGAGCAATAAGAGTAGAAGTCACACTTCGAGGGAGGTCAACCTGGGCAGTAAAAGCTTCTTGAACAGCTGCCATAACCAGAGTACCAATAATCGGCCAGGCCTTTTGGTAGAAAGCACCAGTAAATCTGTCAGGCCCAGGAGCACTGTCAAGGGATAAATTGAAGACCACATCCTTAATATCCTGATCAGAGGGAGCAGTACAAAGCAGTGCATTATCTTCCTGAGTGACCAGAGAAGGGATGCAGTTTAAATAGGAATCCTCTATATAATGAGTTTGAGAAGTGAAAGCTCTTTGGAAGTGAGAAGCAGCAATATTCTTCATATCCTCATGACAGGAAGTTAGAATACCAACATCATTTTGAAGATGATTGATTCTGAATTTATGTCTCTTAGTCATGGTGGAAGAGTGGAAATATCTAGTATTTCTATCCCCCTCAAGCAGCCACTTAACACCAGATTTTTGCTTCCAAAAAAGTTCTTCCTGAAGTAGTCTGGCAGATTGCATGGACTTTGCCTCTTCAAAAACTCGATAATTCTCCTCATCCGGGTTAAGGTCATAGAGATGCTCAGCTTTAAGAACTGAATCCTCTGCTTCTTTCAGATTCTGATGCACATTTCCAAAAATATTCTTATTCCAGGCTCTCAGCATCTTCCTTAGATTCTTTAGCTTCAAGTATAAAGTAGTCATGGGGGAGGAAGCTAGTGGACTGTTATGCCAACAGGCATTCACATCCAGCAGAAATTTTTCATGCAATGTCCACATTTTCTGAAAGCAGAACCTGCTCCGATATCTATTCTGGGCTGTAGACTTGATCAACAAAGGAGCATGATCTGAAGCTTCCCTAGATAGATGCTCCATAGAAATGGGTAACAAGTTCAGCTAGGAAGCATTTAGGAGAACCCTATCCAGTCTAGCCCAGATGCCTCTGTTACCAGCCTGATTATTATGCCAAGTATATTTTGATCCCATAAAACCAGCATCTAGAAGCTCACAATCAACAACACAGTCATTAAAATCCAATAGAGAACTCTAACACAGGTATGATAGGCTCACTTTTGCACTTAACCACAAGTAGACCAGACATTTTGTTTAGTGTTTGTATGTGTGATAGATATCAAGCCAATCCCAAAGAAAAACATTTAATTCATGTGAAAAGAATTTTTAGATATCTCTTTGGATCTTCAAATTTGGGGTTATGGTATCCAAGACTATGCACTCTTCATCTAATTGGATACTCTGATGCTAATTATGCTAGATGTAAAATAGATAGGAAGAGCACTAGTAGAACATGTCAATTTCTTACAGGGTGCTTAATTTCATGGTCATTCAAGAAGCAACATTCAGTAGCCTTGTCAATAGCAGAAGTTGAGTATGTTGCTGCAGGTAGTTGCTGTGCACAATTGCTATAGGTCAAGCATCAATTGGAGGACTATGGATTAAAGTTAAAGCAGATTCCAATGATGTATGACAACACAAGTGTAATCAATCAGACCAAGAACCCTATCCAGCATTTTAGAACAAAACACATTGAGGTAAGCCATTGGAGAGGGGAAATCTAACCGCCCGAACGGAGAGGCCAAACGAGGTCAAATCTGACCCAATGAGGCCCAGCTCCTTGAAGTGATAGCCCCAGGGCCCACTTATTACAAGCCTAATAACTTACTCGGATCAAGCACTTCCTAGGCGGCCTTCGGGTTGGGAAGTCTGAGCATCAGTTCGATCGGGAAAGCTCCTTCGGAGCCCAATATTCCCTGCCCAATCTATGCACTCATCGCTCGGGAAGCATCTCCTGGGGCAGTGTCTCATGCTCGGGCCGACTGATGGAAGCTTATCTGTACGGCCGTTAGGCGTCCCTTAAAAGCTGGGAGCTCAAGGGGATAAGGGAGATCAAGAGTCCGCATACTATTAAGAGCCCACAAGGAGGACGTAACCTCCCCCCGAAACTCCTCAGCTTACAGGGATCATTCATTCAACGAGCCACTATTTAAACTGGAAGAACCCTCCTGCGAGAAGGTAAGCCAAAAACCCTGAGCAAGAACCACTTCACCTTTCGGTGGAGAGGGATCTCGCGCCCCCATTGTAAGACCCCGAATTATTTTATTAGATTTAATATATTTATTTAGCTCTTGTTAATTAAGAATTGAATTTCTATTGATTTAATAATTGAATTTCGATATTATTAATATTTAATTCCTTAGAATTAGAATAGTGATAATTTCGACCACCTTATAAAAATCCAGAAAAATGGTAAACAGATTAAGGTCGAGGTAGATAACAACTTTTCCTTCTGGCATTAGGCCATTGTAAATCCGTGGGAAGATCTATTTAGAGTTTAAACCCAAAAGTGCACACTTTTGACCCATACCTAACCCTTGGATTAAAACACGAAATTCGACCTCAATACTCAACCAAATGATCTGAAATCAGTGGCAAATGGAAGGCCACAATGTAAGAAATATTTACCCTCAATCAATTTGAGGTAAACCTAGCCCCAACACGTGCTGCCGACATAGTTTGGTCAAGTCAAAGATTTCGACACCGTTTCTAAACATGTAACTTGCAGCAGCGAATACTCCCAACTCCGAAGGCTCCAGAAGCTCTATGAGCTATCAAAATGAAGCCCTACGAGTCTTCTTTCATTTGGCTACTGTGGGGTTCACTGAAGTTTCAGATCTGGGGAGATCTAGCTCGAATTGTGGAGGTGGGTCAGCAGGCCGTTGGCTTCCCTTCATCCTTCTTTGATCTATTGATTGAGGTAGGAATTCTCAACCAAATTTTGATCATGAGTATAGCAAATTGTTCCTCTCATCGAGCTCTATCCATTGGTGGCAAAAGCCCCAATTTTGATTAGGTATCCGTGGAAAAATCGAGCTTTTTCTGAGGTGCTGTCCAAGTGTTCTTCATCCTAGGGTTTGAGTTTTCTCTCTCCGATTTGAGGTAGGTGTAACAGACCAAACTCTAATTAATTTATATGATGTAATAAGCATGATATTAGCTTTCATTTCACGTAGAAAGACCTAAGTTTCATGAAGCATACTTATAGAATTTCTATTTATAGTAACAGCATGTTTTAGACCTAGTTCGATGTGTTCATCTGAAGTGATTTATGATTGCGAAGTATTAATCCTAATCCTCATGAACCATATCTTATATGGTTGGATTCAACATCAAAGTAGCTTTCATTTGAGCCAATAAGCCCCAAATTCCATTCTGTATGTAGAGAGAATTAAACGTTTTAGTCACAGCATGTCAGAATTAGGGTTTCATGTGTTCTTGACTTAATAGATCTCGATTCCAGCAATTGATCATGCAATTGATCTTGTAGACAGGTAGAGTTTTGTATTAGCTTTCCATTGATACCAAAATCCCCTTATTTGGAGCTCAATCCTAGTAGTTATTAACGTTTTAGTGCAACCCTAGCAATCACCTTGTTCCCGGCGTTCACCGGACGCGGCAGGGATGACCGGAGACGACCCAGAGATGGGCGGTCTTACGATAGACCGTCCAACTCCAGCCCATATTTTGACCAATTTTGACCCTAGCATGCCCTTATATAAATGGTTTTTCAAGAACCACTCATCCCAGGATGAACGGTTCCAGAGGAACCACATATCTGGATGAAAGGTCCCTGACAGACCACATATCATTGAACGGCCCTGCACTGGCCGCACATCCCAGGGGATGGGCGGTTGGTACAGAGCCACCCAACCCCTTGGGCGGCCCAGGAGGAACCGCCCAAACCCTTGGGCGGCACAGGGAGAACCGCCCATCTCCCTGTGTCACAGGGTGACCCCTGTTCAGCCCTTGAATGCCCAGTTATATGTGCGGTCCATATAGAACCGTTTATCCTTTCAGAGAGGGACTTAATACTTGTTCTAAGGCATTCCTTTGCATGTCATTAATGATAATTAGTGAAATAGAAACTCATTTAATAACTATTTAAATATGCAACTAAATTTACGATTATTGCTTGTTATTCGTGCTTACGCGACTTACGCGAACTCGTTATCATCTTAAATTACTTTTCTTGGCATCTTGGGTTAATATATAACCAAATCCCTATTAAATTGGCTTGGCATTAGGATTAATATGACTGTTTAGCTTGCTGATTAGCTGCTGTAGTACAGTGGAACAGCATGTTTAACTTTCCGACTTTGCACGAGCCGATTGGCCGATTAGCGTACTAGTCTCGGTTCTACCCCGGAAACTCTATCCGGCGGTCTTACCGTCATCTTGGAACATCATTATAATCATGATTAGAATCTGTTTAACACCAGCATACCTTGTTTTATGAGTTTAAACCGCTGGGCTAAGTCTTGGATCAAATCGGACGACCCGAGGCATGCGCGGTTAGTATTTGACCCCATAACCTCTTTGGCGGCCCGATCGTGACCGCATATCTTTATACGGCCCAGTATGGACCGTATATCTTGTTCTTGGGCCTCACTGTCTTTTAGACATGAGCGGCCCATATTGCACCGTTCTTACCTTAGGGCGGCCCACTGTCAGCCGTTCTTTTCTTGACTTCGCGGGCTGAGTTTCGGTCCAGTTCCTGTACGTACGGTCCTGTATGAACCGTATATACCCATCGAGCGGCTCCGTTACGATCGCACATCTCTTGAAGATGAGTTTGACCGTGTTTTGTACTCTTGAATCCAAGGACAAGGTTAGTCCTTTAAATCTGAACTTATGGCAGAAATTCCTCTGATTAATTGGCCATTAAAATTGACTGAATGTCTGGACGGATGGGACGTTGGGCCCAGTAAATCAATGCCATCGCATCATAAGGGCCCGGTCTGGTCCTGGGGAGAGCGCCCGAAAGTTAGTGAGCCCATGGGATGTTAATGACAAGGTGGGGTATTGCACCGAAGTACTTGCTTGAGTGTTGGCGTCTATGACAAAAATCTCTTGTTACTTGATCATGATTGGATTGATATTACTGCTTGTTGGCCAATTCCTTACTACTATCTCTTGTTATATCTCTTGTTATATCTCCTGTTGTAAATTCTTGTATTTGTTATTCTTGTTAATCATTATCAATTATATATTTCTTGACCTTGCAAGATCTTGTTATTACCGTTGTTTCATTACATCATCATTACCTTTTCATTGCATTATCGTTTGTATCATGACATTTTGAAAATGTAATTAAACTGTTAATCACTTATACATGTCTGTTATTTCCTACTGAGCGTTAGCTCATAGTTGTGTTCCCCCCTTTCCAGGCTCTTCAGGTGGCGCGCTTACCGACGGGGAAGGGCAGGAGTGATGTCTTAAGTGTTTCAGTTCTAGTGTGTTAGTAGTGTGTTTATTGTTAGTTGCGATTGGAGAGCATATAGTTTCAGTTATGTTGTTGAGTCTTAGTGATTGTTATTCCACGTTGTATTAAGTTGCCTTTGAGATTATTGTATCAGTTTGGTTGTTAAATGATCATTTAGTATTTCCTTTCCATAGCACTTGTGTATATTTAGATTAGTTCTCTCTCTTTCCTGCTTGCCTCTGACTGTACGTCCCGATATTTCCGCCTTGTTCGGGGCGTGACAGTTTAGTTGGTATCAGAGCTTGGGTTTCACATTCCTAGGTTTTCTTAAGTTCTTAAGTTCTAGGTTTTCTAAGTTCTTGCATGGCATCCCAATAACTCGGTATATCAAAAGATGTTGCCCGAACGTTAGGCTACGCCTATCGGAAGGTCGCATACTTGCGCGAGTGGTCTTCGGACCGGTTATCTCCGCCAGGTACCGAGTTTTGGTTGTGTCTAGGTGCATTAGACCCCTAATCTTGTTAAAGTCTAGGACCTGACCTGGTGAGAATGGGTAGAAACTTGGGTTAAGTTCGTTTCTTAATCGTGTAATTAATTATCTTGAATTAACCTAAGTAATCTATTTCTCGTGTAGATGGCAGCTGATCGCGCCAAATGGAGGAACCTGCAGCGCACGGTTCAAGGCCTTACCCAGGCCCTTCAGCAAGTGGCTCAGGCAGGAGCGGCACCACATGGCACCGGTGATCTATACCGGAACTTCCGCGGGATGAATCTGCCTAGATTCGCGGGTTCGACCGACCCCGACCAAGCCGAGCACTGGCTAGATGAGATGGGGAGAATATTTGAAGTTATGCAATGCACCAACCAGGAGCGTGTCCTTCTCTCGACATTTCAATTGGAGCGTGATGCACGTACTTGGTGGGATTCTATCAAGGCGACTCTCGGTGATCATCAGGTTACGTGGGAAGAGTTCGAGGAATTTTTCAACGGCAAGTATTTTTCTGACCGAGTGCAAGAGAAGAAGGCGGCAGAGTTCGCGGCCTTGAAGTAACGAGGTTTGTCCGTGGCAGAGTATGAGGCTCAATTTGCACGGCTTTCTCGATATGCTACACACCTTATTTCCACCGAGAAAATGAAGGTGAAGCGTTTTCTCAACTGATTGAAGCTGCATTATATCAACCAACTGGCACCAATGGAGATTTCCACTTATTCCGAGATGGTGAGAAAGGCTCAAGTTCTAGAGGATACCCTCGAAATGACGGAGAGAATCCGTGGAAGCGGTGCGAAGAAGGAACAACCTACGGGTTCCGGGAGTGTCAAACCCGGGTATACCAAGAAGAGGCCTGTTAGTGGACCTAGTTCGTGGAGCGGGTCCAGATCGTGGAAGGGCAAGATGCCGAGGCATGAAGACAAGAAGCCTGGCCCTATTGTTCCGTTTAAGGGCGTGTGCAAGTATTGTGATCGTCCAGGTCACAAGGTGGAGGAATGCTGGCGCAAGCTGGGCGCCTGTTTGCGATGTGGAAGCAAAGAGCACCGTATCCACAACTGTCCTTTGATAGCGGAGCAAGCAACACCGGCAAAACCGCAAATCTTCAAGAAACCGCAAGGGAAGCTCCAAGCTCTGTATGCAGAAGAAGCGGAAACAGCCGAAGATGGTGGACTCGTCGAAGGTACTCTTATTATACTCGACAAGCCAGCATTTGTTCTTTTTGATACTGGTGCAACACATTCCTTTATTTCTCGGAGTTTTGCTAAGTCATTAGCTATGGAACCGGTTATGATGGATACTCCGTTAGAGATTTCAACCCCTATTGGTACTAGATCGGCAATCCATCATTTCTATCCTTCTAGTAAGGTTTTGATTGGTGAGCAGAACTTTCCAGCTGATTTGATTTGCATGGACATGAAGGGTTATGACGTAATTCTAAGAGCAGATTGGTTGGTCAGATATGAGGCCAATGTTCATTGTAGTTCTGGCTCGGTGTCTTTTACTAGGCACCCGAGGCTTTCTTTTGTGGGTGTTAAGCACCATAACTCTGTATCGCTTATTTCGGCTCTTCGAGCTGATAAGCTGATGAGGCGAGGATGTGAGGCTTTTCTAGCCTTTATCTATGCAACCCCTGAGCAGCAGATTGAGATCAAGGACATTCCTATTGTCCGAGATTTTTCTGATGTCTTTCCATAGGAATTACCAGGACTTCCTCCTGAGCGGGAAGTTATCTTCTCTATTGACCTCTTTCCGGGCACATCTCCTATTTCCAAGGCTCCTTACCGTATGTCTCCTGCGGAACTGAGGGAGTTGAAGCAACAGTTGATGGAGTTACTCGAGAAGGGCTTTATTCGTCCTAGTACGTCTCCGTGGGGAGCCCCTGTATTGTTTGTTCTGAAGAAAGATGGTTCGATGAGATTATGCATCGATTATCGGCAGTTAAACCAGTTGACTGTCAAGAACAAATATCCACTGCCGAGGATTGATGAGTTATTTGACCAGATAGCGGGAGCTCAATATTTCTCTAAGATCGATCTTCGATCTGGATATCACCAGTTGCGGATTAAGGAGGAGGATATCTATAAATCGGCTTTTCGCAGCAGGTATGGTCATTTTGAATTTGTCGTTATGCCTTTTGGTCTAACGAATGCTCCGGCAGCCTTCATGCAGTTGATGAACAATGTATTTCGGCCCTATCTTGATCAATGGGTCGTGGTATTTATTGATGACATCTTGATCTATTCCAAGAGTGAAGTGGAGCATGCTGAACATCTGAGGATGACATTACAATTATTGAGAGATCATCAACTTTATGCCAAGTTTAGTAAGTGTGAATTCTGGCTGCAAGAAGTGTCCTTTCTCGGACATATTATCACCCAGGAAGGTATTTCTGTGGATCCTTCGAAGGTTGAGGCAGTGAAGAATTGGGAGCAGCCTACCAGTGTGACGGAAGTTAGAAGTTTTCTTGGCCTAGCAGGTTATTATCGAAGGTTTACCCATGATTTCTCTAAGATTGTGGTACCTATGACAAGGTTAACCCGCAAGGAGAACAAGTTTGATTGGTCAGGCGATTGCCAGCAAAGCTTTCAGACTCTAAAAGATTGTTTGACTACTGCACCTATATTGGCTTTACCTTCTGGTGAAGGAGGATTTGTCGTTTATACTGATACTTCAGGAATTGGCTTAGGCTGTGTACTCATGCAGCATGGGAAGGTGATTGCCTATTCTTCTAGGCAGTTGAGGAAGCACGAGGAGAATTATCCTGTTCATGATTTGGAACTTGCAGCAGTCGTATTTGCTTTGAAAATTTGGAGGCATTACCTGTATGGAGAATCTTTCACGGTATTTTCAGACCACAAGAGCTTGAAGTATTTATTCTCTCAGAAGGAACTCAATATGCGGCAGCGCAGATGGTTGGAGTATTTGAAGGACTTTGACTTTTCTATTGAGTATCATCCTGGCAAAGGCAATGTTGTGGCAGGCGCATTAAGCCGGAGGCCAGTAGCTAGATTGTCAAGTCTCATGTTGCAAGAGTGGAAGTTACTGGAACAGTTATCTAGTCTGGATCTTAATATTGACCATGATCGGGTTTTGATTGCTCAGATTCAACTTAAACCTGAATTATTGATGGAGATCAAGTCCTTGCAAGATAATGATCCCGAGCTGGTACAGATCAAGGGAAGCTTGAGCAGTAGACCTGATTTCGGGTTGGCTGATGATGGTAGATTATTATTTAAAGGTCGAACTTGTGTACCTGATGAAGCTACAGTAAAGAACAAGATTCTTGTGGAAGCTCATAGATCCAGATACACCATTCATCCTGGAGGCACTAAGATGTACAGAGATTTAAAGCGATCCTTTTGGTGGATGAATATGAAGAGGGAAATCGCTGACTTCGTAAGTAAATGCTTGGTTTGCCAACAAGTTAAAGCTGAGCACTTCAGACCGGCAGGGAAATTGAAACCACTCGACATACCCCAATGGAAGTGGGAGAGTATTGGCATGGATTTCATTATGGGTTTGCCTAGAACTCGTGGTGGATTTGATGCAATTTGGGTGATTGTTGACCGATTGATAAAATCAGCTCATTTCTTATCCATTAAATCTAAGTGGACAGTCGATGTATTGGCTGCTTTGTATTTGAAGGAAGTGGTGAGATTACATGGTATTCTAGTGAATATAGTATCTGATCGAGACCCTAGATTCACTTCTCATTTCTGGAAGGGACTGCAAGAGTCTCTTGGTACTCGTCTGAATTTCAGTACTGCTTTTCATCCACAGACAGATGGACAGACGGAGAGAACCAATCAGATAGTGGAAGATATGCTGCGGGCATGTATGATTGACTTTGGTGGTACTTGGAATGAGCATTTGGCACTAATTGAATTCGCCTACAATAACAGCTATCAGTCTAGTATTCAGATGGCTCCATTTGAAGCCTTGTATGGGAGAAGCTGTCGATCCCCGTTGTGTTGGGATGAGGTAGGTGAGAAACAGTGGCTTGGACCGGATCTTGTCTCGGAATCTTCACAGAACATCCGTGTTATCCGAGACCGATTACAAGTAGCCCAGTCAAGATAGAAGAGTTATGCCGACAACAGGAGAAGAGCATTGGAATTTTAGGTTGGCGAGCATGTGTTCATAAAGGTCTCTCCGACGAGAGGGATCCGAAGATTTGGCATTCATGGCAAGCTGAGTCCGAGGTACATTGGTCCATTCGAGATTCTAGATAGAGTGGGAGAGGTGGCATACAGGCTGGCCTTACCGCCTCAATTGTCTAGCGTGCACAACGTCTTCCATATTTCTATGTTACGGAAGTATGTGTACGACCCCACTCATGTTATACAGCATGTGGATTTCGAGCTGAAGGAGGATCTGACCTATGAGGAAAGACCGATAAAGGTTCTGGACCGGAAGCAACAGCAACTCCGGAATCGTTCAATACCGATGGTCAAGATTCAGTGGAGTCGGCGTGGGACCGAAGAAGCCATGTGGGAGTCTGAAGAGACTATGCGGAAGCGGTATCCCGACTTATTCTAGGTGAGCGATCTCTTTCCCTACTCTCAGTCTTAGTGCAGTGAATTTGGAGGACCAAATTCCTTTAAGTAGGGGAGGGTGTAAGACCCCGAATTATTTTATTAGATTTAATATATTTATTTAGCTCTTGTTAATTAAGAATTGAATTTCTATTGATTTAATAATTGAATTTCAGATTTATTAATATTTAATTCCTTAGAATTAAAATAGTGATAATTTCGACCACCTTATAAAAATCCAGAAAAATGGTAAACAGATTAAGGTCGAGGTAGATAACAACTTTTCCTTCTGGCATTAGGCCATTGTAAATCCGTGGGAAGATCTATTTAGAGTTTAAACCCAAAAGTGCACACTTTTGACCCATACCTAACCCTTGGATTAAAACACGAAATTCGACCTCAATACTCAACCAAATGATCTGAAATCAGTGGCAAATGGAAGGCCACAATGTAAGGAACATTTACCCTCAATCAATTTGAGGTAAACCTAGCCTCAATACGTGCTGCCGACATAGTTTGGTCAAGTCAAAGATTTCGGCGCCGTTTCTAAACACGTAGCTTGCAGCAGCGAATACTCCCAACTCCGAAAGCTCCAGAATCTCTATGAGCTATCAAAATGAAGCCCTACGAGTATTCTTTCATTTGGCTACTGTGGGGTTCACTGAAGTTTCAGATCTGGGGAGATCTAGCTCGAATTGTGGAGGTGGGTCAGCAGGCCGTTGGCTTCCCTTCATCCTTCTTTGATCCATCGATTGAGGTAGGAATTATCAACCAAATTTTGATCATGAGTATAGCAAATTGTTCCTCTCATCGAGCTCTATCCATTGGTGGCAAAAGCCCCAATTTTCATTAGGTATCCATGGAAAAATCAAGCTTTTTGTGAGGTGCTGTCCAAGTGTTCTTCATCTTAGGGTTTGAGTTTTCTCTCTCCGATTTGAGGTAGGTGTAACAGACCAAACTCTAATTAATTTATATGATGTAATAAGCATGATATTAGCTTTCATTTCACGTAGAAAGCCCTAAGTTTCATGAAGCATACTTATAGAATTTCTATTTATAGTAACAGCATGTTTTAGACCTAGTTCGATGTGTTCATCCGAAGTGATATATGATTTCGAAGTATTAATCTCAATCCTCATGAACCATATCCTATATGGTTGGATTCACCATCGAAGTAGCTTTCATTTGAGCTAAGAAGCCCCAAATTCCCTTCTGTATGTAGAGAGAATTTAACGTTTTAGTCACAGCATGTCAGAATTAGGATTTCATGTGTTCTTGACTTAATAGATCTTGATTCCAGCAATTGATCATGCAATTGACCTTGTAGACAGGTAGAGTTTTGTATTAGCTTTCCATTGATACCAAAATCCCCTTATTTGGAGCTCAATCCTAGTAGTTATTAACGTTTTAGTGCAACCCTAGCAATCACCTTGTTCCCGGCGTTCACCGGACGCGGCAGGGATGACCGGAGACGACCCAGAGATGGGCGGTCTTACGATAGACCGTCCAACTCCAGCCCATCGTTTGACCAATTTTGACCCTAGCATGCCATTATATAAACAGTTTTTCAAGAACCACTCATCCCAGGATGAATGGTTCCAGAGGAACCACATATCTGGATGAAAGGTCCCTGACAGACCACATATCATTGAACGGCCCTGCACTGGCCGCACATCCCAGGGGATGGGCGGTTGGTACAGAGACGCCCAACCCCTTGGGCGCCCCAGGAGGAACCACCCAAACCCTTGGGCGGCCCAGGGAGAACCGCCCATCTCCCTGTGCCTGTTCGGCCCCTGAATGCCCAGTTATATGTGCGGTCCATATAGAACCGTTTATCCTTTCAGAGAGGGACTTAATACTTATTCTAAGGCATTCCTTTGCATGTCATTAATGATAATTAGTGAAATAGAAACTCATTTAATAACTATTTAAATATGCAACTAAATTTACGATTATTGCTTGTTATTCGTGCTTACGCGACTTACGCGAACTCGTTATCATCTTAAATTACTTTTCTTGGCATCTTGGGTTAATATATAACCAAATCCCTATTAAATTGGCTTGGCATTAGGATTAATATGACTATTTAGCTTGCTGATTAGCTGCTGTAGTACAGTGGAACAGCATGTTTAACTTTCCGACTTTGCACGAGCCGATTGGCCGATTAGCGTACTAGTCTCGGTTCTACCCCGGAAACTCTATCCGGCGGTCTTACCGTCATCTTGGAACATCATTATAATCATGATTAGAATCTGTTTAACACCAGCATACCTTGTTTTATGAGTTTAAATGGCTGGGTTAAGTCTTGGATCAAATCGGACGACCCGAGGCATGCGTGGTTAGTATTTGACCGCATAACCTCTTCGGCGGCCCGATCGTGACCGCATATCTTTATACGGCCCAGTATGGACCGTATATCTTGTTCTTGGGCCTCACTGTCTTTTAGACATGAGCGGCCCATATTGCACCGTTCTTACCTTAGGGCGGCCCACTGTCAGCCGTTCTTTTTTTGACTTCGCGGGCTGAGTTTCGGTCCAGTTCCTGTACGTACGGTCCTGTATGAACCGTATATACCCATCGAGCGGCTCCGTTACGACTGCACATCTCTTGAAGATGAGTTTGACCGTGTTTTGTACTCTTGAATCTAAGGACAAGGTTAGTCCTTTAAATCTGAACTTATGGCAGAAATTCATCTGATTAATTGGCCATTAAAATTGACTGAATGTCTGGATGGATGGGACGTTGGCCCCAGTAAATCAATGCCATCGCATCATAAGGGCCCGGTCTGGTCCTGGGGAGAGCGCCCGAAAGTTAGTGAGCCCATGGGATGTTAATGACAAGGTGGGGCATTGCACCGAAGTACTTGCTTGAGTGTTGGCGTCTATGACAAAAATCTCTTGTTACTTGATCATGATTGGATTGATATTACTGCTTGTTGGCCAATTCCTTACTACTATCTCTTGTTATATCTCCTGTTGTAAATTCTTGTATTTGTTATTCTTGTTAATCATTATCAATTATATATTTCTTGACCTTGCAAGATCTTGTTATTACCGTTGTTTCATTATATCATCATTACCTTTTCATTGCATTATCGTTTGTATCATGACATTTTGAAAATGTAATTGAACTGTTAATCACTTATACATGTCTGTTATTTCCTACTGAGCGTTAGCTCATAGTTGTGTTCCCCCCTTTCCAGGCTCTTCAGGTGGCGCGCTTACCGACGGGGAAGGGCAGGAGTGATGTCTTAAGTGTTTCAGTTCTAGTGTGTGAGTAGTGTGTTTATTGTTAGTTGCGATTGGAGAGCATATAGTTTCAGTTATGTTGTTGAGTCTTAGTGATTGTTATTCCACGTTGTATTAAGTTGCCTTTGAGATTATTGTATCAGTTTGGTTGTTAAATGATCATTTAGTATTTCCTTTCCATAGCACTTGTGTATATTTAGATTAGTTCTCTCTCTTTCCTACTTGCCTCTGACTGTACGTCCGGATATTTCCGCCTTGTTCGGGGCGTGACAGTTTAGTTGGTATCAGAGCTTGGGTTTCACATTCCTAGGTTTTCTTAAGTTCTTAAGTTCTAGGTTTTCTAAGTTCTTGCATGGCATCCCAATAACCCGGTATATCAAAAGATGTTGCCCGAACGTTAGGCTATGCCTATCGGACGGTCGCATACTTGCGCGAGTGGTCTTCGGACCGGTTATCTCCGCCAGGTACCGAGTTTTGGTTGTGTCTAGGTGCATTAGACCCCTAATCTTGTTAAAGTCTAGGACCTGACCTGGTGAGAATGGGTAGAAACTTAGGTTAAGTTCGTTTCTTAATCGTGTAATTAATTATCTTGAATTAACCTAAGTAATCTATTTCTCGTGTAGATGGCAGCTGATCGCGCCGAATGGAGGAACCTGCTGCGCACGGTTCAAGGCCTTACCCAGGCCCTTCAGCAAGTGGCTCAGGCAGGAGCGGCACCATATGGCATCGGTGATCTATACCGGAACTTCCGCGGGATGAATCCGCCTAGATTTGCGGGTTCGACCGACCCTGACCAAGCCGAGCACTGGCTAGATGAGATGGGGAGAATATTTGAAGTTATGCAATGCACCAACCAGGAGCGTGTCCTTCTCTCGACATTTCAATTGGAGCGTGATGCACGTACTTGGTGGGATTCTATCAAGGCGACTCTCGGTGATCATCAGGTTACGTGGGAAGAGTTCGAGGAATTTTTCAACGGCAAGTATTTTTCTGACCGAGTGCAAGAGAAGAAGGCGGCAGAGTTCGCGGCCTTGAAGCAACGAGGTTTGTCCGTGGCAGAGTATGAGGCTCAATTTGCACGGCTTTCTCGATATGCTACACACCTTATTTCCACCGAGAAAATGAAGGTGAAGCGTTTTCTCAACGGATTGAAGCTGCATTATATCAACCAACTAGCACCAATGGAGATTTCCACTTATTCCGAGATGGTGAGAAAGGCTCAAGTTCTAGAGGATACCCTCGAAATGACGGAGAGAATCCGTGGAAGCGGTGAGAAGAAGGAACAACCTACGGGTTCCGGGAGTGTCAAACCTGGGTATACCAAGAAGAGGCCTGTTAGTGGACCTAGTTCGTGGAGCGGGTCCGGATCGTGGAAGGGCAAGATGCCGAGGCATGAAGACAAGAAGCCTGGCCCTATTGTTCCGTTTAAGGGCGTGTGCAAGTATTGTGATCGTCCAGGTCACAAGGTGGAGGAATGCTGGCGCAAGCTGGGCGCCTGTTTGCGATGTGGAAGCAAAGAGCACCGTATCCCCAACTGTCCTTTGATAGCGGAGCAAGCAACACCGGAAAAACCGCAAATCTTCAAGAAACCGCAAGGGAAGCTCCAAGCTCTGTATGCAGAAGAAGCGGAAACAGCCGAAGATGGTGGACTCGTCGAAGGTACTCTTGTTATACTCGACAAGCCAGCATTTGTTCTTTTTGATACTGGTGCAACACATTCCTTTATTTCTCGGAGTTTTGCTAAGTCATTAGCTATGGAACCGGTTATGATGGATACTCCGTTAGAGATTTCAACCCCTATTGGTACTAGATCGGCAATCCAGCATTTCTATCCTTCTAGTAAGGTTTTGATTGGTGAGTAGAACTTTCCAACTGATTTGATTTGCATGGACATGAAGGGTTATGACGTAATTCTAGGAGCAGATTGGTTGGCCAGATATGAGGCCAATGTTCATTGTAGTTCTGGCTCGGTGTCTTTTACTAGGCACCCGAGGCTTTCTTTTATGGGTGTTAAGCACCATAACTCTGTATCGCTTATTTCGGCTCTTCGAGCTGATAAGCTGATGAGGCGAGGATGTGAGGCTTTTCTAGCCTTTATCTATGCAACCCCTGAGCAGCAGATTGAGATCAAGGACATTCCTATTGTCCGAGATTTTTCTGATGTCTTTCCATAGGAATTACCAGGACTTCCTCCTGAGCGGGAAGTTATCTTCTCTATTGACCTCTTTCCGGGCACATCTCCTATTTCCAAGGCTCCTTACCGTATGTCTCCTGCGGAACTGAGGGAGTTGAAGCAACAGTTGATGGAGTTACTCGAGAAGGGCTTTATTCGTCCTAGTACGTCTCCGTGGGGAGCCCCTGTATTGTTTGTTCGGAAGAAAGATGGTTCGATGAGATTATGCATCGATTATCGGCAGTTAAACCAGTTGACTGTCAAGAACAAATATCCACTGCCGAGGATTGATGAGTTATTTGACCAGATAGCGGGAGCTCAATATTTCTCTAAGATCGATCTTCGATCTGGATATCACCAGTTGCGGATTAAGGAGGAGGATATCTATAAATCGGCTTTTCGCAGCAGGTATGGTCATTTTGAATTTGTCGTTATGCCTTTTGGTCTAACGAATGCTCCGGCAGCCTTCATGCAGTTGATGAACAATGTATTTCGGCCCTATCTTGATCAATGGGTCGTGGTATTTATTGATGACATCTTGATCTATTCCAAGAGTGAAGTGGAGCATGCTGAACATCTGAGGATGACATTACAATTATTGAGAGATCATCAACTTTATGCCAAGTTTAGTAAGTGTGAATTCTGGCTGCAAGAAGTGTCCTTTCTCGGACATATTATCACCCAGGAAGGTATTTCTATGGATCCTTCGAAGGTTGAGGCAGTGAAGAATTGGGAGCAGCCTACCAGTGTGACGGAAGTTAGAAGTTTTCTTGGCCTAGCAGGTTATTATCGAAGGTTTATCCATGATTTCTCTAAGATTGCGGTACCTATGACAAGGTTAACCCGCAAGGAGAACAAGTTTGATTGGTCAGGCGATTGCCAGCAAAGCTTTCAGACTCTAAAAGATTGTTTGACTACTGCACCTATATTGGCTTTACCTTCTGGTGAAGGAGGATTTGTCGTTTATACTGATGCTTCAGGAATTGGCTTAGGCTGTGTACTCATGCAGCATGGGAAGGTGATTGCCTAATCTTCTAGGCAGTTGAGGAAGCACGAGGAGAATTATCCTGTTCATGATTTGGAACTTGCAGTAGTCGTATTTGCTTTGAAAATTTGGAGGCATTACCTGTATGGAGAATCTTTCACGGTATTTTCAGACCACAAGAGCTTGAAGTATTTATTCTCTCAGAAGGAACTCAATATGCGGTAGCGCAGATGGTTGGAGTATTTGAAGGACTTCGACTTTTCTATTGAGTATCATCCTGGCAAAGGCAATGTTGTGGCAGACGCATTAAGCCGGAGGCCAGTAGCTAGATTGTCAAGTCTCATGTTGCAAGAGTGGAAGTTACTGGAACAGTTATCTAGTCTGGATCTTAATATTGACCATGATCGGGTTTTGATTGCTCAGATTCAACTTAAACCTGAATTATTGATGGAGATCAAGTCCTTGCAAGATAATGATCCCGAGCTGGTACAGATCAAGGGAAGCTTGAGCAGTAGACCTGATTTCGGGTTGGCTGATGATGGTAGATTATTATTTAAAGACAGAACTTGTGTACCTGATGAAGCTACAGTAAAGAACAAGATTCTTGTGGAAGCTCATAGATCCAGATACACCATTCATCCCGGAGGCACTAAGATGTACAGAGATTTAAAGCGATCCTTTTGGTGGATGAATATGAAGAGGGAAATCGCTGACTTCGTAAGTAAATGCTTGGTTTGCCAACAAGTTAAAGCTGAGCACTTCAGACCGGCAGGGAAATTGAAACCACTCGACATACCCCAATGGAAGTGGGAGAGTATTGGCATGGATTTCATTATGGGTTTGCCTAGAACTCGTGGTGGATTTGATGCAATTTGGGTGATTGTTGACCGATTGACAAAATCAGCTCATTTCTTATCCCTTAAATCTAAGTGGATAGTCGATGTATTGGCTGCTTTGTATTTGAAGGAAGTGGTGAGATTACATGGTATTCTAGTGAATATAGTATCTGATCGAGACCCTAGATTCACTTCTCATTTCTGGAAGGGAATGCAAGAGTCTCTTGGTACTCGTCTGAATTTCAGTACTGCTTTTCATCCACAGACAGATGGACAGACGGAGAGAACCAATCAGATAGTGGAAGATATGCTGCGGGCATGTATGATTGACTTTGGTGGTACTTGGAATGAGCATTTGGCACTAATTGAATTCGCCTACAATAACAGCTATCAGTCTAGTATTCAGATGGCTCCATTTGAAGCCTTGTATGGGAGAAGCTGTCGATCCCCGTTGTGTTGGGATGAGGTAGGTGAGAAACAGTGGCTTGGACCGGATCTTGTCTCGGAATCTTCACAGAACATCCGTGTTATCCGAGACCGATTACAAGTAGCCCAGTCAAGACAGAAGAGTTATGCCGACAACAGGAGAAGAGCATTGGAATTTCAGGTTGGCGAGCATGTGTTCATAAAGGTCTCTCCGACGAGAGGGATCCGAAGATTTGGCATTCATGGCAAGCTGAGTCCGAGGTACATTGGTCCATTCGAGATTCTAGATAGAGTGGGAGAGGTGGCATACAGGATGGCCTTACCGCCTCAATTGTCTGGCGTGCACAACGTCTTCCATATTTCTATGTTACGGAAGTATGTGTACGACCCCACTCATGTTATACAGCATGTGGATTTCGAGCTGAAGGAGGATCTGACCTATGAGGAAAGACCGATAAAGGTTCTGGACCGGAAGCAACAGCAACTCCGGAATCGTTCAATATCGATGGTCAAGATTCAGTGGAGTCGGCGTGGGGCCGAAGAAGCCACGTGGGAGTCTGAAGAGACTATGCGGAAGCGATATCCCGACTTATTCTAGGTGAGCGATCTCTTTCCCTACTCTCAGTCTTAGTGCAGTGAATTTGGAGGACCAAATTCCTTTAAGTAGGGGAGGGTGTAAGACCCCGAATTATTTTATAAATTTAATATATTTATTTAGCTCTTGTTAATTAAGAATTGAATTTCTATTGATTTAATAATTGAATTTCAGATTTATTAATATTTAATTCCTTAGAATTAGAATAGTGATAATTTCGACCACCTTATAAAAATCCAGAAAAATGGTAAACAGATTAAGGTCGAGGTAGATAACAACTTTTCCTTCTGGCATTAGGCCATTGTAAATCCGTGGGAAGATCTATTTAGAGTTTAAACCCAAAAGTGCACACTTTTGACCCATACCTAACCCTTGGATTAAAACACGAAATTCGACCACAATACTCAACCAAATGATCTGAAATCAGTGGCAAATGGAAGGCCACAATGTAAGGAACATTTACCCTCAATCAATTTGAGGTAAACCTAGCCCCAACACGTGCTGCCGACATAGTTTGGTCAAGTCAAAGATTTTGGCGCCGTTTCTAAACACGTAGCTTGCAGCAGCGAATACTCCTAACTCCGAAGGCTCCAGAAGCTCTATGACCTATCAAAATGAAGCCCTACGAGTCTTCTTTCATTTGGCTACTGT
This sequence comes from Amorphophallus konjac, assembly GCA_022559845.1. Taxonomy (NCBI): domain Eukaryota; kingdom Viridiplantae; phylum Streptophyta; class Magnoliopsida; order Alismatales; family Araceae; genus Amorphophallus; species Amorphophallus konjac. Next base: position 241,601,842 of record CM040127.1, read on the forward strand.
GGGGTTCACTGAAGTTTCAGATCTGGGGAGATCTAGCTCGAATTGTGGAGGTGGGTCAGCAGGCCATTGGCTTCCCTTCATCCTTCTTTGATCCATCGATTGAGGTAGGAATTCTCAACCAAAATTTGATCATGAGTATAGCAAATTGTTCCTCTCATCGAGCTCTATCCATTGGTGGCAAAAGCCCCAATTTTCATTAGGTATCCGTGGAAAAATCGAGCTTTTTGTGAGGTGCTGTCCAAGTGTTCTTCATCCTAGGGTTTGAGTTTTCTCTCTCCGATTTGAGGTAGGTGTAACAAACCAAACTCTGATTAATTTATATGATGTAATAAGCATGATATTAGCTTTCATTTCACGTAGAAAGCCCTAAGTTTCATGAAGCATACTTATAGAATTTCTGTTTATAGTAACAGCATGTTTTAGACCTAGTTCGATGTGTTCATCCGAAGTGATTTATGATTTCGAAGTATTAATCTTAATCCTCATGAACCATATCTTATATGGTTGGATTCACCATCGAAGTAGCTTTCATTTGAGCCAAGAAGCCCCAAATTCCATTCTGTATGTAGAGAGAATTTAACGTTTTAGTCACAGCATGTCAGAATTAGGGTTTCATGTGTTCTTGACTTAATAGATCTTGATTCTAGCAATTGATCATGCAATTGACCTTGTAGACAGGTAGAGTTTTGTATTAGCTTTCCATTGATACCAAAATCCCCTTATTTGGAGCTCAATCCTAGTAGTTATTAACGTTTTAGTGCAACCCTAGCAATCACCTTGTTCCCGGCGTTCACCGGACGCGGCAGGGATGACCGGAGACGACCCAGAGATGGGCGGTCTTACGATAGACCGTCCAAATCCAGCCCATCGTTTGACCAATTTTGACCCTAGCATGCCCTTATATAAACAGTTTTTCAAGAACCACTCATCCTAGGATGAACGGTTCGAGAGCAACCACATATCTGGATGAAAGGTCCCTGACAGACCACATATCATTGAACGGCCCTGCACTGGCCACACATCCCAGGGGATGGGCGGTTGGTACAGAGCCGCCCAACCCCTTGGGCGCCCCAGGAGGAACCGCCCAAACCCTTGGGCGGCCCAGGGAGAACCGCCCATCTCCCTGTGCCTGTTCGGCCCCTGAATGCCCAGTTATATGTGCGGTCCATATAGAACCATTTATCCTTTCAGAGAGGGACTTAATACTTGTTCTAAGGCATTCCTTTGCATGTCATTAATGACAATTAGTGAAATAGAAACTCATTTAATAACTATTTAAATATGCAACTAAATTTACGATTATTGCTTGTTATTCGTGCTTACGCGACTTACGCGAACTCGTTATCATCTTAAATTACTTTTCTTGGCATCTTGGGTTAATATATAACCAAATCCCTATTAAATTGGCTTGGCATTAGGATTAATATGACTATTTAGCTTGCTGATTAGCTGCTGTAGTACAGTGGAACAGCATGTTTAACTTTCTGACTTTGCACGAGCCGATTGGCCGATTAGCGTACTAGTCTCGGTTCTACCCCGGAAACTCTATCCGGCGGTCTTACCGTCATCTTGGAACATCATTATAATCATGATTAGAATCTGTTTAACACCAGCATACCTTGTTTTATGAGTTTAAACCGCTGGGTTAAGTCTTGGATCAAATCGGACGACCCGAGGCATGCGCGGTTAGTATTTGACCGCATAACCTCTTCGGCGGCCCGATCGTGACCGCATATCTTTATACGGCCCAGTATGGACCGTATATCTTGTTCTTGGGCCTCACTGTCTTTTAGACATGAGCGGCCCATATTGCACCGTTCTTACCTTAGGGCGGCCCACTGTCAGCCGTTCTTTTCTTGACTTCGCGGGCTGAGTTTCGGTCCAGTTCCTGTACGTACGGTCCTGTATGAACCGTATATACCCATCGAGCGGCTCCGTTACGATCGCACATCTCTTGAAGATGAGTTTGACCGTGTTTTGTACTCTTGAATCCAAGGACAAGGTTAGTCCTTTAAATCTGAACTTATGGCAGAAATTCCTCTGATTAATTGGCCATTAAAATTGACTGAATGTCTGGACGGATGGGACGTTGGGCCCAGTAAATCAATGCCATCGCATCATAAGGGCCCAGTCTGGTTCTGGGGAGAGCGCCCGAAAGTTAGTGAGCCCATGGGATGTTAATGACAAGGTGGGGCATTGCACCGAAGTACTTGCTTGAGTGTTGGCGTCTATGACAAAAATCTCTTGTTACTTGATCATGATTGGATTGATATTACTGCTTGTTGGCCAATTCCTTACTACTATCTCTTGTTATATCTCTTGTTATATCTCCTGTTGTAAATTCTTGTATTTGTTATTCTTGTTAATCATTATCAATTATATATTTCTTGACCTTGCAAGATCTTGTTATTGCCGTTGTTTCATTATATCATCATTACCTTTTCATTGCATTATCGTTTGTATCATGACATTTTGAAAATGTAATTAAACTGTTAATCACTTATACATGTCTGTTATTTCCTACTGAGCGTTAGCTCATAGTTGTGTTCCCCCCTTTCCAGGCTCTTCAGGTGGCGCGCTTACCGACGGGGAAGGGCAGGAGTGATGTCTTAAGTGTTTCAGTTCTAGTGTGTCAGTAGTGTGTTTATTGTTAGTTGCGATTGGAGAGCATATAGTTTCAGTTATGTTGTTGAGTCTTAGTGATTGTTATTCCATGTTGTATTAAGTTGCCTTTGAGATTATTGTATCAGTTTGGTTGTTAAATGATCATTTAGTATTTCCTTTCCATAGCACTTGTGTATATTTAGATTAGTTCTCTCTCTTTCCTGCTTGCCTCTGACTGTACGTCCCGATATTTCCGCCTTGTTCGGGGCGTGACACCCATCTTCCTCCTAATTCCTTCCTTCGCACCAATGCTCTACTGCTCTTGCTGACTTAAGCATCGGAGGTTCTCCCCCGGGGATCCATCCCTGGGCACCTCTGACGTGTTTCCCCCCTTGCAGTTCACACTCCAAGTGTACGTGGTCATCCTCTTCCCCGCTCAAGAGTATTGCGAGATCGCCCCTCTTCATCTGGCGCCGTCTGTAGGAAACGTACAAAGAGCCATCATGGTGCGAAGAAGTTCTGGCAGGAGGGCTACCGGCGACAAGGGAAAAGCCATGGCGACGGAAGAAGGTGCACCTTCCCTTCCCACGGAGAATGCCCCGTCGAGCAACTACGCCAATGAACTACCTCCATCGGTGGCGGGGGAACAGCTTCCCGACGGTAGTACCGACGCCCTCCAAACCCTCAACGCAAAACTGGATGTCCTCGTGGATCTCATTGTTGACACCCGTTTTATACCGATAATTCGAACCGTTTCTCTTACTTCCATTAGTTGATGCCTCGAGTTGTTCATCATTCACTGGGCCATTTTGTGGCATGACTCGGGCTCGTTTTATAGGTCGTCTCCCTCCTTGGTGCAATTCGTGGTGATTCGGGGCTTAATGGGCCTTGGCTTTGGTCAATTGAACGTATTTTACGAGAATCAAGTGCCTAAGGGCATGAACGGCTTCACATCAGCCGTTCAGAAGATGGGCGGTTGAATATGGACCGTTCATGTATTTTGGCTAATTTCTGAGGATTTTCTGAATATCCACCGACAGGCTTTTGTGCGGTGTGATTAGAACCGTTCAATCTCATGAACGGGCCTATTCCAACCGCCTATATCTCATAGTCCTACGCGCGCCCAGCTTCTTAGATAATTATCCAAATGATTCGAATTATCACCGACAGGCTTAAACGGTCGTCTTCGTGCCACCCTAAACTAAAACGGTCTCCATACAACCGTTCATATGTTCAGGGTCCCACGGCGGACGTTTCGGCCAGTTCTAGAGATAGTTGGGATAATATTCTGATTATTCGAATTTCCGCCGACAGGATGGACGGTCCGAATTAGACCGCCCACAACTTGTGCGGTCTATCGTAAGACCGTTCAAGCCGTCGGCTGTTGATTTTCAACCGATTTTATCCCATTTATCTCATGATTTTATCCTCAACTTATTTTGATGATTTCTCCGCGGATAATCAACCATTTTCGATGTCGTTTCGTGTGGATGGAAGATTATGATATTATCTATGAATTATCTTTTGTGAGTTCTGATGGGGACATCACCTCCCATGCCCACATTCACAGCTCGTCTCCTCGCCCCGGTTGCATCCGGCGTGGTCTAATCATTTAATTTTGAGTCCTATGTAATTTTTATTTGAACCATTTGATGTATTTTCCCTTTTATTTGAGTCATGTTCCTAGGTCTTGTGTTCATTTCCCTAAGTTTGAGTGTCATTAGGTTGTCTAGTTAGCTATTGGGTCCAATTCATTGGGCTTGGCCCAAGGGCTCTCCCCTACCCCCTCGGTTATTTGTCATTGAGTCAATCTTCCAATGTTTGTTTCTTAGCTCCGCTGGTTGTGCGAGAGAGAGCCCGATCCTCAAGCCCCGTTGCCTTGAGTGATCACCGTGGGAAGAGTGAAACTGGTGCCCTTGGCACTTTGTCGGCCCCATTGAATTAGGTTCCACATCCTTTTGGGAATCAAGCCTTGGCCTTGCTGGCCCTCTACCAGCAAGGGCCCAACCCCACATCTTCACCTTGGCATTACCAAGTTACCCCGGGCTTGGGTGAGCGACGAGAGAGCGGCGGCCCAAATTGGCCCATTTAGATTGCGAATGTGCTTGCTTGCTTAAGTCCAAGGTTGTGTCACATCAAGTGGTATCAGAGCAAGTTCTAGACTTGTCTCTACTAAGTCTTGTCCTAGGGCCATTGCATTTATCACTCGATCATCATGGCCACTTCCTACTTAGCCTACTCGTCTCACTTGGACCCAATAGATGCCTTTGTGTTTGATGGATCCCAACCTAGTTTATATCTAGAATGGGAAAGCTCCATAGATCACCACTTTGGGAGGTTCACCTTGTCAGGGTCTATGCAAGTCAACTACGCCAAAAGTTTGCTATGGCGCCAAGCTAGGAATGAATGGCAAAACATTGTAGGCTTAAGGGAAGTTGGAAGGCAAGAGCCAATCGACTCTTGGGTTGAGATGAGAAATGAACTTAGGAAGATTTATGCCCATATGGACCCTCCTATCACCATAGAGGAAGCCCAAGCTCCCACCAATAAAGAAGAAGAGCCTCAATCTTCCCCCACCCCTCATGGTCCGAATCCTCAAAGGCCATGCACCGTCACACATGGCACCCTCACCATAGATGAGTCCATACTCCAATGGCTCAAGCAATGTCTCACCCTCCCTAGCTCACCACCATTGGGATATAAATCCCAAATTGTTCCCACCCGACCTCCCCATGTCACTTATCAAAACTTCTACTCTGTGGAAGACTTGGGAGACCTTGTGGATTGCCTACATTGGCAAGCCCACTTAACCGGCCTACTAGCCATGGGACCATTGGAGCCTAGCACCGTCAACTTTGTCCACCCATCCATCGGTTCCATCACCTCCCTTTGCACAAGTGGGCATTGTACTAGTGAGATCCTCCTATTTCTCCCCTTGGAGGAAGAACCCATCCCATCATACTAGGCCCATGGTAACCCTCACCACTACCTCTCCACCACCCCCAAAAGGGGACACTCCTCTCCAAACCAATCAACCCAAACCCCTTCAACCCACCCATCTTCTTCTCCCTACCCCAATCCAACTCCCACCAAAACCTCCACTACTACCCTTACCTATCCTAACCCAAGTTTTCCACTACCTACCACCCCGGATACACCATGCCCCAATCATCACCACACCCTCAAAAGCCCCTCTCACCTCCTTGGAAGAAGAACCCATACCCGATCTAATAGTGGTGAACACCCCAAACCCACTCCCTACCCATGAGGAAACCCAAGTTCACACCAATGGTGAGGAAGAGCTTCAACCCTTTACCACTTCAAATTGTCCGAGTCTTCAAGAGCCACAAACCTTCACAGATGGCACCATAATCATAGATGGGCCCCTAGCTAGATGGCTAAAGGAGAAACCAATTCACCCCATCACGTCCAATGTCTACCCTCTCATGGAGCTAAACCTCCCCATAGTACCCTTCTCCACCTATCACACTGCCATCCAATCATCCTACGAAGTGAAAACTTTAGGGGATCTTCTTAAGGGCCTAGCATGGCAAATTGAGTTCACTAGCATGTTGAACCCTATGGCCGAACAACCTAGGAGCCTTGGCCTCCTACACCTATGCATCGGGTCTATCACCTCGGTTTGCACCATTGGTTGCTACACTAGCGACCTCCATCTATTCCTCCCCACACCCGATGAGCCCGAACTTCTCCTCCAATTGGAGCTTTTTATATCGGGTAGAGAGCCAAGCCCTCCCCTCATGGCCAACCCACTCACCAAGAACATTGACCCAATTATCATTGAGAGGGATGACTTAGCACCTTTTGAGGACCTTGAGGACATGGAGCTCCTTCCCCTTAGTAACCCATTTTATGATCCCTATGATCCATTACAATGGGAGTCAAAGAACCCGGGTGACCCAACCATCTTACCCACCACCCACCCTTTCCTACCCCCACCCACCATATTGGGCCAAAACCACCTCATCCATGACCCGGGTTATACCTTGGGAGCCATGACCTTGAGCCACATATCCCTAGGTAATAAGGTTGTGCCCCACCCCATGATGACCACCTTCTTAGATCCATTCGATCCATTCCAATGGGAGTTCAAAGGTTGTCCCACACCTATACACATGGAGGTCACCTTTGGGAAACACATGCATGTGTCTAGGCCTACCACACCACTTGGCATGATCACTATGTTGGGTCCTTTCATTCATACCACCCACATGTCAAGTAGGAAGTATGAGTGGCCCATATTCGGATGTAGTGGTCCACCTTCATTTATCATGGGTCTTAAGCATGTCAAAAGTATCTACGGATGTCCGGGTCCCCCTACATTCATCACCACTTTGCATGATAGGTTCACCTACGGGTGCCCCGGCCCACCTAGGTCCACCAAAGTCTACATGATAACATTGCATGATAAGTCCACATATGGTTGCCCCGGCCCTCCAAATTCCATCAAAGTCTTCTTGGCATCAAAGCATGATTGGTCTACTTTTGGTTGCCCAGGTCCACCCATCACCCCTAGAATGTCAACATTCATAAAATTACATGAAAGCCTTTGCAAGCACATAAGCAAAAAGAATGAGGCTTATAAAAAGCTGGCCGACTCTCATCGGCGTCACCAAGAATTTCATGTGGGTGACTTTGTGATGGTAAGGACGGAGAGACTCTCCCCGGGAGCCATCTCCAAATTGAGGCCACGTGGGGCTGATCCCTTCCCGGTCCTGAGGCGCATTGGTGCAAATGTCTTTGAGTTAGATCTCCCTGAGGAGTATGGAATAAGTCCCACATTCAATGTTGCCGACCTAGTGCCATATAAGGGACCCACGGTGGTATCTAGTGAGGAGATTGAGCCTACTTCTTCCCTTGAGAGAGCACCCACCCGTGAGGAGAGACCACCAGCCAAGAGAGCCCAGCGTGAACAAATTGAACAAATATTGGATGAACAAGTCACTACCACTCGGAGAAAGGTACACGAGCGCTATCTCGGTAGGTGGATGGATCGGTCTCGTTCGGAAGACTTGAGGGCAGTACCACTTCTACACCCCAAGGAGGGAAGGACACTTACTCGACGGAGTCGAGTTCTCCGCACCCCGGGAGTATGATGGGGACATCACCTCCCATGCCCACGTTCACGGCTCGTCTCCTCGCCCCGGTTGCATCCGGCGTGGTCTAATCATTTAATTTTGAGTCCTATGTAATTTTTATTTGAATCATTTGATGTATTTTCCCTTTTATTTGAGTCACGTTCCTAGGTCTTGTGTTCATTTCCCTAAGTTTGAGTGTCATTAGGTTGTCTAGTTAGCTATTGGGTCCAATTCATTGGGCTTGGCCCAAGGGCTCTCCCCTACCCCCTCGGTTATTTGTCATTGAGTCAATTGTCAGGGACTTTTGTAGAAATGTGGGTTGCCTATATATATGACCCCATTCTCCTCATTTTGAAGTAATGAAGGAATCAATGAATGAAAAAACTTACCATTTTGAGAGTTTACACTCCTTATCTAGTGGAGAGATTCCATTTTTTGGGTGAGAAACCCTAGGGGAGAGATTCCCCACCCTTCCCTCTCTTAATCTCTCTTTTTCACTCCACTTTCTCTCTCCTCAACACCTAAATTCAAATTTTCTTCTCTCTCCTCCCTTCCCAACCACCACTCTCCCACCTACCCCCATTAAAGGCCACTCCCCTTCCCCACACACCTCATTACTCCACCCCCTAGTCCCAAGAGAGCTTCCACCAATCCTAGCTCCACCTCCCAACCCCCAACTACCCCACCCACTTCCCCAAGCACCCTTCCCACTACCCCAAGCACCCCTTCCCTTCCCCAACACAACTCTTCCCATCCCCAAAGCCCCATTAACCACATTAGTCCATTTTCAAATTTTGGAGAAAGATCTCTCCTTCTCTCTTCCCCACCCATCCCAAATTCGTAGCTCCCCTCTCACCCACTGCAAACACCACCTTCTAGACCCCATTCTCCCTCATCCACACCTTGGAACACTCCCTCCTAGACCCCCTCACAGCCAGGGCTCTCCCCACACTCATCCACTTCCATTTCCCCTCCCATATACCCCATTTCCCCCCACCATCTTCAACCTTCAGTTTTCAGTTCACTGGCAGCAGAAGAGTAGCAGTTTGCAGAGGCGACCCCGACCACATCCCAGAGAATCTGAAGGCTCAAGAGGCATCCACGGAAGTGTCTGCCTATCCTCTTCGTAACGGAAGTGGTTTCGTCCTCATCGGAGCTCGGTGCTGCCCATGAACCCCGTTCTTCCCCGACTGCGCAGGTCGGCCACTGCAGAGTTTTAGAACCGGAGGAAAAGCTTCATCACAACGAGCCCCGAAGGAATCAGGCCACAAGGTCTTCTGCAAAGTTCTTCCTCGGCCTGTCTACTTTCAGAAACAAGAAGCGGAAGTCCATTCAGCATCCGGAAACAGAAGTTACCAATTTTCTTCCACGGTCGCGCGACTCTGTCTTCCACAGTCTGCACCGACCCCTTCTCACTCTTCTGGTTCTATAGTTCGTCTCCGGCATTCTCTGGTATCCCCGTTTCTTTTGCTGCAAAGAGGACTTACCCACGGTTCTAACGGCACTGACGGCACCTAATTCGGAGTTCAGGAGCGGCCGGGACAGCCTCTTCTTCCCACTGTTGGTGATCTGCTACTGCTAGTCCGAGAATCAGAGGCCCTGTTCAAGCTCCCGCCCCGACCGGCAGCGACCCCAGGAGAAATTAAAAAAATTCTGAAGCATCCCAGCTCCTGTAACGAAGAGTTCCTCACTAGTCTCGTCCCCGGCGAAATTCCAGAAGCAGATTTATAGTTCCGGCACCGACTGTCTGTCCCCTTTAGCTGAAAGGAGACAGATTCGGCATCTTCATTGCTTCACTATCTTCGACTTAGTTTTCCCCTCCCCGCTTGGCCGGCTGAAGGCCCCTCCCTATGTGGAGGTAGTTTTGATTGTAATCATTTAACCCCCACCCCAAGATCCCCCTCCTGCGAGAGGCGTAGTGTTGTAATTGGTTTGAGCAGGTCAAGCTTCACCGCCGCGGCGTGTGGGGATCCACCGCCTCCCCGCTCGCCCTCGTCTCCGAGCGGGACCGGTTTCTTCAAACCGGTCGAGTAAGTGCTCTAAACCCTTGCTCATTGTGCTTGTCTTTCAATGTTTGTTTCTTAGCTCCGCTGGTTGTGCGAGAGAGAGCCCGATCCTCAAGCCCCGTTGCCTTGAGTGATCACCGTGGGAAGAGTGAAACCGGTGCCCTTGGCACTTTGTCGGCCCCATTGAATTGGGTTCCACATCCTTTTGGGAATCAAGCCTTGGCCTTGCTGGCCCTCTACCAGCAAGGGCCCAACCCCACATCTTCACCTTGGCATTACCAAGTTACCCCGGGCTTGGGTGAGCGACGAGAGAGCGGCGGCCCAAATTGGCCCATTTAGATTGCGAATGTGCTTGCTTGCTTAAGTCCAAGGTTGTGTCACATCAAGTTCGACCTAAAAATATCTAAAAACCCCAATTTCGAGGCTGGCCCTCCAGGCTATATAAATAGACCCTATGGCCGGACGTCGAAAGGGGGGAGAGATTTTGGTCGACGGCGAAGCTCTGCCACATTTTTGAGCGACCTAGCACCATGGAGGGAGGCTCTCTACGTCCGCACGAGCCTCCGGTCAAGGGAGTAGCCCAATCTTCGTAGTCTTTCGTTCCGTAGCTTTTGCCGTTTTCCTTCATTGCATGCATTGTTTCTCACTCGCGTACCCCCTCCTTCTCATTATCATGCACACAATCATCCCGTTTTTTGTCACCCTAGGGGTTTAAAACCCCCCAGGTATTCCCCTCTTCATTTGTTTATGCTTAATTCTTCTCGTTTGAATGCATACTACATTATTTAGGTCTAATCTGGGTGTCTCTTCTGTGTTTCTACATTGTTTCGCAGGTCAGCACTTAATCAGCACGAGGCCCATCCCCTCTGGTCGGCCGGAGAGGGTGGAGGTCGAGCCCTTCTCAACTTGCTGAGTGAAGGTACTGAGCGGCTATCCTCCGGCTGTTCAACGGTACGCGCGGTGCATCAACGACCGTTCTTCCCTGGAACGCGGTCCCTCTAGCGCCGTCCATCTCACTGCAGCAGTTCCTCCCGCGTCCCTCGCAACGTCCTGGGGCGGTCTATCGTAAGACCGCTCAACATAGTGCGGTTCTAAGGGAGCCTTTCATTCCTCAGCGCTGCACTAAGGCGAGTGTCTCCCATTTTCCAAGGTACGGCGCGCCTATCGCGTACGGCATCTTGGTGGCGATCACGGTACTTTGCTTCATTCCCTGTCTTCTCTTCTTTCTCTCATTTGTCTCATGCACTTGACGCACTTTGACCCTTAGTGAAAGGGAGAGAGGAGAGAAATATATATCTACACCCCTTTTGTGGCGATCACGGTGGGACACCTAATGCCTATCGTGCTTTTGAGTTGCTGACCCTTCTTAGTCGTTGTCAAGGTTTCCTTCTTGGAGTGATTTACAGGTTGGATGCGGTTCCTGTCCTCTGGCGCATACGCGGTTCGTCCAGGGCCGTCTACCAGTACACACGGTTGATACTCCACCGCTCATACACTCTGCCATCAGGTTTATCTACCCCGGCCTTTCCTGTTGCAGACGGCTCTCTGGACGCCGTCCATCCGTTTGAGCGGCTTTTAGACAGCCGTCCCGAGCTCAGGCACAGGTACGCTGTACTTTTTGGGTGGCAGATACACGGCTGTGAGGCGGCGGTTCAAGTACGTGAGCGGTTGACTATCGGCCGTCTGTCTGGTATTTCCCTTGCTTTCCTCCCATCAACTACGGTTGGATATTAACCGCCTGTGTACTTAGAGCGGTCAGAGGAGGACCGCACATCTCCTGTCGCAGTGCATTTATTTCATCTTGCTTAGTTTTTTTCGGCTGATATATATATTGCTCCTGGTGCTGTTCATTGGCTCCCCCCTGCTATCTTATTATCATTGCATCACCATGTTTTTACTACTCATGTGTATACTCGCTCATTGATTGATAGCTGCTAGGCTAGTTTGTGCATGCACTCCGGTGCGCATAGGAGCATCGACATCTTCCCATATTAGTTGCATTCCTACCGAGGTAGGGTTTCCTCTCGTCTCCATATTCCTTGGAGCCGACTAGGGACCTTGCTGAGGACCTCCGTAAGCCCCCGTGAGCCGTGGATTCCCACACGGATGCCGGGCAGGTTGTACCGTATCCACCCAAGTCTAGGGTTGCATCCGCGAGTGAGAGGTCCCGATAGGGTCACACAGTTCCTCGTTTCTCATCCCAATCAGGCACCTAGTGGTCGAGAGAATTGATATTTTCATTAATCCACTAAGGTTCAAACCCAAAGATATAAGGAACTGACGAGCATCATTTTAAGAACTTGATTGCATTACTGAGTGATTCTGCTCTCATCTCGCTCCATTGTATGCTTATTATTTGATTGGTAGATTTGATTGATTTAGTGTTGCTGGTTCTAGTAGTAAGTGTCTTGGTGTATGTGGGGCTGCCTTCTGCCCCCACGATCATCTCCTAGGGTGGACTCTTATTTCCATTCCTATTCCAACCCCTTGTTCGATTCTTCTTCTTCCATGTCGTCGTATGACTTCTCTCAGGCCCACGAGGATTCCCTTCCTCGTGGTCTCCTTGAGGACCCACTTAGGGTCACCCACTTGCAAGGGGGAGAGGGGACGGCCCCTTCACTCCCGACCTCTCTGGGCGAGGGTCCCCGACCCTCTCTTTCAAACCCGCCCAGTCAAAATTCAGCCAGCATGATCCTCAATATGATGGCCCAGTTGGACCCCACCCAACTCCATCTCATCAGACAAGCTTTGCAAGGGGGCGATGTCCCGGCCTCAGTTCCGGCTCATGCCACGGCCAGTGTAGCCACTTCATCTCCTGTGGTCGGGACCACCTCTGTGGCTCCCATTGACCTTACTCCGGTCCGCCCTCAGAACCTTCGCTATCCCAACATAGAAATGGGCCAGGCGTCCACATCGGTCCATCAGCAACTTGATAAAGGGAAATCCCCGATCCCCTCTGTTCCTTATCTTGAGTCGTACCCTACAATTTCTCCATCGCCTCAGGCCCTCATGGCCCCGGCGGAGTTCGCTACGTCACAATCAGGGGCGGCCCAGGTGGCTCATACGGATATGGGCCCTTCCTCAGCCCATTATCCCTCTTACGGGCCGCCTCCTTCGTCAGTTTATCCTTTGGTCGCCTATCCAGGTGCTGCTCCTCTTGCTCCTCCCCCTCCTTCCCGGGAACGGGAAATTCTTGACAAGTGGGCTGCTATGCAGCAACAAATTGATCTCCTCCACAAGCGGGTCGGCCCGCAATCTTTAGCCGATGTCCCTATCCCTAACTTCAGGGACCTACGTCTTCCTTCCCAGTCGGAGCTCCCTGTGTACCGCAAATACGACGGGAACGGCAACCCATTCATCCATGTCCGAGAGTTCTTGTACGAGTCTGCGCAGTTCCAGCAGGATGATCGTTTGGTGGCCTATTTGTTCCGTCGGTCTCTGGAGGGGGTCGCGTTGGAATGGTTCTACACCTTACCTATGGAAAAGGCTGAGAATTTCAAGATCGTCAAGGAGAGGTTTATACAGAGGTTTCAGGATCGGGTTGGACCCGAGTACTCTTTCACTGACCTGGTGGCGGAGAGGATGAAGCCGGAGGAAGACTTCGCAACCTATGCGGACCGCTAGAGACAGATGGCCTCACGGGTGCCCGGACAGATTCCGGAAGAGGAAAAAGTGAAGTTGTTGATTTCCAATGCTACGCCAACCTTCAGAAACATTCTGGCAATGAATGACATTTCAAACATGCACCAACTATACAGCAGAGCTAGGTTTATTCAGACCCAATTTAAAGACTCCTCCATCCATTCTTTATTCGAGGCCCAGAAACCCAAAGCCACCAAGAAAACCCAGGGCCCCGTCACTAAGGGGGTACAAATTAACGAGCAAGTCCAGGCCGTGCAGTTCCCCCAACAAGCCGCTCCACCTCGCTTCCCACCGCCTCAGCGTAACCCCCAGTTCGCCGCTCCGCCAGTTCCCCAGCCTGCCTTCCAAGTCCCGCAATACCCTCAACAGGCACCTCCGCCACCTCAACAGCCTCAGCGGCCCCCGCAATACAATAGTGTTCCTCCACCCCCCACCTACGGCTCTGCTCGACCAGCTCCAAAAAGGGCACATTACCCCCCTCTTCCGGAGACCTTGCCAGATATTTTCTCTGCTCTAATGTATACTGGTGACCTCCAGTTGCCTCCTGAACGCCCAAACTGGAATCCGGCTGCCGACCAATCCTGATATTGTATATTCCATCGGCAACCCGGGCACACAATAGAGTGATGTTACCAATTCAGAGACCTGGTGTATGATTTGCATGAGGGCCAGAGGATTGATTGGGCCCAGATGCGCCAGCTGATTGAGGATATCAAGCAGAGGCAGAGACAGGCCAGACCGCAACAGGCGGCGCCCCAGCCGCAGCAGTAGCAACAGCCCCAGCAGCAACCGCAACCTCAACCGCAGCAGCAAGACCTTGGGATCCATCAAAATCCCATGCCAATGCATCAGCCCGCTCCTCCGCAACAACAGCAACCGCCGGCACCGGCCCCAGCACAAGTGAATTTGGTCCAGCACCCAGCCCCCAACGCTGGGTGGACGTTTGATGATGAGACCCCCGCCCATCTCTTAGCCTTACACCACCACTACTCTCCCACACCTGCCATCCCCTCCATCCTTAGACCCGCCGCTACACCGCCCGTCACTTCCCCCGCGTCGCCTCTTAGGCCTGCTACATTCCCCTCTACTCCGTCCGTCCTTTCACCACCACCCGCCACGCCTCCCATCAATTCCCCTAAGCTTAACCCTTCACCCATTTCCCCTCCACCAGGGCCCATTAAACCCACTTCAGTCATCCTCGCCCCCACCTCCACGCCATTCACCTGCCCCACCAGGCCAAGCGGGGGTCCAGTCCAGGCCGTGCAAGCTTCGCAATGCGCCCTTCGGAGCGAGCATCCTTTCCAAAGAATTTTTCCTTCCCCAGGTGCATCTCTACCAAACCCTACAGTTTCCTCCCCTACAGTTGAACCAAAAGAGATGGACCCGGTGCCGGGCACAAGATATGACTTATTACAGCACTTAGACCGGCTGCCGGCTAAAATTTCAGTGTTAGAACTAATCAAGAGGTCGCCGCTCCACCAAGACGCCCTGAAAATCTTCCTACAGAAAGTTATGGTGAGTGAAGATGTGGCAGTGGATAGCCTACCCGCGGTTTTGGCCACGATCACAAAGGGGCCCTCTATTGCATTTGCTGAGTCAGAGCTAGCTCCTCCTGAGGCACGGCAGATGCCGTTATGTATCACCATCTCTCTGAACAAAACGGCCGTGGAATCCGCCCTTGTGGACACAGGGGCATCGATAAATGTCTGCCCATTGAGTACCCTTCGTGCTTGTAATATATCAGAGGACATGCTCAAGCCGACACCAACCACGATAGCCGCATATGATAACTCCAGACGTGCTTGTCACGGGGTGGTAACTGTGCAGGCCGAGCTAGGGCCCTTAGTGATGGATGTAGAATTTTATGTGTTGGACATAGACCCAATGTTCAAAGCCATTCTGGGTCGTCCATGGTTGAATAGTTTGAACGCCGTCCCCTCGACCGCCCACCAGTGTCTGAAGTTCCCATTCCAAGGGCGAGTGGTCAAAGTGAAAAGTGTTTCCACAGTTCAAAACGTTGACGCCATAGCAGCCAAGATTCTGCCCACACTGTGGCCGAGTAACAGACCTGTTCTATCTGTCATGGACTTAAACTATTCGTGGGCATATGCGTCGTGCAAGCCCACCGCTGCACCAATCAATGTGAAGGTTAAGCCCAAGATGAGAGACTCCAAAGGGTGGCACCTAATTCTAAAATTGAGCTATCAGCCAGACCGAGGACTCGGTGCACAACTGCAGGGCAGAACTAACCCCGTTCCCAAGGGAAGGAAGATGGGCCGCCGGGGCCTCGGCTACCATGAATCCTCCATGTCAATGCTTGGGGACTCTGGGCCGTTGACCTAGTATTACCGGCAACATTTTGTGAAGGGTCCGTTGCAGCCCGGCACCTTGAAGACCTCGCCATCCAGCCTTGAAGAAAAGATAGATAAAGCTTGTGCTGTTGCCGATCCGCCACCACCACCGCAAGAGCTAGCCGGTGACTTGGAAGACTTTGCTAATTGCTTTACAAGGATGTTTTGTGAAAAAGAGGGTGACCCAAAGAAGAAGGAGACGTAACTGGTAAAGCGCCCTCCGATGCCATTGGCCCGCCAGGGGCCCCGGAAGACGGGGAGCTCCGCCACTACTTATTCTATGTCCCTATCCCGTCTCGCTTCCTGGTTTCAACGGTTGGATTCTGTTCCCCGTTCCCCTCCACTCCTGGTCGACCCGTACTTTGCGGAGAGACCTGAAATTCTATTCATTCCATGTGCTTGCGGGCGCTGCCCGCCCATTGATCTATCAACCCTATTCACTCCTCCTCCTCCAGGAGCTCAGCTCCATGAAATGTGGTTTAAGTCTTCTGACCCTTTCTTTGACTGCATCTTCCCAGAATTGTTCCCCATGCAGCTTCCTCCTCCTCCGCCTTCTTCCTCCTGTTGTGTGATCACCTCCGGCCCCAAAAAAAAAATGCCAATTTCAAAACGGAGGTCTCCATGGAAGATTACGCTATGTTCTGCCCAGATCCCCAGGGGCGCGAGACCCCTGTTTCTTTTCCGGTAGATTTCTTCTCCCCTAGATTAGATGTACAGTGTACAGAGTCCTCTAGGATGGTCGAGTCAGTCAGGGTAGAGTCTAGTTCGAGTTTTGTCAGCCCATCCACGTCTGCGGCACCTGCCGTAATGCGCCCTCCCAAAACCATCCCCGATAGGTTTCTACAAGATTTGGCTGGGAGATGTCATGCTCTGTTGAAGTGTCCAGAATTTGTGGAGACCGCAATTATCCTGGAAGATGATGAGGGAATTGATGAGGTATGGAGCAAGGATGGACTAGGAGTATATGAAATTGTGAATGAGAAAGACCCAGCTGATGATGAGGAAGATGAAATGGATGACACTGCCGACCTATATGCCCAAGGCTTGAAGAAGTTCGACGAGCCTTCAGTAGCAGTGGATGAATCCACTAAAGAAATTAACCTCGGAACAGTAGAGGACCCCAGGCCCATACTTATTTCCGCCAATCTCCCTCCTCCAGTCGAAGAGGAACTTGTGAAAGTCCTGAGGGAGTACAACGATTCTTTCGCCTGGTCCTACGAAGACATGCCAGGCCTTGACCCCGCATTGGTCGAACACAGGCTGATTCTCAAACCAGGGGCAACGCCCGTTAAACAGAAGGCAAGGAGATTTCACCCGCAGATGGCCTTGAGGATTAAGGAAGAAGTTGATAAATTGCATAAGGCCAGGTTCATTAGAGTGGTGCTGTACCCGCAATGGGTGGCAAACATAGTCCCGGTGATGAAGAAAGATGGTAAAATTCGAATCTGTATTGACTTCAGGGACTTAAACAAGGCATGTCCGAAAGATGATTTTCCACTTCCTCACATCGACGTCTTGGTCGATAATACAGCTGGGTACGAAGCCCTCTCCTTCATGGACGGCTACTCGGGGTATAACCAAATCCTTTTGGCTCCGGAGGATCAAGAAAAGACCTCGTTCACCACACCTTGGGACACATACTGCTACGTCGTTATGCCATTTGGGTTGAAAAATGCAGGTGCCACCTACCAAAGAGCGATGATGGCTATCTTCCACGATATGATGCACGTTTATTTAGAAGCTTATGTGGATGATATTTTAGTCAAATCGAGGTCACAAGAAGAGCACCCCGCCATTCTAGCCAAGGTATTGCAAAGGGCTAGGGAATACAAGTTAAAGATGAATCCAAAGAAATGTGTGTCCGGAGTTGCATCAGGAAAATTGCTCGGGTTTATAGTTAGTAAACGGGGGATTCAGATCGATCCAAACAAGGCAAAGGCCGTCATGGAAATGCCACCGCCGAAGAACGTCACTGAGCTTCGAGGTTTGATCGGGCGTTTGCAATTTATCAGGAGATTCATATCTCAGCATTCACAAAGATGCCGCCCGTTTTATGAATTGTTAAAGGCAGGCGCGAAATTGGAATGGAATGAATAATGTCAAAAGGCCTATGAGGAACTCAAGGTGTACCTCTCTAATCCCCCGGTTCTACAACCACCCGTCCCCGGGAAACCCCTGATCCTGTACATTTCTGTAATTGAGGACTCCCTTGGAGCTGTTTTGGCACAGGTAGACGATGAAGGAAGAGAAAGGGGGGCGTACTATCTCTCAAGGTTATTTAATCCCGCTGAATCCAAGTACACCGCTATGGAGAAGACCTGTGCAGCACTAGTGTGGGTAGCGCAAAAGCTTAAACACTATTTTCTTGCCCACGAGGTTAGGCTCATCTCTAGAATGGACCCCATTCGTTATCTGTTGGAAAAGCCGGTCCTTTCTAATCGGCTAGCTCGCTGGCAAAGTTTTCTCTCCCAGTTCGACATCACCTTCATCGTGCAGAAAGCAATCAAGGGGTATGCTATTGCCGAGCACCTGGCTCATTCTCCTATCCCTCGCACTGATTCCATTCAGGACGAATTCCCCGATGAACACCTGGCGGTGATCACTCATCTTCCTTTTTGGTCCCTTCACTTCGATGGTGCCCTTAATTCCCAGGGCAGCGGAGTCGGCGCCGTTCTCCTTACTCCAGAAGGGGTAACCATCCCCGTGGCATATCAACTCTCATTCCCCGCTACCAACAATATAGTCGAGTATGAGGCTCTCCTTGCCGGTCTGAAGCACGCCTACATCTTGGGCGCGCGATACCTAAACATCATAGGAGACTCCCAGCTGGTGCTGCGTCAAGTTTTGTCAACCTACCGCACCCGCGATCCTAAGCTCAAACCCTACCAGGATCTGGTCACGCTCTTGGCCAGGCAATTCAGGAAACTCGTCTATATTCACACTCCTCGCTCTCAGAATATCTTGGCCGACGCCCTTGCGTCGCTCGCCTCTTCTCTATCACTCCCCTGAGTCGCGCCACTGAGACTATTGTGGTCCAAAGGCTAGACGTTCCTTCCCTGCAAGATCCCTGGTTCAACAATCTTAGGATGTCCGTAGAGAAGAAAATAGAAAGGGAGGAAATAAAAGAGGTTTCATTAACTGAGCTCAAGGAGATCATTGAAGAGGAAGAATTGTCGTGGTTTTATGAGATCGAGCAATACTGCAAGGATGGTACATTTCCGGAAACAGCCAATGCTGAGCAGGGAAGAGCCATTAGAAGAGTCGCCGCCAGATACACGATCATCGCCGGTGAATTATACAGGCGGGCCCTGAATGGAGTTCTAATGAGGTGCCTAGATGACGAAGAAGCTTGGAAAGTCGTGGAAGCAGCCCACTCCTGCGATTGTGGAGGGCATGTGAACGGACAGGCCTTAGCAAAGAAGATTCTTAGGCAGGGCTATTACTGGCCAACCCTAGAAGAAGATTGCTCTACCTATGTCCGTAGGTGTCTTCAGTGCCAAATCCATGCCGACAAAATCCACGCCCCGGCCTCTTCTCTTCATCCTGTTACGGCTCCCTGGCCATTTTCTATGTGGGCCTTTGACATCATCGGACCCCTCGGTGATCCGAACTCTGCTGTTAAACAGAAATCCTTCATTCTGACAGCTACAGAATACTTCACTAAGTGGGCCGAAGCTGAAGCTTATGCAGAAATCAAAGCCACCACAGTATGCCGCTTCATCATGAAGAACATCATCTCGCGATTCGGGGTGCCAAGCAGCATCGTCACCGACAACGGGCCTCAATTCATCTCACAAGAACTCCAAGACCTCTGTAAGAAATTCAATATAGCTTTGCATCATTCATCACCATACTACCCCCAAGGTAATGGCCAGGCTGAGGCCACGAATAAGACACTTCTCAAAATTATCAAGAAAACATGCGAATCACATAAATTTGCTGATTGGGCCGACAAATTGATAGAAGCTCTATGGGCCTACCGCACCTCCGTCCGCACTCCCACAGGGCAGACTCCCTTTGCCCTCACCTATGGAATGGAAGCGGTACTCCCGTATGAAATTCTAATCCCTTCCCTAAGGGTGCAGCTGGATAATGAACTTAATCTCGACGAACATCGAGAGGCGTTGCTAGTCTAACTGGAACTCTTAGACGAGAAGAGGTTGAATGCGGCCAATCATGTTTCAGTATATCAAAAGCGTGTCTCGCGATATTTTCAAAAGAAGGTCATTGAGAGGAAATTTCAAGTGGGTAATATGGTTTTAAAACGCAAATTCGTCAGGTCAGCGGGCCCCAGGTCTAAGTTGCAACCCAACTGGGAAGGGCCCTTCGTAATCAAAGAAGCTTATCCAGGCAATGCGTATCGTCTAATTAACTCGGAGGGGGAGGAATTGCCAAACCCGTGGAATGGGCTGTATTTAAAGCATTTTCATCCATAAAAATAAAAAAAAACCAGTGAACGGCTCGATGGCAGGGCATACCCCACCAAATTGCGAAAAGAGGACCCAGGTCCAGCATCTCACACACTACACGACCCCGTGGTGCGGTATTCTCTCATGCTACCCGACACCGTTTCTCCTTTGGCCATGCTCGGGGAAGGTGGAAATCCTTGTATTTCCTCTCTCTCGGTTGAAGATAGGGGCAAGTGGTGAATAAGGGGGCGAGAACTGACCCAGATTCCCCGTCAAAAAAGGTCTCAAATAGGGGCAATCCGTTAGGACCTCACTCCGCAAAAGAAAAAAGAAGAGAAAGAAAAGGAAAGCAAAAAAAAAAGAAAAAGAAAAAAAAGGAGAAAAGAACAGGGGCAAAATCAAAAGATAAAGCCGAAAGTACAAAGCCCGAAGGATGCAACTAGGCATGGCAAGAGTGGCAGTACAGTTTCCCCGCGGGACGTTATGAGCCCGGTCGCATGCGTGCCTAGAGCGGGTGAAGGTTCGATAACGGATATAGAGCCCCGGCGCAACAGACCAGATTCCTTGAAAAAGGGGGGGGGTGTCCTGGAAAAGAACTGAAGCCCTAAAAACCTCTACACCTATCGTCGACTTCTCTACTCAATCTTTTTTACTTTCCCAAGGAATGAATCCCACCCCGGGTATGGCCTCAGCAGAGGCACCGTCGAGCAAAGTTGACTCCGATCACGGGCGGTCCCCCTTCCTGCACGCGCTGAGCCTTGGAATTCCGTAGCAAGACGAGAAGGTCCCTGTTATTGAGACCCGAGCTGGCTTCAAAACCCAAAAAAATTGAATATTTCAAAACCCAAAAAATCGAATATTTCAAAACCCAAAAAAATCAAATATTTCAAAACCAAAAAAAAAATCAAATATTTCAAAACCCAAAAAAATCAAATATTTCAAAATCCAACAAAAATCAAATATTCCAAAAAAGAAACCAAAAAAACTTACATGTTTCCCGCTTGCATTCATCTGCATTTCTCGCACTTTGATATTTGCCTATTTAATAAGGCTCACCCCCCTTGACCAAAAGTCAAGAAAGGGTCATCTCCTGACGTACTGCAGGCAAGGGGCTGAGCCTAAAATAGATTTAATCTGTTTCATGTTTTCATGTGTGCAGGGGCAGGTTGGAAGGGCAGTTGGCTCGGACCACATGAATATTCAATCCTCGCGTTGGCCTATGCAATCACATCACCTCATAATCATATTACAAAGCTCAAACTCAATCTCATCAAATCTTATTCATATCATATATCAAGCTGTCCGAATGTAAAATCCTATCCCATATCATCATAAAAACAAAAATCACTCAGTCCGCCGCTGGGCATCCCCGCGAGGACGTATCTCTCTCAACTCCCTAAGATAATCCTGTCTAGTCTATGGAGCCTCCTCGACCTCTGCTGGTAGGGTACGCACCCTACTCACGTCCCATATGATCAGCGCACTCCTGACCGCCTGCTCGTCCTCCTCTGTCCCGATCCTCCGTGCCTGTAGCATGGGAAGGTGGGGTAGCGTAGGTAGCACCGTCCGGGGTAGTCCAATCTGCAGGTAGCATCTGTGTGGGCTGTACATCGCTAAGGTAGTGTCGCTCACGAGCCTCAAGTCCAAGCCAGCTCTCCTCGGTAGCGTGATGGTGGTATCATGGAGGATGTCCGGGCGCATCACGAACCTATCCAGGGGCAGCCTGTTGATGTACGGGCGCCACTCGTCCCTGGTCTTCAGCTCAGCCGTCCTGCACTCAACCTGTGGAGAAAACCTGAAGGCGCCCCCTATAAAGTAAATGGGATGGCTCCCAGAAATCCTACTGACTGAGGTGATGTCCTCCCTCAGGATAATCTTCATCCTAACTCCCATCCAGCACTCCAATAGTATCATTGAACCAAAGAGAGGACCTCCTAAGGCTGCTGAAGTAAGACCCTCGTACAGGTAAGCTAAGACAGCCTGAGAGATGGAAAACCCCTGCCAAAGGCCGCTGATGGTGCTGAGTAAAGGAGTCTCTAGGACATGGTCGGCTGAAGGGAAAAGGATGGCCCCGCATAGGCAGATGGTCGCAGCTTTGGCTATGGCTTCAACCCACCCGCACTTATTCCGGCAATGCTCCACTACCCACTGGCTCAGAGGAAGGAGGTGGATGTGGCGAGGGCCTACAAAGGTACGAACATCCCCGCTATCAGGTATGAACCCCCCTAGGATGAGTTTTGGGTCTATAGGGGCAACGGTATGGCATATCAAGTCTTCCTCCCCCACCTGGGACCTAGGGAGCCCGAAGTATGTCTCTACCTCCTCTAGCAAGATAGTGGCCTCGAAAGATGGGAAGATAAAAGTGTGAGTCTGAGGGTGCCAAATCTCCATCAGAGCAGAGATACTATGCCACTCTAAAGAAAGTTTGGGGTAATTCTGACCTAGTACTAAGAGGGAGTGTAGGTGCCAGGATTTCAGAAGATGAGTCACCCCGAGGGGCAATGCACGGACCATGGGAGCCACCCACTTTAAACTAGAAAAGCGTCTCGGGCCAGGAAGAAGCTGAAAAGAAGGAGAAAGTAAGGGGTGTAAAGAGATATAAGAGGAAATTGAAAGATGGATTCTAAGCATATTCTGATCAAACTTACCTCTCTCATAGGGGTGGTGCTGAGATGTCGAGGAATCAAGCTTAGCCGTTGAATCGCTTCCCGCTCCTTTCTAGCCGGCCGCGGTCCTTCAAACAACGCGCCCTCCGTAGGACTTCCATCATAAGCCCTCTTCATGTTGAGATCACGAGAATCAAAGGTTTTTGGCTTCAGGAAAGGGAGGATGAGTGAGCTGAGGGTTCAGGCCTCCCTACTACTTATAGGGTTCATTAGGGAGCCTAAACATCTTAGGATTAGGCTTAGATAAGCCTAGGACGGGTTTAGATAGGGTTCTGATAGGTACAAAGCGCCTTGCCCTCGGGCTGGGGACTCTCCAGGGAGTCCCCTTTCGGGCAAATAGGATGTTGGATTGGACGGTCTTACGATATACCGTCCATACCATATACGGCCCATCATCAACCGTTCTTCTCTCCAAGGAAGCCCGAGCCCGGTGATTTGTGCGGCCCGAAATCCGCCGTTCCACCATTCATACGGTTTACATGGAACCGTCCCAATAAATTTAAGCGGCCCTTAGAGAACCGCTCTTATCTGTGAACGGCTAGGGGAGAACCGTTCATGTGCTCTGCCCCCTAATTAACCTGCTCACTCATGTCTCAATCATTTAGCGCTCTCATCTCACTCAAGTCGGCGTGAGCGCTCTCATCTCACTCAAGTCGACGTGTGCGTCACTCATCGCACTCAAGTCAGCGTGTGCGTCTCTCATCTCACTCAAGTCGGCGTGTGCGTCTCTCATCTCACTCAAGTCGGCGTGTGCGTCGCTCATCTCTCTCAGGCTAAGCGCGCTCCTCAAACTCATTTTGCCCACTCATACATACATTCATCCACAAAACAAACGAAAAACAAAGGCATGCATATCACTAATCATGTCACATCATGTACAAAGATGGGCCCAGTACAACCAGTCAAGCAGCTCCCTCTCCCTGGCCCCCGTCGCTGTCTCCACCGCCCTCATGCCTCTTTGGGGGAGGCATCGCTGAGGTCGCCTCGTCACGCCGTCGCCGGCGCCGCTCCTCCTCCTCGTTCCTCCGATGGCCGGAGGAACCAGTGAAGTAACTCCTCACGGAGCCGTGGGTGCCGTGGCTGCCACTCGCAGTCGCCCTGCTGCGCTCTCGACTCGCCTCCTTCAGACCCTCCACCTTGCCCTCCAACCAGGCAACCTGTAGATGGGCCTGCTCTGCCTCACTCCTTTAACGCTCTGCCTCTGCCCGATAACGGTCCGCCTCGGTAGCACCAGCTCGTAGTCGCTCTAGCTCGGCCCGGAGGAGTGCCGTCTCCACTGCGTCTGTCGGTCGGCTCCGCGCAGCCTCTTCTCGCACCCGGGCTACCTCCTCCAGAGCCGCCACCCGGCCCCGCTCCAGCTCCGCCTGGAGGCGGGTCAGCTCGGACGTCTGCATCCACATATCACTATCAGTTGGTCACATTTCATACATTTCATAAGCATAAATAAGCAGGAGGAAGTATAGAGATTTGTGTACCCTCTCCACGAGTGCCACCTCGGCCGCTTTGGCCCGCTCTACCATCCGAGTAAAGTCCGCATCCCGATCGGCTCGGTCTGCTGGGGTCTGGACGGAGGAGGAAGAAGGAGCGTCTGGTCCCGCCCTCTGAACACCCTCGGCGCGCTGCATCCAAATACTCCAGGCCAGTTATAGGCATAAGCATAATCATATAGAACTACATAATTTAAAAAGTCTAAGGTTTAGGAAACTCACCAGTAGGGCCAGGGCCTGTCGGGCCTCGTCTCTCTCCCGGATGGTGGAGTGCAGGAGTCCCTGCAACTCTGCCACCCGTCCTGCAGGGTCAACCTACATGTAAAAGTCTTTGTTAGTGCATCATATAAGAATCATAAGCATGATAGACAAGTTTAAGTTTAGAAGTCGTACCGGTCGGTGGGCGCCTCGGAACACCTGGTCCCGGTAGTGTCGTGCGTACGCAGTATAGTACGCACTGTCGCTATCTGCCCGGGCGGCCACCACTCGCCCTCGTGCAGCCCAATCGGCAACTTGCTCAGCGTTCCTTGCTGTCCAGTCATACGCCTCGCGGAGTCCCCGGGTCGTCCTCGACACCCGTTCCCCCGCCTTCTCGGGCGTAGGGAACTCAACAGCCGGCTGGGGGACCCCGATGGTCCTCATCACCAACCTAAAGTGCAGTGGCTCCACCACATTCATGCAGTGAAGCCACACGTCCCGGCCAGAGAAGGCCAAGGCCTCGGTCACCCACGGCTGGCCCTCCGGGCTCTCCTCTGTGTAAGGAGTCCACCGTACCTGCAAGGAATAGGAAACTACATCAGCATCATTATAATCATGGAAGAATAGCATGCATTTAAAGAGTCTGAGTCTAGAAGCGTACCGAGGCGTACGGTACAGTGTCCAGGTCGTCCTGCAGCTCCCGGACCTGCCTCCTCAAGGCCATCATTTCTCGGGGTGCTGTCCACCTCCGCGCGATCGGCAGGAGCCCAGGGCGGGTCTCCTCGCCTCTCCCCAACCCGCGTAGGGGCACGTAGGCCCACACCTGTACCACAAGTCGTGTCAGCATTTAGTAAGCATATAGAATTGCATAATTAAGACTAGAGAAGAGAGTCGCGCCTGGAGTAAGGGGGAGAAGCCCCCAAGCATCGTCCGACGCGCCGTCGAACTGAGAGTGTCAAAGAGGAAGGCGAGGACCGCCGCTCCCCAAGCATAGTCACCTACATGCTCAAGCTCCTGGAGGAAAGGGAGGAAGCGACAGCTCATAACGTCCGCCCGAGTGGAGAAGAGAAGCCGCCCGAACATCAGCATCAGAAACCATCTCAGCACTCTGTCCGCCTCAGGTCCCGGCACCGCTGCGACCCTCGGTCTCGCCAGCCCCACGAGCCGCTCCAAGTGCTCCTCTGGTCGCTCGCCCACTGCAACGCCAGCTCGTCGAAGACCCAGGCTGTCCTGGAGAGCAGCCCGGGGAAGGAGGGTCGACTGCCTCTCGGGGCGCCACAGCTGTAGGCCGAGCAGCTCCCGAGCCATCCCCCGGTAGTCAGGAAAAGTAGTCCCACTGACCGGTGACCCGTGCACGCGTAGGCCAGTAAGCCTGGCCACGTCCTCCAATGTAGGGACCATGTGCCCCCACGGGAATAAGAACGTCCGACTCACTGGATCCCAGCGGTCGTGCAGGGCATAGAGTAGAGCTGCGTCAAAGCGACACACCTCGATACTCAGGAAGGGGGCGAACCCCATGGCAGTCAACCGCTCCCTCTGGAAGTCCGGCAGTGCGAGGTACACTGCCCGAACCTGCAGCCAGAAGGTACGGGTCCTACGCTTCCCCTGCATTCGCCCATCTCACTTACATTAGTCATTTAGTGTCACATTTGTCTCATATAAATAAAATGCTCAAAGTCCAATTATTGATTTGAAGAACGGTTAGTCACGAACCGCTCTATATATGAGCGGCCTCCCTCAAACCGTTCTGTTTCTCAGGTCCCCCCATTTGAACGGGCTATCCCTAGCCGTTTCTATCTTGGACGGATTACCCGGAACCGTCTGTTTGCCCGTCTTCCTAAGGAGTGACGGCCCACCTTTGGCCATATTGTTTTGGTGACGGTCCTGTAAGGACCGTATTGTTTTGCTTGGTTACATGATTGCACGGACCTATATGGTCCGTCTACCGTTTGAACGGTGAAAACCTCACCATATTGTGGTTTTGGTGCCCCGTTGGCTGTGTGAGTGTGAACGGCGCTCCCTGCACCGTGTTTAATTGAGGCGGTCCTTTGGGGACCGCATTGTTTTCCGTACGATTTCTGTTAAACCGTTTTACCGTCGTCGTCCCCGACGACGGTGAAAGCCCCCCGGCCGGCTGGGAGACCTCCGTGGTCCCTAAACCGACCCCCCTAGGCCCCTCTAAACCCCTAAAACTAGCATGCATGGAACAAAATGAAAAGAAATGGGAGGAAAGGTGGGGGGAACCTACCTCGGGATCGCGGGGTTTCTTGGCCGCCCCCGCGGGCGGTGGTCCTCCGGCCACCTCCTCCTCGCCGGCGAGGGCTTCTTCGTCAGCAGCGACGATGGCAAGCTCTTCCATGGTCACCCCAGGCGTTTCTCCTTCTTCCTCCGGCGGTGGCGGTTGCTCCGGCGGCGACGAGCCCTCACCGGCGGCCGACGGTCTGGCCGCCTGGTGCTTCGTCCGGGCCATCAAGTAGGCTGGGGGAAGGTTGAGAGAGGGAGGGAGGTTGAGAAGAGAGAGTGAGAGAGGGTGAGTGAGGGCATTTTTCGCCCCTTCGTTCCTTCCACCGTCGGTTACGGTGGAGGGAAACGAGGGGGTTTCTTTTTTTTCGAGGTTGCAGAGAAGAACGGTCTATCGTTAGACCGTTCATTGTGTGAACGGTTCTTATATGACCGTAGGTATCTCTTGACTGTTAATTGCAAGTCGGTTGGAATTCTATGCTTGAGCGGTTCTCTTGGAGCCGTTCTTATTATAAACGGTGCCGTACCAGCCGTTCGTCACTGGCAACCGGCCCTGTAAGATTTGTTCGAAGGTCAGGTAAGAACGGCTAACATAGAGCCGTTTGGAATATTGCATGGTTGAGATGAGGCCGTATATCTGGTTGGTCTATTTTGAATATTGAATATTTTCTTTGGAAATACATATCTTAACCATCTTATGCAGCATCAGTTCAGTCTGTCTCGCCATTTCACCTGCACAGGTAAGTCAGGTATGGTCTTCTATCCCTAAATCCCTTATTGCATTATTATATGGTATTATATTATACTATTTCGAGAGCCGGCAGGTTTCTTATGTGTCCCAGGATCTGATGTTCCCCTTCAACAAAAACAATGATGATCCAGGCTCATATACCTAACCTTCGGATAAGCCGTTAAGTTGGGATATCACGAGGAGGACGGTTCTATCCGCACGCTGTGGTTGCAGACGGTATCTTGACTTTGATATTCCCAGCTTAATAATACTACTCTCGAATATTTTATATTTTTATCTTTCTTCGCATTCGTTTTAACGATTTCTTTTATTTTTAGCCGAGCATGCATCATGCGCATCCTTTTGAGCTTTCATGCCCCATAGTCTGCTTAAGAAATGTCCCGTCGAGTGATGGTCAGCTGTGTGTCCCAATGCTTGAGTAAGGTGAACTAATTCCATTCCGAATTCGAAGGTTTTCTTTGGTCGGTTCGTTGGGGTCGGTTGACTAAAAGATCCCCGTCTGGAGCTTTAGCATCTTTTTCTTTTGTGGCCCCCTCATTGGACCGCGGGATTGTGTCCCCCATGAGGTTGGTCTTGTCGGTTGATTTCGTTTAGTTTAGTCCCTCCAGATTGGCGTCGCCTTTTGGTCAATTACTCGTAACGTTCGGTCCAGGATTTTTCGAAAGATTCTCACCGCTTGTTGGTAGAAACGGGTGTCGTTTTACCTTAACGCCCGCTTTTTCGGTCCACTCCGTTGCATTTCCGCTCCACCTCCATGTTCCATATCACCTCCGCTTCACCTCCGCTCGCTCCCCTGCAAAGAGGGCGTTAAGGAGGGGCATCTGTTGACACCCGTTTTATACCGATAATTCGAACCGTTTCTCTTACTTCCATTAGTTGATGCCTCGAGTTGTTCATCATTCACTGGGCCATTTTGTGGCATGACTCGGGCTCGTTTTATGGGTCGTCTCCCTCCTTGGTGCAATTCGTGGTGATTCGGGGCTTAATGGGCCTTGGCTTTGGTCAATTGAACGTATTTTACGAGAATCAAGTGCCTAAGGGCATGAACGGCTTCACATCAGCCGTTCAGAAGATGGGCGGTTGAATATGGACCGTTCATGTATTTTGGCTAATTTCTGAGGATTTTCTGAATATCCACCGACAGGCTTTTGTGCGGTGTGATTAGAACCGTTCAATCTCATGAACGGGCCTATTCCAACCGCCTATATCTCAGAGTCCTACGCGCGCCCAGCTTCTTAGATAATTATCCAAATGATTCGAATTATCACCGACAGGCTTAAACGGTGGTCTTCGTGCCGCCCTAAACTAAAACGGTCTCCATACAACCGTTCATATGTTCAGGGTCCCACGGCGGACGTTTCGGCCAGTTCGAGAGATAGTTGGGATAATATTCTGATTATTCAAATTTCCGCCGACAGGATGGACGGTCCGAATTAGACCGCCCACAACTTGTGCGGTCTATCGTAAGACCGTTCAAGCCGTCGGCTGTTGATTTTCAACCGATTTTATCCCATTTATCTCATGATTTTATCCTCAACTTATTTTGATGATTTCTCCGCGGATAATCAACCATTTTCGATGCCGTTTCGTGTGGATGGAAGATTATAATATTATCTACGAATTATCTTTTGTGAGTTCGACCTAAAAATATCAAAAAACCCCAATTTCGAGGCTAGCCCTCCAGGCTCTATAAATAGACCCTATGGCCGGACGTCGAAAGGGGGGAGAGATTTTGGTCGACGGCGAAGCTCTGCCACATTTTTGAGCGACCTAGCACCAAGGAGGGAGGCTCTCTACGTCCGCACGAGCCTCCGGTCAAGGGAGTAGCCCAATCTTCGTAGTCTTTCGTTCCGTAGCTTTTGCCGTTTTCCTTCATTGCATGCATTGTTTCTCACTCGCGTACCCCCTCTTCATTATCATGCACACAATCATCCCGTTTTTTGTCACCCTAGGGGTTTAAAACCCCCCAGGTATTCCCCTCTTCATTTGTTTATGCTTAATTCTTCTCGTTTGAATGCATACTACATTATTTAGGTCTAATCTGGGTGTCTCTTCTGTGTTTCTACATTGTTTCGCAGGTCAGCACTTAATCAGCACGAGGCCCATCCCCTCTGGCCGGCCGGAGAGGGTGGAGGTCGAGCCCTTCTCAACTTGCTGAGTGAAGGTACTGAGCGGTTATCCTCCGACCGTTCAACGGTACGCGCGGTGCATCAACGACCGTTCTTCCCTGGAACGCGGTCCCTCTAGCGCCGTCCATCTCACTGCAGCAGTTCCTCCCGCGTCCCTCACAGCGTCCTGGGGCGGTCTATCGTAAGACCGCTCAACATAGTGCGGTTCTAAGGGAGCCTTTCATTCCTCAGCGCTGCACTAAGGCGAGTGTCTCCCATTTTCCAAGGTACAGCGCGCCTATCGCGTACGGCATCTTGGTGGCGATCACGGTACTTTGCTTCATTCCCTGTCTTCTCTTCTTTCCCTCATTTGTCTCATGCACTTGACGCACTTTGACCCTTAGTGAAAGGGAGAGAGGAGAGAAATATATATCTACACTCATGAGGACCCAGGAGGCTAGGGAGGAGAGGTCGCATCTCCCCAGAAAGAGCACCCCTCGCGGAGATGCCTCCCAGTAAATCACTGGAGGCCGTTTTACCCTCCGAGGGCGGCGGCTCATCCGCAACCAGTCAGGAGGACCATCGCATGCCCCTCCCCTGGAGCAGGAAGTCTTCTCCACCCCGATGAGGAAGAAGCCTGGAGCACACCGACCTTTCGCGGATACTGAGGCCCCCGAGGAGTGCCGGGACAACATGCAAGTCCCTCGGGTCAACGACAGCCAGAGCTGTCTCTCCAGCTACGAGACTTTGAGAGGCATTTCGCAGAGCAAGAGCGCGCCCTCTGCGCCTTGCAGAAGACCTTTCCTATGGAAGACGGGGAGCGATCCTCGTTCTCTGATTATATCTTGAAGGCCGAGATTTCCCCCAGGATCTCACTTCCGACCTTCAAATCGTATGACGGCCAGTGAGACCCGGCCGACCATTACGACAGTTTTGACGCCCTGATGACCTTGCATGGGGCGTTTGACGTGATTAAGTTTCGGTCGTTTGTGACCACTCTGGTTCAGGGCACTCAGGCATGGTTCAGAGCCCTCGCCCTCGGCAGCATCCACAACTTCAAGTAATTCGAGCGAGTGTTCAAGGAAATCTTCGTCGGCAGCGGTCCTCCATGGTCAGTGGCCGGATTACTGGCCCTCAAGTAGGAATAGGGGGAGAAGTTGAGGGCTTATATCATCCGATTTAAATTGGAAGCCCTGCGCATCGCCCGCCTGGATGTTACCTCGGCCATCACTGCGCTAATTGGGGGCACCCGCGATGAGAACCTACGGCGCGAGCTAGTGCTGCATCCTCCCACCTCCCTCGCCGAGCTAATGACCCTGGCCCTGCGCCATGCAGAGTGCGAGGAAGTCCTCAGCGCTTGTCGAGGCACGATAGGATCAGGTCGGGAGGGGGATAAGAAGCGATCGTCCGAGCAAGGGACGGGTCAAGGAAAAAGGCGGAACCAGGACGGAGACCGTAAAGAGCCGTCCCGAAAGTATGAGCGGTATACCCCTCTTACCGCTCCCGTCTACAAAATCTACGAAGACATCAAAGGCTCGGGTCTCCTCCACCCGCCCGAGCCTATGAAGGCCAAGCACCGCAATCACCGTAAGAATTGTCTGTTCCACAGCGATCACGGGCATCACACCAGCGATTACCATCAACTTCAAGATGAGATCGAGCGCCTCGTCCGCCAGGGACACCTATCCCGATTCATGTCCGGGCAGACGGAAGATCGAGGTGCCCCCGAGGAAATCGACAATGTTCCTCGGGGAGTTCACATCAACGTCATCGCTGGCGACACGGCATCAGGAGAAGACAGCAGCCGAGGAAGAAAGCGTCATGCCGAGCGGGCGAGCCGAGCCTCTATTGAGCCCCCTAAGGCCCCGCAGGCGAGCAAACCGTAGGCCCTGGTATTCTCCGACCAGGACCTGGAAGGGTTAACCACCCCGCATGATGACGCTCTCGTTGTATCGGCTATGATAAACCATTGTAACGTAGATAGGATCTTAGTTGACAATGGTAGTGCCCCTTATGTATTATCCTATGAATGTTTTCTCAAGATGGGAGAGAATCAATCTAAACTCCGCCCGATCCGAACCTCCCTTTGTGGGTTCAATGGCTAGGCAACTTATCCCGAGAGAGCCCTGAGCCTGCCAGTTACTATCGGCACCCCGCCCAAAACCATTACGGTTATGGTGGACTTCATCGTGATTAAAGGGATGACGACCTATAACGCCATCTTCGGCCGAGATATCCTCAGCCGAATGAAAGCGGTGCCCTCTACCTTTCACCAAAAAATGAAGTTCCCCACCAAGCATGGCGTGGGGGAGGTCCGGGGTAACCAGACATTGGCTAGAGGGTGCTATATAATCTCGGTCGAAGCCACGAGGCCAGAAGGGAAAAACAAAGGAGTAAAGGGAGCTGAGGAGGGACCAGTAACATATGAGCCTGGCGGCGAGTTGCTAATGGTCTTCCTCAACGGTGACCCAACTCTAGGAGTCAAGATCAGAGCCGATCTATCACTTGAGGAACAAGAAAAATATAAAGATTTCCTTACCCAGTACATCCAAGTCTTTGCATGGTCGGACGAGCATCTTCCCAGGATCCGGGAGACATGGTGACTCACAAGCTCAACCTCGACCCAACGGTGAAACATGTCCAGCAATGCAGAAGAAAGCACGCCCCGGACAAGCAAGCGGTCATCAAAGAGCAAGTCATCAAGGGACAAAAGACTGGCCTCTTTCGTCCGGTCATGTACCCTACATGGCTCGCCAACGTCGTCCTGGTAGCGAAGGCTTCGGGGAAATGGTGAATGTGCGTAGACTTCACCGATCTCAACAAGGCTACCCCAAAGGATTGCAACCTGAAGTTCCACGATCAATGACACCCAAGAGGGGGGTGAATTGGGTGTTTACAAATTTTAAGAAAAGTTTTGACCTTTTTAAGGAATGTGATACACTGCTAATCAAGAGGTTCAAAACAATTTTATTCACAAGTTGGATTTATCAAACTTTATTTGAAGATGATGTAGATTTTGCAAGATATACGTGGATAAATCCGGATCAACAAATTACACTAACACTCCGTAGAATGGAGGTAGAAGAAAAGGACCAAACCACACAAATCAAAACACAATGCACAACAGTTTTTACGGTGGTTCAGATGCAACGTCGGCAATCCTACATCCACCCCTCACCAAACCCGGTTAGGCTTCACTCAGGGATAAATCCCCAAACAGAGATGACGCTCCAAACACACACGCAGGACGATGCCTGCCCACACACACGGGGACACGCCCTACATACACACACATACACACACACGGAGATGAGGTCTCCAACATGATCCGACAACCGGATCAACAACACACACAAACGCTGCGACAGATGCAGCACTCCTCACACTAGAACGATCGGATTTAGATAGATCCACACACACACACGTAGATCTAGGAAGACCTACGCATACACACGAATGAAACATGATAACCACACATGACCACGGATCCAAAACGATCCACACACACATGAGTGTTTACAGTTTATAAGGAACATAAATATAAAACCCAAAACACAAAGACCATGAGGCACAGTTTAGAAAACTCCTGATTTGGCTTCCACTGAGTGTATGTTGCTAATCTTTGAGTGATGCTTCCTTCTTCACTTGAATAGCTTTAGATGAAGCTTGAAGATCTTGAGAAGGGATGAAGAGATCTTTCCACGAAGTACTGTTCACGGCTATAGTAGCAGCTCCTTCTTCCTTGGACAGCTCGTTTGATCTTCCTTGAGAGCCTTGCTTGCTTCTACACTTTCTTGGAAGTTGCTGGCTTCAGATATGAGCTTAAATCACCTTGGAGATGGATGATGAACTTTCTACACGAGGTACTGTTCGCGGAGCTACAGTACCCTCTTCTTCCTCCTTGGATAGCCTCCCCTTGGATCTCTTGTGATTGTTAGGGTTTATGACCCTTTAGGTTAGTTTTATACCTCTTGGATGGTCAAGAGACATGCCCCAGACCAGATCCACGAATCATGGCTTAATTGGGTCATTGGGATTAAACAAATGGGAAGAAAGACGTCTCCACGTGCTTGAAACACAAAGTCAAACAAGGCTGTGTCGGGGCTGGCGGTCGACCGGTAGCATGGGGCGGTCGACCGGAATTTTGCAGTCAGATGGCATTTCATTTCTGGAAAAACCGATCGACCAGACGCCCAGGAGCGGTCGACCGAAATCTGGTTTTTCCAGATTTTCAGTAGTTTGGTCTTCTTAACCCCATTGCAACCCATTCAAGTCTGAGACAAAAAAATCATTTGATGTTGTAGGGTTTATACAAGGGATCTAACCTTCAAAACCATAGGAGGAATGATTAGAACTCTAGTTCAATAACCCATATGATAAATGCATGAAGTACATTCATGAAAAGCACATGAGCAAGGAGCACATGAAATGTTTGAACACTTGTTCATCAAATTGATTGATCAAAGTTAAATCAATACATCCACCAACAAACAAATCCACATGTTCAAGCATAGAGAACCTTTTCACATTAGATCAAATCAACTTCCCATGAAGGTAAGTCGGCTTTACTTGCTTTAACAGAATTGAGAATTCCATAGCCTTACCAAGGGTCCTTGAAGAGTGTAGACATGATTTATCACTTGTTTTAGATTGTAGATAGCAAGGTGCTTATCCACACGTTTTTACTTTCCAGGCAATCGTCATGATGTTTGATCTTGCAATCAAGATAGATAAGGTTTAATACCATGCTTGTTCACATTAAAGAGACTATGAAACCTCTTGCCTCTTGTTCTTGTTCACATTAAAGAGATTATGAAACATCTTGGAAAACCAACTCAATCAACTAAGGATCAAGACCATGTAACCATTGCCATTTGCCATCTCAACCATACATAAACAACAAGAGCACACAGACTCTTGATTATCACACAGTCAAGTAGTATCATGAACATAAGGTTTAGTTCTCATCAAACTGTAAAGTTTAGTTATCATCAAAAATATATGCAAGCCATATACAACACTACCTGCTGCCGAGCATCGATCAACTAGTCGACTCAACCTCTGGCAACGAACTGCTCAGCTTCCTGGATGCCTACTCCGGTTACCATCAGATCAGGATGGACCCGGAGGACATCGAGAAGACTACCTTCATCATTGACTTCGGCGTACACTGCTACACCTGAATGCCGTTCGGGTTGAAGAACGCTGGAGCAACATATCAGAGACTGATCAACCACATCTTCGAGGTACAACTTGGTCGGAACGTCGTGGCCTACATTGACGATATGCTCGTCAAAACACCGAAGGCCGAAGACCATCTTACTGACTTTGCCGAGACCTTCGACACCCTCCTGAGATGCAACATGAAGCTCAATTCTGCTAAATGTGCCTTCGGAGTCAGATTCAGGAAGTTCCTAGGCTTCCTGGTAACTCAGTGTGGGATCGAGGCCAATACCGACAAGGTTCAGGCCATCCTGAACATGTGGCCACCCACCTACATCAAGGACGTCCAACGCCTTAAGGGGCGCATTGCTGCGCTCAACCGCTTCCTGTCCCGAGCGACCGAACGATGCTTACCCTTCTTCAAATTATTGAGGGGACCCAAAATGGCATCTGCTACATTCGCCTGGGATGAGGAATGTCAGAAGGTATTCACCGAACTCAAAGAATTCTTGGCCTCGCCCCCGGTACTGTCCAAGCCGGTCTCGGGCGCAGCTCTACACCTTTACCTCTCGGCGACCCCTTCCACAGTGAGCTCGATCCTGGTCAGGAACGACGTGGGGGTCGAGAGAATGATTTACTATACCAGCAGGGTGCTTAATGAGGCTGAAAGAAGGTACCTCACAACCGAGAAACTCGTGCTAGCGTTGGTTACCTCAGCCAAGCACCTCCGACCCTATTTTCAAGGGCACTCCATCGTCGTATTGACCGACGAACCCCTAAAGAAGATTCTCTTTCACTCTGAAGCCTCGGGACGCCTTGTCAAGTGGGCCATCATGCTCGGGGCCTATGATATTTTGTATAGCCCCCGCTCGGCCATCAAAGGACAGGCCCTCGTAGACTTCATTACCAAAAGCATGGTTCCGATTGAGGAGGTACCTCCACCGGCACCCGGGCCCACCTGGGACCTGTTCGTTGACGGGT
The DNA here is from genome assembly GCA_022559845.1 of Amorphophallus konjac. Lineage (NCBI taxonomy): Eukaryota > Viridiplantae > Streptophyta > Magnoliopsida > Alismatales > Araceae > Amorphophallus > Amorphophallus konjac. The sequence goes on from CM040127.1 coordinate 241,637,548, forward strand.
CCTCCAACTCGGTCGGTAGCGGTGCCGGTATCCTTCTCAAGTCTCCCGAAGGAGCAGAGGTGCCGTACGCCTTGAAATTCAACTTTCAGGCGTCCAACAATGCCTCCGAGTATGAAGATGTTATCTCGGGGGCCAAGATGGCTCGACGACTGGGGGCCGAGCGAGTCAGGATCCACACCGACTCCCAATTGGTCGCTAGCTAGGTTAACAGTGATTACGAAGCTCAGGAAGGACAAATGATCAAGTACCTCCAGGTGGTCAAGAGGATGGCCCGACTTTTCGAGAGCTTTGTGGTAGTCCGGATAGCCAGGGAGGAAAACTCCCGAGCGGACGCCCTCTCTCGCCTGGCCTCCTCCCTCAACCCCAAAGGTACTCGGACGGTCTTCCTCGGAGAGCTCGAACGACCGAGCATCGAGTCCGAGCTTATGACCGTTGACCCAGCACCCTCGAGCGACTGGCAGACCTCATACATATCCTGGCTCCAGGATTCTCAAGAGCCTCCCGACCCCCGGGAAGCTCAGAAACTCAAGTACCAAGCTTGGCGTTTCGTCATGCTGGACGATGCCTTGTACCACAGATCTTTCTCCGATCCCCTCCTCAAGTGCATCGGCGTCGACAAAGCCAACCGAGCGGTTCAAGAAGTACACGAAGGCATTTGCGGCGCGCACCAAAGAGGAAGATTGCTTGCCAGGATCTTGCTTCGGCAAGGCTACTAGTGGCCCACTCTCCGGCGCGACTGCAAGACCGACGTACAGAAGTGCGAACAATGTCAGTGCTTTGACCATCTGATCCACCAACCCGCCGCGGAGCTCATCACCCTAGCCGAGCCGTACCCCTTTGCTCGGTGGGGGATCGATATTTTGGGACCATTCCCCACGGCCCAAGCTCAGAAGAAGTATGTCATCGTTGCCATTGACTATTTTACCAAATGGATCGAGGCCGAGGCCACCACTAGGATCACCGAGTCAGTCGTGTGGAGTTTCGTTTGGAAGTCGATCATTTGTCGCTACGGTGTCCCCCGAGTGATCGTGAGCGATAATGGTCAGCAATTTGATTCTCATTACTTCAGAGACAGATGTGTCAACCTAAACATTTGCAACCACTTCACTTTGGTAGCCCACCCTCAGGCTAACGGACTAGTCAAGAATGCCAACAAAACTATCTTGAAAGGCATCAAAACCAGGCTCGACAAGGCCAAGGGAAGCTGGCTCGAGGAATTACCGAGCACACTATGGTCACATCGAACTACTACGAGAACGGCTACTGGTGAAAAACCTTTCTAGCTGGTGTATGGCACACAGGCCGTGATTCCATTGGAGGTCGGTAATCCTTCTCTCCGAGTCGTCCACTTCAAATTTGAGGTGAATGAGCAGAAACTGCTAGAAAACCTCAACCTGGCGGATGAGATCCGAGAGATTGCAAATATCCGAGCAATGGAATACCAACGGCGCGTCACTCGATACTACAACTCCAGAGTCTGAGACAGGCATTTCCAACCAGGGGACTTCGTCCTAAGAAAGGTCGAAGACTCTCGACCACTGGAAGCGGCGGGGAAGCTAGCGCCTAACTGGGAAGGACCCTACCGAGTGGTCGAGACGCTTGGGAAAGGGGCGTATCGATTGTCCACCATGGAAGGAGCACTCGTCCCTCGGACATGGAATGTGACAACCCTTTGAAAGTTCTACTTTTGAACATCTGGCAAGCATGCACATGTAAGGAACGTGGAATAAACGCCATTCCTCTCTTTTCATTACACTCTGGTGTACATCAAGTAGGCCGCAACCAATACAATACAGTTCAGCAAAAAGAAAAATGACATCCATTGGTACTATGACACGAGCAGAACACTCGGCCAACTCGGTAAGCACTCCTGCGTCCAGCCACTGACTCTGCCTAGTGCGGAAACTGGCTCGGATAAAGGATATCCTACCCCGTTGGTTTGAGAAGCTCGAAGGAAAGGTGCTGGTGAGGACACCCGAGCTAGAGATCGGCGTGTTACAGTAGAGCGACATTTCAGATCATGTAGCACTATTCGGGACTCGCAGGCTTCTTTGTGGCTTGGACATGACTTGGAGATCTAGTCTGGAGCTTAAGAGTTTTTATTCTCTTCATTATGGATTGTTTGTAGGCCAAATTGAGGCCAATTAGACTCCATTTGGACTTCATTTGAGCTGTGTAGGCTAATAGAGAGGCTAGTGGGCCACCTTAGCTCACACTTCTGAGCCCATTTCGGCTGGGGGCCTAGGGGTGAGCCCACACTGGGCCATTCCTCTCTCCTCTACCCAGGCCCATTGTCCTTGGATCCATTAGGGTTTGGAGAAGGAGGGTGCGCCCCACCTCCCCACCTCTCAAGGAGGTGTGCGCGCCCACCTCTCCTATTTTTTTAGGAGAGGAATTTGTTCCCTCCATCTCCCTTGCCTAATATGTAGGAAGTTTGAAATTTGAATTGCTTTTTTTAAGGATTTATTTAGGATAGTAATTAAGTTTCCCCCTTCCCTAAATATAATGTAATTCTCTTTTGGAAAAGAATCAATCAACGAATGAAGAATTAATTTGGAGAAAACCAAGTGTTGGCCGCGGCCTCCCTCCCCACCTTCCCAAGAGGGTGCGACTCCCTCTACCTCTCTCCCTCTTCCCCTCCCTCTAGGGTGCGACGCCCTAGCCCCTTTCCCTTGCAGGTTCATGGCTTCCCTATCTTCTGGAGGCGCCCTCCCCATCATCTTCTCAAGCCCGGAGCCATGGACCAAAGGTTGGCCACAAGCATGGAGGAGATGAACCATGATGTCCTGCGCCCATATCTGGTTGTCTGCCTGCTGAATTGAGTCCGGAAGAACATGTTGGCACGCCCCGTTCCCGTCTTCATATCCCATCATTCTCTTCTAATATTTTCTTCATCCTCCGGTTCCCCACGTTCCCTGAAAATACCATACCATAATTCGTCTTGTGGAGAAAGTTCTCTTCAGAGCCCTTTTTCATGCGCAGGCTGTCTCTGTGCAGACCTGTAGAAACCAGAACCCTGAAGATCATATTGGTACGCCTTCTTCCAGACCTTGGATCCCCCTCATCTCTTCACAACTTTTCTTCCCCTACCTGTCCCCTACCTCTCCTGAAAATCCTGCTTCAAAAATCACTCTGTCCAAAAACTTCCCTTTAGATCCCTTTTAGCCGCGGAGACTACTCCTGTGCAGTCTTGCCGCGATAGTGCCAAAACCACTCCAAAGGGACAATCCCCAAATCACCTTTGAATGATCTGAAATATTGAGCACTGCTTATACACATCCAAAACCTCCCCACATAAATTTCCTGGAATTTCAAGAGCCCTTTCCCCCTGCCTACCGAGTCCACCTTCATAGCCCTCAGTTCTGACTGCACTGAATTGCAGAACTGAGCACCACCTATTTTCACTTCCCACGCCCAAAACCACCACTACATGCCACCCTGCGCTGCTATCCAATCACCCCACGACCCTCACCTATCCACCAGAGAAAACCCCGCCCCATTTGCCACCCGGAAGCCCTGGTGCCAGCCCATTCTCCCCCCCCCCCCTGTCCGGCTGCCTGCCGACAGTCCAGAAGTGCAGGGCCTGATCCAAAAATTTGTCACGGTCTCCACAGTGTTCGGTTGTAGTTCTCCTTCCAGGGGCGTCCCTGGGACATTCCCACTAACGTCCACGCCAAGTTTCGTGACCAACGGACGAGCAGAAGGTCACCCGCCAGGCTCTTCTTCCTGCTGCTTCCCTACGTGCGTGCAGATTGGCCAGCAGTTTGACCGCCCGTCTGAGGCCACGCCGGAGCTTCCCTCCCACGTTGTTGGCATCCGGCATCTTCCCGAGCGGTCTTCGTCACTTGCTGCCCGCCTCCTGAGACCGTTGCTGTTTCCTAGGCACCGAGGATCGCCTTCCTCGCTGCTGGACTCAGGCTGGTACGTGGGCGCGGCGCAGTTCGCTTCAGTTGCAGCCGTACATGGACGACGAGCTACACCGACCCATGGCCCGTCACCCCACTTCGCACGACCCCCGGATATCGCTGTGTAGCCTTTTACCTCTCTGCGAGGAGTGGGCTTTGTTTGGGTTGTACCTTTGTTAGCTCTTGTACCGGGTGGTTGTGTGACTTGGCCGGGCTTCTTCCCCACTCCCCGAGCATGGAGGTATGCGTCTGCTCCTCCTTTGCGTTGCTTGCTTATTTAGTATAGTTTCTTGACGCCGCTGCTTGAGAGATCATAGGCGCCTAGCTCGTATATTTGATATATCACTGCCACATTGAGAGAGTGTGACTGTCCCGTGACTCGTCTGAGTCGCGAGTGTGGAGTCGTCCACCCTAGACCCTGTCGCTTTCTCAACCATGCGGATCAGCGCGCTTCCCTCTCTTGGGATGCTTGTGAGCTAGAGTTTCTTGTTGAGTGGCGCAGTTTCCTCTTGGGAACCTTAGGTGTTGAGTCTACGCCATTTAAACTATTGCAAAGTTGCTGGTCTTAGTTGATCATGTAGGCCCGTCATTGCATAGAGTCTAGCTTGCATAGTGTCCCACATCAATTTTGGTATCAGAGCTTTGGGAACTAATTTGTTCTATCAAATTGGGGTCCTAGGTAATTTGCATCCTTAGGATGTCTAGGGTGCAATTGAGGCATTAGGATGTCTCAGGTGCATTTGAGTCCGCATTCTTCCCCTTTTCCATCACCATTTTGAGTCGTGTCTAGTCCTGTCCCTTAGTTGTCCTGCATGTCCCTTCCATAATCCTAGGGCGTGCATGTTTATTTAGAGTCCTCGGGTGCATCATCAAGGCTATCCCTCTTTGGTCAACTCCATACAAGTCGGCCCTCCATAAGGGTCCGATCGACCCACTATTCTTGGACATCATTCTAGATGAGGACCTTCGCTTTGACAAATCGAGCCCCAGTGCCTATCTAAAGTGGGAGGCTACCATGGAAAGATACTTTGAGAAGAATTCGGTATATGTACCCGAGAGAGTCAACATTGCCTAGGGACGACTTTCACCTCAAGCCAAGGAAGCGTGGAATCACATAGTGGGTCTTAGGGCTAGTTGGAGGCAAGATCCCATACACTCATGGGAGGAGATGAAGGTAGAACTTAGGAAGATCTACGCTCCCCAACGTTCCCCCTTCTACTCGGAGAGCCATATCCCGAGGAGCACTACCACTCCTCCTTTCTCTCCCGGCTAGTCTAAGGCCACCATAAGGGCTCAACCTCCACAACGCCCATCACCTCTTACCCCCAATCGAGCGCATCATAGTTGGAGGAGTAGGGTGCCACCTGTGTATGAGTCTAGGTCCGAGACTAAGTCTCATGATTACTAGCAAGTCTCCCCGAATGCCTCTTGTTGTGTCCCCATGTTTTGATGATAACAAATCACAAATCATTAGTAGGTAGTTGAGATATATCTAACTTTATTAGGTTTGATGAATGGTTTAAACAAGTGCAGCTGAATCTCACCAAGTGATGTCTCGACACGGCCCAATCATGTCTCGACACATTCAGAAGAGCTTGTGTTGAAATTCCAACAATTGAGCTCCGGCATACCAAAATGAGTCGACACATTCAACTGATGTCTAGACACATCCAGAAGAATTCAAGCTGAAGCGTTCTGACTAAGTATCTGGATTCACCAATGTCTCGACACACTGGGCGCAAAGTGTCGACACATTCGTGTGAAAATCTCTGCACAAGGCGCTCTTGTCTCGGCACCTTTTTACATCAACTCTGCACAGGGTTCACTTGTCTCGACACTGTTTGGTGCTATCTCGACTCATCAGCCATAGTACTTCAAGATCTCAAAGGGATGTCTCAACACACTCAAGGAAAGTGTCGACACACTGTGATCATCCAGAATCGATCCGAATCCGACGGAAGCTGATTTCAAGATCCGGAACTTAATCCATAGGATCCGTCTGCTCTGAAAAAGCCATCATATTACGTTGGTATCAGAAGACAGTGTTTTGGCAGAGATATTACTTGAAGAAAATCGTACCTTTGCTCAAATGGTCTCCTACCTACCCACATTCCTGCTAACCTGTCAAGAAGAGAGTCAACTGTGCAAGTGGAAGCAAATCTAATAATGTGGATGTGACATTCTAAGTGTTGCTTGGATAGCGGACAACGTTGGTGTCGCCCTAAGACACGAATATAGATAATGAGTATGGGCTCTAGTTAGTTAGTGTTGAAGGTGAGCACATGAGCTAAGAATGAGCTGAGGAGAAAACGGAGAAGAAGAAAAAGCTTGTTGCTCAAGCTCTCCTGGTCCTGATGCTGCATGCATGAGTAAATCCAGAAGAAGATATTCTCCATTCCTCACGACAAAGGGAAAGCCTTCGTAGCTGCTAAGAAGATTCAAAAAGAAGTAGAAAGCCAAGGCTCTCTCAAGCTCATTTCCAGATAGGATATCTCTTAGTCATTGCACTTTCTTTACGATACTCTGTCTGGACCTTTCATCCTTTGTTTCCTTTTTCTTCTGAACAAACTTCTCATCATTAGATCCCTACCTGCGTGTCGGAAGACAGAAGGCGTGGTTGCTTATCTATGTGGTCAGGGGTGTGATCCCTCAAGCTGTGTGACAGCAGTGTGTGAGAGTGTATCTCTCTATTTGAAGCTGTGAATCAGCGGTTGTGCTTTGACACTAGTGATGCCTCACTGTGTTGTGTGAGGGGTGGACATAGGTCTCTAGATTGAGATTGAACCACCTTAAAGATCTTGCCTTGTGGTCTGTCTTCTCTCTTGTTCCATCGATAGAAACTTGATAGGACTGCTTCCAAGTATCCTATGTGCATCATGTCTTTCAGATAGTGATTAAAATCTATCTTTTTATCTGCTGTGCTAGTCATTGTTTTTAATTATGAAAAGTAGGGCAAACGGGGGCTGATCTATTCACCCCTCCCCTTTAGATCTGCCTATCACCACTCAACAAGTGGTATCAGAGCAAGGCTCTTTGAATGTGGTCTAACGACCTTGAGAGAACTGGTGATATGGCTTCTAAAGGTCCTATGGCTGAAGGACATTCTGTAAATAGGCCTCCCTTTTTCACTGGGATTAATTATCCTTACTGGAAAAATCGCATGCAGGTCTTCATTAGAGCTCATGATCATGAAGTCTTGCGAGTGATCAGCAAGGGACCTTTTGAGCTGCCTCCTGATGAAGATACATGGACTAAAGAACAATTCAGGCAATCAACTCTGAACTGGGGTGCCAAGCATATCATGCAGTGCTCCCTTCATCATACTGAATACTCAAGGGTGTCAACTTGTAAAACTGCAAAAGAAATGTGGGATCGCCTTGAGGTAATATATGAAGGGACATAGCAGGTACGTGCAACCAAAGCTAATATGTTGGTATCTGAATATGAGAAGTTTAGAATGAAATCTGATGAGTCCATTTCGGATATGTATGCTAGGCTAACCTCGCTCACTAATGGCTTGACTGAGCTAGGTAAGACATACACTGAACAAGAGATAGTAAGAAAGATACTCAGATCACTAACTCCCATCTGGCATACAAAGGCCACTGTGGTTGAAGAATCAAAGGACCTAACCACCATCAAAGTAGAAGAACTCATAGGATCCCTGATGATCTATGAGATGAATCTGAAGAATAAAGAAGCTGAGACAAGTAAAAAAAGGCCTTTGGCTCTTAAAGCAGGACCAAGCCCCAAGGACCTATCTGATGATGAGCATTCAAGCAGTAACACAGAAGAAGATGATCAAGTGGCCCTACTGACAAGAAAGTTTAGAAACTTTTTAAGAAAGGAAGGTACATGTTTTACTAAGAAGAAGCCCCAGGTAAGAAGAAGTTTCAGGCCAAGACCTGAAAATGTTAAAAAATCTGAAAAGCTTGTATGTTACTCTTGTAGGAAACCAGGACACATCAAGTCTGAATGTCCTGAATAAACTAAGAAAGCTATGCCCAGGTGGAAGAGCAAGATGAAGCAGGCCATGGTGTGCACTTGGAGTGATGAAAAAGAAGAAGAAACTGAAGACAACTCTTCTGAAGAAGAAAAAGATGATCTCTGCCTAATGGCCAAAGGAGAAAATGACAGCGAGGTGAGCTCTCCCTTTGAGCATTTCTCCACTGATGATTGGGAAGAAGCTTACTTTGAGCTGATGAACAAATATGAAGTATACAGAAAAGAAAACAAAATCTTAAAAAGGAAGGTTGAATCCTGCAGATATGACAAAGCTCTCAATAAAAAGATAATCCTTCTAGAAACTAAAATTGAAGATTTAAGAAAAATGAATGAAAATCTTGAAGGAAGAAAAGAAATGAGAGACTTGGAAGATGAAAATGAAAGATTAAGAGATGAAATTGATGAATTGAAACTGAAAATGCAGAGCTATGAAAAGGACAACTGCTTGTGTATTGAAAAGTCAGAAGCCCTTAAACATGTCAATTCACAACTAATAAAAGAAAATGAAAAGCTTCAAAAAGACTTAGTAGATAAACAAACCTCTCTTGAAAAATTTGTTGATAGAGGTGAAAATTTGAATGCCCTGCTAGGAACCAAAGTAAACTTCAACAGAGAAGGGCTAGGATATGAGCCAACCAAAAAGAAAACCTTTGGGCTAAAAACCACCACCTTTGTCTCATCTTCCGAAGCATCCACCTCAAAATCATCACACCAAGAAACATTAAAAATAAAGGAAAAGAAAAGATAGGAGATCCTATTAACATAACTGTCCAACAACCCAAAAAGGATCACAAACGATCCCAAACAAATCGACAACCATCCAAGTCTCAGCCTGCACATCACAGAGGAGGAGATAGTTACCATGTTAGAAAATGTCAGGACATTCCTTGGAACAGGTCGACACCCACCAGGTCAAACGCCCAACAAAATCCCAGGTTTGCACCAATAGGTCGATAGTTTCCTTACAGGAGGTCGACACATCCATCATCCAGAAACAGTTATAGATGGACTGAACAGTGGATAGGTCGAGACTCTGCCTTCTACAGATCGACACCTCCATGGGTCAGGAACAATAATGCTCCCTATGGTCATAGGTTCACTCAGCCTCAATGATCCAGGCGGTACGACACCTTCTGCTCATCTAGACCGACAAACTGGAACAGATGGACCATTCACCAATCCTCCTCCACCACTCATAAAAGTCACAAAGTCTAAAAGACTAAAAAAAAAATCAGAACTGCCAACAAAGCAAAAAGGCTAAGAAAGTTTGGATTTCGAAGTCTGTCTTATCCTGCTTTGCTGAAATGAAGAAACTATTGGGACCCAACTATCCTTGGGTTCCAAACATTGTTGCTTAATTTCTTGTGCAAGAGTGTCTTGCTGCCGTGCACAACCGTTGGTATCTTGACAGTGGCTGCTCAAGACACATGACTGGAGACAAAACCAAATTATGTCTCCTGGTTGAAAAGGAAGCTGGACATGTCACATTTGGAGGAAACAATAGAGGAAAAATCATTGGTTCAGGTAAAGTTGGTAAGAACCCCTCCAACTCAATTGATAATGTATTACTTGTTGATGGTCTGGAGTACAACTTGCTGAGCATTAGTCAACTTTGTGATAAAGGTCATACTGTAGTTTTTGACTCTAATGAATGCAAAATCTTGCAACCAAATTCAAAGGAAACCATGTCGGCAAAAGAGTCAATAACGTGTACATGATTGACTTAGATGACCCCGCACACATAAATCTTTGTCTTGCTACATCAAAATTTGAATTAGCCTATTTGTGGCATCACAGACTAGGACATGTTAGTTACAACACTCTTTATAAATTGGTAAAGCATTCAATTGTCAAAGGGCTGCCTGAAATAAAATTCAAACTGAACACTAAGATGTATGTTGCATGTGCTCAAGGAAAATAGACAAGAAAGTCATTTAAAAGCAGAACTGAAAACTCATCATCTAAACCACTTGAACTAATGCATATGGACTTGTTTGGCCCAACCAAAACAACTAGCTTAAGTGGTAAAAGATATGGTTATGTCTTGGTGGATGATTTTACTAGATTCACTTGGGTATTCTATCTTGCACATAAAAATAATGTCTTTGATGAGTTTCAGGCACTGTATATGCAAGTGAAGCAAGATGGTAAGTTTAAAATTTCCAACATTATTTCAGATCATGGTGGTGAATTCGACAATGCTGACTTTAAAAATTTATGTAGGACTGAAGGAGTCGTTCACAAGTTTTCATCACCACGAACTCCTGAGCAAAATGGGGTTGTTGAGAGGAAGAACAGAACTCTCATTGAAATGGCACGCACAATGCTTGCAGAAAGACATCTACCTAGGAGATTTTGGGCTGAAGCGGTAAACACTACATGCTATATCATCAACCGGTCAATGGTAAAGCCCCTCACCAAAATGACTCCATATGAGCTGCTGAAAGGTAAAAAGCCATCTCTCTTTCACATGAAGGTGTTCGGGTCAAAGTGTTTTATTCATAACAATGACAAAAGAGTTCTGGACAAGTTTGAGCCCAAGAGTGAAGAAGGGATATTCCTTGGGTACTCTGACAAGTCTAGAGCTTATAGAGTCTATAATGTTAGGACCCTTTGCGTAGAAGAATCCTCTCACATTACTTTTGATGAGATTGATCATAACAACAGCCCTTGCAGGGAAGATGATGATGGGGAATTCCTTAACATAAGAGGAAAAGAGGAACTTCTACTAGAAGAAAAGCAAGCAAATGAGGACCAAGGAGAACCAAGCAATGCTCCAGTCACCGAAGCAGATGAAGGTAATGCTGAACCTGACCTAAGAGTGTTAAAAGATCATCCGTTGGAAAACATCTTAGGTAATCTGCATGACCGAACCAAAACTAGGTCACATTTTAAAATTATGGATGAAATTGAACAACTTGCTCTTGTGTCTCAAGTTGAACCCAAGAATGTTGTAAAGGCTCTAAAAGATGAAAATCGAATCAATTCCATGCATGAAGAGTTAAACTAGTTTGAAAGAAATAAAGTATGGCATCTTGTTCCAAGGCCTAAAGAAAAATCTGTCATAGGAACAAAATGGGTATTCAGAAATAAGCTAAGTGAAGATGGAAAGATAATAAGAAATAAATCTAGATTGGTTGCTCAAGAGTATAATCAAGAATTTGGCATAGATTATGAAGAGTCTTTTGCTCCTGTTGCTAGACTTGAGGCCATTAGAATTTTGCTAGCATTTGCATGTTCTCATAAGATCAAACTGCAGCAAATGGATGTTAAGAGTGCTTTTCTTAATGGTATCATTAAAGAAGAAGTCTATGTAGAGCAACCCCCCGATTTTGAATGCACTTACTTTAAAGATCATGTTTATAAGTTGGACAGGGCTTTGTATGGCTTGAAGTAGGCACCTAGAGCTTGGTATGACAGATTAAGCTCATACCTCACCAAACAAGGGTTTTCAAGAGGTAATATAGATCAGACACTATTCACCAAGAAATAAGGTAAAGATATCTTGATTGTTCAGATTTATGTGGATGATATAGTGTTTGGGTCCACTAAATCTCAAATGTGTGAAGAGTTTGCTAAACTTATGACCAATGAATTTGAAATGAGTCTAATGGGTGAGCTTCAATTCTTTCTTGACTTGCAGATTAGTCAGAGCAATGAAGGCTGTGTACCCATTCTGTGTGATAACACAAGTGCCATAAATCTTGCAAAAAATCCAGTCATGCACTCTAGGACTAAACACATTGATATTAGGCATCATTTTATAAGGGATGAAGTTCTCAAAAATCACTTTGAGCTCCATTTTGTAGACTCAGAAAATCAGATTGCAGACATCTTCACAAAACCCTTAAGCAATGACAGGTTCACAACTCTAAGGAGCGAGCTTGGTCTATGCAGACCTCAGTCCACTCTGGTTTAAGCTATCAATTCCTCCTTAATAATCTGCTTACTTGTCTCTACCATGATTAAAACAAGCATATCTGAATTGATTTAGAACTGGTCCATTTGGTGTATGAACCTTGCCTGGAATGATGGTCACATTCAGAGGGAGCTTGCTTGTACTTATGAATGTTTTTAATTGAACATCATCTTGTTATTGCATGGTATATCAAATGTTGAGAAGTGAAATGACAGGTTACGCCTATCAGGAAACTCTCCTCATGCGTGAGGACAAGCCTCCGCTAAGTACCATGAGTCAGAAATGCACATTGCTATCTGCTTAGTTGATCTCTAGTGCATAAGCATGTTTAAAGCTTAAGCATCCAATCTAGCATTTAGTAGTGGCAGCAAAAGGTAAAACCCTTCTTGAATGGCAGTCTGAAAGAAGATAGTTAGAGGTATTGGCAGTAAAAGATGGCAGGTGTCTGTCAGAAATGAAGAATCATAGAAGCTAGCAGAGAACATTTTTATGTACTGATATGTGTCGAGACATGTTGAACATTGCATGTTGAACAGGTCGACACCTTATTGAGATGTGTCAAGACATACAGCTTAGAACTGGTGTTCAAATCGACATCTTCATGTCATGTGTCGAGATTGTCTCTCTGCCACTGTGGTTTTGAACGACAAATGGAGAGTTTCCTTGACTCCCTCTTTCCACTGCTTCCTTCATTTCCACCTCAAATCTCTTGCCTCTGAACCTTCACTTTTCACCAAGTACCAAGTGAGGGAGAGTTGAGAATATTTTCATTCATCTTTACAACCCTGGGTGAGTCTTGTTGTATTACTCCTGTTAAAGAAATGGTTTCTTGATTATAATTCTCATTTTCATGAATCAATTGCATTGAGTTTTACCAATCTTGCATTCATAATAGGATTGAAACATTTCTTAAGTCTTTGAAAATAACTCTTGCCCCTGCGTCTGAAACTTCACTGCCACTTGGCTTCTTGGCGTTTGAATTGATCAGCATGTATTGTCTTTAAACATGTTCCCATCTTGAAGTCTATCAGAGAATACGCCTCTAAAAACTATGCTACTATAATTTCATAGCAATGACCTCTCTTCAGAGAAATTAGATCCTTCATCAATGAAATGAACGATTAATCTAGTCATGATGAGGAAAGTCACCTCTGTTCAAAAGAATTCAGAAAGATAAGCTACACTGAGTAACCAGGGACTCTGGCGTCTAAACAACGTGTTTCCTTGTGTCAAAAAGTGAATGCTATATCGGACTGTTTTATTTAATGATAAACAAAAAAAAAATTGGCTTGGGGTTGCCTTTACAACTTGCTTTAAAACAAAGGGGTTGTGTTTATTTTCAATACTTGCTTATCTTCTTTCCAATCTTGCCGAATGAATGTGATGAGTAAGTCAAAAGGGCTCGGTTCCATTCTCTTACCTTCTCAAATGTTTAAGTCATATTATTTGTTGCAAAAATGGTTTGCTCAAACTTTTATTACTCAAAAATGAGCTTATAAGCCTTAAACCATCTGAACTTAACATAAGGGCATATACACCATTTCAAACTTCAGGGTTGTCCCTTTCAAAAGTAAAAATCTCAACTTTCTCCATTTAACTCATCGGTGAAAACAATTCTCTCACCCTTTTCTTCTTTTTCAACCCTATTTCTCTCTCTCTCTCTCTCTCTCTCTCTCTCTCCGGTGACTCTGCACATCCACACCGTGGAGGTCGACGCCCAGCTCCCTCCTTCATTGCTTATTGCGCCAGCTCCCCAGCTAGCCCTAGCTGCTCTCCAATTCCTTTCCACCTTTTCCATCCACTCTCCATGGCTCCACCGGTCACCCGTGGCAAGAAGAAAGAGGCGGCTTCTTCCAAGAAGGCCGCTGCTTCGAATTCTCCCTCTGAAGGGAGATCCAAGCGTATTGAGGACCGCCCGACTGTAGAACCAGCCAGGAAGAGGGCTACCGAACAAGGGTTCTCCGCCACAAACTCCGGCCAAGAGGCCACAGCTGTCAGCCAAAGAAAAAGGGAAGGCTAAAGCTCAGTCAACCCCTCAGAAGCCCAGCACTGCTGCCTCTCCCAGGGAAGAAGACAGTGATCCCACCAGGATTCTCTTCCCTAGGTATGTAGATTTTAGTGATCAAGAGATGCTTGTGTATTTTCTTGAGCTACTCCCATTGTTTGAGTTCCAAGGTTGGAGACAGTTTATGTCTGAGCACAGGGTATACTACCCATTTCTGGTTCAGCAGTTCTACAAGAACTTATTTTTTGATGAGAAAAAGAAAGGCCTTCGAACTGTGGTCAAGGGGGTTTCCATCAAGCTCACAACTAAGCTTCTTCACAGAGCTTTACACATACCCCGGGACGGGGAAATAGAATCTGAAGTTGAGATCAATTTGTCTACAGCTTACACCCTCTTGACTGGCAAGCCTAGAAATCCTCAAGATGTCACCCAACTTTTTGTGAAACACTTTGACACCAATCGGTTTCCCCCACTACAGCGTCTATTACATCATATCTTCACTACCATGATTACCCTACAAGGGGGTGGCAGAAGCAGACTTACTGAGACACAGAGATTCCTTTTTTACTGTCTATTCAATAATTACCATGTCTGTCTTCCAGAAATCATGCTTCAGGTTATGGAAAGTTGCACTTACAACAGGCGTAGCCTGCCTTATGCTGCTCACCTTACTGCCATCTTTCAGAAGGTTGGCATCCCTCTTGACAAGGGAACATCCATAACTATTCCCCAGAGTAATGTCTACACCCTGAGGTTCATCCAAAACTATATGCACTTCAAGAAGGAAGGTAACAAAATGGTGAGGAATTTACCTGGTCATGTACTCGACCCTCCTGTCCAGCCAGCTCCATAGGAACAGCTTCCACAGGACCAACCTCCACAGGGTCAGCAAGAACAGGGCCACCTAGATTTTGAAGCACAGTTAAATCAGCATGAAAAAATGTTTCATGCAGACATCTCCCTTGAGCAGGCTTCTTAACCGGTATTTGCAGATCCCATGGACCAGCCTGGGGTGATGATGTCTTTTGGTATCCAACCTCCTTATCTCCAGAAAATGAACCTACAGTGTTCACTACAAGGGATGCCCCACCTGAATTTCATACAGAGGCATCCACATCACAAGGTCCTGCATTTGGTGCTACTGGCATCTTAATGGATATTCATCATGCCCTCATTCAGTTTCTCACTGCCCAATTTGGGAGTTTAAATTCCTCCTATCGTCAGATCAGTCTACAGGTCGACAGACTGGAAGCTAGACAACTCCACTATGAGCAAGTTCAGAATAGCCGATGGGCAAAATTTGTGCATGACAAACATAAGTCAGATGGACGGTTGAAGAACTTCATGACCTCCTTGATAACTGTGTGTGAACGAGCCGGCAAAATAATGAAGAGACTAAAAGAGATCCACACTGAAACACAGGAGAAAAATGCTATAATGGTCATGCATGCCTATAACATTAGAGAAGATCAAAGTAATCTCAACATCAAGTGGGCTAAATTGATGGAGTCCTCTAATCAGCTAGCTGAACAAGTGGCTGGAGCCACTACATCTATCAGAGGACAAGCGGCTGGCGCCACTACATCCATCAGGGCACATGTGACTGCAGAGGTCAACATGTCTATTGATGCTACGTCCAATCTGGAAAGACACCTCAATGCTTCTACTTCTCGCTTACTGGATGCTTCCCAAAGGCTGAAAGGGAAACTATATTCTGACACAAATAAGCTACTTGATGCCTCCTCCAGGCTTGTAGACACTGTTCATACTGATACAGCTAGAGCAGTAAATAGCACCACCAAAGCTGAGGCAAAGATGGACGTCGTATACAAGAAATTGGATATGGTTGGTAGTGAAATCTTGGAGCTCATACGTCTGCATAAAGCTCAACACCAACCTTCTCTGCAGGATGCTGGTGATGAATGGTGTCCTCCTCAAACAGAAGCTACATCTTCTCATTTTCCCCTCCAAGGCTCCCAACAGAGGGCTGAAACAGAATACATCTGTGAGATGATGTATACCTGGCTGAAGGACATCAAAGATGATGTCCAACACTTACACCATTTTGTCAGTCAAAAAGATGAGCAGTTAAATCAAAGAATTGATTCTCTAGAGTCAACCATCTCTAACCTGCAACATGAATTCCAGGAGGCTCAAATCATGCACCTGGCCAGCACCAGCAACGTGCCTCCTCCACAACAGCCTCCTCCTTCACCCCCTCCTTGCTGATGACAAAGGGGGAGAAGTACTGTTGTACTGTAGCCTCATCAAGCATCTGGCATATAGTTAGCCTTTTCATATAAACTTTTGCATATAGATCTGCAGTGTAACTTCTTGAACTCACATTCTTGCTTGATCAGTACTAAACTATGTTTGACTAATGATAAACATTCAATGGTTGTGTGAATGAATGAACTTTGCTTGGTTGAGGGGTCTTCAAACAAATTTGATTGCTTTGATGTATGAATGCTTGCTCATAATGATTCATGGTTGTCATCATCAAAAAGGGGGAGAATGTTGTGTCCCCAGGTTTTGATGATAACAAATCACAAATCATTAGTAGGTAGTTGAGATATATCTAACTTTATTTGATTTGATGAATGGTTTAAACAAGTGCATCTGAATCTCACCAAGTGATGTCTCGACACGGCCCAATCATGTCTCGACACATTCAGAAGATCTTGTGTTGAAATTCCAACAATTGAGCTCGAGCATACCAAAATGAGTCGACACATTCAACTTATGTTTCGACACATCCAGAAGAATTCAAGCTGAAGCGTTTGACTAAGTATCTGAATTCACCAATGTCTCGACACACTGGGCGCAAAGTGTCGACACATTCGTGTGAAAATCTCTGCACAAGGCGCTCTTGTCTTGGCACCTTTTTACATCAACTCTACAAAGGGCTCACTTGTCTCGACACTGTTTGGTGCTATCTCGACTCATCAGCCATAGTACTTCAAGATCTCAAAGGGATGTCTCAACACACTCAAGGAAAGTGTCGACACACTGTGATCGTCCAAAACCGATCTGAATCCGACGGAAGCTGATTTCAAGATCCGAAACTTAATCCAGAGGATCCGTCTGCTCTAAAAAAGCCGTCAGATTGCGTTGGTACCAGAAGACAGTGTTTTGGCAGAGATATTTTCTGAAGAAAATCGTACCTTTGCTTAAATGGTCTCCTACCTACCCACATTCCTGCTAACCTGTCAAGAAGAGAGTCAACTGTGCAAGTGGAAGCAAATCTAATAATGTGGATGTGACATTCTGGGTGTTACTTGGATAGCGGAAAACGTTGGTGTCGCCCTAAGACACGAATATAGATAATGAGTATGGGCTCTAGTTGGTTAGTGTTGAAGGCGAGCACATGAGCTAAGAATGAGCTGAGGAGAAAATAGAGAAGAAGAAAAAGCTTGCTGCTCAAGCTCTCCTGGTCCTGATGCTGCATGCATGAGTAAATCTAGAAGAAGATATTATCCATTCCTCACGACAAAGAGAAAGCCTCCGTAGCTGCTAGGAAGATTCAAAAATAAGTAGAAAGCCAAGGCTATCTGAAGCTCATTTCCAGACAGAATATCTCTTAGTCAGTGCACTTTCTTTACGATACTCTGTCTGGACCTTTCATCCTTTGTTTCCTTTTTCTTATGAACAAACTTCTCATCATTAGATCCCTACCTACGTGTAGGAAGCCAGAAGGCGTGGTTGCTTATCTGTGTGGTCAGGGGTGTGATTCCTCAAGCTGTGTGACAGCGGTGTGTGAGAGTGTATCTCTCTGTTTGAAGCTGTGAATCAACGGTTGTGCTTTGGCACTAGTGAAGCCTCACTGTGTTATGTGAGGGGTGGACGTAGGTCTCTAGATTGAGACTGAACCACCTTAAAGATCTTACCTTGTGGTCTGTCTTCTCTCTTGTTCCATCGATAGAAACTTGATAGGACTGCTTCCAAGTATCCTATGTGCATCATGTCTTTCAGTTAGTGATTAAAATCTATCTTTTTATCTGCTGTGCTAGTCATTATTTTTAATTATGCAAAGAAGGGCAAAAAGGGGCTGATCTATTCACCCCTCCCCTCTAGATCTGCCTATCACCACTCAGCACCTCTATCATGAGGGATCTTCCCCTCACCAAACTCCTGCAAACCTTTAAGGAGAGACTTGAACGGATGCGCACTCCTATTGGTACTCTGACTTCGCCTAGCCCACCCCCGAGCCAAGATGAAGTCGTGCCAGAACCTACTGAGGTCAGGGCTGACACCCTCAGCCCAGCACCCTTGATAGAGAGCCAAGGTCCCATCCACTTCATAGAGGACTCCTTTTCCCCACCCAAGGGAGATGCTTCGCCCTTAGACCCTCATCTAGAGCCATTCTTACCTCCTGAGGGCGAACTTGTCATTGGAGGGTCTTTAGCTAGCTGGTTAAGGAAGTGTCCCATTCTAGATGCTTCGATTCCTTGCTACCCACCCATGGAACCAGATCTCCCAGTATTACCCCTTAACTCCTTTCACACCATTTTTCGGTCCTTCTGCTTTCTCAAAAATGTGAAGGACTTCCTTAGGAGTTTAGATTATCAATGGGAGTTGACATATATGTTGGCCTTAGGGTCTGACCAACCTCATAGTCATAGCTTCACGCTCCCTGCTTTGGGGTCCATTACCTCGACGTACACCATAGGTCATATCACTTCCGAGGTCCTTTTGTTTTTTCCTATACCTGATGAGCTTGACAGTGTCCCCTCTTATGGCATTACTATCTTGAGAGATGAACCTTGCCTTCCTTGCCTTCCACGTGAGCCCCTTGCCCCATCTATCATAATGCCTGAAGGTGACCATCTGCACCTGGGTGAATGTCGAACATGGGCAAGTATAGTGAAGGGACCTGTCGGGAGGGGTCATCATTCCTTTGACCCTTTTGATCCCCTCCCTAGTGAGCCTCTCGACTCGTATTCTTTCCCCCACCTTGTCGAGGAGGTCCATTATCACACCCCTTCCACGCATGCATCCACACTCCAGAGCTTGGAAAGAAGGAAGCCCCAGTCTCTCTCTCATGCATCGTCATGTCCACAGTCATATAGGGGTTACATAGTGAGTGAGTTTGGACATACTGGTCCCCCAGAGTCTACCACATTTAGTAGGACACCTGTGCATGATAGGTACAGCTATGGTTGTCCAGGTCCTCCCCGTATTGTTCAGTCAGGTAGGTGTTAGGGACATGCTAGGTCCATTTTTGGATGTCTAGGGCCACCCCTGCATTCGCGTAGGTATGAGTCCACACAGCTATTTCGGAGTCTGCATCATCACCACCACCTTGAGTCCAGCAACGCGCGATATAGAAAATTGGTTGACGCTCATAGACACCCTTGTAAGTTCCAGGAGGGAGATTATGTCATGATCCGGGTCAGACCAGAACGGTTTCCTTCTGGAGCAGTGAAAAAACTTCAAGCTCGTGGTGCTGGCCCCTTTAGAGTTCTGAGGCGAGTTGGATCTAATGCATATGTTGTAGACTTGTCAGAGGACTATGGTATTAGCTCCACATTCAACATCTCGGATCTAGTTGCATATAGGGACCTGACAGTGATCCCCAGTGAGTTATTTGGGCCTTCTCCACCCCTTGTGAGCGAGCCATCCCCTGAGAGTCCACTTCTAGCCCTGTCACCTCAGCAGTGTGAACGGATAGAGTCTATACTCGATGAGCAGGTGACAACCACTAGGAGTGGCGCGTATCACCGCTACTTGGTTCATTGGAGAGGACGGCCCGCGTCTGAGGACACATGGATCACAAGGGCAGAGCTTGAGAGGATAGATCCAAACTTGCTTGAGCGATATCGGAGCGACTGAGACCCTTACTCGACGGGGTCGAGTTTCTCCCACCCGGGGAGAATTGGTGAGGACACCCAAGCTAGAGATCGGCGTGATGCAGTGGAGCGACATTTCAGATCGCGTAGCACTATTCGATACTCGCAGGCTTCTTTGTGGCTTGGAGATGGCTTGGAGATCTAGTCTGGAGCTTAGGAGTTTTTATTCTCTTCATTATGGATTGTTTGTAGGCCAAATTGAGGCCAATTAGACTCCATTTGGACTTCATTTGAGCTGTGTAGGCTAATAGAGAGGCTAGTGGGCCACCTTAGCTCACTCTTCTAAGCCCACACTGGGCCATTCCTCCTTCCTCCTCTACCCAGGCCCATTGTCCTTGGATCCATTAGGGTTTGGAGAAGGAGGGCGTGCCCCACCTCCCCACCTCCCAAGGAGGTGCGCGCCCCCACCTCTCCTATTTTTTTTAGGAGAGGAATTTGTTCCCTCCATCTCCCTTGCCTAATATGTAGGAAGTTTGAAATTTGAAATGCTTTTTTTTAGGATTTCTTTTAAAAAGTAATTAAGTTTCCCCCTTCCCCACATATAATGTAATTCTCTTTTGGAAAAGAATCAATCAACGAATGAAGAATTAATTTGGAGAAAACCAAGTGTTGGCCGCGGCCTCCCTCCCCACCTTCCCAAGAGGGTGCGACTCCCTCTCCCTCTCTCCCTCTTCCCCTCCCTCTAGGGTGCGACGCCCTAGCCCCTTTCCCTTGCAGGTTCTTGGCTTCCCTTTCTGCTGGAGGCGCCCTCCCCATCATCCTCTCAAGCCCGGAGCCATGGACCAAAGGTTGGCCACAAGCATGGAGGAGATGAACCATGATGTCCTGCGCCCATATTTCGTTGTCTGCCTGCAGAATTCAGTCCGGAAGAATAGGTTCGCACGCCCTGTTCCCGTCTTCAGATCCCATAATTCTCTTCTAAGATTTTCTTCATCCTCTTGTCCCCCACGTGACCTGAAAATCCCATACCCCAATTCGTCTTGTGAAGAAAGTTCGCCTCAGAGCTCTTTTTCATGCGCAGGCTATCCCTATGCAGACCTGCAGAAACCACAACCCTGAAGATCATATTGGTATGCCTTCTTCCGGACCTTGGATCCCCCTCATCTCTTCACAACTTTTCTTCCCCTACCTGTCCCCTACCTCTCCTGAAAATCCTGCTTCAAAAATCTCTCTGTCCGAAAACTTCCCTTTAGATCCCTTTTATTCGCGCAGACTGCTCTTATGCAGTCCTGCCGCAACAGTGCCAAAACTCCTCCAAAGGGACGATCCCAAAATCACTTCTGAATGCTCTGAAATTTTGAGCACTGCTTATACACATCCAAAAAATTCCCACATAATTTTCCTTAAATTCCTATAGCCCTTTCCCCCTGCCTACCCCGTCCACCTTCATAGCCCTCAGTTCTGACTGCATTGAATTGCAGAACTGAGCACCATCTGTTTTTACTTCCCACACCCAAAACCACCACTACATGCCACCCCTCCACTACTACCCAATCACCCCATGACCCTCACCTATCTGCCATAGAAAACCCCGCCCCATTTGCCACCCGGAAGCCCCGGTGCCAGCCCATTTTTCCCCCCCTGTCCGGCTGCCTGCAGACAGTCCAGAAGTATAGTGCCTGCTCCAACAATTCGCCACGGTCTCCACGGTGTTCGGTTGCAGTCCTCCTACTAGGGGCGTCCCTGGGACATTCCCACCAATGTCCACGCCAAGTTTCGTGACCAATGGACAAGCAGAAGGTCACGCGCCAGGCTCTTCTTCCTGCTGCTTCCCTACGCGTGCACAGATTGGCCAGCAGTCTGCCCGCCCGTCCGAGGCCACGCCGGAGCTTCCCTCCTGTGCCGTCGGCGTCCGGTATCTTCCCGAGCGGTCTTCGTCACTTGCTGCCCGCCTCCAGGGACTGTTGCTCTTTCCTAGGCACCGAGGCTCGCCTTCCTCGCTGCTGGACTCAGGCTGGTATGTGGGCGTGGCGCAGTTCGCTTCAGTTGCAGCCGTACATGGACGACGAGCTACACCAACCCATGGCCCGTCACCCCACTTCGCACAACCCCCGGATATCGCTGTGTAGCCTTTTACCTCCCTGCGAGGAGTGGGCTTTGTTTGGGTTGTACCTTTGTTAGCTCTTGTACCGGGTGGTTGTGTGACTTTGCCGGGCTTCTTCCCCACGCCCTGAGCGTGGAGGTATGCGTCTGCTCCTCCTTTGCGTTGCTTGCTTATTTAGTATAGTTTCTTGGCACAGCAGCTTGAGAGATCATAGGTGCCTAGCTCTTATATTTGATATATCACTGCCACGGTGAGAGAGTGTGACCGTCCCGTGACTCGTCCGAGTCGCGAGTGTGGAGTCGTCCACCCTAGACCCTACCGATTTCTCAACCGTGCGGATCGACGGACTTCCCTCTCTTGGGAGGCCTGTGAGCTAGAGTTTCTTGTTGAGTGGCACAGTTTCCTTCTGGGGAACCTTAGGTGTTGAGTCTACGCCGTTTAAACTATTGCAAAGTTGCTGATCTTAGTTGTTCATGTAGGCCCATCATTGCATAGTGTCCCGCATTAGGTGCCAGAGGGATTGGAAGGACAACAAAAAAAAAGAGAAGGGGGAAGTCGACCCAAGACAAATAAAGAGGAAGCTTGAGAGAGCTCCCCTTCTAGGCGATGGGATCGATGAGAAAGGAGGGAGCTTAAAGAGCTCCCCTCCCCTCAGGATAGCGTCGACGGGTCGGGGGCATGAAGGTGACATGCTCCAGCATGTCGAACCTTCTCCCAAACCGACCTCCGACTGTCGAACCCTCTTCCAAGCTGGAATAGTAGGAGCTTCCCTCCTATTGCTATCCGCATCATCATCTTCTGAAGCGCTTTCCATCCTCCGTCGAGATCGACATCACAACACTTCACGAAAAGGGAAGAAGGAGAAACCGCTAGGGATGACCTTAAGCGATGAAAGGAAGAGGAGACGCCCCTCAGACCTTTTATAGGCCGAAGGGGTAGCTGATCACCTTAGATGACTCTCCCCTTAAAAACACGCTAAAGGAGCTTTCCCTAAGATGGTTACCTTATTTCCCAACATCCCCCACAACGGGACGCGCGAAGCGGCAAGTCATTTAGGGCGGCATGGAAAAGCGGAAATGTGCCAGTGCCAAGTCAGTTATCTGACAGATCGACACATGCGATATCTGCAGAGAAAATCGGCGCCTTTTCTAACAACTATAGATACGATAGTCAAATAATGCCAAAAGTGGTAAGGAACAGTCAATTCAGGACTTAATATTGCCACTATTATACTTTCCAAAAAAGATTTTCTCGCAACTACATGAGGGAAAAGAAAAAGAAAGAAAGAGATTATACATCAGGCCTCGGGCCCATCTCGAGGCTCAATAAACGAGGGCCCCTCAGCACCAGACGATCTGCCCCCGGTACTCTCGACGACGGCCAACCTAGGCACTGACCCCACCTGCGTGGGAACTGTCTCGGTCGTGTGCCCTCCCGAGGCTGCTAGAGTTGGCGATCGCTCGGGCGAGGTTGAGGCCGTCTGACCCTCCTTTTCGCTCGACGTATAGTGGGAGGAGTCGGTAGAACCCCAGTCCGAGTCATAGCATTGCCCGGAAGGAAAAATGAGCCCAGACGCCTGGGCCTCAGCCTCTATGATGGCCCGAGTGAAGTCCTGGGAGAAGCCCTTCCGAAGGCCCCGACGGTTACCCGACTCATAGTAAGGGAAGGCAGTCGTATGAAGAGCTGCGTGGTAAGCCTCTAAGCATTTATATTGCTCGAGCATTTCCACCCCAGATAGTTCCGCCTTCCCCTCAAGCTCGACTATCCTCTGTTCTGACTCGGACAGCCTCCTCTCGGTCTTGACCTGTGCCTCCTCGGCTCCCCGGACTCGGTCCTTGAGCCCCTCTCGCTCGGCCTTCCATTGCTCATCACGCCCGACCTGAACTCTGCGCTAATCTTCCAGGAGCTCATTCTTCAGATCGGCCATACAATGAGCCTGTGCCAGCTGCTCAACCAGCAACCGAGCTTCCGCCTGGCTCAACTGCACCTATGCCCGGAGCGGGGCCACTTCCCGACGAAGATCCCCAAGATCGAGGGTCAAACACTCGACCTTCCGATCAAGCGCACCACGGGCCCATGAATTAGACTCCCGCTCCGACTCCACCTGAGCGTACGCGTCCACCGCCTCGGCCCCCAGCTGGGCCAGGACCAGACCACCCTCCATAATCTTCTCAAGAAGGGCGGAGGTGGGACTTTTTCTGAGCTCTCCTCGCATGGCTCTCGAAGCTATGGAGTGGCACCTCCGGTATAAAGGAGCCCAGACGCTGAAGGTATTGGTCGAAGGAGGAGAGACCCTCTCCAGGGCTACCAGGACTGGGACACCACCCCCGAGCATCCCCGCCTCGGGGGCCCTACCGGTTAGCTTGGGCTGGGCCGCCTCACCGCGTACCTTCCAGGCCTCGGTCGGCTGTGACTGAGTCACTTCATCCTGCGACCTTCCAGCCTCGACCAGCTCGGACCGGACTCCACCGTCTGGCGCCCCCTCTGGTCCGCTCGGCGCCCCGACATCAGCCACGGTCCCTCCGACATCTGCTCCTTCTTGCTCCAGAGAGAGAGAATGCAACAGGGGAACCTCATCGGTCGAGCAGGCGACCTCCACCTTTCTCGCCCATTTCTTCTCAATAGACAAGGTCAGCAAGGAAGACCTCAGCAACTTCGCCATGGGATCCTTGGGCTTGACCCCCCGGTGCTCGGAAGCATCATCCCGGGCGACCCGTTTTCCCTTATCTTGGGCCCGGGAGGAACCCTCCGAAGCTTGAAGGAGCCGGCGTATCATCCACGTCAATGACCTCCAGCTCGGCCGGCTGTGCCTCAACCTCAACCGCTCGCCTGAAGTCTGATCGAAGGAGAGCGAATTATGAGAAGGAAGGCACTCACCTGATAAGAAGAGAACAAGCCCCTGAGACCCTTACCTGTCGGCAACAGTGCTCGAGAAAGGTACTCCTCGATGTTGGATGGGGTCAACAAGTCAGCAGTCGGTCGACGATTCTGCATAAGGATAGCAGCATCCCTCTCCACCTCCGGAGAGACCTCTGTTTGCTTCGGAGGAACGTTTGGGTGAGAATTGGGCACCGTTAGGAAATCCCAGACCACACCAACCGCGGATGCGCCCACCCAGAAATATTGGGTCTTCCACCCCTTGTGAGAAGAGTCCTTCACAGAAAGGGACACGTAACTCCTTTTTCACTTCGCCTAGATGAAAAAGAAGCCATTCCCAGCACAAAGGTTCTCCTTCAGCTCGAAAAAATAATGGAAGAGGTCCAGCGAGGTCCTCACCCCACTCTGGCCACAGAGGAAAATGAAGGAGAAGATAAGGGTATAGGAGTTGGAGACCAGCTGGACAGGAGCCAGCCGATAGAACCGAAGCAAATCGGTGATAAAGGAATGGAGGGGTAGGCAAAATCCACACTTCCAAGCCAAGAGGAAGGAACAAAAGAGGCTGGAACGAGTGGCTAGGATTGGCTCATGGGGTTCAGTGAAGAACTGAAACCACCAAGGCAGCCCATATTGGTTCTCCAGTCGCTTCACATCAGCCTTGCCCAGCTCGCTGCGAAGAGGCTCCGACGGCACCAAAAAAGACATTGGGGCCAGTCCTTCCCCTCGCCCCTCGGCCTCAGAATTTTGGTCTGCCATGAAACAGACAGAAGAACTGGAAGAAGAAGGGGAAAGCTATGGACTAGAGGACTCCGGAAGAGAAGGAAGTTGACGTATCGCCGCTGTGATAATCAATCCAGCTCCGCGAAAGTTACTGCGATTCTCCACTCTTTCGAGCTACCCTCACGGCACATGAGCCCCCCTCAAATATAAATGCAATAGAAGGCAAAATCATAAACCCCGGAGATAAAGGGATGCAAACAACACGTAATGCTTATAACCTCTAGCTGGAAGCGGCACGGTGTTCCGATCTTCCGTAGAGGGGCCTTCTTGCAAAAATTCTCAGAATTATCATCATGACGGGCGCATTTTCAGGACAAGCCGCATCATGTGGCCCTTACAGAGAGAAATCTCCACCCAACTAGAGCCACGAAAAGTCCAGCCCAGATGCTACTCATCTGAGCCTAATTTTGGCTCGGGAGTAGGAGGGGGACAAGTGGAGAGGGGAAATCTAACCGCCCGAACGGAGAGGCCAAACGAGGTCAAATCTGACCCAACGAGGCCCAGCTCCTTGAAGTGATAGCCCTAGGGCCCACTTATTACAAGCCTAATAACTTACTCGGATCAAGCACTTCCTAGGCGGTCTTCGGGTCTAGAAGTCCGAGTATCAGTTCGATCGGGAAAGCTCCTTCGAAGCCCAGTATTCCCTACCCAATCTATGCACTCATCGCTCGGGAAGCATCTCCTGGGGCAGTGTCTCATGCTCGGGCCGACTGATGGAAGCTCATCTGTACGGCCATTACGCGTCCCTTAAAAGCTGGGAGCTCAAGGGGATAAGGGAGATTAAGAGTCTGCATACTATAATGAGCACGCAAGGAGGACGTAACCTCCCCCTGAAACTCCTCAGCTTACAGGGATCATTCATTCAATGAGCCACTATTTAAACTGGAAGAACCCTCCTGCGAGAAGGTAAGCCAAAAACCCTGAGCAGGAGCCACTTCACTTTTCAGTGGAGAGGGATCTCGTGCCCCCATCTTCCTCCTAATTCCTTCCTTCGCACCCATGCTCTACTGCTCTTGCTGACTTAAGCATCGGAGGGTCTCCCCCGGGGATCCATCCCTGGGCACCTCTGACGTGTTTCCCCCCTTGCAGTTCACACTCCAAGTGTACGTGGTCATCCTCTTCCCCGCTCAGGAGTAGTGCGTGATCGCCCCTCTTCAGTCATCATTTCATAAGAGAACATGAACATGTTGCTAATGGTGATATTACACTTCATTTCATTGACACATTACATCAGTGGGCTGATATCTTTACTAAGCCACTCTCTAAAGAAAGATTCACTACAATTCGTAGGGAATTAGGGATGTGTGTCTTGGAGTAGATAGATGTTCAGAAATCTGATTACAGTATATATATATATATATATATTGAATTCAGATCCACTGCCACTGATTTATATATGGAATATACAAAGTCTTGCTCATCTGCCCCTCTTATACCCTCACTGTCTCCTTATCTTCACTATGTACTTATTATCTATGCCTCCTTCCCTCATATGTTCAGAGGGAGCTTCCATATTTAAATGTTGCATATGTTCAGGGGGAGCTTTACCACTAAAGGAGGATACATTCTTGAACTTAACATTTTTGTTGTATGACAAAAAGGGGGAGAATATGTGTATCTGAACTTTACTTTCGTGTATCTGAACTTCACTTCATTATATCACAATGATGGGGGCATCTATCGCCCTTCACATTTTTCCACAGCTTTGATTGCTCGTCGGCATAGCTCCATTGTGTCCGTCATATTTTTCTGAATCGAGTCATGTAATTTTCATATTTTATTTGAGTCATGTCATTGTAATTTTCCTTTTATTTGAGTCAAGTACCGAGGTCATTGAGTCATCTACCTAAGTTTGAGTGTCATTAGGATTGATTAGGTTGTTATTGGGCTGGCCCATGGGCGCCCCCCCCCCCACCTTCCTCGGTTATTCATCATTGAGTCAAATGTCAGGGACTTTTTAAAAATGTGGGTTGCCTATATATAGGACCCCATTCCCCTCATTTTGAACTAATGAATCAATGAATGAAAATTATCATTTGAGAGTTCAAATTTCCTATTGGAGAGATTCCATTAGTTGGGTGAGAAACCATTGGGAGTGATTCCCACCTATCCCCCCTCTCTCTCTACCTCTCTCTCTAATAAGTCATTTTCTGTCTCCTCCAATTTCTCTCTCTAAAATCTGCGCCCCTTTCTCTCTCCTCCCCCTCAACCACCTTTCTCTCTCTTCCCCCCTCCAATAACTCATCCCCAACTCCCCACCAACCCACCTTAACTCCACCCCAGCCCCAAGGGAGATTCCACCACTCCCCACTCCACCCTCCAACCACCAACCACCCACTCCCCTTCCCCAAGCACCCTCTCATCTCCCAAGGGAGAATTTCCACTCCCCAAGCCCCCTTTTACCTTCCCCACACACCTCTTCCCATCCCCCAAGACCAAAATTTAATCCCACCCTTAAACCCATTTTCAAATACCCTTTCCCTCTCACCCACCTTCCCAAATTCGTAGCTCCTCCTCCCACCACCTGTTAGACCCCCTTCCAGACCCCATTCTTCCCTTCCCCCACCTTGGAACACCCCCTCCTAGACCCCCTCACAGCCCGGGCTTTCCCCACACTCATCCACCCCCATTTCCCCTCCCATATACCCCATTCCCCCCGTCATCTTCAACCTACAGCTCTCAACTGAAGATCTACATAAGAGTAGCGGCTTACAGAGGCGACCACGACTTCATCCGGATGTTTCTCAAGGATCAAGAGCCATCGTTGGAAGCGTCTCCCAGTCCTCTTCGCAATGACGGTGGTCCCATCCCATTCGGAGTCCGTGATCGCCCAGGGGAGTCATTCTTCTCCGACTGCGCAAAGCCTCCCTGGCAGGAGACCAGAGCCGGAGTGGAAGCCTAACTGCGATGATCCTGCTTGGAATCTGATCAAGAGTTATTCTACAAAAATCTTCTACTACGAGTCTTCTTTCATCCCCAAGAAGCAGAACCCAGTTTGGCAAACTGACCTGAGAGTTATCATTTTTCTTCCCCGAGTACGCGGTTCTGCTTCCACTAAGTCTGCACCGACCCTGCCATAGTGTTCAGAGTCTACCGGCCTACTCCGACAATATTTGGCTTCCCCATCAGTCTTTCTTCGAAGAGGACTCGTCCACAGTTCCAGAGACTATGGCGGTACCTGATTCCGAGCTCGGGAGCGATTGTGGCATCCTCTGCTTCCTGATGCTGAGATCCTGAGATAGTTAGAACTGTTAATCTGCTACCTTGTTCAAGCTCCTACTCCGACCAACACCGGTGCCCAAAGAAATTATCAAAATTCAGGCATCATCCCGGCACAGCTACAAGCAATCTCCAAGTGGTTTCGTCATCGAAAAAATTCTGGAGTGTCCACAGTATCCAGAGGACCAACTATCTATCCTGAAGCGCAGAGAGTGGACAGCATCGGCATCGGCTACCGTTCTTCACTTCTAGCTTGGTTTCTCCCCTCCCCGCTTGGCCGGCTGAAGGCCCCTCCCTGTGTGGAGGTAGTGTTTGAGTGTAGTCACTGGCTTCCCTTCCCCAAGATCCCCCCCTTGCATGGGGTGTAGTGCATGTAATCTGAAATTTCAGGTTGAAGCTTCTCTGGCGCGGCATGTGGGTAAGCCCACGCTTCCTCGCTCGCCCTCGTCTCCGGGCGGGATCGGTGTCTTCACACCGATCAGGTGAGCCACTAAACACTCCTCTTTGCTGGATTCCTTTGCTTAATTAGTAATGCATCTTAGTGCCATCGGCGTTAAGAGAGTGCCCGAACCTGAATTATCGTTTAATTGTGTGGCTACCGCGGGTGAGTTGTGAGAGTGAGCATTCAACCCAAGCCTTCGGCGTGCTAACCGCTCGTGAATTTGGGCAACCCCTGACCCATAGGGGTCCTCCCCAAGCCAGCCATACCCTTGGAAACCTCCGGTCCAACCTCGGACCCTCACCCCATCGCCGGTCCACCTACTGACCCGAGTGTGCCAACGCGAGTGAGTCCGCTTGTGTGACATTGCCAAATTGTTGTGTTGCTTGCAATTTAGGTCCTAGGATGTGTCGCATCCGATTGGTATCAGAGCAAGTTCATAACTTGTCTCTATCAAGTTGGTCCTAGGGCGTGTGTATGGATTTAGGGTCCTCGGTGGCATCTCTTTTGTCCACTAGCATGACCACCTCTTACCGACCTTACCCATCGGCCCTCTCCATAAGTCCATGTTGTGCCCCTGTGGTTATTTGAGTTTCATATGGTCACTTGGGTCATTCGACATCATTCTATGGTCATATGTGTTCTGTGATATTCTTGGTTTTGATAATGGCTAAACACTATTCGTCATTGTTGCTTTTCACTCTTATATGACTGACATATGTTCTGTTGTGTTTATGACAGATATGCACATGAAAGCTCAATGTTGCGCCCTCGCACGCGGATCGACCTGCCCGGTCAGGTCGCGGGGGTCAAGGGGGCAGCGCCCCTTGCGGGGGTTTCCGGGGGCGGAGCCCCCGGAACAAAAATTTGCTTGAAGACTCAGTAATAAAACTTCAAGACAATCAAGGTCGATGCCACAGACATGAACGGGCGGCTAACAGACTCAAGCGATGGATCTGGTGCGGCCAACGAATCAACCCGGGGTGACCCGGGCTCTGCCCAGCTGGCGGTCGACCGCCAGCATAGGGGCGGTCGACCGCCCCAGCCAGGGACCGCCCAGCTGCAGGTCTGGCAGCTGGCGGTCGACCGCCAGCCAGTGGCAGTCGACCGGAATTCCCAGGGGCCATTCGTCTACAGCCTTTTACAGTGGCAGTCGACCGCCAGGAGCTGCCGGTCGACCGCCAGCCCCGAGCCTTCATTTTTGACTTTGTTTCCAACTTCGAAAAGGGCCATTCAACCTTGATTTCTTTAATCCAAATGTCACCTAATCACCCACAAATTGTGGATCTGGTCTGAGGCTTGTCTATAGACCATTCAAGGTCTATAAAACCAACACATGAGGGGATGAAAACCCTAATGCTTCAAGCCTTCAAGGGAGCCCATTTTATCCATGAACAGTGTTTCGGGAGGAAGTTCTTCATCCATCCAAGGTGATTCAAGCTCAGATCTGAAGCCAAGCAACCTCCTACAAAGCAAGAAGCAATCAAGGGCAAGTAGGGTGATCAAAGAAAGCTAGAAGGAGTATACTTCAAGAAGGAAATCAAGATACTCCGGGAAGAAGCTCTTCATCAAATCTTCATCCATCCTCTTCATCATCTCAAGGGGATCCATTGAAGCTCACTCTCAAGGGAGATCATCTTCATCCATTCAAGTTCTTTCAACCTCATTCAAGTTCAAAGAGAAGATCAAGAGAGAAGAATTGAAGGAAGAGGTACTGTTCACGTGAACAGTACTCCGTGAAGAACATTCATCCAATCAAGGGTGAATCAAGAAGATTGAGTTGAAGCCAAGAGGATCCTTGTTGCTGATCAACATTTCATACAAGGGCCAATTCATTTCTACTCATAACTCAATTTCTTGTCTTAGTTCATTCACATTTGTTTTCCTTTCAATATTGATTAAACATTGAAGGTGTGATTCGTCCCTACCGTTGGTTAGTAGGAAGGCAATAGGAGGTGTTTCCGATATGCGGTGTTGACGTCCCTACAGTTGGTTAGTAGGAAGGCAATCGGTGGTTTCCGATTTGCGGGTTGGTGCGCTGCACAAGTGAAGCCTCACCGGGTTTTGGTGAGGGGTGGACGTAGGGCTGAGGATTCAGTCCGAACCACCTTAAAAATCCTGTCTAGTGTGGTTTGCTTGTGTGATTGATTCGTTCTAGATGCATGCTTAGGATCGAATTATTATATATCTTGCTTATCTTGCTAAGTGAATCATAGCATTCTTGGAAGCTAGTTTCTATTCCGCTGCAATTCATTTTAACTAGCTGTTTAGAGGGCCGCATTGCGAAAAGTGGGGCTGATCTATTCACCCCTCCCCTCTAGATCCGCTGTCCACTACACAACAAGTGGTATCAGAGCCTAATCTCTCATTATGGGGTCCAACGACCTTGAGGGAAATGGTGGATCAGCGTCTAAGGGTTTTCTACCCGAAGGACATGCTGTGAATAGGCCTCCTTACTTTAGTGGAACTAACTATCCTTATTAGAAACATCGCATGCAGGTGTTTATTCGCGCCCAAGACTACGAACTTTGGCGAGTGATCAGCAAAGGTCCGTATGAGCTTACGGAAAAGGAAGACTTGTGGACCAAAGAACAGATAAGGCAATCAACCGTCAACTGGAATGCTAAACACATTATGCAATGCTCACTCCATCCAGTAGAATTCTCAAGAGTGGCTATTTGCGCATCTGCAAAACAAATGTGGGATAAGTTAGAGGTAATCTACGAAGGAACCTCTCAGGTACGAGAAACAAAAGCCAACATCTTAGTTTCTGAATATGAAATGTTCCGCATGAAGCCTGATGAATCAATTCAAGATATGTATGCTCGATTAACTGTGCTTACTAACAGTTTGACTGATTTGGGAAAGAAATATTCAGAACAGGAAATTGTAAGAAAGATTCTCAGATCACTGACTGCAGCATGGCACACAAAGGCTACCGTGGTTGAAGAGTCGAGAGATCTTGCAACCACCAAGGTAGATGAACTCATTGGGTCATTAATGACCTATGAGATCAACCTCAAGAACAAAGAGGCTGAGGCACCTAAGAAGAAGTCCCTAGCTCTTAAAGTAGGGCCCAGCCGTCAAAGCTCTTCCGATGAAGGTGAGGATTCGGAAAGCGAGCGAAATGAGGATGACGTAGCCATGCTCACACGTAAGTTCAAGAAATTCCTGAGAAAGGAAGGTAAGAGCTTCATGAGAGGAAGGTCAAAGGTAAGAAATGGTTTCAAATCTAATTCTGAAAACTTTAGGAAACCTGATAAAATCATTTACTATTCTTGCAATAAACCAGGACATTTCAAGAATGATTGTCCCGACAGATTCAAAAAGGCCGACAAATGGAAGGGCAAGAAGAAGAACAAGGCCATGGTGTCCACATGGAGCGATGAAGAGGAAAGTGATGACGGAACTAGCTCCTCGGATAATGAAAAAGAAGATTTATGCCTTATGGCCAAAGGTGATGAAGAAACAGAGGTAAATTCTCCATTTGAAAATTATACAACTGATGATTGGGAGGATGCATACATACAACTCATGGAAAAATATGAAATGTACAAAAAGGAGAATAAATCACTGAAAAAGAAAACTAACTCATTTGTGCATGATCATAATATGAATGATAAGAATGCTCTACTTGAGACTGAAATTGAAGATCTTAAGAAGATGATTGAGGATTTGGAGGAAGGAAGAAAAGAAATGGCTGACTTGGAAACTGAAAATGAGGATTTGAGAAATGAAATTGATGGCATGAAGCTCAAAATGCAAAGCTATGAAAAAGATAGTAAATTGAGCAATGAAAAGTATGAAGCTGTCAAACAAGTCAACATTCAACTTCTTCAAAATATCGAAAACCTACAAAAAGAGTTGAAGGATAAACAACAATCTTTAGAAAAATTTGTGGATGGAAGAGAAAACCTAGATGCATTGCTAGGTACTAGAATGAACTTCAACAAGGAAGGGTTAGGTTTTGAACCTACAAACAAAAGGCCAATTGGGTTAAAAACAGTCACATTTGTTTCCTCTTCTGATGCTTCAACCTCAAAAATAACATCCAAAGGAAAAGAAAAGATTGAAGAGGTAGTAACTGAAATTCCCAAAAAGCCTATCCAAAAGCCTAAGAAAGGTCGACCTTCCCCGCAACATAGGTCAACACTTCCTTGGCCATTGCATGCTCAACCTTCCAGATTTCACCACAATTACATTGCACACTCATATAGGCCACCACCATACTTTTGGGGAAATTGTGATTCATGTATTCAGCAATCCTATAAGTTTCAATCCCCTAGGTGGCAAAACAATCACTTTCAACCCAAAACCAACCAACGGCCTCAATGGTTTAAGAAGCAAACCTTTTCAAACTTCCACAACATTCAACAAAGAGCTTCTAAACAAAATGTGAATGTCAAAGCTGAAAAGAAAAACCAATTTCCTGCTCCAAGCAAACAAAGCATGAATGTTAAGAAGGTTTGGATTCCAAAAGAAATGGTCTCATGTTTTGAAATTCTGAAAAGTTTGAAGGGACCCAAATTTGGTTGGGTTCCAAACACCATTACTTAATTGCTTGTGCAGGAATGTCTTGCAGCCATGCATAACATGTGGTACCTTGATAGCGGCTGCTCAAGACACATGACGGGAGACAAATCAAAATTTTGTCTCTTGGAGGAAAAAGAAGGAGGATACGTCACATTTGGAGGAAACAACAAAGGAAAAATCATTGGAACAGGTAATGTAGGTAAGAACCTCTCCAACTCCATTGGAAATGTGTTGCTAGTTGAAGGATTGAAATATAACCTACTAAGCATAAGTCAATTGTGTGATAAGGGTCACAAAGTGTTGTTTGACTCTCATGAATGCAGAATTCTTGAACCAAAATCTGATAAGGTAAAATTTTCTGGTAAGAGAGTTAACAATGTTTACATGATTGACTTAGATGATCCTGCTCATTTAAACCTTTGTCTTGCTGCACCAAAATCTGAAATTGCTTGGTTATGGCATCGTAGACTAGGACATGCTAGCTACAATGTATTGCATAAACTCTTGAAGCATTCAATGGTAAAAGGTTTGCCTGAACTATCCTTTAAACAAGAAAACAAATTGTGTGATGCATGTGCCCTAGGTAAACAAACTAGAAAATCATTCAAGGGAAAATCTGAAAATACATCATCCAAACCACTCGAGCTAATTCATATGGACCTGTTTGGCCCAACCAGAACTGCTAGCTTAAGTGGTAGAAAATATGGATATGTCTTGGTGGATGATTTTTCTAGGTTCACATGGGTTTTCTTTCTCACACATAAAAATGATGCTTTTGATGAGTTTCAGGCATTCTACATGAAGATAAAGCAAGATGGTGAGTTTAAACTTTCCAAGATTCAATCTGATCATGGTGGTGAATTTGAAAATGCTAACTTCTATAACCTTTGCAGGGCTGAAGGCATTTCACACCGATTCTCTTCACCAAGAACGCCGGAGCAAAACGGTGTAGTTGAAAGGAGAAACCGAACACTTGTAGAGATGGCAAGAACTATGCTTGTTGAACGGCAACTTCCAAGGAGATTTTGGGCTGAAACGGTAAACTCGGCATGTTACATTATCAACCGCTCTATGGTAAGGCCACACACCAAAAAGACTCCTTATGAGTTGCTAAAAGGTAAAAAGCCCTCTCTCTCTCTCATATGAAAGTGTTTGGATCAAAATGCTTCATCCACAATAATGACAAAAGAGATCTAGATAAATTCGAGCCCAAGAGCGATGAAGGTATATTTCTTGGATATTCTGATAGATCTAGGGCTTATAGAATTTATAACATTAAAAGTCAAACTGTGGAAGAATCACCCCATGTTTCCTTTGATGAATATCATGATTCTAACAATGATAACTCTTGCAGAAAAAATGATGAAGATGGGGAATTCCTTAGCATAAAGGACAAGAGTGATCCTCCACAAGAAGAAATAAAAGAAGATGGTGACCAAGCTGAATCAAGCAGTGCAAGGAATCAAGCTCCAGGAGAAGGTAACGATTCCACAAACATTAGAATCATTAAGGATCATCCCTTGGAGAATGTCCTTGGCAGCTTGAATGACCCACCTAGAACAAGGTCACATTTTAAGATTGTGGAAGAATTAGATCAACTTGCTCTTGTCTCACAGCATGAACCCAAAAATATTGATGAAGCCTTAAAAGATGAAAACTGGATAAATTCCATGCAAGAAGAGTTAAACCAGTTTGAAAGAAACCAAGTTTGGCATCTTGTTCCTAGACCTTCGTCACAATCTGTCATAGGCACTAAATGGGTCTTTAGGAACAAACTAAGTGAGGATGGCAAGATAATAAGAAATAAGGCTAGATTGGTGGCTCAAGGGTATAATCAAGAGTTTGGGGTAGACTTTGATGAATCTTATGCCCCGGTTGCTAGACTTGAAGCCATCAGAATCTTGCTTGCCTTTACATGCTCCCTTAGAATAAAGCTTTATCAAATGGATGTTAAAAGTGCTTTCTTGAATGGCTTGATCAAAGAAGAAGTCTATGTTGAGCAGCCCCCTGGCTTTGAGAACTCTAACAATGCAGATTTTGTATATAAGCTAGACATGGCGCTTTATGGACTTAAGCAAGCACCAAGAGCTTGGTATGAAAGGCTAAGATCATTCCTCATTGAAAAAGGGTACACACGAGGTAAGGTAGATCAAACACTTTTCACCAAGAAGCAAGGTAAAAATATCTTGATTGTTCAAATTTATGTTGATGACATTGTGTTTGGTTCTACAAAATCTGAAATGTGTGAGGAATTTGCTAACCTCATGACTAGCGAATTTGAGATGAGCCTAATGGGAGAACTTCAATTCTTTCTCGGTTTGCAGGTCAACCAAGGAGAAGACGGATGCTTCATAAATCAAGCCAAATACACTAAGGAGCTGTTGAAAAGATTTGACATGGCAAACAACAAAATCATTGCAACTCCTATGAGCACCTCAACTTCACTGGATTCGGATGAAAATGGTAAATTGGTGGATGCAAAGGTCTATAGAGGTATGATTGGTTCTTTGCTTTACTTGACTGCATCCCGACCAGATATCCAGTTTAGTGTTTGCCTTTGTGCTAGATTTCAAGCTAGTCTTAGAGAATCCCATTTGACTGCTGTCAAACGTATCCTTCGATATCTTGCCGGCACTCAAGATTTGGGATTATGGTATCCGTCATCATGTGATTTATCTCTTATCTCTTATTCTGATGCGAACTACGCTGGATGCAAGCTGGATCGCAAGAGTACTAGTGGCTATTGCCAGTTTCTAGGCGGGTGTTTAGTTTCTTGGGCCTCCAAGAAATAACACTCGGTTGCCCTCTCAACCGCGGAGGCAGAATATGTTGCTGCGGGGAGCTGTGGCACCCAAGTGTTGTGGATTAAACACCAACTCCAAGACTACTTGGTGGATCTTGGTTGTGTCCCGATTCTGTGTGATAACACTAGTGCTATCAACCTTGCCAAAAATCCGGTCCAGCACTCTAGGACTAAGCATATTGAGATTAGGCATCACTTCATTAGAGATGAGGTCGGTAAGAAAAACTTTGAACTGCATTTTGTTGATACATTGAATCAGATTGCTGATATCTTCACCAAGCCCTTGTGTAATGACAGGTTTTCAACACTCAGAAGGGAGCTTGGTCTTTGCCGACCTCAGGCCAATAAAACTTGATACGATAATCTTGGTTCATTTAGATGTGTGTTATTGCATATGTCCATGCATTGTTTATATGTCAAATATGTTATTTTGCTTATGGTGTAGCATTGCATGTCATGATGCATAATCACCTTGAATTCGTGTTCATAATGCATTTATGTAGCATCATTCTCGCATGGCCGTGGTATATCAAATGTTGATGTATGGAAGGGCAAGTTATGCTTGTCACGAAGCACTCAATATGCGTGAGGTTTCACCTCCGCCAAGTACCATGCGTCAATGTCGCATATAGGCCATATAGTAAGGGGGAGTTGTCCTTGTGCAACATTCATGCATATATTTCATCTTCATTCTGTTGCATTTAATAAGTGTACAACCATGTGTTGAGTCATGCACATCACTTATACCAAATTCATGACAACCCCTGCATGTTTCAGGTCATTCTCCTCTTGACTGTTATCATTACATGTGCTTACAAACATCACTCCTTCGTGCATCCATTGCATATCCTTAGGGGGAGTTTTGTTGAATCTCTTAACCTCTTGCAATCTACACTTCTTCGCTTACAGTCTGAATTTGAGTTCTTGAGCCTGACGAACATATGGTGTAAGAGCTTTCTATTATGTGCCTTGATGATTGTTCATTCAATGACAATGGTTCAGATTTAATGATTTCCTTGAAGTTCTGATATTTCTTTTGAAATCATCTATGTTATGTGGATTTAATAGACCTTAACTAACGATTGCATTTTGTGCTTTGCATGACTATCCTGAAATCTGAAAATCCAGACTTTATGGCAATCTTGGTGATACTCTGGAGTTTAGTATTGTTTCTAAACATCTTGATGAGCTGGAATTCCTGAAAATCATTCTGACAGAGCAATGATATTGTTGCACGGAGAAACATGTCATGTCATCAAATCAAGTGACAAATGCATATGTCATGATGTGCCCCTGTTATCTCTGTCATAAAACTTTTGGACTCTAGGCAGAGCAATGGCATCATTGCTGAGAAACATATCTTCTCATCAATGAAATGAGTTTGGATATGTCATGACGTGACTTTGCTATCTCTGTTCATTCTTGCAGCATGACAGTCAGTCTTGTCAAATACCTAGGAATACTGGCGTCTAAACAACGTGTATTCTTACGGCTAGGAGGCATGTACTAGACTTGATTGCTCGTAAAATATGAGTCATGTGCCTTCAAATACTAAAGATGTTGAAAATCAAAATATGAAACCTCTTGCTTCAATCATCCAACTCCATGCTCTAGTCATGATTGTTTAGCCTCAATACTAGTTTTTTTGTGTTATTCCCTTTGTGGTTATGGAATATGGATATATAAGACAAGGGAAGGTTAAGCACTGCCATGATATGCATCTTTTGGTTCATTTCTATTACATCTTGAATGTAGCTGCTTTTCGAACTCTATTGATGAATTCGGATCTCATTAGCTTTGAACCATATATGTTGCTCACGGCATGTTTCAGGTTTGCATATAATGGCTTGCTCTTCATTTCTTTCAGCTCTGGTCTCACATACATTTCACTTTCTCACTCCTTTTTGCTGTTGGCAAAGGGGGAGAATTCTTTGTGTGAGTCCTTTGTAAGTGGCATCATAAATTCTTTGTGGGCGTCCTTTATAGGAGCTGTGTGTTTGTATGTTGTCAAAGAGGGAGAGAAGGGGAGAGAACCTTCATCTATCATAAGGGTTTTGTGCATTACATTCACATGTAGTGGGTTTGTGCATAGCATTGTGCATAGCATTCACATGCATCATTCACATGCTTTGCTCCTCCATGTATACATATCCGCATTCACATATTTCAATATCATGGATCTTGAGCTGCACAGGTTGCATATGTCATACACTTTGCCATATAATGACTCACAGTGTTGCCATCATAAAAAAGGGGGAGAATGTTGTGCCCCTGTGGTTATTTGAGTTTCATATGGTCACTTGGGTCATTCGACATCATTCTATGGTCATATGTGTTCTGTGATATTCTTGGTTTTGATAATGGCTAAACACTATTCGTCATTGTTACTTTTCACTCTTATATGACTGACATATGTTCTGTTGTGTTTATGACAGATATGCACATGAAAGCTCAATGTTGCGCCCTCGCACGCGGATCGACCTGCCCGGTCAGGTCGCGGGGGTCAAGGGGGCAGCGCCCCTTGCGGGGGTTTCCGGGGGCGGAGCCCCCGGAACAAAAATTTGCTTGAAGACTCAGTAATAAAACTTCAAGACAATCAAGGTCGATGCCACAGACATGAACGGGCGGCTAACAGACTCAAGCGATGGATCTGGTGCGGCCAACGAATCAACCCGGGGTGACCCGGGCTCTGCCCAGCTGGCGGTCGACCGCCAGCACAGGGGCGGTCGACCGCCCCAGCCAGGGACCGCCCAGCTGCAGGTCTGGCAGCTGGCGGTCGATCGCCAGCCAGTGGCGGTCGACCGGAATTCCCAGGGGCCATTCGTCTACAGCCTTTTACAGTGGCGGTCGACCGCCAGGAGCTGCCGGTCGACCGCCAGCCCCGAGCCTTCATTTTTGACTTTGTTTCCAACTTCGAAAAGGGCCATTCAACCTTGATTTCTTTAATCCAAATGTCACCTAATCACCCACAAATTGTGGATCTGGTCTGAGGCTTGTCTATAGACCATTCAAGGTCTATAAAACCAACACATGAGGGGATGAAAACCCTAATGCTTCAAGCCTTCAAGGGAGCCCATTTTCGAGCTACTGTAGCACCTCCGTGAACAGTGTTTCGGGAGGAAGTTCTTCATCCATCCAAGGTGATTCAAGCTCAGATCTGAAGCCAAGCAACCTCCTACAAAGCAAGAAGCAATCAAGGGCAAGTAGGGTGATCAAAGAAAGCTAGAAGGAGTATACTTCAAGAAGGAAATCAAGATACTCCGGGAAGAAGCTCTTCATCAAATCTTCATCCATCCTCTTCATCATCTCAAGGGGATCCATTGAAGCTCACTCTCAAGGGAGATCATCTTCATCCATTCAAGTTCTTTCAACCTCATTCAAGTTCAAAGAGAAGATCAAGAGAGAAGAATTGAAGGAAGAGGTACTGTTCACGTGAACAGTACTCCGTGAAGAACATTCATCCAATCAAGGGTGAATCAAGAAGATTGAGTTGAAGCCAAGAGGATCCTTGTTGCTGATCAACATTTCATACAAGGGCCAATTCATTTCTACTCATAACTCAATTTCTTGTCTTAGTTCATTCACATTTGTTTTCCTTTCAATATTGATTAAACATTGAAGGTGTGATTCGTCCCTACCGTTGGTTAGTAGGAAGGCAATCGGAGGTGTTTCCGATCTGCGGTGTTGACGTCCCTACAGTTGGTTAGTAGGAAGGCAATCGGTGGTTTCCGATTTGCGGGTTGGTGCGCTGCACAAGTGAAGCCTCACCGGGTTTTGGTGAGGGGTGGACGTAGGGCTGAGGATTCAGTCCGAACCACCTTAAAAATCCTGTCTAGTGTGGTTTGCTTGTGTGATTGATTCGTTCTAGATGCATGCTTAGGATCGAATTATTATATATCTTGCTTATCTTGCTAAGTGAATCATAGCATTCTTGGAAGCTAGTTTCTATTCCGCTGCAATTCATTTTAACTAGCTGTTTAGAGGGCCGCATTGCGAAAAGTGGGGCTGATCTATTCACCCCTCCCCTCTAGATCCGCTGTCCACTACACAACAAGTGGTATCAGAGCCTAATCTCTCATTATGGGGTCCAACGACCTTGAGGGAAATGGTGGATCAGCGTCTAAGGGTTTTCTACCCGAAGGACATGCTGTGAATAGGCCTCCTTACTTTAGTGGAACTAACTATCCTTATTGGAAACATCGCATGCAGGTGTTTATTCGCGCCCAAGACTACGAACTTTGGCGAGTGATCAGCAAAGGTCCGTATGAGCTTACGGAAAAGGAAGACTTGTGGACCAAAGAACAGATAAGGCAATCAACCGTCAACTGGAATGCTAAACACATTATGCAATGCTCACTCCATCCAGTAGAATTCTCAAGAGTGGCTACCTGCTTATCTGCAAAACAAATGTGGGATAAGTTAGAGGTAATCTACGAAGGAACCTCTCAGGTACGAGAAACAAAAGCCAACATCTTAGTTTCTGAATATGAAATGTTCCGCATGAAGCCTGATGAATCAATTCAAGATATGTATGCTCGATTAACTGTGCTTACTAACAGTTTGACTGATTTGGGAAAGAAATATTCAGAACAGGAAATTGTAAGAAAGATTCTCAGATCACTGACTGCAGCGTGGCACACAAAGGCTACCGTGGTTGAAGAGTCGAGAGATCTCGCAACCACCAAGGTAGATGAACTCATTGGGTCATTAATGACCTATGAGATCAACCTCAAGAACAAAGAGGCTGAGACACCTAAGAAGAAGTCCCTAGCTCTTAAAGCAGGGCCCAGCCGTCAAAGCTCTTCCGATGAAGGTGAGGATTCGGAAAGCGAGCAAAATGAGGATGACGTAGCCATGCTCACACGTAAGTTCAAGAAATTCCTGAGAAAGGAAGGTAAGAGCTTCATGAGAGGAAGGTCAAAGGTAAGAAATGGTTTCAAATCTAATTCTGAAAACTTTAGGAAACCTGATAAAATCATTTGCTATTCTTGCAATAAACCAGGACATTTCAAGAATGATTGTCCCGACAGATTCAAAAAGGCCGACAAATGGAAGGGCAAGAAGAAGAACAAGGCCATGGTGTCCACATGGAGCGATGAAGAGGAAAGTGATGACGGAACTAGCTCCTCGGATAATGAAAAAGAAGATTTATGCCTTATGGCCAAAGGTGATGAAGAAACAGAGGTAAATTCTCCATTTGAAAATTATACAACTGATGATTGGGAGGATGCATACATACAACTCATGGAAAAATATGAAATGTACAAAAAGGAGAATAAATCACTGAAAAAGAAAACTAACTCATTTGTGCATGATCATAATATGAATGATAAGAATGCTCTACTTGAGACTGAAGTTGAAGATCTTAAGAAGATGATTGAGGATTTGGAGGAAGGAAGAAAAGAAATGGCTGACTTGGAAACTGAAAATGAGGATTTGAGAAATGAAATTGATGGCATGAAGCTCAAAATGCAAAGCTATGAAAAAGATAGTAAATTGAGCAATGAAAAGTATGAAGCTGTCAAACAAGTCAACATTCAACTTCTTCAAAATATCGAAAACCTACAAAAAGAGTTGAAGGATAAACAACAATCTTTAGAAAAATTTGTGGATGGAAGAGAAAACCTAGATGCATTGCTAGGTACTAGAATGAACTTCAACAAGGAAGGGTTAAGTTTTGAACCTACAAACAAAAGGCCAATTGGGTTAAAAACAGTCACATTTGTTTCCTCTTCTGATGCTTCAACCTCAAAAATAACATCCAAAGGAAAAGAAAAGATTGAAGAGGTAGTAACTGAAATTCCCAAAAAGCCTATCCAAAAGCCTAAGAAAGGTCGACCTTCCCCGCAACATAGGTCAACACTTCCTTGGCCATTGCATGCTCAACCTTCCAGATTTCACCACAATTACATTGCACACTCATATAGGCCACCACCATACTTTTGGGGAAATTGTGATTCATGTATTCAGCAATCCTATAAGTTTCAATCCCCTAGGTGGCAAAACAATCACTTTCAACCCAAAACCAACCAACGGCCTCAATGGTTTAAGAAGCAAACCTTTTCAAACTTCCACAACATTCAACAAAGAGCTTCTAAACAAAATGTGAATGTCAAAGCTGAAAAGAAAAAACAATTTCCTGCTCCAAGCAAACAAAGCATGAATGTTAAGAAGGTTTGGATTCCAAAAGAAATGGTCTCATGTTTTGAAATTCTGAAAAGTTTGAAGGGACCCAAATTTGGTTGGGTTCCAAACACCATTGCTTAATTGCTTGTGCAGGAATGTCTTGCAGCCATGCATAACATGTGGTACCTTGATAGCGGCTGCTCAAGACACATGACGGGAGACAAATCAAAATTTTGTCTCTTGGAGGAAAAAGGAGGAGGATACGTCACATTTGGAGGAAACAACAAAGGAAAATCATTGGAACAGGTAATGTA
Source organism: Amorphophallus konjac (assembly GCA_022559845.1). Lineage (NCBI taxonomy): Eukaryota > Viridiplantae > Streptophyta > Magnoliopsida > Alismatales > Araceae > Amorphophallus > Amorphophallus konjac. The sequence goes on from CM040127.1 coordinate 241,680,366, forward strand.
GGTAAGAACCTCTCCAACTCCATTGGAAATGTGTTGCTAGTTGAAGGATTGAAATATAACCTACTAAGCATAAGTCAATTGTGTGATAAGGGTCACAAAGTGTTGTTTGACTCTCATGAATGCAGAATTCTTGAACCAAAATCTGATAAGGTAAAATTTTCTGGTAAGAGAGTTAACAATGTTTACATGATTGACTTAGATGATCCTGCTCATTTAAACCTTTGTCTTGCTGCACCAAAATCTGAAATTGCTTGGTTATGGCATCGTAGACTAGGACATGCTAGCTACAATGTATTGCATAAACTCTTGAAGCATTCAATGGTAAAAGGTTTGCCTGAACTATCCTTTAAACAAGAAAACAAATTGTGTGATGCATGTGCCCTAGGTAAACAAACTAGAAAATCATTCAAGGGAAAATCTGAAAATACATCATCCAAACCACTCGAGCTAATTCATATGGACCTGTTTGGCCCAACCAGAACTGCTAGCTTAAGTGGTAGAAAATATGGATATGTCTTGGTGGATGATTTTTCTAGGTTCACATGGGTTTTCTTTCTCACACATAAAAATGATGCTTTTGATGAGTTTCAGGCATTCTACATGAAGATAAAGCAGGATGGTGAGTTTAAACTTTCCAAGATTCAATCTGATCATGGTGGTGAATTTGAAAATGCTAACTTCTATAACCTTTGCAGGGCTGAAGGCATTTCACACCGATTCTCTTCACCAAGAACGCCGGAGCAAAACGGTGTAGTTGAAAGGAGAAACCGAACACTTGTAGAGATGGCAAGAACTATGCTTGTTGAACGGCAACTTCCAAGGAGATTTTTGGCTGAAACGGTAAACTCGGCATGTTACATTATCAACCGCTCTATGGTAAGGCCACACACCAAAAAGACTCCTTATGAGTTGCTAAAAGGTAAAAAGCCCTCTCTCTCTCATATGAAAGTGTTTGGATCAAAATGCTTCATCCACAATAATGACAAAAGAGATCTAGATAAATTCGAGCCCAAGAGCGATGAAGGTATATTTCTTGGATATTCTGATAGATCTAGGGCTTATAGAATTTATAACATTAAAAGTCAAACTGTGGAAGAATCACCCCATGTTTCCTTTGATGAATATCATGATTCTAACAATGATAACTCTTGCAGAAAAAATGATGAAGATGGAGAATTCCTTAGCATAAAGGACAAGAGTGATCATCCACAAGAAGAAATAAAAGAAGATGGTGACCAAGCTGAATCAAGCAGTGCAAGGAATCAAGCTCCAGGAGAAGGTAACGATTCCACAAACATTAGAATCCTTAAGGATCATCCCTTGGAGAATGTCCTTGGCAGCTTGAATGACCCACCTAGAACAAGGTCACATTTTAAGATTGTGGAAGAATTAGATCAACTTGCTCTTGTCTCACAGCATGAACCCAAAAATATTGATGAAGCCTTAAAAGATGAAAACTGGATAAATTCCATGCAAGAAGAGTTAAACCAGTTTGAAAGAAACCAAGTTTGGCATCTTGTTCCTAGACCTTCGTCACAATCTGTCATAGGCACTAAATGGGTCTTTAGGAACAAACTAAGTGAGGATGGCAAGATAATAAGAAATAAGGCTAGATTGGTGGCTCAAGGGTATAATCAAGAGTTTGAGGTAGACTTTGATGAATCTTATGCCCCGGTTGCTAGACTTGAAGCCATCAGAATCTTACTTGCCTTTGCATGCTCCCTTAGAATAAAGCTTTATCAAATGGATGTTAAAAGTGCTTTCTTGAATGGCTTGATCAAAGAAGAAGTCTATGTTGAGCAGCCCCCTGGCTTTGAGAACTCTAACAATGCAGATTTTGTATATAAGCTAGACAGGGCGCTTTATGGACTTAAGCAAGCACCAAGAGCTTGGTATGAAAGGCTAAGCTCATTCCTCATTGAAAAAGGGTACACACGAGGTAAGGTAGATCAAACACTTTTCACCAAGAAGCAAGGTAAAAATATCTTGATTGTTCAAATTTATGTTGATGACATTGTGTTTGGTTCTACAAAATCTGAAATATGTGAGGAATTTGCTAACCTCATGACTAGCGAATTTGAGATGAGCCTAATGGGAGAACTTCAATTCTTTCTCGGTTTGCAGGTCAACCAAGGAGAAGACGGATGCTTCATAAATCAAGCCAAATACATTAAGGAGCTGTTGAAAAGATTTGACATGGCAAACAGCAAAATCATTGCAACTCCTATGAGCACCTCAACTTCACTGGATTCGGATGAAAATGGTAAATTGGTGGATGCAAAGGTCTATAGAGGTATGATTGGTTCTTTGCTTTACTTGACTGCATCCCGACCAGATATCCAGTTTAGTGTTTGCCTTTGTGCTAGATTTCAAGCTAGTCCTAGAGAATCCCATTTGACTGCCGTCAAACGTATCCTTCGATATCTTGCCGGCACTCAAGATTTGGGATTATGGTATCCGTCATCATGTGATTTATCTCTTATCTCTTATTCTGATGCGGACTACGCTGGATGCAAGCTGGATCGCAAGAGTACTAGTGGCTATTGCCAGTTTCTAGGCGGGTGTTTAGTTTCTTGGGCCTCCAAGAAATAACACTCGGTTGCCCTCTCAACCGCGGAGGCAGAATATGTTGCTGCGGGGAGCTGTGGCACCCAAGTGTTGTGGATTAAACACCAACTCCAAGACTACTTGGTGGATCTTGGTTGTGTCCCGATTCTGTGTGATAACACTAGTGCTATCAACCTTGCCAAAAATCCGGTCCAGCACTCTAGGACTAAGCATATTGAGATTAGGCATCACTTCATTAGAGATGAGGTCGGTAAGAAAAACTTTGAACTGCATTTTGTTGATACATTGAATCAGATTGCTGATATCTTCACCAAGCCCTTGTGTAATGACAGGTTTTCAACACTCAGAAGGGAGCTTGGTCTTTGCCGACCTCAGGCCAATAAAACTTGATACGATAATCTTGGTTCATTTAGATGTGTGTTATTGCATATGTCCATGCATTGTTTATATGTCAAATATGTTATTTTGCTTATGGTGTAGCATTGCATGTCATGATGCATAATCACCTTGAATTCGTGTTCATAATGCATTTATGTAGCATCATTCTCGCATGGCCGTGGTATATCAAATGTTGATGTATGGAAGGGCAAGTTATGCTTGTCACGAAGCACTCAATATGCGTGAGGTTTCACCTCCGCCAAGTACCATGCGTCAATGTCGCATATAGGCCATATAGTAAGGGGGAGTTGTCCTTGTGCAACATTCATGCATATATTTCATCTTCATTCTGTTGCATTTAATAAGTGTACAACCATGTGTTGAGTCATGCACATCACTTATACCAAATTCATGACAACCCCTGCATGTTTCAGGTCATTCTCCTCTTGACTGTTATCATTACATGTGCTTACAAACATCACTCCTTCGTGCATCCATTGCATATCCTTAGGGGGAGTTTTGTTGAATCTCTTAACCTCTTGCAATCTACACTTCTTCGCTTACAGTCTGAATTTGAGTTCTTGAGCCTGACGAACATATGGTGTAAGAGCTTTCTATTATGTGCCTTGATGATTGTTCATTCAATGACAATGGTTCAGATTTAATGATTTCCTTGAAGTTCTGATATTTCTTTTGAAATCATCTATGTTATGTGGATTTAATAGACCTTAACTAACGATTGCATTTTGTGCTTTGCATGACTATCCTGAAATCTGAAAATCCAGACTTTATGGCAATCTTGGTGATACTCTGGAGTTTAGTATTGTTTCTAAACATCTTGATGAGCTGGAATTCCTGAAAATCATTCTGACAGAGCAATGATATTGTTGCACGGAGAAACATGTCATGTCATCAAATCAAGTGACAAATGCATATGTCATGATGTGCCCCTGTTATCTCTGTCATAAAACTTTTGGACTCTAGGCAGAGCAATGGCATCATTGCTGAGAAACATATCTTCTCATCAATGAAATGAGTTTGGATATGTCATGACGTGACTTTGCTATCTCTGTTCATTCTTGCAGCATGACAGTCAGTCTTGTCAAATACCTAGGAATACTGGCGTCTAAACAACGTGTATTCTTACGGCTAGGAGGCATGTACTAGACTTGATTGCTCGTAAAATATGAGTCATGTGCCTTCAAATACTAAAGATGTTGAAAATCAAAATATGAAACCTCTTGCTTCAATCATCCAACTCCATGCTCTAGTCATGATTGTTTAGCCTCAATACTAGTTTTTTTGTGTTATTCCCTTTGTGGTTATGGAATATGGATATATAAGACAAGGGAAGGTTAAGCACTGCCATGATATGCATCTTTTGGTTCATTTCTATTACATCTTGAATGTAGCTGCTTTTCGAACTCTATTGATGAATTCGGATCTCATTAGCTTTGAACCATATATGTTGCTCACGGCATGTTTCAGGTTTGCATATAATGGCTTGCTCTTCATTTCTTTCAGCTCTGGTCTCACATACATTTCACTTTCTCACTCCTTTTTGCTGTTGGCAAAGGGGGAGAATTCTTTGTGTGAGTCCTTTGTAAGTGGCATCATAAATTCTTTGTGGGCGTCCTTTATAGGAGCTGTGTGTTTGTATGTTGTCAAAGAGGGAGAGAAGGGGAGAGAACCTTCATCTATCATAAGGGTTTTGTGCATTACATTCACATGTAGTGGGTTTGTGCATAGCATTGTGCATAGCATTCACATGCATCATTCACATGCTTTGCTCCTCCATGTATACATATCCGCATTCACATATTTCAATATCATGGATCTTGAGCTGCACAGGTTGCATATGTCATACACTTTGCCATATAATGACTCACAGTGTTGCCATCATCAAAAGGGGGAGAATGTTGTGCCCCTGTGGTTATTTGAGTTTCATATGGTCACTTGGGTCATTCGACATCATTCTATGGTCATATGTGTTCTGTGATATTCTTGGTTTTGATAATGGCTAAACACTATTCGTCATTGTTACTTTTCACTCTTATATGACTGACATATGTTCTGTTGTGTTTATGACAGATATGCACATGAAAGCTCAATGTTGCGCCCTCGCACGCGGATCGACCTGCCCGGTCAGGTCGCGGGGGTCAAGGGGGCAGCGCCCCTTGCGGGGGTTTCCGGGGGCGGAGCCCCCGGAACAAAAATTTGCTTGAAGACTCAGTAATAAAACTTCAAGACAATCAAGGTCGATGCCACAGACATGAACGGGCGGCTAACAGACTCAAGCGATGGATCTGGTGCGGCCAATGAATCAACCCGGGGTGACCCGGGCTCTGCCCAGCTGGCGGTCGACCGCCAGCACAGGGGCGGTCGACCGCCCCAGCCAGGGCCCGCCCAGCTGCAGGTCTGGCAGCTGGCGGTCGACCGCCAGCCAGTGGCGGTCGACCGGAATTCCCAGGGGCCATTCGTCTACAGCCTTTTACAGTGGCGGTCGACCGCCAGGAGCTGCCGGTCGACCGCCAGCCCCGAGCCTTCATTTTTGACTTTGTTTCCAACTTCGAAAAGGGCCATTCAACCTTGATTTCTTTAATCCAAATGTCACCTAATCACCCACAAATTGTGGATCTGGTCTGAGGCTTGTCTATAGACCATTCAAGGTCTATAAAACCAACACATGAGGGGATGAAAACCCTAATGCTTCAAGCCTTCAAGGGAGCCCATTTTCGAGCTACTGTAGCACCTCCGTGAACAGTGTTTCGGGAGGAAGTTCTTCATCCATCCAAGGTGATTCAAGCTCAGATCTGAAGCCAAGCAACCTCCTACAAAGCAAGAAGCAATCAAGGGCAAGTAGGGTGATCAAAGAAAGCTAGAAGGAGTATACTTCAAGAAGGAAATCAAGATACTCCGGGAAGAAGCTCTTCATCAAATCTTCATCCATCCTCTTCATCATCTCAAGGGGATCCATTGAAGCTCACTCTCAAGGGAGATCATCTTCATCCATTCAAGTTCTTTCAACCTCATTCAAGTTCAAAGAGAAGATCAAGAGAGAAGAATTGAAGGAAGAGGTACTGTTCACGTGAACAGTACTCCGTGAAGAACATTCATCCAATCAAGGGTGAATCAAGAAGATTGAGTTGAAGCCAAGAGGATCCTTGTTGCTGATCAACATTTCATACAAGGGCCAATTCATTTCTACTCATAACTCAATTTCTTGTCTTAGTTCATTCACATTTGTTTTCCTTTCAATATTGATTAAACATTGAAGGTGTGATTCGTCCCTACCGTTGGTTAGTAGGAAGGCAATCGGAGGTGTTTCCGATCTGCGGTGTTGACGTCCCTACCGTTGGTTCGTAGGATGGCAATCGGTGGTTTCCGATTTGCGGGTTGGTGCGCTGCACAAGTGAAGCCTCACCGGGTTTTGGTGAGGGGTGGACGTAGGGCTGAGGATTCAGTCCGAACCACCTTAAAAATCCTGTCTAGTGTGGTTTGCTTGTGTGATTGATTCGTTCTAGATGCATGCTTAGGATCGAATTATTATATATCTTGCTTATCTTGCTAGGTGAATCATAGCATTCTTGGAAGCTAGTTTCTATTCCGCTGCAATTCATTTTAACTAGATGTTTAGAGGGCCGCATTGCGAAAAGTGGGGCTGATCTATTCACCCCTCCCCTCTAGATCCGCTGTCCACTACACAACAGTCCAAACCCCCAAGGGATGCCTACCACTAACACACATGACCTCCTTGGCCATGTCAACTACCTCATGAAGGCCTTGACCCATGCCACTGAGTGACTTGATAACCTATCGGGTCGACTCGACCAAATAGGAGAAAATGGGCCCACCCCATGGGCGGATGATAGTAGGGCTCCTCCCCCACCTCCCATCTTTGATGGAACTCAACCTAGTGACTATTTAGATTGGGAAGTCTCGATGGACCATTACTTCACTTGGTATCCCATGACCGAGGATGAGAAAGTCCGATTTACGAAATTGCCACTTACCAAACGGGCTCAAACTCATTGGTTGAAAATTGAAGGCTTAAAAATAATTAGAAGGGAAGCTCCCCTCATAACATGGGGGGACATGAAGGAACAACTTAGGGCTAGATATATTTTCCCCTCCTATTCCGAACACCGAAGCCCAAAGAGCATTTTAACTCCTTCAATTCCCCTTGGCCAACCCAAGACCCTAATCACACATTCCCCACCATTTTCCACCTCTTCTACCCCAACCACCACATCTACACCCTACATCCAAGTCCTCATCACAACCATATGTCCACATACCCAATTGGACCCTATGTCCACCCCTCCATCGAAGCCCATGATGGCCACCACCCTCCAACCCAAAATCCCTCACCAAACCCATACCCCACAAAATCCCTTGGCCCCCACCACTACCCCCTCATCGCCCCCTAAAAGGGACCCACCTCCCAAAACAAATCAAACCAAGCCTCCGCACCCACCCCACCTTCCTCTTCCAACCCCAATCTTACCCCAACCTAGGCCACCACTACTTCCACTTCCAACCTCAATCCATGTCCGACCTCGTTCACCACCCCGGATGCACCATGTGCTGATCATCATCACCCCACCCACAAAGTACCTACCCACCTCCTTGGTAGAAGAACCCATAATCCTGACACCCTACCCCATAGTGGTGAACACCCCGAATCCAACCCCCACTTTGAAAGAAACACATGCCCAAGATGAGGACAAAGCCTTGCATCTTCACTCTATGCCCTCTCCCCTAGTAGGGAGTGAACTCATCATAATTGGGTCCTTGGCTAGATGGTTAAAAGAGAGCCTAGCTCACCCGATCATGGCCTACCCTCCCTTGGAGCGACACCTCCCCATAGTGCCCTTCAACTCCTATCGCACCACCATCCAATCATCTTATCAAGTGGAGACACTAGGGGACCTTCTCAAGGGCTTAACTTGGCAATTTGAGTTGACCGGTTTGTTGACCCCCATGGCCCACCAATCTAGGAGCCTTGACCTCCTACACCATTGTGTCGGGTCTATCACCTCGATTTGCACCATTGGTTGCTACACTAGCGACCTCCTCCTATTCCTCCCTACACCTGATGAGCCTGACCTTCTCCTCAATTTGGAGTTTATTATATCGGGCAGAAAGTCAAAACCTCCCTTCATAGCCGATCCACCCACTAAGAACTTCGGCCCAATCATTTCATTAGAGGAGGATGATCCAACACCATATTGTCAGGACCTTAAGGATGTTGAGATGAACTTAGAGCTCCTTTCCCCCGGGTATACTTATGTTGATCCTTTTGACCCCTCCCAATGGGAACCCAGGAACCCATGTGATCCACCCACATCACTTATCACCCACTCCTTCCTACCCTCACTCACCATGTTGGGCCAAGCCCACCTCTCCCAAGTCCCGAGCGACACAAGGGTAGCTATGACCAAGGAAGATCTACCTAAGGAACAAGGATGTGCCTCTCCCCATGATGTCCACCTTCCTTGACCCCTTCGACCCTTTTGAATGGAAACTCTAATGCCAAACCATACCCCAACACATCAAAGTCTTTTTTGGGTTAGGAAAACATGTGACTTGGCACCTCGAACCACTTGGCATGATTCATAAGTCGGGTACATTCATTCATATCACCCACATGTTAAGTCGGAAACATGATCGGTCCATATTCGGATGTAATGGTCCGCCTTCATTCATCAAGAGTCTTAAGCATGTTAGGATCATTCATGGATGTCCGGGTCCTCCGGCACTCATCACACCCACGCATGAGAGGGACACCTATGGATGCCCCGGCCCTCCCACACCCTTCAAAGTCTCCATGGCATCACTGCATGATTGGTCTAAGTATGGTTGTCCTGCCCCCCCTTTGCATATCATGCATCTCCCACTCACACTGCATCATAGTACTTGGCATAAGCATTTAAGCAAGCAAACCACAATGAGCGGTGAGGTTCATAATGAGTGGGCAAAAACTCACGAGTGCCACTTTGGATTCCAAGTAGACAACCCTACGATGGTGGCTTTGGAATGGCTCTATCTTACGGTGACCTCCAAATCGAGGGCACGAGGACTTGGACCTTCCATGTTCCGAGTGGCTTTGGCAACCTGGCTTACGGGTTGGATTTACCGATGGGATCTTGGGATATATCTCACTTTTTGCGTGGCGGATCTAGCACCCCCTAAGGGCACCGCGGTGGATCCCAGTGAGCAGTTTGAGCCTACCCTCACCTTTATGAGTGACACCCTCAGAGAGCCCCCTCATATGATCTTGAGAGTCCGACGTGTGCACACGGAGGCAATACTAAGCAAGCAGGGTACCATCGCCAGCAAGAGGGTGTGCCCGAGCCACCTTGAGAGGATGAAGAGCAGTCCCCGGCTAAGGAAGCGAGGTTGAGTTTGGAGGTTGTGGCTCACCCAGAGCTGCATTGGAGGACCTCTTCCCCGGCGGACCTATACTTGACGGAGTCGAGTTCTTCGCACCCTTGGGGTATGATGGGGGCATCTCTCGCCCTTCACATTTTTCCACAGCTTTGATTGCTCGTCGGCATAGCTCCATTGTGTCCGTCATATTTTTATGAATCGAGTCATGTATGATGTGACACCACCTTGGGGTGATAATCACATGATCAAATGACCCTTGGACCTAGCAAGCAACCAACGCATGAACCGGTGACTTTACTCGGGCGGACTCACCCGCTAAGCGCACTCTTGTGCCTGTAGGCAAACCGGTGATAGTGGTGAGGGTCCGGGACGGGCCCTTGCTGCTCCGAGGGTTGGCTAGCTTTGGATTGGACCTCTCAAGGGTCCTAGGATGCCCACTCTCGTAGGCGGCCAGCACACCGAGGGCGGGGTGTTAATGTCTCTCTCGCAACTCACCCGCGGTAGTCACTCAATCATAAGCAAATTTGGGTTCGGGCGCTCCACTTACCACCGACGGCACTAAGATGTGATACTAATTAAGCAAAGGAATTTAAGCAAAGAGGAGTGTGCGGTGGCTCACCTGATCGGTGTGAAGACACCGATCCCGGCCGGAGACGAGGGCGAGCGAGGAAGCGTGGGCTTACCTGCACGCCGCGCCGGAAAAGCTTCGACCTGAAGTTTTAAATGACATGCACTACACCCCATGCAAGGGGGGGATCTTGGGGAAGGGAAACCAAAGAATACACCCAATTACTACCTCCACACAGGGAGGGGCCTTCAGCCGGCCAAGCAGGGAGGGGAGAAAGTGATGAAAACACAAGAGAAGAAGCCGATGCCGAATCTGCCTGCTCTCTACGATAGGGGACAGACAGCGAGATTTGTCGACACAGATCTTGATCTAGAATTTTGCTGATGACGGGACCAGTGAGAAACTCTTCGTATCTGGAATGGGAATGCCTCAGAATTTTGTTAATTTCTTCTGGTGCCGAGGCTGGTTCGGGCAGAGGATCGAACAGGGTGGCAGCTTCTCGGACTGACAGCCTCAGGTTTCCAACAGCAGGAAGAAGAGGATGCCTCGACCGCTCCCGAACTCAGAATCAAGTGCCGTCAAATCCGTTGGAACCATGGACAAGCCCTCTTCTCACCAGAACTGGCAGGGAAGCCAAACGATGCCGGAGAAGACCAGTGGACTCTGAACAGTGGTGATAGGTCGGTGCAGACTGTGGGGAAGCAGAACTATGTACCCAGGGAAGAAAATTGGTAACTCTTGAACACGAACGCCGATCGGAGTTCTGCTTATTGATTCTTAAAGTAGACAGGACGTGGAAGAACTTTGCAGAAGAACGCTTGGCCTGATTCTTCCAAGGTTGGTCGTGGTGAAGCTTCTACTCCGGATCAGGTACTCCGCAGGGGCAGCTCTGCGCAGTTGTGGGAGAACGGACCTCCCGGGTGACACGGACCTCGGATGGGGATGAGATCACCGCCGTTGCGAAGAATACAGGAAGACGCTTCCGTGGATAGCTCTTGGGTATTAAAACTCGTCCGGAGGAAGACGTGGTCACCTCTGTAAGCTGCTACTCTTCTGCAGATCTTCAGTTGAGAGCTGTAGGTTGAAGATGACGGGGGGAATGGGGTATATGGGAGGGGAAATGGGGGTGGATGAGTGTGGGGAAAGCTTGGACTGTGAGGGGGTCTAGGAGGGGGTGTTCTAAGGTGGGGGAAGGGAAGAATGGGGTCTGGAAGGGGGTCTAACAGGTGGTGGGAGGAGGAGCTACGAATTTGGGAAGGTGGGTGAGAGGGAAAGGGTATTTGAAAATGGGTTTAAGGGTGGGATTAAATTTTGGTCTTGGGAGATGGGAAGAGGTGTGTGGGGAAGGTAAAAAGGGGCTTGGGGAGTGGGAATTCTCCCTTGGGAGATGAGAGGGTGCTTGGGGAAGGGGAGTGGGTGGTTGGAGGGTGGAGTGGGGAGTGGTGGAATCTCCCTTGGGGATGGGGTGGAGTTAAGGTGGGTTGGTGGGGAGTTGGGGATGAGTTATTGGAGGGGGGGAAGAGAGAGAAAGGTGGTTGGGAGGGGAGGAGAGAGAAAGGGGCGCAGGTTTTAGAGAGAGAAAATGGAGGAGAGAGAAAATGACTTATTAGAGACAGAGAGGTAGAGAGAGAGGGGGGATAGGGGCTTCTCACCCAATTGGATTCACTCCACTAAACTAAATCTTTGAACTCTCAAATGGTAATTTTTTCATTGATTGATTCATTGATTGATTACAAATGGGGGAAATGGGGTCCTATATATAGGCAACCCACATTTTCACAAAAGACCCTGACATTTAACACACTAACAAATAACCGAAGGAAGGGGGCGCCCATGGGCCTAGCCCAAAGAAATAGGCCCAATAGCAAACTCATTAGCCTAATGAGACTCAAACTTAGGGAAATGACTCATTAACCTAGGTACGAGACTCAAATAAAAGGAAAATTACATGATTATGACTCAAAGAAAATATGAAAATTACATGACTCGACTTAGAGAAATATGACGGACACAATGGAGCTATGCTAGCAAGCAATCGAAGTTGTAAAAAATATGAAGGGCGAGAGATGCCCCCATCATACCCCCGGGGTGTGAAGAACTCGACTCCGTCGAGTATGAGTCCGTCGGGGAAGAGGTCCTCCAACGCAACTCCGGGCAAGCTACAACCTCCAAACTCAACCTCGCGTTCGCAACCAGGGGACAACGCTTCAACTTATCAAGGTGGCTTGGACACACCCTCTTGTCGATGATAGTACCTTGCTTGCCCAGTATTGCCTCCGTGTGCGCACGTCGGACTCTCAAGCTGTTATGTGGAAGCTCTTCGAGGGTGTCGCTCAAAAAGATGGGGGTAGGCTCAAGGTGCTCACTAGGATCTACCGCGGTGCCCTTAGAGGGTGCTAGATCCGTTACGTGAAAAGTGAGGTATATCCCAAAATCCCATGAGTAAATCCAACCCGTAAGCCAGGTTGCCAAAGCCACTTGGAACATGGAAGGTCCAAGTCCTCGTGCCCTCGATTTGGAGGTGGCCCTAAGGTAGAGCCATTCCAAAGCCACCATCGTGAGGTTACCTTCTTGGAATTCAAAGTGCCACTCGTGACTTTTTGCCCGCTCATTACGATCCTCACCGCCCATTGCTAGATGCTTGCTTGAATGAGTATGCCTTGAGCTACGGTGCGGTGTGGGTGGGAAGTGTGTGGTATGCAAAGGGGGACCGGGGCAACCAAAAGTAGACCTATCATGTAATGACGTAGTGTAGACTTCGGTCAACCTAGGTGGGCCGGGGCACCCGTAGGTGGCCCTATCATGTAAAGTGGTGGTAAATATCGGGGGACCCGGACATCCGTAGATGCCTTTGACATGTGTATGACCAATGTGAAGTGAGGGAGGGCCGGGGCATCCACAGGTGTCCCTTTCATGTGTGGGTGTGATGAGTGCCGGGGGACCCGGACATCCGTGAATGCTCCTAACATGTTTAAGACTTATGATGAATGACGGTGGCCCATTACATCCGAATATGGACCACTCATGCTTTCCACTTGACATGTGGGTGATATGGATGAATGGACCCAACATAGTGTTCATGCCAAGTGGTGTGGTAAGCCTAGACACATGCATATTTTTCCTAAAGGTGACTTTCATGTGTATAGGTGTGGGACAACCCTTTAACTGCCATTGGAAAGGATCGAATGGATCTAAGAAGGTGGTCATCATGGGGTGGGGCACAACCTTATTACCTAGGGGTATGTGGCCCAAGGTCATGGTTCCCAAGGTGCAACCCGGATCTAGGATGGGGTGAATTAGGTCTAACATGGTGGGTTGGGATAGGGAATGGTGGGTGGTGGATAAGGTGGTTGGGTCACATGGGGAACTAGACTCCCATAGGAAGGGATCAAAGGGGTCGTGGAAAGGTCTTCCTAGAGGGAGGCACTCTATGTCTTCAAGGTTCTCAAATTGTGAGTCATCCTCCTCCAAGGTAATTGGGCCAAGTTTTCTAGTGGGTTGGCCGATCAAAGTATTTGGGATCTCAATGGTAGGGGAGTGGATCGAGATGGGTTCTTCTACCATAGGGAGAAGAAAAAGGAGGTCGCTAGTGTAGCAACCAATGGTATAGACCGAGGTGATTGACCCGATGCATGGGTGTAGGAGGCCAAGGCTCCTAGGTTGTTCGGCCATAGGGGTCAACATGCTAGTGAACTCAATTTGCCATGCTAAGCCTCTAAGAAAATCCTCTAAGGTCTCTACTTGATAAGATGCTTGGATTGTGGTGTGATAAGAGGAGATGGGCACTATGGGATAGTTTTCCTTCATGGGTGGGAAATCGTGGGCCGTGATCTCTCTTATTGGGCTCTCCTTTAGCCAACTAACAAGGGGTTCCCCTAAGATGAGATTGACTCCAACTAAAGATGGTGATGTAAGGTGAAGACCCTCGCATGTTGTTTCTTCTTCAACTTGGACTTGGGTTTCCTCCAAGGTGGAGAGTGGGTTTGGAGTGTTCACCACTATGGGGTGGGGTATGGGTTCTTCTTCCAAGGAGGTGAGAGGGGCTTTTGAGGGTGTGGTGATGATTGGGGCATAGTGTATACGGGGTGGTAGGTAGTGGGAAACTTGGGTTAGGATAGGTAAGGGTAGTAGTGGAGGCTTTGGTGGGAGTTGGATTGGGGTAGGGGGAGGAAGATGGGTGGGTTGAAGGGGTTTGGGTTGATTGGTTTTGGGAGGAGTGTCCCCTTTTGGGGGTGATGGAGAGGTAGTGGTGGGGGTTACCACGGGCCTAGGTGGAGAGTTGGCCATGGGGCCCAATTGGGTATGGGGACCTATGGTTGTGGAGTAGACTTGGAGGTGGGGTGTAAATGTAGTGGTTGGGATAGGAGAGATGGGAAGTGGTGGGGAATGTGTGATTGGGGTCTTGGATTGACCGGGTGGGGATGATAGAGTTGAAGTGCTCCTTGGACTTTGGTGATTTGAGTAGGAGGGAGAGGGTTGGAGGGTGTAGGTTTTTCTAAGCTCGGTCTTCATCTCATCCCAAGTGCTAATTGGGGCCTCCCTACGGATCTTTCTCAAACCTTCCACAACTAACCAATGAGTTTTACCTTGTTTGGAGAGGTGTGCCTTGGCTAGCCTCATTCTTCTTCCTTCGTTCAAGGGGCAACTTTTAAAGAATTGGTCCATGGAAATCTCCCAATCTAGGTAAAGGCTTGGGCTGTTGGATCCATCAAAGGCGGGGGTTTCGATTTTCAAGTGTTCTAAAAATATGGTTTCTAGATTTCCCCAAAGGTCACTCTCATTCACTCTTGGTGCACGGCTATTTCCTTCAAGTCGGTCGAGTCGAGACATGATATCTTCAAGTCGATTAAGGACATTAGGTAGGGCTTCTATGATAGAGGTGTTGCTACCCACTTTGTTGGAAATAAAACTTCCATGAGGATTTGGGCTTCTCGAGAAAGTTGATGGGGACGGATATGACGGGTATGAAGTGGCCATTCTAGTGGACAGGGGAGATGCAACCGAGGACTCTAAATGTATAAACATGCCCTAGGACCAACTTGTGGAGAGACAAGTTGTGAACTTGCTCTGATACCACTTGATGTGACACCACCTTGGGGTGATAATCACATGATCAAATGACCCTTGGACCTAGCAAGCAACCAACGCACGAACCGGTGACTTTACTAAGGCGGACTCACCCGCTAAGCGCACTCTTGTGCCCGTAGGCAAACCGGTGATAGTGGTGAGGGTCCGGGACGGGCCCTTACTGCTCCGAGGGTTGGCTAGCTTTGGATTGGACCTCTCAAGGGTCCTAGGATTCTCACTCTCGTAGGCGGCCAGCACACCGAGGGCGGGGTGTTAATGTCTCTCTCGCAACTCACCCGCGGTAGTCACTCAATCATAAGCAAATTCGGGTTCGGGCGCTCCACTTACCACCGACGGCACTAAGATGCGATACTAATTAAGCAAAGGAATTTAAGCAAAGAGGAGTGTGCGGTGGCTCACCTGATCGGTGTGAAGACACCGATCTCGGCCGGAGACGAGGGCGAGCGAGGAAGCGTGGGCTTACCCGCACGCCGCGCCGGAAAAGCTTCGACCTGAAATTTTAAATGACATGCACTACACCCCATGCAAGGGGGGGATCTTGGGGAAGGGAAACCAAAGAATACATCCAATTACTACCTCCACACAGGGAGGGGCCTTCAGCCGGCCAAGTGGGGAGGGGAGAAAGTGATGAAAACACAAGAGAAGAAGCTGATGCCGAATCTGCCCGCTCTCTGCGATAGGGGTGTAGACACAGATCTTGATCTAGAATTTTGCTGATGACGGGACCAGTGAGAAACTCTTCGTATCTGGAACGGGAATGCCTCAGAATTTTGTTAATTTCTTATGGTGCCGAGGCTGGTCCGGGCAGAGGATCGAACAGGGTGGCAACTTCTCGGACTGATAGCCTCAGGTTTCCAACAGTAGGAAGAAGAGGATGCCCCGACCGCTCCCGAACTCAGAATCAAGTGCCGTCAAATCCATTGGAACCATGGACAAGCCCTCTTCGCACCAGAACTAGTGGGGAAGCCAAATGATGCCGGAGAAGACCAGTGTACTCTGAACAGTGGTGATAGGTCGGTGCAGACTGTGGGGAAGCAAAACTATGTACCCAGGGAAGAAAATTGGTAACTCTTGAACACAAATGCCGATCGGAGTTCTGTTTCTTGATTCTGAAAGTAGACAGGATGTGGAAGAACTTTGCAGAAGAATGCTTGGCCTGATTCTTCCAAGGTTGGTCGTGGTGAAGCTTCTACTCTGGATCAGGTACTCCGCAGGGGCAGCTCTGCGCAGTTGTGGGAGCACGGACGTCACGGGCGACACGGACCTCGGATGGGGATGAGATTACCGCCGTTCCGAAGAAGACGGGAAGACGCTTCCGTGGATAGCTCTTGGGTCTTCAAACTCATCCGGAGGAAGACGTGGTCACCTCTGCAAGCTGCTACTCTTCTGCAGATCTTCAGTTGAGAGCTGTAGGTTGAAGATGACGGGGGGAATGGGGTATATGGGAGGGGAAATGGGGGTGGATGAGTGTGGGGAAAGCCCGGGCTGTGAGGGGGTCTAGGAGGGGGTGTTCCAAGGTGGGGGAAGGGAAGAATGGGGTCTGGAAGGGGGTCTAACAGGTGGTGGGAGGAGGAGCTACGAATTTGGGAAGGTGGGTGAGAGGGAAAGGGTATTTAAAAATGGGTTTAAGGGTGGGATTAAATTTTGGTCTTGGGGGATGGGAAGAGGTGTGTGGGGAAGGTAAAAAGGGGCTTGGGGAGTGGGAATTCTCCCTTGGGAGATGAGAGGGTGCTTGGGGAAGGGGAGTGGGTGGTTGGTGGTTGGAGGGTGGAGTGGGGAGTGGTGGAATCTCCCTTGGGGATGGGGTGGAGTTAAGGTGGGTTGGTGGGGAGTTGAGGATGAGTTATTGGAGGGGGGGAAGAGAGAGAAAGGTGGTTGGG
Organism: Amorphophallus konjac; assembly: GCA_022559845.1. Lineage (NCBI taxonomy): Eukaryota > Viridiplantae > Streptophyta > Magnoliopsida > Alismatales > Araceae > Amorphophallus > Amorphophallus konjac. The sequence goes on from CM040127.1 coordinate 241,697,241, forward strand.
AGGGGAGGAGAGAGAAAGGGGCACATGTTTTAGAGAGAGAAATTGGAGGAGAGAGAAAATGACTTATTAGAGAGAGAGAGAGAGAGGTAGAGAGAGAGAGGGGGGATAGGGGCTTCTCACCCAATTGGATTCACTCCACTAAACTAAGTCTTTGAACTCTCAAATGGCAATTTTTTCATTGATTGATTCATTGATTGATTATAAATGGGGGAAATGGGGTCCTATATATAGGCAACCCACATTTTCACAAAAGACCCTGACATTTAACACACTAACAAATAACCGAAGGAAGGGGGGCGCCCATGGGCCTAGCCCAAAGAAATAGGCCCAATAGCAAACTCATTAGCCTAATGAGACTTAAACTTAGGGAAATGACTCATTAACCTAGGTACGAGACTCAAATAAAAGGAAAATTACATGATTATGACTCAAAGAAAATATGAAAATTACATGACTCGACTTAGAGAAATATGACGGACACAATGGAGCTATGCTAGCAAGCAATCGAAGTTGTAAAAAATATGAAGGGCGAGAGATGCCCCCATCAATGTAATTTTCATATTTTATTTGAGTCATGTCATTGTAATTTTCCTTTTATTTGAGTCAAATACCTAGGTCATTGAGTCATCTACCTAAGTTTGAGTGTCATTAGGATTGATTAGGTTGTTATTAGGCTGGCCCATGGGCGCCCCCCCACCTTCCTCGGTTATTCGTCATTGAGTAAAATGTCAGGGGACTTTTTGTAAAATGTGGGTTGCCTATATATAGGACCTCATTCCCCTCATTTTGAACTAATGAATCAATGAATGAAAATTACCATTTGAGAGTTCAAATTTGCTATTGGAGAGATTCCATTAGTTGGGTGAGAAACCATTGGGAGTGCTTCCCACCTATCCCCCCTCTCTCTCTACCTCTCTCTCTCTAATAAGTCATTTTCTCTCTCCTCCAATTTCTCTCTCTAAAACCTGCGCCCCTTTCTCTCTCCTCCCCCCAACCACCTTTCTCTCTCTTCCCCCCTCCAATAACTCATCCCCAACTCCCCACCAACCCACCTTAACTCTACCCCAGCCCCAAGGGAGATTCCACCACTCCCCACTCCACCCTCCAACCACCAACCACCCACTCCCCTTCCCCAAGCACCCTCTCATCTCCCAAGGGAGAATTTCCACTCCCCAAGCCCCCTTTTATCTTCCCCACACACCTCTTCCCATCCCCCAAGACCAAAATTTAATCCCACCCTTAAACCCATTTTCAAATACCCTTTCCCTCTCACCCACCTTCCCAAATTCGTAGCTCCTCCTCCCACCACCTGTTAGACCCCCTTCCAGACCCCATTCTTCCCTTCCCCCACCTTGGAACACCCCCTCCTAGACCCCCTCACAGCCCGGTCTTTCCCCACACTCATCCACCCCCATTTCCCCTCCCATATACCCCATTCCTCCCCGTCATCTTCAACCCACAGCTCTCAACTGAAGATCTGTAGAAGAGTAGCAACTTGCAGAGGCGACCACGACTTCCTCCGGATGTTTCTGAAGGATCAAGAGCCATCGTTGGAAGTGTCTCCTAGTCCTCTTCGTAACGGTGGTGGTCCCATCCCGTTCTAAGTTCATGATCGCCCAGGGGAGTCATTCTTCTCCGACTGCGCAAAGCCTCCCTGGCAGGAGACCAGAGCCGGAGTGGAAGCCTAACTGCGACGATCCTGCTTGGAATCTGATCAAGAGTTCTTCTACAAAAATCTTATACTACGAGTCTTATTTCATCCCCAAGAAGCAGAACCCAGTTTGGCAACCTGAACTGAGAGTTATCATTTTTCTTCCCCGAGTACATGGTTCTGCTTCCACTAAGTCTGCACCGACCCTGCCACAGTGTTCAGAGTCTACCGGCCTGCTCCGACATTATTTGGCTTCCCCGTTAGTCTTTCATCGAAGAGGACTCGTCCACGGTTCCAGCGACTATGGTGGTACCTGATTCCGAGCTCGGGAGCGGTTGTGGCATCCTCTGCTTTCTGATGCTGAGATCCTGAGACAGTCAGAACTGTTAATCTGCTACCCTGTTCAAGCTCCTACTCCGACCAACACCGGTGCCCGAAGATATTATCAAAATTCAAGCATCATCCCGGCCCAGGTACGAGCAATCTCCAAGTGGTTTCGTCATCGGAAAAATTCTGGAGTGTCCACAACATCCAGAGGACCAACTATCTATCCTGAAGCGCAGAGAGTGGACAGCATCGTCATCGGCTACCGTTCTTCACTTCTAGCTTGGTTTCTCCCCTCCCCGCTTGGCCGGCTGAAGGCCCCTCCCTGCGTGGAGGTAGTGTTTGAGTGTAGTCACTGGCTTCCTTTCCCCAAGATCCCCCCCCCTTGCATGGGGTGTAGTGCATGTAATCTAAAATTTCAGGTTGAAGCTTATCTGGCGTGGCGTGCGGGTAAGCCCACGCTTCCTCGCTCGCCCTTGTCTCCGGCCGGGATCGGTGTCTTCACACCGATCAGGTGAGCCACTAAACACTCCTCTTTGCTGGATTCCTTTGCTTAATTAGTATTGCATCTTAGTGCCGTCGGCGTTAAGAGAGTGCCCGAACTCGAATTATCGTTTAATTGTGTGGCTACCGCGGGTGAGTTGTGAGAGTGATCATTCAACCCAAGCCTTCGGCGTGCTGACCGCCCGTGAATTTGGGCAACCCCTGACCCGTAGGGGTCCTCCCCAAGCCAGCCATACCCTTGGAAACCTCGGTCCAACCTCGGACCCTCACCCCATCGCCGGTCCACCTACGGACCCGAGTGTGCCAACGCGAGTGAGTCCGCTTGTGTGACATTGCCAAATTGTTGTGTTGCTTGCAATTTAGGTCCTAGGTTGTGTCACATCACACAAACTTAAGAGTTCATATTTTTAAATAGTCTTATCATCAAATATCAAAAGGTTTTGTCATCACCAAAAAGGGGGAAATTGTTAGGTATACTTAGAGAAAATCCAATAAAAATCTAATTATTGTCCTTATTAGTTTTGTTGATAACAAAATTACTGTGGTATGCAAAATTTGTTTATTCAGTGATGACAAGAAAAGAGAAGAAATGGCCAAAGAATGAAGAACTAAGAAATAAGATCGAAAAGCTTAACTTAGGCACTTATAAGAAAATGCTGAATGAAGAAAAAGAAGTTAGGTGATATAAGAAGTGATGAAACATAGGCGCAAGAAAAATTCACTTTGGCGCTTCTCCGCCTATCGGCTTCATTGCATAGGCACAAAATCACTTAAACCATTGCTTCGCCTATCTCACTTAGGCGAAAAGACGAACACCTATCCTATTCATCATGCGACTAAAATTCACTTCACCTATCTTATAGGATTGCCTATCTTTGTAAAAAGGAAAATCACATAGGCAATGTGATTCATTTAGGCGTTCTTTTGTCTATCCTCTTCGCCTATCCTTTCGACTATCACTTAGGAAATATTCATTTACATAGATGTACTCATTTCATTAAGGCACTAAAAACAATTTGCCTATCCTTTTTGCTTCAACTATCATAAAATATCTAAAGAAAGCTTCACCTATCTAATAAAGACAAAACTTATAGGCGCTTGCACTTCACCTATCTTATCAACATACTTCACCTATCTTATCAACATAGGCACCATAACTTAATTGAAGGCGATATACATGCAGAAACTTCGCCTATCAACCTTTTATGATAAACTTTCATACTGAAAAGCTATCTGTGTTATCTTAACTATTTTCTGATAGCTCTAAATAAAGTATATATTGTATGAGTTATCTCAAGCGTACTGGCTCATCTTCATACAATCTCAAATAGAAACAATATCTCTTCTAAAAACGTAGCTTTATATCTTCTAAAATTACTAGCCGTATGATAAAGTTGGTTATCCCATAAAAATATTTCTATCCAAGTTGTCGAGGAGAATCTTCAAAATTCAAAATGAATTAAATGCAGCCGAATAAAACATTAAAGATTGTCCATATCGAAGGCATGCATACATGTAAACCTTGTAGAAACATTTGACTAACTAAAAAGCAAAGATAAATCTTTTTCGACGCATTTCAGAAAGGGAGAAGATGGCAAAGGCCTGTCATATATCAGCCAATAAGAGGCTGGGAAAGAAAAGCTATACTTTGATTGCATAAACAAAAACAAATGTCTCTATGCATGACAAAGACACCTGATAGCATATAAATAAATATATTTTGGAGATATACTTTGAGAACTGAAAAAGCTACATATCTTCTCTTACAGATTTGATACTACAAGATCAGAACAGATTTAGACTGTGTCTAACAATCAAAATTCTGTGTCTAACGTATTATTTTTCAAGTTTAAGGGATAACTTATTGTGACTAATGATTAGTTGGTTCTGTCTAATGTGCATTGCTTCGTATCTAACAAAACCAAAGTCTAGAAAGAGCTATAAATTTATAGGATATGAAGGGAGCAAAGACAAGAAGAGAGCACAATACCAAATTAAGCATTCCTGTGAGATTTTCTAGTGCTAGCAAATAAGTGTCCATTCCAAAGTGTTGAGAGTGTCTGGAGACACAATCTTCCTCAACCAAATCCTCTACAAGAGAAAAAACTCAAAAGAAAAGCCCTACGCAATCATTCTGTATGATCGCAATATTTTCTGATATGGTGGGAGAATTCTTAGATATTTTTATGCATGATTTCTCAGTCTTCAAAAGTTTATTTGATGGTTGTCTGAAAAATTTGAAAAAGGTGCTTGAACGATGCATCAAGTCAAATTTGGTGCTTAGTTGGGAGAAAAGCCATTTCATGGTGAGAGAAGGGATTGTGCTTGGCCATATTGTGTCAGAGCGGGGTATAGAGGTTGATAAGGCGAAAGTTGACTTGATCTCTAATCTTCCTCCTCCTACCTCTGTAAAATAAATTCAATCTTTTCTAGGTCATGCTGGATTTTATTGTTGCTTCATTAAAAACTTCTCCACCATTGCTCGGCCTTTAACTCAGCTTTTGACCAAAGATGCCCCCTTCCACCTTGATGATTTTCATCTGGAGGCATTCAACTCTTTGCAAGTGGCCCTTACTCAAGCTCCGATTCTACAATCCCCTGATTGGTTGCTTCCTTTTGAAATCATGTGTGATGCCTCTAATTACGCAGTGGGAGCTATCTTGGAGCAAAGGGTCTATAAGCGCCCTGTAGTGATCTACTATGCAAGCCACACCCTTGCTGAAGCTCAAATGAATTATACCACTACGAAGAAAGAATTGCTCGCTGTTGTGTTCACCCTAGAAAATTTTTGATCATACCTTTTAGGGGCCAAAGTCATAGTTTAGTGTGATCACTCAGCTTTATAATATTTTCTTTCCAAGAAGGATGCTAAACCCCGACTCATTAGATGGATCCTTTTGCTACAGGAATTTGATTTGGAAATAAGGGAAAAGAAGGGGTCTGCGAATGTCATCGCTGATAATTTATCAAGGATTGTTATTCCTGATAGTACTCCAATGCAAGACACCTTCCCTGATGAGCATCTTTTACATATTTCTTGAAGAGACGTAATCTCGCACTGATCCTAAGTCGTGAGATCTTGGAAGAATCTTTGATCACGGCTACCACGCGTATATAATCTACAAGATGGGAAACAGATCAGGGGTGCCCATGGATGAAACATTGGGGAAAACCCTCCGATGCCTAAGTCAGCGAATATGATGGAGCACGGGTGCGAAGGGAGGTGGTAGGGGAAAAAGAGGGCGCGGGATTGTTCTCCACCAAGAGGTGTGGTGGTTCTCACTCAGGATCGTTGCTTACCTCCTCGGATGGTCTCCCTAGGATTTATATAGCGGTCCGTTTAATGTAGGAGCCCTAGGAGTCGAGGGGATTCAAGGGGGTTACGTCCTCGTCGTGGGCTCTTTATGGCATGAGGACTCTTGCTCTCCCTTATCCCTTGGGGTTCCCTATGTAGACACGCTATTCCTGACGTCCCCTGAGAAAATCTCATATTACTATACGACGCCCCCAGCGGCTTTCGCATTTTGAATCACTTAACTGCTTCCTATTCTTGAGTCTTCTTCCGCCTTTTCAGCATCCGGAAATCATCTCGTTGCGACATTCGGACGGCATCAACACTAATCGGACGCACCGGAAGGTTCCGAAACCAGGAAGAATGTATGGCAGGCGGCTGCCGACGCCTTTTCAGGGGACCTGGGGGGGTCTTTATGGAGGCGTCCAGGCCCCTGGACGCCTCCATGACTTTAATATATATAAAAAGACAAAAAACACATAAAAATATAATAAATTAATGGAGGCGTCCAGGCCCCTGGACGCCTCCATAAAAAACAAAACAAAATAATAAAAAATAAATAATATTAATAATGATAAAAAACAAAACAAAAAATAAAATAATATATTTATGGAGGCGTCCAGGCCTCTGGACGCCTCCATCATCTTGCCCACGGGCGCCCCCGTCCGTCGGTCGGTTTGTCGTTGAAGAAAGAATCCAAATTATGAAGACGTCTTGCCATCTAGACGTGCCCATTCATGAATCACAGGCGCCGACCAAAACCACGCGTTGTGCCAAACCGCGTGCGCCTTTCGGCGGGGGTTCGGTGGGCTTTTATGGAGGCGTCCACTTGCCTGGACGCCTCCTTGAAAATAGTCGAAATAAAAAAATAAAAAAACATAAAATATTGTTTTTGCCCTGATGAAGGCGTCCAGGGTCCAGGACGCCTCCATCCTCCGGAGCTCTATAAATAGAGGCCCCCCCCCTCAGTCCGAGAGGAGCTTTTTGAGAGGTCCGATAGGCTGCTGGAGCCCAGAGGCTGCCAGAACCATTTCTAATCCGTGGGGTCTTTTGTAGGGGGAGGTTCTGCCAGCTTCTCGGGTGCCCGCGCTCGTGAGAGGAAGGTCATCTTTGTCCACCGCGCTTCCACGTCATCCCTACGCTGTCGAAGCTCCGTCGGATTTCGCCATCGTCACATCCAATAAGTCAATACTTTCCTTTTCTTCGTAGTTCTTTTACATTCATCATCCCGCATTCTCCATCTCCCTTCATAAGGGAGTCTTCTTTTACATACCTCTTTACATAATTTCATTCATCATTACATTTCCCTCCTACTCGTGTCCGAGAGGGGTTTAAAACCACATCAACCAGGTGTGTGTCCTACCACGATTTCATCACTTTCATTGCAAGAGATTGATACTACACTGCCATCTTCTAATTTCGTTTATTTACTATCTGTTATTTTGCAAGGGTAACCGAAGAAAGCCCTCTCCGTCGGCCGACGGCTCGATTTCATTCAGGCAGTGCATCCACAGTTCCCGTCCGAACCGGGCACGACTTGTTAGAACCCATGGTTGGTCGGCATCGACCATGCCTGAGTAGGGTCTCTAGTTTACCTAGGTTAGGTTTTACATACCCGTTTAATCGGTCAAAACCAAAACCAAAAAAAAAAAACAAAATGAACATAATTCAAAAAAAAATCCCACCATTGCTGCAGGGAACTCCTGTATCTCCCGCCTTAGCACCATCCGTTGGTAGGTTAGGGGTGCCGCACTCATGATAAGTTGCCACCGCCTGGCTAGCGGCACCATCACTAGTCGCCAATGTCGAGCTCTCCCCATCGGGAGGTAATAATAGCTCCACAACTGCTTTAGCACATGTCATCAGTACCTTAAGTGGGTTATCACAAAATAAAAAAAATATAACAAAATACAAAACAAAATCAGAAATACCTGAATAAGTGGTGTGAAACCAGTCACAGTCATCTCATGGTCTGCCTCTTGGGACAGACCTGTAAACAGGTGTGCCAGCATGGCAGCTCCCCAGGCGTAGTGCCCTACTCTTTCGAGGTCTGATAGCAGCTCCAGGAAACGACAATGGATACCGTCTCCTTTCGAGCTCAGTATCAATCTTTCCAGCAAGAAGAGGAGAAATCTCCTCAAATCCATATTGGATCTTTCCCAATTGCCAAAATCTGCGTAGTACATAGCACGACATCCTCTTTCCATCCTTCCCATGAATTCTTCTGAGGACTCATCGTCCCGTCGATGAGTATCAGTAAGCCCTAATGCCTCCATGATAGATGTCCTGGCTACTGACCTTTTCTTCCATCCATCTAGATCCAAACCCAGTAGCTTCTGGGCACCTTCCCGGTAGTCCGCGTAAGTGACTTCGGTCACTGCCTCACCATCTACCTTGGGGCTCGTGATTCGGGCCACATCTTCCAGACTGGGCACCATGTGCCCCCAGGGCATCAAGAATGCCCGACTCATTGGGTCCCATCTTTCACGCAAGGCTTGGATGAGGACCAGGTCGAGCTTGATCGGCTCAATCCGGAGGAAGGCACCAAATCCCATCACGTCTAGCCTGGCCTTCTGAAAATCCGGGAGACCCCTATATGAAGCCGCTACTAACTCCCATGAAATGTGTGATTTCATCACGCACTGCGCGTGCATAAGGAATGGAGAAGGGTGTTGTCAAAAGAAAGGAAGGAAGAAAAAAGGAGAAAGAGGGCAGGAGAGCTCAGCTTACGAGTGGCGATTGGGTCCTTTCACTGAAGTACCCTTCGAGGTCCGAGAGCTTCCTGGAACTGCTACCGCTGGACCTGCTTCTCTTCGAGGAGTGGGAAGATTCACTCTCCATCCAGGCCTCGGAATTCTGAGCTCCTCCTCTCCCGTGGGAACTTGTACTCCTCGAGTTAGCTCTCGATATCCCTGGGAGAGTAAAAGAGGCAGGCATTTATAGAAATAGAAGAAGTGTAGGCCAAGATTGCCTCCATCACCTATAATGATAGCCCTCGCGACGGGGCACCTGCCCTACGGTCCCATGTGTCACTTCACCGCTCGCGCAGGGTGATTGATTGGACGATGTAATGTGACGACCCGCCCCCTATGTTGTCTAGGGATGCCCTATCATGTTTTAGGAGGACGTCCGCAAATTTGAAATATCATCCAGGAAAAGGGACTGGAGCCGTCATTATTGACTTTGACAGCAAATTCTCGTGGAAAATAGTCACAGCAAAACGCGATCCTCCATTTTAGGGCGGGGTTTCGGCAGACACATCACATGGGAACAGTGCAAAGGAGAAGAAGTGTAGGGAAGAAGGAACGCATAAGAGAACAAACAAGCAGCCGAAAATCAAATCACTCCATTCATAATTCTACATGAGCTGTCATAGACACCACAATCATAGAGAGGAGGCGAGTCCACTGGCTCGCCAACTCTCGCCATTATCGTATGCTCGTCCCTCTAGGTGTCCCTCTCCTCTCCCCTGAGGTGAGGGTCCCTCAGAAGCCTTCTGGATCCCCATACAGCAGCATCTACCTCGCCTCGTGGCACCTGCTCTACGGCAATGGCTCGCTGCTCCTCCCCTGGCGTGGCGAAGAAGCCACCAACAGAAAAGCAGCCAGATTGGCGGAGTCGCTCCCCAAACTCTCGCGCTCTCTCGTAGCGCGTCTCCATCGCTCCTAGCCTCTGCACCATGACCTGAAGGCCTAGCTGGAGCTCCCTCACCTGGGCCTCCAAGGCCTTCCTCTCGGCCTGATCTCGCTGTCGCTCGGCCCTTCTCTCCCCTCTCTCTCTCTTTGCCTCTCTCCTCATCACCTAGAGAAGGACCCTTAACTCTAGGATGTCTGGAGAAGGCCTCTCCTCACCACGATGCCGCAGCTCTGCTACAGTCGCTACCCAGGCATCATGTTCCTCTTCCGCCCGGGCCGCACGGGCCACTGCACCGGCGAGTTGCTCCCGGAGGGAAGCAATCTCAAGAAAAGGGGCCGACGAGCTGGAAGATGCGCCGCCGGCCATTCCCACCATCGCTGTCTACTGGGCACGCTGGAGCAAACAAACAACGGCCATCAGCTAAGCTCCAAATTTAATAAAAAAAGAAGAGAATGCAGTACTTAACTTACCAGGATCGACAGTTCCTGTTGAGTGACGGCCAGCTGCCGCCTGGCCTCTGCCAGTTGGGCACGCAAGCCATTGATGTCGCACGTATCCCCAGCTTGGGGAAGTCCCACATAACTCTCTCTCTGCTGCCGCAGGAAGTCGGCACTGTCCTGCACCAATACGCTCCCTTGCTGTCTAGGGAGACGTATACGCCAGTCCTCGAGCTTCGCCTTGCCGCGACTCTCCTTCCTGACACAGCTCGGCTCATCCATGCTCGCCCATTCATCGGCCAAACCCGGGGCCTTTGCCATGTCCTGCATCAAGAAAGGGGAGTCTTACGTCATAACGAGAACGCGTCTCCTGTCTAGGACGCGTCCATCAATTGAGTGCAACACTCGCCGAACCCTTTTCCCCCTCGCATGGCTCACTTCAAAACTTAAAATGGATCAAAGAGGAGGAGATCAAAGAACCTACCAGACCGTGTTCACCTCCCTCCGCGCCATCGGGTCCCTCGGGTGCCCGAAGCGGCCCTTCCTCTTCCATGGACGCCTCTCGTGCTCTTGCGCGTCCCTCCTCGGGCGAGGAGTTCGTCGCTCCTCTCTCCCTTCATCACAATTTGGCCCACCAAACTCCATCGATTGAGAGTGGAAGAAGACGAAGATAGATGAGCAAATCTCGACGAGAGGTGGGCTCGTTTGCGGGCAAGGCAAGGAAGAAGAAGGGCTGCCTGGCGTTTTAAATTTGAATTTGAAAGTTAAGACGCGTCCCCGCGCCTAGACACTCCCAAAAAAAAAAGTGGACCCCTCTGTGCAAGGCGTAGTTCCCTACTTTTCAGGGCAACGTCTCGTGAAGCGTGCCTTGAAACAACTCGGTGCAAGAGAAGAAGCGTGGAAAAGGGAAAGTGCATATGACAAAAGGAACCATTTCATTGCACATAAGCAAATAGTCAGTTATGCATCATAAAGTGAGGAAGGTGGGGTGTACAAGCAACTCTCTAACTCTCGCTACCACCCTCCTGATCATCTCTCTCCTCCCTCCTCTGACGGGGATCCCTAGGGGGCCTCCGCGAACTCTGAGAGGCGGTGCTTGCCTCGCCCTGTGGTGGCACGCCAGCCTCGAAGGCTCGGCGACGCTCCTCGGTCGAAGAAACCAGAAAGCTGCCCATGGAGAAAGAACCACACTAACGAAGTCGCGCCCCGCGCTCCTTCGCCCTCTGATACCGCTCCTCGCTCTCCCGAAGCCTCCCCTCCGCCGTGCCGAGACTCAATCGGAGCTCCATTAGCTGGGCCTCCAGAGCCCTCCTCTCGTCCCTGTCTCGCAATCGGTCCGCCCTCCTGTCCTCCCTCTCTCTCTCTCTCTCTCTATCCTCTCTCTCTCTCTCTCCCTCTCCCTGTCCTCTCTCTCTCTCTCTCCGTTCTCCCTCTCCTCTCTGTCTCTCATCACCTCTCTCCTCGATAGCTCGAGGGCGATCCGTAGATCCAGCACGTCGCGAGGGAGCTCCTCGACCTCCCGTCGCCACTCCTCCTCCAACTCCGCAATCCGGGCGTCACGCTCTGCCACCCAGGCGTCGCGCTCCTGCTCAGCACGAACAGCACGGGCCAGGGCCTCCCGAATCTCGGCCACCTGTCAAAGCACGCATGACCCATAAGAGAACAGTGAAGGAAGAAGAGCAACTGGAAAGATAGTCGGGGTCAGGCAGACACTCACTCGAGCCTCGCGGTCACGCTTGGCCTCCTCAGCCCGGGCCACCGCGTACGCCAGCTGCTCCTGAAGGGCAGAAACCTCCGGAGGAGGGCCCCACGATCTGGAACCCGCTCCACCAGCCATCCCTGCTGCCGCTGCCTGATGGGCCCGCTGAAACACGGAACAAACGACAGTCAGAGGCTAAGCATCGAAATCCATGTCACAAAATAAAAAAATGCATTGCATAAACTCACCAGGATCTCCAACTCCTGTCGGATGGCCGCCAACTGTCGCCTGGCGTCTGCCAGCTGAGCCCGCAGGTCGGCAATCATGTTATCACGAGCATCCTACATTGCATATAAGTTAGTGTCACATGCATATACATATAGAAAAGGGAAACATTTTTCATTTCACGCTTACCCCTGCCGCACCACCAAGGAAGAGACGCTCCCCGTACGTGGCTCGATACCGTCTCATTTAATCGGTGCTATCCGGTACATGGGACACCACTGGGACCCCGCCCTACTGCCAGTCCTGGTATTATGCAGGGAAGCGCGTACGCCAGTCCATGATCTTTTCCTTCCCCTTGGTCTTCGCCCGACGCGGACCGGCTCGTCTACGTCGACCCACTCCTGGGCTAACCCCAACGTCCTCATAACCAGCCTGAGCCGCAGCGGCTCGATCTCGTTCAGGCAATGGACCCACACATCCCGCCCGAAACGAGGATAACCCGCTACCACCCAAGGCTGGCCGGCATCGGCCATGCCCAGGTAGGGCCTCCATACCACCTGCATCACCATACATACGTCATGTTAGTTTCCATTAAGTCACATGCATAAAAACACCAAAAAAATCATACACATCATACCATAGCCTCGGGGTACTCGCTCAGCTCCCGACGAAGCGACGCCAGCTGGTAGCCGTGGGGTGCCGCGACCATGACCGGCCTCCACCGTCGCGCTAGAGGCACGGCTCTCCTGTTCCCCTGTCTGGCTCTTCCCATCGGGAAGTAGTAGTAGCTCCACACCTGCATCCATCATACATCATTAGCATGAACAATTGCATATTTAACTATGGTAAAATGCATAAATAAAATGTTTACCTGGAGAAAAGGTGCAAAGCCGCTGACTGTCGTCTCCCTCTCTGAAGTCTGGGAGAGATTGGCGATCAAGTGGGCAAGCAGAGCCGCTCCCCACGCATAGTTCCCCACTCTGTCCAGCTCCGCCAAGATCCCGAGGAAGCGGCAGTGGATGCCGTCCCCCTTAGTCCCCAGCAGAAGGCGGCCCAGGAAAAAGAAAAGGAGCGGCCGGAGGTCTAGATCCACCAGCTCTCGCTCGCTCGGGTCCTAGGTGAAAGCTGCCCGAGCGTCTCCCTCCAGTCGTGCCAAAAACTCAGCTCCAGTCTCGCTGACCCGCTGGCGCGGGTCACCAAATCCGAGCACCTTCATAATCTCCACTCGGTCGACTACCCTGCTATCTCTGTCAGTCGCGCTCGTCTCTAGCCACAGCAGGTCCAACGCACTCTCTCGGTAATCGGGGTAAGCGACCCCGCTGACTGCCTCTCCGTCAACTAGTAGCTCGGTGATCCGAGCTACGTCCTCCAGTGTCGGCACCATGTGCCCCCAGGGCATCAGAAACGCCCGGCTCGGCGCGTGCCACCGCTCCCTCAACGCCTGGATGAGAGGAAGGTCCAGCCGGAATGGCTCAATCCTGAGGAAAGCTCCAAAATCCATGGCGTCCACCCTCGCCCTCTGAAAGTCCGGCAGCCCACGATACGCAGCCCACGATACGATACACCACAAAAAATAAACAAAAAGGAACACATCAGCATCATGGATACTGATAAACAACAACACTGTACATAATATTTATTTATTTTTTATTTATTTTAAAAATATATATTTATATTTAAAGGCGTCCACCCCCATGGACGCTTTCTTATTATTTTCTTTATTTTATTTTAACAAAACCACAAAACAAAAACAAAACAAAAAAATAATAAAATAAAAATAATATATCATATCATGAAGGCGTCCACCTCTATGGACGCCTCCTCATTTTTGATTTTATTTAATTAATTACATAATAACCCAAAAAAATAATAAAAACAAAACAAAACAAAAAAGAAAGGATGGAGGCGTCTAGGCCCTTGGACGCCTCCTTCCCTCACACCGTCTCCCGCCCGCCTATTTAGCCTAATAAACCAACAGAATGGAAGTCTAAGGAGCTTATCGGGTCGTGCTCATCCTCTCCCGCGTCGCCTGCACCCGCAGGACCCTCCATAGCCAAAGGAGGCGCCTCCTCTCCCGCGGCAATCTCCTCTCCCGCAGCAATCTCCTCTCCCACGGCAGCCCCCTCGGCATGATCCCTCGACCTCCTCAGACGACGAGCCCGTCGTTTCCGCTTCTCTCCACCCTGGCTCGGGCCTCCTGGCTCCATTGGGAACTGAGAATGGGTCGTCAGAATGAACAGTAGAAGAGAACAGGGGGTGAGGCCCCCTTTATATAGAAAACCCCCAAGCTTTGGGGCGTCCAAGCGCCTGGACGCCCCCACATTTTATTTTATTAAAAATTCAAAAAATATAGGGGCGTCCAGGCGCCTGGATGCCCCCACATCAAAAAATGAACAAAAATAAAAAAGAAAACATAGGGGCGTCCACGCGCCTGGACGCCCCCACATCAAAAAATGAACAAAAATAAAAAAGAAAACATAGGGGCGTCCAGTCCTCTGGACGCCCCCACAACTAAAAACTAAAAAAATAAAAAAGGAAAAATAGGGGCGTCCAGTCCCCTGGACGCCCTCATTAAAAATTATATATATATATATATATATATATATATATATGATCATAATATGAATAAACAAGGACACAAAAAGAGAGAAAACACAAAAACACAAAAAAGGAGAAAAATAAAAATCATAAAAATGGTAACAAGGGGAACAATGATCCAAGATGTCAAATTCCAGATTTTATTCCATCATAAAAACAGAGTGAGCTACATCAAGGGCTTAGGCGCTTTAGGCCTTAACTTCCCCAGTTCGGTTACGTAAGCCCTCCATAGCTCGCATTCTTCCCCTACATGCGCTAAGGCCTTTCTCGCAACACTTGTCTTCCAAGGTGCTTTAATGGCCTTCGCTTCCTTTGCATCCGATTCCGTGCCCAACTCCCTCTTCTTCAAAGGGACAATGCCGGTCAACAGTGGGAACGAGTGGCGTGGAATGCCGATCTGGAGCCTTGTTGGAAGAGCTTCGAAGTAGTCGGCATCCCCTCACGGTGGTCAAATTTGAAATGCAAATCTAACCAGCAATTCAGAACAAGTGCACAACCGAAAGGAGGCTTACCCATGCTCAAGGCAGTAAGGCCACTGTAAAGGTAGGCAAGGATGGCGGGTCCCACCCTCTTTCCACTCCAAATCCCGCGGATGGCACTCAGTTGGTCCTCCTCCACTATGTTGTCGGTATAAGGGAACAAGAGAGCACCCGCCAGACAAATAGTGAACCCTTTCATAATTCCTTCCAAGTGGTCATCATCTGGTGACCCTCTCAGGGCATCCATAACCCATTCGCGAGCCTTTGCAAATCAATTCCCTTTTGAGTGTGGACCTTTCTGGCTGCGTCGGGCGGCATGAAGCTTCCAAGGACGCTCTCGGAAGTCCCCCTTGTCAGCATCCGCATAGCCTTTACCTTCCCGTCACTCTTGAATTTCTTCAGTCCGAGCAGAAGTTCCACCTCCTCGAGGAGGATGGTCGCCTAGAAGGTTGGGAAGATGAAAGTGTGGGTCTGGAGATGCCAGATCTCCACTAGTGCGCCCATAGCCGCCCAGTCCATGCGAATCCTCTCATAGTACTTGGCATGAATAAGGAGCCCCTGAAGATGCCACCTTGAGAGTAGGGCCCTCATGCCGATGGAGATGTTGGAAGTTATCTTTGAAAGCCATGGCAGTTTGGAAAACTTCCTCGGGCCTGGGAAGAGTGGATACGGCTGGAAAGAAGAAAGGAAAGGAAAAGAAGTGAAAAGAGGGTTCACGCAGAGAATTTGAAATAAATCAACTTACCATATGCGACTGGATCGTCCCACTCAGATGACCCTCGAGGTCGGAAAGTCGCCTGATCTCGCTGCTAGGCCTGCTCCTCTTCATAAGGCGGGAAAACTCTCCCTCTATCCTGAAATCCCTAGATTCTCCTCTCCTTGTCCTCCTGAGCTTTCAAAACTCTCCTTGGTTCATTTGGATGAACTAGCCTAAGGGAGGTACTTATAGGAAAGGAGAGGCGCTACAGGACGGAACGCGTCACATCAGTGGTCAGTCGTCAGAGTTTTGTCTGGATCTCCTTGTACTGTGGTGCAATTCTGTTGTAATTCTACTGCTTTCTGATGTATTTAATCTATGTTGGTCTGTGTAGGTTTTACTAACGGACGTCTTTGTCCTATCTTGTGTACCGTCCTTCGGTGTTTGGTCCCCCCGTGTCATGCATCATACTATACGATATCTACGCTATTAGAACATGTCAAGGACCTTGTGACCCGAACGAATCTGGGATTTGAGTTCCCCTTCAACAAAAAAGGTGATAATTCCAGAAGAATTTGGGTTGTACGGATAGGCCGTTAACTTGTGGTAGCATGGGGACGACGGTTCCATTCAGTGAGTTGGTGCGTGGATAAACGGGCCCCAGCTCAGTATCAGCTCACCGGATCGGTATCCTGACCCATTCTTAATGAGTTGACAATATTATCCTTGACTATTTTCTATTTTAGTTTATTTTAAATTTTTCTTTAAACCCATCATGCATTCATATAGGACTTTGAAATTATTACGGAAGATCATTCAAGTGATTCGATTGTGAAAGCCGTTGTGCTTCAATTCTTACAAATATGAGATATTCCACTCCGAATGAAATACTGAGTTTTCTTGAAACGGCCCTACGCTGCTCTTCCAAAGGAGACCCTTGTTTGGACAGACCCTCAGATATTCCTTTGCTTTTTACCTTGTTTGATCCACCTTGGCCGCAGCACTTCCACATTGACTGGTAACCGCTCCACAAAGGTGAAACCTACCGATTTATGACCCAGGTACTTCCACACCGAGAAGTTGGTCTCCTTTATTTTCGTGCCTAAGCGCACATCTCACCCTACCTTATTTGATCTCCGTCCAAGCAATCGTCAAAATTTGAAAGACCTTCTTCAAGGTCGCCTCATTGAAACTACAGGAAAGATTCCAAACAGTAATGTCAAAAGTGTGTCTCATCACACCTTGGCATCAACTTATCAGTCCATTCTCACTCCATTTCACTCCACTTCGATACCTTTCCATTACGTGTCACTCCCTTGCAAAGCAGACGCCAAGGCGGAGCAGCTGTAGACACGCTATTCCTGACGCCCCTGAGAAAATCTCATATTACTATACGACGCCCCGCAGCGGCTTTCGCATTTTGAATCACTTAACTGCTTCCTATTCTTGAGTCTTCTTCCGCCTTTTCAGCATCCGGAAATCGTCTCGTTGCGGCATTCGGACGGCATCAACACCAATCGGACGCACCGGAAGGTTCCGAAACCAGGAAGAATGTCTGGCAGGCGGCTGCCGACGCCTTTTCAGGGGACCCAGGGGGGTCTTTATGGACGCCTCCATGACTTTAATATATATAAAAAGACAAAAAATACATAAACATATAATAAATTAATGGAGGCGTCCAGGCCCCTAGACGCCTCCATAAAAAACAAAATAAAACAATAAAAAATAAGTAATATTAATAATGATAAAAAACAAAACAAAAAATAAAATAATATATTTATGGAGGCGTCCAGGCCTCTGGACGCCTCCATCATCTTGCCCACGGGCGCCCCTGTCCGTCGGTCGATTTGTCGTTGAAGAAAGAATCCAAATTGTGAAGACGTCCTGCCATCTAGACGCGCCCATTCATGAATCACGGGCGCCGACCAAAACCACGCGTTGTGCCAAACTGCGTGCGCCTTTCGGCGGGGGTTCGGTGGGCTTTTATGGAGGCATCCACTTTCCTGGACGCCTCCTTGAAAATATTCGAAATAAAAAAATAAAAAAACATAAAATATTGTTTTTGCCCTGATGAAGGCATCCAGGGTCCTGGACGCCTCCATCCTCCGGAGCTCTATAAATGGAGGCCCCCCCCTCAGTCCGAGAGGAGCTTTTTGAGAGGTCCGATAGGCTACTGGAGCCCAGAGGCTGCCGGAGCCATTTCTAATCCGTGGGGTCTTTTGTAGGGGGAGGTTTTGCCGGCTTCTCGGGTGCCCGCGCTCGCGAGAGGAAGGTCATCTTCGTCCACCGCGCTTCCACATCGTCCCTACGCTGCCGAAGCTCCGTCAGATTTCACCATCGGCACATCCAATAAGCCAATCCTTTCCTTTTCTTTGTAGTTCTTTTACATTCATCATCCCGCATTCTCCATCTCCCTTCATAAGGGAGTCTTCTTTTACATACCTCTTTACATAATTTCATTCATCATTGCATTTCCCTCCTACTCGTGTCCGAGAGGGGTTTAAAACCACACCAACCAGGTGTGTGTCCTGCAACGATTTCATCACTTTCATTGCAAGAGATTGATACTATACTGCCATCTTCTAATTCCGTTTATTTACTGTCTGTTGTTTTGCAAGGGTAACTGAAGAAAGCCCTCTCCGTCGGCCGGCCGAAGGGGGAGGAAGAAGCAACCCGCCACTTCCTGCTAGTGAGGTAGGCGCGATCACTCTTTATTTTGGGGTCTTTTGGCCCCTGGCGATCACATCATATTCTCGAGGCCGCAGCGAGTCACTTCCCAAATGGCCGTTTAAATTCCCGTTCTTATATTCTCTTTATATTCTGTTATATTCTTATCTGCTCATATTCTCGAGGCCACGGCGAGTCACTTCCCCAATGGCCGTTTAAATTCCCGTTCTTATATTCTCTTTATATTTTGTTATATTCTTATCTGCTCATATTCTTGAGGCCGCGGCGAGTCACTTCCCCAATGGCCGTTTAAATTTCCGTTCTTTATATTCTCCTTATATTCTGTTATATTCTTATCTGCTCATATTCTCGAGGCCGCGGTGAGTCACTTCCCCAATGGCCGTTTAAATTCCCTTTCTTTATATTCTCCTTATATTCTGTTATATTCTTATCTGCTCATATTCTCGAGGCCGCGGCGAGTCACTTCCCGCAATGGCCATTTGAATTCTGTCCTTTCTCTTGTATATCTTGAATTGCTGCTATACTCTGGAGGCCACGGCGAGTCACTTCCCGCAAAGGCCGTTTCAATTCTTGCTATTTGATTTCTGCACCATTCCCGTCCCCCCGAGGCCGCGGCGAGTCACTTCCCGCTATGGCCGTTTAACCCCCATATCTTGCTATATTGCATTTGTCCCGCTCGCCCCGCCGGAGCAATCTCCCGTGGTGGCCCCTTCTCTTTTCTCTTATTTCTGTGTTGCAGCAAACAAAACGAGCCCGCGCGCTCCGCATTTCGTTTCTCGACCACGTGACGTCGCTCACACCCTACTCCTGAAGGATGCGTAATAGACGCTTGGATAAGCTTTCGATAGTCGGTCTGAGCTTGGGATGCTTGCTCGGAGTTTCCTCTCAAGCGATGGGTGCATAGCTCGGATAGGTCACACTGGGTCCCTGCAGGGGCTTTCTCGACCGATCTGTCGCTCGGACTTTCGGACCCGAGAGTCACCTAGGAAGTGCTGCTCCGAGTGAGTTTTGGGCTTGAAGTAAGTGGACCCAAAATGGGACTGTCACTTTGGGGAGCTGGGCCTGGTTTGGTCAAATTGGATGTAGTTGGGTCGTGCTTTTGGGTGGTAGATTTTCCCCCTCTCCACTTGTCCCCCTCCTACTCCCGAGCCAAGATTGGGCTCGGATGAGTAGCACTTGTGGGGATGATGTTGGTGGCTCGATTTGGGCAGGAAATTATCTCCGACAGGAGCCATTTAATGCAGCTGTCCTGGGAATACGCCCATGATGATGACTTTTTTGAGTTGATGCGAGGAGTCCCCTTTTAGAGTCAGGAATGTCGCGCCGCCTCCCGCCAATTCTCTCGGAGTATAAACATTGCGCGTGCTTGCGTTCCACGACTGCTTCGTTTAGGGTTTTTCCTCTCCATTGCACTTGTATTCTGAAAGGGCTCATGCACCGCGAGGGTGATCAAAAGGAGCAATGACTCACGAAGGCCTTTGCGGAGTTAGTAGAGATCACAGCGGCGACGATCCATCAGATTCCATCTCCTCCTGAATCGTCTGGCTCGGTGCTCTCCTCCTCTTTTGCTCTTCAACCAACTTCTTCACTCTTTGGAGGATGCCCTTCTTCTTTTATTTTTTTATTTTTATCCTTGCTCGCACCACTTGGAGGTGCTTGCTTTCGGTTCGGCCACTGGCCTTTTTCCCTTCCAAAGAGTTGGCAGAGGAGGCCTTCGCTTGTTTTCCAGATATCCAGGCATTCCTTCCTTTTTTTCCTCTCTTCCTTTGATACCTTTTCTCCAAGATTTTCGAGCAAATAGGGTCAGCCATCCCTGATGAGGACATCTCACGCCACTCTCTCTAGCTCGGGTCGCCTGCACCACTCTGAGGTGGACCGACTATGATTCTCACATGTTATCTTTATTGTTGAGTCTTATATCATGTAATTCTTGTTTTATTTAAGTCATGTTTGTATCATCTTCCTTTATTTGAGTCAGTCCATTAGGTTATTGGGCCATTAAATAGCTAATTGGGTCCAACTAGTGGGCTAGGCCCATGGACGCCCCCTGGGATAGTCTTGGTCTTTTATCTATTTGTCAGGGGCCTTATGGTCATGAAAATAGTGGGTGCCTATACATAGGACCTCTCTCTCCCCCATGTAAGCACTTTTGGTTGAAATTTGATAGGAAGAAATACCTTGGCTATTTTCCCCACTCAAGTCTCTATCTCCCTCTCTCTCTCTCGCTCCCTCTCTCTCTCACTCTCTCTCTCTCCCTCCCTCCAAGAAAATGCCCCCCCCATCTCTCTCATCCCCTCAATTCAAATTCCATTTTCGCTTCCCAAGACAACTCCCTCCCTCTTCCCAATGTCTCCTCCACCCCCGAGGCACCCCTCCCTCTTCCCAAGGCCTCCTCCACCCTTCCCTAGGCACCCACTAACTCCCCACCCCCTCCCCAATTCAAAATTCAAATTTCATCTCCGGCTTCCCAAGGCAACCCCCCCTCTTCCCAAGGTCTCCTCCACCCTTCCCTAGGCACCCACTAACTCCCCACCCCCTCCCCAATTCAAAATTCAAAATTCAAAATTGTATCTCCCGCCATTCCCACTTCCCAAGACCCCCTCCCACTTCCCAAGAGAACCCTCCCTCTTCCCGAGGCATCCCCCACCCTTCCCTAGACACAAATTAAATCCCCGTCCTATCTCCAATTCAAATTTGAATTTCATCCCCCTCATCCCAAGATAGAACCCACCAATCCCCAAGCAACTTTGCAACCCCTTCCAACCCCACAACCAAAATTCGTAACTCACCCCCACCCCTAGCAAGAACCACCCCTAACAGCCCATTCTCTCCTTCCCCAAGCTTAGTTTGCTCCCCCCATACCCCCCTCTCATCCAGGGATCATCCTCACCCCTTTCCACCCCAATTCCACCCTCATCTTCTCTCATTTCCATCTCTTTCTCTTGCTGCCACCCAAGCAAACATAGCCGCGGATCTAGCATCCTGTTGCAGTGACGCCCCCACCTACATCGAGAAGCGTTTGGCACCCAACCTAGCACCTGGAGATTCTACTCTGAAGCAGCTTTCCAACAAGTGGTCGTGCACCCCCACCCGAGGTCGGATCTGGGCAGGAGGCCCGTTCTCGTCAGGCTACGCCAGATCGACTCTGGTGGGAGGCAGAGGCAAGTTGTAGAAGCTCCCACGGTCGCTCCTCTAAGTACCCTGATGAGATCTTCGGCCGAGGCGATCCTCTCCCAGTCCTATTTCAGCTCCAACAAGAAGGAGGTCATTCGGATCCCGGAGCATCCCGTTCCGGCCATCTTCCCCGGCGTGCGCAGGCTGTCCCTGCCTAGGCCAGATCAGACCCCTCTCTGCCCCCCGGCCACCGCGTCACCTTTGACCATAGAAAGAGGTCTCGTCAGTTTCTGTGTGTCACCAGCCCATTCACAAACGTGTCGGCCCTAGTCTCGTCTCCATCAGAGTTCGGGAGAGTTCGTGGCAACTTCTACAACAGCCCCTAACGGTTGTGAACCAGACAAACACAGTTCGGACCAGTCCTGTTCTCCGAGCTGCAGCGACCGTCATCACTCCCCGTTCGATGCCAAAATCCTACGGTGTCTTTCTGGACCTGTCCTGGTGGTTTCAGCGCTAGTCCCGCTTCCATCAGCATCCGGATGAGCTCGTGGTCACCCCAACTCCAGCACCCTGTCTAGGCTATCCCTACAGAATTCCCCTCGACCACGTCGGGTTTCCATTGTTATTCTTCTCATCCCTGCCCGTCGCCTGGCCGTCTTACAGCCCCTCCCTGTGTGGAGGTAGTGTTTGCATGTAATATTTTAACCCCTACCCCTTGTTCAACCCTCCTGCGAGAGGAGTAGCGGTGTATACTTTGAACTTTTAGGTCAAGCGACATCGACTCGGCGTGCGGGTGTGTGCTCACGCTTCCCCGCTCGCCCTCATCTTCAGCCAGGATCGGTGTCTTCACACCGATCAGGTGAGCGACTGGACCCTCCCTTTCTGGTCTGTAACTTTGCTAGTTTAGTATTGCTTCTTATGTCCGTTGGACGGTAAGGGAGTGCCCTGACCCGTAATTATTCTCTAGTGAGCCCACCGCAGAGATTGAGTGAAAGCCACCCATCCCCATGCCCCGGCGTGCCAGCCTCCCGCGAAGTAGGGACTCCCAGCCCCTCAGGGGTCATCCCAAACAAAGTCAAGTCACTGAAGTGATTGGGTCCCACCCCGGATCCTCGCCACCATCCCCCGGTGGCCTTCGGGAGATAGTGTGCACCGTGCGAGTGAGCCGTTTACGCGAGTCCGATACTCAACTTTGTATGCTTGCGGATTTAGGTCCAAGGTGTTTGTAGTCATCCCCCATCACCCTTGGCTGTGCCACATCAACCCCGTTAGGTCAAGCGACACCGACTTGGTGTGCGGGTGTGTGCCCACGCTTCCCCGCTCGCCCTCGTCTTCGGTCGGGATCGGTGTCTTCACATCGATCAGGTGAGCGACTGGTCCCTTCCTTGCTGGTCTGTAACTTTGCTAGTTTAGTATTGCTTCTTATGCCCATCGGACGGTAAGGGAGTGCTCGGACCCGTAATTATTCTCTAGTGATCCTACCACGGAGATTGAGTGAGAGCCACCCATCCCCACGCCCCGGCGTGCTGGCCTCCCACGAAGTTGGGACTCCCAGCCCCTCAGGGGTCATCCCAAACAAAGTCAAGTCACCGAAGTGATTGGGTCCCACCCCAAATCCTCGCCACCATCCCCCAGTCGCCTTCGGGAGATAGTGTGAGCCGTGCGAGTGAGCCGTTTACGCGAGTCAGATACTCAACTTTGTATGCTTGCGGATTTTGGTCCAAGGTGTTTGTAGTCATCCCCCATCACCGTTGGCTGTGCCACATCAAGTGGTATCAGAACGGTCATAGGTTTGTTCCCACAAGTCTAGTCCTTGGGCACTCTCACACTAGGTCGCACATAGGTTCACACCCGTGCATAGCCAACCGGTTGTTTCATGAGCACACGAAGAGGGACCCATTATCAGCCCGACCCATCTTCTTTAAACCCTCCAATGGATCCCAATCCCCAATGGAACCCCGTTGCCAACGAGCGTGAGCTCTCCGACCAAGTCGCCTTCCTCTTGGAGGCCATTACTAATATCTTAGGGTGGCTTGATGACATAACAGTCCGACTCACCCACATGGAGGAAAATAGGCACGCCCCAAGGGTGGATGATAGAAGGGCACCTCCCCCATTTGAGGAACCAGCCATAGGAGAGTTAAACCCCGACCATCCACTCGAGCATGGAAGGGATCCACCCCCGAGGATAAATGAGAGGTGCCCCCGGGACAACCCGGATGATCACCTGGCCTCTTGAGACTAGTGAAAGTTGATGCCCCCACCTTTGATGGGTCCTACCACACAAGTATCTACTTAGATTGGGAGGCTTCAATGGACCAATACTTTGATTGGTATCCTATGTCCGAGGATAGGAGGGTTCGGCTTGCCAAAATGCAACTTACCAAATTGGCCAAGACTCATTGGTTAAACATTGAAGGGTTAAGAATGGTTAGAAGGCAAGCTCCCATCACCACATGAGGAGGCATGAAAGAACAACTTAGGCTCAAATATGCCCCCCCTCCTACCACCAAACCCTCCTAGATGAATAGCAAGCTCTAACCCAAGAGGGCAAATCCGTGACGGAGTATATCGAGAAATTTGATTATTACCTCTTCAAGTGCGGAGTCTAAGAGGACCATGCGGTCACCTTATCCCGGTTTAGGAATGGGCTTCAATTCCACGTAAAAAAGGAGCTCTTCATTCGCCATGTGACCACCTTAGAACAAGCCTATCAAATAGCACGGGACATAGAGAAATTCTCTAGATATCTCCGAATTGTTCCTCCTCGTGTGATGGACCCCAAGTCCATGGTGCCTCGGACCAATTCACCACCCCCTCAACGGGGAATCCTTCTCAACCCCATGAGAACTCCCCCCGTTCGAGCAGCCCCACCTAGTGGGACTCCTCCCTCTCGGCCCATAAATGTCCCTCCCAACCTCACTACCAATCGTCCCAACTCGGGACCCGCTCACCCTCCCACTAGAGCAACCCCTAACCACCATAGCAGCCAGCAATGCTTTAGGTGCCTTGGGTATGCGCACTTCGCCAACCAATGCCCCACCAAGGGAGTATCTAGTTTACTCATTGAGGATACTAATCTCCTACCCTAAGTTGGGGTTGAAGAAGAGGTTGAGGTTCACGAGGCTTCTCCCGATTGGGAGGAAGAGTATGAAGCCCATTACTACTAGTCCAACCAAGAGCAACCCTCCCCATCCACCGACCCTCACCTTGGAGTGGTTAGGTGGATCCTCACTCAAGCCAAAGAACATGATTGGAGAAGAACCACCATCTTCTACACCTACATCCGGATAGGGGATTGTGCCCGGAAGGTTATCTTGGATAATGGGAGTAGTGTGAACGTGGTGTCCCCCGACACCGTCAAGCTTCTAGGCCTTGCCGTCTCCCCACACCCGAACCTATACCGAGTAGCTTGGATTGATGCCACATCCGTGCCCATCAGCACCAGCTATCTTGTCCCCATCACATTCCAATCCTACCATGGCCAAGTATGGTGTGACATTACACCTATGGAAGTAGGGAGTATACTTCTAGAGTGGCCTTGGATCAATGATGTAGATGCCACCTTCCTTGGGAGGACTAACACTTGCATCTTCACCCATGAAGGGAAGAGAATCCAACTCAACTCATCACCACCCCGTCCCCTCCCCAAAAAGACTCCTCCCTCCCTAGAAGGATCCCCCACCCCACCCCCTTCGCCAAAACCCACACCCTCGAATCCTAGTCCTAGTATGACCATTGGAACTACTAGGATCATACACCTCATCACCAAACAACAACTTGAAGAGGAAGTCAACCAAGGGTCACAAGTGTGTGCTATTGTCATTTGTCTTGGGGAATCCACCCCAACCGACCCACACGCATTAGAAATCCAACAACTCCTTGAGGACTTCCACGATATGTTCCCCGATGAGCTTCCGGATAAGCTACCACCCATGCGCGATATGCAACATGCCATCGACTTTGTACTTGGAGCTACCTTACCCAACCTTCCCCACTATCGCCTCAACCCCACTGAGCATGCTGAACTCAGGTGAAAAATTGGGGAGCTCAACAAGAAGGGCTTTCTCCGCATTAGCAAGAGCCCATGTGCCGTCCCGGCCCTCCTCACACCCAAAACGGACGGAACTTGGCGCATGTGCGTGGATAGCCGGGCCATCAATAAGATCACGGTCAAGTATAGGTTTCCCATCCCCCAGCTAGATGACATGCTGGACATGCTCGCTGAAGCCACCATCTTCTCCAAAATTGATCTCAAAAGTGGCTACCATCAAGTTCGGATTAGGCCCAGGGACGAGTGGAAGACCACTTTCAAAACAAAGGATGGCCTCTATGAATGGCTTGTCATGCCCTTTGGCCTCTCCAATGCACCTAGCACTTTTATGCGCCTCATGACCGAGGTCCTCCAACCTTTCATTGGCATCTTCCTTGTTGTCTACTTTGATGACATCCTCATATATAGCCAGTCCAAGGAAGCCCACCTTGATCACCTCAAGCAAGTTTGCACCGTTCTTAGGAAGGAGAGCCTATTTACCAACCCTGGAAAGTGTCACTTCATGACCAACCAACTAGCATTCCTAGGATTCATTGTTTCATCCCAAGGGGTATCCATGGACCCCGAGAAGGTCCAAGCCATTCTTGAATGGCCCGAGCCCAGACTCTCCATGATGTCCGGAGCTTTCATAGGCTAGCCACCTTTTATAGAAGATTCATTCGTGGGTTTAGCACCATAACGGCCCCTATCACTGATTGCCTTAAGAAGGGCACTTTTTCTTGGACTAGAGCGGCCTCCAAAGCATTCCTAGAACTCAAGGAAATGATGACCCAAGCCCTGGTCCTTTGTCTACCTGACTTCTCTAAAGTCTTCGAGGTCACTTGTGATGCATCCGAGGTAGGGATTGGGGGCATTCTTAGCCAAGAGGGTCACCCTGTAGCCTATTTCAGTGAGAAACTTTGTGAGACTAGGTCTAGGTACTCCACCTATGATAAGGAACTGTATGCCATGGTCCAATCCCTTCGGCATTGGAGGCACTATCTTCTACCCAAGGAGTTTGTGATCTTTTCAGACCACGAGGCATTGAAGTATCTCAACACCCAACAAAAGCTCAATGCTCGTCATGCCCGCTGGGTTGAACACATTCAAGCTTACACCTTTGTCTTAAAATATAAAGCGGGCAGTGAGAATCGCACCGCTGATGTGCTAAGTAGGCGGGTAGCCTTACTTTCCACCGTCCAAGTGGAAGTCACGGGGTTTGAGCGAGTCAAAGAGGAATACCCAAGTTGCCCTGATTTTGGGAATCACTACACCACCCTCTCCGCCCAGCCCCACTAGGAACACGAGGGATTCATACTCTAAGGGGAGTTTCTCTTCAAGGGAGCTAGGTTATACATACCCCGGACTTCACTCCGGGATTTCTTGGTTTGGGAGCTACACAGTGGTGACCTTGCTGGTCACTTTGGGGTCCAAAAGACCATTGAGTTAGTTGAGAGATAGTTCTATTGGCCCAGTCTAAAGAGGGATGTAGCCAACATTGTGGGTGAATGTCACACGTGTGCTTTTGCCAAACAGGTGAAGCAAAACACTAGACTTTACACACCCTCCCCATCCCGGATCATCCTTGGGAGGACTTAAGCATGGATTTTATCCTTGGCGTACCTAAGACCCTTCGAAAGCATGATTCCATTTTTGTGGTTGTTGATAGGTTCTCTAAGATGGCCCACTTTATCCCATGTTCCAAAACTTTGGATGCTTCTAGGGTGGCCCGATTATTCTTTGATGAGGTGGTCTGCCTCCATAGACTACCCAAAACCATTGTGACATACCGAGATGTGAAATTCACTAGTTACTTTTGGAAAACCCTTTGGCACCTGATGAGAAGCCTCCTCAAATTCTCTACTTCCTATCACCCTCAAACTGATAGCCAAACTGAAGTTGTTAATCGAAGCCTTGGGAACTTACTCCGTTGCTTAGTCGGGGACCACCCTGGAAATTGGGATCTCTTCTTGTCTCAGGCTGAGTTTGCCTACAATGATTCTGTCAATAGGTCCATAGGCAAGAGTCTGTTCGAAGTTGTGCATGGTTATAAGTCAAGGAAGCCTTCGGATCTTATTCCCCTCCCCCCGCATGCTAGAGTGTCAGTCTTAGCCGAGTCTTTTGCACAGCATATCAAAGAGTTGCATGATAACATCCACAAGCATATAGAGAAAAGCAATGAGGCTTACAAAAGGCTGGTAGATACTCGATGGTGCCACTACGAGCTTCAAGTGGGAGACTTGGTGATAGTGAGGACGGAGCGGCTCCTTCCGGGGCCTGCCTCCAAGTTGAGGGCACGCGGGTCGGGACCTTTTCAAGTTCTAAGATGACTAGGCAGTAATACATATGAGCTGAACCTACCTCAGGGTTTTGAGGTACATCGTACCTTTAATGTGGTCGACCTGGTACCCTACAAGGGCCCCGCGGTGGGACCCAGTTAGGGGCTCGAGCCTTTACCTTCCCTTGTGAGAGACACCAACGGAGGGACTCCACCAATTAGCTTGAGAGGCCGACGTGAGCAGGTGAAGGCTATACTGGATGAGCAAAGTACCATTACAAGGAACATGGTTTACCAGCGCTACCTGGTGAGGTGGAAGAACCGCCCCCCGATGGAAGATACCTGGTTAAGCCGGGAGGACCTGCTACGCCTTGACCTGGACATTTTGGAGCACTACCATAGCCAGGCGGACCCATACTCGAAGGGGTCGAGTTCTCCCCACGCTGGGGGATTTGATGAGGACATCTCACACCACTCTCTCTAGCTCGGGTCCCCTGCACCACTCTGAGGTGGACCGACTATGATTCTCACATGTTTTCTTTATTGTTGAGTCTTATATCACATAATTCTTGTTTTATTTGAGTCATGTTTGTATCCTCTTCCTTTATTTGAGTCAGTCCATTTGGTTATTGGGCCATTAGATAGCTAATTGGGTCCAGCTAGTGGGCTAAGCCCATGGACGCCCCCTGGGATAGTCTTGGTCATTTATCTATTTGTCAAGGGCCTTATGGTCATGAAAAGAGTGGGTGCCTATATATAAATCGGACCCCTCTCTGCCCCCCGGACCACCGCGCTCACCTTTGACCACAGAAAGAGGTCCCGTCAGTTTTTGAGCGTCGCCAGCCCATCCGCGGACGTGTCGGCGCCAGTCTCGTCTCCATCAAAGTTCGGGAGAGTTCGTGGCAACTTCTACAATAGCCCCCAACGGTTGTGAACCAGACAAACACAGTTCGGACCAGTCCTGTTCTCCGAGCTACAGCGACCGTCATCACTACCCGTTCAATGCCAAAAATCCTACGGTGTCTTCCTGGACCTGTCCTGGTGGTTTCAGCGTCAGTCCCGCTTCCATCAGCATCTGGACGAGCTCGTGGTCATGCCAACTCCAGCACCCTGTCTCGGCTATCCCTACAGAATTCCCCTGACCACATTGGGTTTCCATTGTTATTCTTCTCATCCCCGCCCGTCGCCTGGCTAGTTTACAGCCCCTCCCTGTGTGGAGGTAGTGTTTGCATGTAAAAATTTAACCCCTACCCCTTGTTCAACCCTCCTGCAAGAGGAGTAGCGGTGTATACTTTGAACTTTTAGGTCAAGCGACACCGACTCGGCATACGGGTGTGTGCCCATGCTTCCCCGCTCGCCCTTGTCTTCGGCCGGGATCGGTGTCTTCACACCAATCAGGTGAGCGACTGGACCCTCCCTTGTTGGTCTGTAACTTTGCTAGTTTAGTATTGCTTCTTATGCCCGTCGGACGGTAAGGGAGTGCCCTGACTCGTAATTATTCTCTAGTGAGCCCACCGCGGAGATTGAGTGAGAGCCACCCATCCCCACGCCCTGGCATGCCGGCCTCCCGCAAAGTTGGGACTCCCAGCCCCTTAGGGGTCATCCCAAACAAAGTCAAGTCACCGAAGTGATTGGGTCCCACCCCGGATCCTCGCCACCATCCCCCGGTCACCTTCGGGAGATAGTGTGCGCCGTGCGAGTGAGCCGTTTACGCGAGTCCGATACTCAACTTTGTATGCTTGCGGATTTAGGTCCAAGGTGTTTGTAGTCATCCCCCATCACCTTGGCTGTGCCACATCAATCCCGTTATTCGAGCCAGTTTCTACACTGGGTAGAGTCAGTGGCTCGTCTTAGGGGTGCTAGCAGTGTCCACGCCCAGTAATCAGCTCGTGTTATAGTACCAACGGATGTAGTATCTTTACTTTTGATATGAATTGTATTGGCTGTGGCCTGTCTGATGTACGATGAAACATTAATGAAAGGAAGATTATTGCCATATGTCGCTTACATGTTTGAGAAAAGTTATTTGAGAAAAGCTCAAAATTAGAACTTTCGTAATGTTGTCGCATTCCATGTCCGAGAGATAGGCATTCCTTCCATGGTAGTTAGTCGATACGCCCCCTTCCCGAGCGTCTCGACCACTCGGTAGGGGCCCTCCCAATTAGGGGCTAGCTTTGCCACCACTTCCAGTGGTCGAGAGGCTTTGGCTTTCCCTAGGATAAAGTCTCTTGTGTGGAAGTGTCTGTCTCAGACTTTGGTGTTGTAATACTGGGTGATGCGCCGCTGATATTCTGTGGCTCAGATGCTTGCGATCTCTCGTATCTCGCTTTCCATATCGAGGTTCTCTAGCAGCTTCTGCTCATTCGCCTCGGGTGAGAAGTTGATGACTCGGAGAGATGGGCTGTCGACTTCCAAAGGAATCACGGCTTCTGTGCCATAAACCAACTAGAAAGGAGTCTTATTGGTGGCGGTTCTCGGAGTAGATCGATGCGACCATAGTACGCTCAGTAATTCCTTGAGCCAACTACCCTTGGCCTTACCGAGCCTGGCCTTAATGCCTTTTAATATAGTTTTGTTGACATTTTTGACCAGTCCGTTAGCCTAGGGGTGGGCTACTGGAGTGAAGTGGTTGCGAATATGCAGGGTAGCACATTTGTTCTTAAGGTAATGAGAATCAAATTGCTGACCATTATCACTCACAATCACTAGGGGGATACCGAAACGACAAATGGTCGACTACCAAACGAAGCTCCATACGACCGACTCGGTAATCCTAGCGATGGCCTCGGCTTCAATCCACTTGGTAAAATAATCGATGGCGACGATGATGAACTTCTTCTGGGCCTGGGCTGTAGGAAATGGCCCAAGGATGTCGATCCCCCAACGAGCGAAAGGGTACGGCTCCGTAAGGGTGACGAGCTCTGAGGCAGGCTGATGGACCAGATGATCGAAACGTGGGCATCGATCGCACCTTTGAACGTAGGTCAAGCAGTCACACTGGAGAGTGGGCCACCAGTAGCCTTGCCGTAGCAAGATCCTGGCGAGCGATCTTCCTCCTTGATGATGTGATATTTTAATGATAGCAACATGAATGAGTCACCACATTGTCTTGAATAAGGTCTGGAGATTGCATAAGTGTGCCATGTCTGAATTATGAAGAATGCATGTGTATGCTTGAGTCATGCTGTGATATATTGGCTTGTGCTTGATTTCTGTTCTGTGCATTGCTTCTCTGCTGATATGTTCATGCATTATATTAGGCTAAGTCTGTACAGCCTACGTCTCTTGTAGCGTCAACGCTGTGAGCATTCTCAAGTCTGCAGCGTCAACGCTGTGAGTATGCACTTTGTTTCAGGTTCTTCAAGTCTATACAGACTTTAGCGTCTCATTTAGCGTCTAAGGCAAAGTCTACACATTGGCTAAGTGTGTACATCGCTTACATTTTTTTAGACCAAGTCCATACATCGTGAAAGTCTATACACTCCTCTTGGCCTTAGCATCTGTTTTGAAGTCCATACATTGGTCTTCAGTTCAAGTCTGTACAACGTTACATTCTCTTTGGAAAGTCTATACAGCGTCAAGTCTGCACATTGGGGTTTCACGAGAAGTCTACACATTGGTCTCCACCTGAAGTCTATACATTGGCTAAGGGTCTTCAAGTCCATACACAGTTGTCTGATGCATATTGTTTGAAGTCTGTACAACATGCCTTGTTATTCAACTTTCGTGTTTGTGACTTCCCTAGTGTTTTGATGATGAGCATCACTATGTTAAGTATTCTCATTTTAATCAGATATCTTGCGTAATGTTATGCAGTTGAAATTTCCATGATTAACAGGAAAACTGCTATGAGGTAGTACTTTGTGAGTCCGTATTGTTTCTTTCATACTTCGTGTTGATTTCCTGTAACTTCGAGTCACTTCATCTTCTATCTTCGTGATGTTTACTGAAGCAGCTCGAATTGCTCTGACGAACTTCGAGTCGTTTCCCGGTGAACCTCGTGTCGTTTCCTCAGTATTTAGTTGCTCATCTCGAGTCATCCTTTATGTTTGCTCTTGTGTTTTCGTGTCACTTACTGTTGTTCCTCGAGTCGTTCTTTCTTATTTTCACTGCTTCATCACGTGTCGTGATAGCCGTGTCTGTCTTCTGTCTTCGTGTTGATTTTACTTCGTGCATTCTTCTCTAAATTCAAGCTTTAAGTGTCTCAAGTCGAGTCTGACTATGTTGTCTCCATGTCGTCCTTAGTTCGAGTCGGTTCTTTGTGATTTCTATCTTCGTGTTGCTTTTCCTAGACCTCGTGTCTTTCTTGTTTTGTAACCACACTTCGTGTCGGTTTCTGTTTTCGTCTTCGAGTTGTTGTTAGCCCGTGTCATCCTCGTCTTCGAGTCGTTCGTATGTTTCAGCAACTTAGTACTCGAGCTATTTTCGTGTGTATTCAAGTCTTTTTAGTAAAGTGTCGTTTCACCTCGTGCCGTTCTCTTTGCTGTTTGTTATGTCGTGTTGTTTTTGTATTCGTGTCTTCGTGTTGCTTTTGTATTCGTGTCTTCGTGTTATTCTTGTGTTTATGTCCTCGTGTTGTTTCTTTCTATCTTCGTCCAAGGTTCCTTTGATTGCGTGTTTCTATCGTTTTTACTCCGTGTTATTTCCTTCTCCGTACCTCGTGTCATTCTCAGTATAGTGCACCTATTGTTGTTCCTACACACCTCGTGTAGTTTTAGTTTTTGTGGCCCTGAGTTTTAATCATTTTAATTCTTTGCAGGAGAAGAAGAAAAACAAAAAGAAGAAGGTGGTCCGAGGAAGAATATTCCTCAGTGAATGGGAGGCACGTGATCCGAGGCTGGAAGGGTAGACAGGATTGTGACACGTGTGCTGAAGCTGGCTGAGAGACTGACACGTGGCCACAAGTTTTGGGTGGGAAATGAGGAAGCCACACGCGCCCAGTGCTGCCCCCCTGCTGGCTGCTGCTTATAAAAGCAAGCCTTCATCCAACAGATGAAGGTGATAGAAGAAGAAGCCTGGAGAGCAGAAAGTCCTTCGATCCAGAAAAAGAAAAGAGGAAGAAAAAGAGAAGAAGAGAGAATAGCAGAGAGCGTGAGCCGAAGAGAATAGAGGAAAAGAGATCGAGAGAGTGAAAGAGCAGAAGAAGAAAAGAGCTGCAGTAGAAAGCAGAAGAAGAAGAGAAGAGAAGAGACAGAGAGAGCCTGCGAAAGAAGAAGAAAAGAAAGAGAAGAAGAGCAGAAGGAAAAGAAGAGAAAGAGAGAGTTAGAGAGCTCATGAGGGTTAAGAGAAAAAGAAAGTGTGAGAGAAGAGAAGAGGAAGAGAAGCTTACCTGAAGATCTGTCTACTGGACCGTGGATCAAATCCAGGCCAGTCAGCTCCATGCGAGCCACATTTGTGTTATCTTTCTTTACAGCTTTCTGATCGCTGTGTATTTTTCCCTTCTTATTTTTCCTTTTTCATTTGGTTAGCTTTGTGCTTCCGATCCTCTGGACTGAGGTCGGGTCCCTCCTGGTCGGGAGGAAGAGAGGTCTGCGACCTCTAGTTTGCAGGTGGCTGGAGGTCACTTGTGTGTTCCCTCCGGTTTGGAGGAAGGGAGATCTGATCTCCGGTTCTGGACTTGTAGGTTGCAAGTCCAGGGGTCCCTCCGGTTGGAAGAAGAGAGGTCTTCGACCTCTGGTTTGCTGGTGACTAGAAGTCACTGGTTGGTTCCCTCCTGGTCTAGAGGAAGAGAGACTTTGGTCTCTGGGTTCCAAGTGGCTGGAAGTCACTTGGGGTGTCCCTCCGGTTGGGAGGAAGAGGGGAGGCTGTTCCCCTGGTCAAGCTGTGTGGCAGCAACTGTTTGCAAACTGAGTCTGCTTGTCTAGCATTGGCTAGTGAAGCCTCACTCCGATTGGGAGTGAGGGGTGGATGTAGGTCTGGAGGACCGAACCACCTAAAAATCTATTGAGCAATGGTTTGCTTTGTGTGATTGCTTCCGCTAGATGCTTGGATAGGCGCGCTCTATGTGTTTGCTCATAAGTTTAATTGAATTTGTTTCATTCTGTAATTGCATCTAGCATCTGTGTTTTTAAGTGGCCATTATTCATAGAAGGATACATTCACCCCCCACTGTATCCGGGCCTAGCACCCTAACAGTTGGTATCAGAGCGGTGTCTGCATACAAGGTCCAGCGACCTGCAGATTCGATCTTGCAGTCTTAGGTGGTAATTTGTTTTTAGTGCATCAATATTCCTATTGCATTAATCTGATTTGTTTTCAATGGCTCATCCACCGATTTTCAGTGGTACGCATTTTAATGCATGGTTCGCTAGTCTGAAGAATTATGTTAAATCTGTGAATCCAGACCTGTGGAAAGTAATTTCACATGGTCCTCATGAACTACCAAAGAAAAAGTCCAAATGGACTGACAGTCACAAGTCTAAGCATGAAGAAAACCAGATAGTTATAAATCTGATGAAGGCAGCTACTGATAGAGCTTTCCATTCATGTTTCTTTGATTGCAGTTCGGCTAAAGATATTTTGGATACACTGAAGCGAATTCAGGAGATAGATGTGGACATCTGCATGATGGTCAACAGAAGCAATCAAAGTGGCAGCGATCAAGGCAGCAATCAAAATGAAGAAGATGATGATGATGAGGTAAATGTCTTCGAGAATTTTTCTCTAGAAGATTGGGAGAATGCATATGCTGAATTATTTGAATCTCATGAACTGTTAAGAAAACAGTATAAAAAATTGAAGAAGGGTACTGGTTTAGATAGTTCAAGTTCTCCTTGTAGAAATTGTGTTGAATTGAAAAATATTCATGATGCCTGTATGTCTGATTTTCAAATATTGAAGAAACAAGTTTCATTATTGAAAATTGAAAATCAAGATCATATAAATGTGATATCTGAACTCAAAGAAAAATTCAACTCAGATAATGATAATCATACTCTTGTTAACTATCATGACCAGTATGAAAAACTGCTGAAAAACTTTGAAAGTGTGAACTCAGATTTAAACAAGCTGAAATCTGAAAATGTTTCTCTGAGAACATCTGCCTATGAAAATGATAAAAAATTTGAGAAACTTGAGCAGGAGAAGAACTTGGTTGCTGAAAAATTCAATGCCATAAAATCTGTAAATATAAAGTTACAGAAAGATCTTGAAAAATAGCAAAAAGATTTGAAGGAACTTGAGGCTGGAAGAAAGTATGAAGTCAATTCAGAAGATCTGCTTCTAATACATGAATTGGTTCAGAATGATAAACTGAAAGACGAAATTGAAAAATTGAAGCTGTTAAACAGTGGCATGTCTGAAAGACTTCTTACTTTAGAAAGAGGAAAAACTGTTTGCATTGAAGACTCTGATAAACTGAGCAATCTGAAAAAGGAAATTGAAAAATATAAAATTGCTAACAAGGTGTTAACTGAATGTGTGAATTACAGTGAACAAGAGATTGCCAGTTATGAGCTACATATTTCCTCTTTAGAAAATGAAATTCAGGATTTGAAAGTTTCCTTGTCTAAATTTGTTGATGGGCAGAAAAACCTAGACAAGCTACTAGGTATAAAAATCAACCCTAGGAAGGAAGGGCTGGGCTACAATAAGATAAACAAGAAGGAACTTCAGAACAAAGTTATGACATCTTTTGTAAGTGGTTCAGATGTAGCCACCACATCTAAAGACAAACAGCCCATTGCTCAGAAAAAGCTGGGAACAAAGATTAATTTTAAAAAGGAAGGACTGGGTTACAGTCCAGTCATGAGGAAGGTTGATGGAGCCAACCTAAAAACTGTCTTTGTCAAATCTTCTGAACAGGAAAAGCCTTCTACTTCATCTCCAATTCAGTACAAGGCTAAGAAAATAGAGAAACAGGATAAAAATCAGAAAATGACTGGAGAACAGAAAATGAATAAAAAGGGTCCATCAGTATTTGCTGATCACAGTCCTCACACACACTCACATGCATCTAAAAAGAAGATTATCTGTCATTACTGTCATAAAGTTGGACATCTGATGCATGAGTGTAAGTTGATGGAGAAGGATGATAAGAATGCTAGGAGATCTCATGATAAAAATCCTTCACCTCAGAAAAAGAGTATCACATGTTCTAATTGTGACAAATTAGGACACTCAATTGCTCATTGCTGGTTTGCTAGTGGTAAGAAAACCTTTTATTCATATCATGCTAAATTCCCTGCAAACCAACATGTTTTTAATAGAAACAAATCTGTTTCAATGAACCAGCATATCATCTGTTTTAACTGCAACAAAATTGGCCACAAGACCTCTGAATGCTGGTCAGGCTTTCTTAAAAGAAATTCTATTTCGTGCTTTGAATGCGGAAAGCATGGCCACAGGGCCATTGAGTGTTGGCATATTCAGGGTAGAAATGTGAATCTCAAACATGCTAAATTCCCTGTAAAATAATTTGCAAAACTTTCATGTTATAACTGTGGAAAGCCAGGTCACAGGGCTGCAACCTGTTGGCTGGCAGGATATCAAAATCAAACTGGTTTTGGTAAACAGAATTTTTATTCTGTTAACAAAAAATCTCATGTATATGCACATAGAATTCATGCTAACAAGAATATGCATAAATCAGATCTGAAAACTGCTGCTCCTTGCTATCAAGTTAAAAATGTGCTAAGAAAACCTGCTAGAAGTAATAATGTCATGTCAGGACCCAAGACTTCGTGGGTACCTATTTGTGTAAAATAACTTTGCTATGCAGGTGTGCCTTGGGACTGGAATAAAAGGGGTAATGATCCAAGACACTCAAGAATGAAAAACCCCATTCTCACACTTTTCAGGTAAACTCTCTGCATTTCCTATTTTGAAACTCATTGCATATCTGATTTGATGTGTTCCTGCATATCTGCCATTTGTAGACGTTTGACAATTGTTGAAATGCATAAATTCTGAAAACAAATTGCATCCTGAATAATCTGAACTGCTTATGTATGTGGCTTCAAATTTGTCTATTGCGCAGTTCATTAAAAATCTGTCCATTACATCCTGAAAAATCTGATAAGCTGAAAATTGATCCATGCATGCTGCACATGTTGAAAAATCTGATAGGATAGTCTGATTGTGCACAAGTCACAATATCATTTGGTTTCATATGTTCAGTTTTCAGTGCAAACATTGCATGTTTTCAGGTGGAGTTAATTACATGTCTTTGCATAGCATTCAGTGTTGAGTCTTTGCATGCATGTAGTTAATTGCATTACATTTCCTTAGATTGAAAATGCCAAAAAGATTGCCTAAATGCATGTTGTCAGGGGGAGTCAATACATTACATGAAGGTAGTCATGTGCATGTTAACCTTTGTTTTGAACATCCTGGAACTTGCCTGACCTCCTGATATCTTGCCTTGTGTGCATATGCCCTTCATTGATTCTATTTGACCAAACCTTGATCTTAATTTGAAAAACACTGAGCTTCAAAACCTCCCCTATCAATTGATAACAATTGGTATCATTTGGTATCAGAATTTCTATCAGTCATTCATGAAGATTTCAATGGGACTATGTCGATCATAAATCTGAAACTTCTTGAACTAGAAATCTTCTATTATACATTTTTATGAATGTCTGAAATAACTCATGTGGTTTAAGCTTAATGTATTCATGGAGTTTAACTTTAAAATCTCTTAACATATCTGAAGCATGTTTAATAAACCTTAACCATCTGTTTCATGTTGAGTCTTGTGAAAACTTCTGAAATCTGCACTTTTGAGTACATGACTTTATTTGGTTAAGTACATGAGATTAATATTGTTTTGAAGCAAATGAATGTTTTTGAATTGTCTGAAGGGTAAAGTAATTGTCAGAGCAATGACCTTGGTCACTGAGAAACACATGTCCAAAGGACTGTGTCATGAGGTACCATAGTTAACTCTGATTAAGAATTCATTGAAATTCAAGCAGAGCAATGGCATGCACACTGAGAAATACAATTCACTCATCAAGAAATGATTTGCAGTGTGTCATGATGTGTATATGCTATCTCTGTTCATATAAAGCATGACAGTTAGTCACACTAAGTACTTAGGGATATTGGCCTCTGATCAAGGTATATCCTCTAGTTACAAGGTGTGCACTGAACTAGAGTGCTCGTAAAATTTGTAGCATGAAAAATTGTTGAACGAATTGAAATATCTGTATATTGATGCAAAAATCAAATTGCTACAACCCTAGATAAAATCATATGACTTCATAATTGCTTGATTTCAATACTGATGCATGTAATTCTGAAAGAAGTCAATAAATTTGATTGTGTAAGACAAAGGGAGGATAATCAAGATAAATATGAGGGCTTGGTTCATTTTTATTAAAATATGGTTTTAGATATCAATACAGAATTTTATTGATAAACTCTGCATACATCATGTTTAAACCATGCTGTTCAAAAAGCTCATTCATAAGCCCCTATAATGGAAGACTGTGAAAAATTATGTTTTAGACTTATGAGATTGATATCTCTTTGAAAATCTGGCTGAAATTCTTCTGTTTGGAGCATCCTCGAAAAATCTGTTAACTGAAAGTCTTCTCCTTGTTTGCCCCTGTGGTCTCCTCTCATCTATCTCATAAGATTCCACTTATTGAGGGGGAGCTTCCATGTCATGCATCACTTGCATATCAATTGGCATCTATTCAGTAGGAGCATTCCTTGTAACACTGATTCATGTTCATATCATTTGTGACCTTGCATTCAAATCCCTCATGATCAGATTTATGCATGATCAATAAAATCTGTATAGTCAACTCCTTTCTTATCAGTTGACTGATTCTATCTGCATTTTTCTGACCATACAAATGTGAGGTGCCACTCCCATTATTACCTTGTTCACTTGCAGCCTTCTGAACCTCAGAATCTTTATGATGGTGGATTTCAGATTGATTCCTGAGATGTATTTCTCTTCACACTGTTGGAATCTTCCATCTTGTTCTGCAATAAGTTTCGATTCTATGGTATCTTCACCAGAATTCAGATTCTTTATAATGGCTGATTTCAGATTGATTTATTGGATGACCAGAGTCCATTCCTGTGCTTCAGGGGGAGTTATGGTTTATTCTCATCTAAGGGGAGAGTAGTCAATCATGCATGTTGATAGGGGGAGAACTGTTTCATTGTCATATGGAGATCTTCATTTTAAAGAACCTTGACTCATTCTCTGCATTGTTGTGCTGCTTTTGACTATCAAACCATTTCCCTTCTTTTTGATTATGTCAAAGGGGGAGAGTAGTTTGATGAGTCAGTGTGACTCATTATGTTGCCATCATCAAAAAGGGGGAGATGGTTGTGTCCCTTGTGCTTTGTTGATGATGTGATGTTTTAATGATAGCAATATGAATGAGTCACCACATTGTCTTGAATATGTCTGACCTTTTCTGTGGGAGATTGCATAAGTGTGCCATGTCTGAATTGTGAAGAATGCATGTGTATGCTTGAGTCATGCTGTGATATATTGGCTTGTGCTTGATTTCTGTTCTGTGCATTGCTTCTCTGCTGATATGTTCATGCATTATATTAGGCTAAGTCTGTACAGCCTACGTCTCTTGCAGCATCAACACTGTGAGCATTCTCAAGTCTGCAGCGTCAACGCTGTGAGTATGCACTTTGTTTCAGGTTCTTCAAGTCTATACAGACTTTAGCGTCTCATTTAGCGTCTAAGGCAAAGTCTACACATTGGCTAAGTGTTTACATCGCTTACATTTTTTTTAGACCAAGTCCATACATCGTGAAAGTCTATACACTCCTCTTGGCCTTAGCATTTATTTTGAAGTCCATACATTGGTCTTCAGTTCAAGTCTGTACAGCGTTACGTTCTCTTTGGAAAGTCTGTACAGCGTCAAGTCTGCACATTGGGGTTTCACGAGAAGTCTACACATTGGTCTCCACCTGAAGTCTATACATTGGCTAAGGGTCTTCAAGTCCATACACAGTTGTCTGATGCATATTGTTTGAAGTCTGTACAACATGCCTTGTTATTCAACTTTCCTGTTTGTGACTTCCCTAGTGTTTTGATGATGAGCATCACTATGTTAAGTATTCTCATTTTAATCAGATATCTTGCGTAATGTTATGCAGTTGAAATTTCCATGATTAACAGGAAAACTGCTATGAGGTAGTACTTTGTGAGTCCGTATTGTTTCTTTCATACTTCATGTTGATTTCCTGTAACTTCGAGTCGCTTCATCTTCTGTCTTCGTGATGTTTACTGAAGCAGCTCGAATTGCTCTGACGAACTTCGAGTCGTTTCCCTGTGAACCTCATGTCGTTTCCTCAGTATTTAGTTGCTCATCTCGAGTCATCCTTTATGTTTGCTCTTGTGTTTTCGTGTCACTTACTATTGTTCCTCGAGTCATTCTTTCATGTTTTCACTGCTTCATCACGTGTCGTGATAGCCGTGTCTGTCTTCTGTCTTCGTGTTGATTTTACTTCGTGCATTCTTCTCTAAATTCAAGCTTTAAGTGTCTCAAGTCGAGTCTGACTGTGTTGTCTCCATGTCGTCCTTAGTTCGAGTCGGTTCTTTGTGATTTCTATCTTCGTGTTGCTTTTCCTAGACCTCGTGTCTTTCTTATTTTGTAACCACACTTCGTGTCGGTTTCTGTTTTCGTCTTCGAGTTGTTGTCAGCCCGTGTCGTCCTTGTCTTCGAGTCGTTCGTATGTTCGAGCAACTTAGTACTCGAGCTGTTTTCGTGTGTATTCAAGTCTTTTTAGTAAAGTGTCGTTTCACCTCGTGCCGTTCTCTTTGCTGTTTGTTATGTCGTGTTGTTTTTGTATTCGTGTCTTCGTGTTGCTTTTGTATTCGTGTCTTCGTGTTATTCGTGTGTTTATGTCCTCGTGTTGTTTCTTTCTATCTTCGTCCAAGGTTCCTTTGATCGTGTGTTTCTATCGTTTTTACTCCGTGTTATTTCCTTCTCCGTACCTCGTGTCATTCTCAGTATAGTGCACCTATTGTTGTTCCTACACACCTCGTGCAGTTTTAGTTTTTGTGGCCCTGAGTTTTAATCGTTTTAATTCTTTGCAGGAGAAGAAGAAAAACAAAAAGAAGAAGGTGGTCCGAGGAAGAATATTCCTCAGTGAATGCGAGGCACGTGATCCGAGGCTGGAAGGGCAGACAAGATTGTGACATGTGTGCTGAAGCTGGCTGAAAGACTGACACGTGGCCACAAGTTTTGGGCGGGAAATGAGGAAGCCACACGCGCCCAGTGCTGCCCCCCTGCTGGCTGCTGCTTATAAAAGCAAGCCTTCATCCAACAGATGAAGGTGATAGAAGAAGAAGCCTGGAGAGCAGAAAGTCCTTCGATCCAGAAAAAGAAAAAAGTAAGAAAAAGAGAAGAAGAGAGAATAGCAGAGAGCGTGAGCCGAAGAGAATAGAGGAAAAGAGATCGAGAGAGTGAAAGAGCAGAAGAAGAAAAGAGCTGCAGTAGAAAGCAGAAGAAGAAGAGAAGAGAAGAGACAGAGAGAGCCTGCAAAAGAAGAAGAAAAGAAAGAGAAGAAGAGCAGAAGGAAAAGAAGAGAAAGAGAGAGTTAGAGAGCTCGTGAGGGTTAAGAGAAAAAGAAAGTGTGAGAGAAGAGAAGAGGAAGAGAAGCTTACCTGAAGATCTGTCTACTGGACCGTGGATCAAATCCAGGCCAGTCAGCTCCATGCGAGCCACATTTGTGTTATCTTTCTTTGCAGCTTTCTGATCGCTGTGTATTTTTCCCTTCTTATTTTTCCTTTTTCATTTGGTTAGCTTTGTGCTTCCGATCCTCTGGACTGAGGTCGGGTCCCTCCTGGTCGGGAGGAAGAGAGGTCTGCGACCTCTAGTTTGCAGGTGGCTGGAGGTCACTTGTGTGTTCCCTCCGGTTTGGAGGAAGGGAGATCTGATCTCCGGTTCTGGGCTTGTGGGTTGCAAGTCCAGGGGTCCCTCCGGTTGGAGGAAGAGAGGTCTTCGACCTCTGGTTTGCTGGTGACTGGAAGTCACTGGTTGGTTCCCTCCTGGTCTGGAGGCAGAGAGACTTCGGTCTCTGGGTTCCAAGTGGTTGGAAGTCACTTGGGGTGTCCCTCCGGTTGGGAGGAAGAGGGGAGGCTGTTCCCCTGGTCAAGCTGTGTGGCAGCAACTATTTGCAGACTGAGTCTGCTTGTCTAGCATTGGCTAGTGAAGCCTCACTCCGGTTGGGAGTGAGGGGTGGATGTAGGTCTGGAGGACCGAACCACCTAAAAATCTATTGAGCAATGGTTTGCTTTGTGTGATTGCTTCCGCTAGATGCTTGGATAGGCGCGCTCTATGTGTTTGCTCATAAGTTTAATTGAATTTGTTTCATTCTGTAATTGTGTCTAGCATCTGTGTTTTTAATTGGCCATTATTCATAGAAGGATACATTCACCCCCCTCTGTATCCGGGCCTAGCACCCTAACATGGTTTATAGTAGCCGATACTACAAGAGCGTCGTCGTGGGGGGTAGATAACCCTTCCAGGTCTTGGTCAGAGAACACCAGGGTCTACTGCTCTCTCACCTACGGGGCTTTGGGGGGCTCGGAGGCCTTGCTCGCCCGTTCAGCGTGACGCTTCCTTCCTCAGCTACTGTCTTCTTCTGATGCCGTGCCACCAGAAATAACATTGATATGGACTCCGCGGGGGTGATTGTCAATTTCTTCTGGGACGCCACGATCCTCCTTCTGGCGCTCGGACACATATCGAGATAAGTGCCCCTGGTAGACGAGGCGCTCGATCTCATCCGTAAGCTGGTGACAATCTTCAGTATGGTGCCCGTGGTTGTTATGAAACTGGCAATGCTTGCGGCGGCAACGGTGCTTGGCCTTCATAGGCTCGGGTTGGCGGAGGAGGCCCGAGCCCTTGATATCATTGTATATCTCATAGACGGGGGTGGATAGAGGAGTGTACCGCTCGTATTTTCGAGGGGGCTCCCTGTGGTCTCAGTCTTGATTCTGCCTTTTCCCCTGGCCCGAGCCTTGCTCGGATGGTTGCTTCTTATCCCCTTCTCGACCCGAGCCCGTTGTGCCATGGCAAGCGCTGAGGACTTCTTGCACTCTGCGTGACGCATGGCTAGGGTCATCAGATCAGCGAGAGAGGTGGGGGATGGAGGACTAGTTCTCGCCGGAGATTCTCAT
Source organism: Amorphophallus konjac (assembly GCA_022559845.1). Lineage (NCBI taxonomy): Eukaryota > Viridiplantae > Streptophyta > Magnoliopsida > Alismatales > Araceae > Amorphophallus > Amorphophallus konjac. The sequence continues at coordinate 241,740,008 of CM040127.1, forward strand.
AGCTGGTGCCTCTGGTCAATGCGGTGATGGTTGAGGTGACATCCAAGAGAGGGATACGTAGGGCTTCTTATTTAAATCAGTTGATATAAGCCTGAAGCTTTTTCCTCTGTGCCTGTTTCAGTGCCAATAGCCCCGCAACTGACCTTGGAGGGCCGCTGCCGGCGAAGCTTTCCTTGAATACTCGCCCGAACTGTCTGAAGTCATGAATACTGTCGGGGGCGAGTGCCCGGAACTAGGCTTGAGTGCCCTGGACCAAGGTTGTCACAAATGCTCGGCACTTGATTGCGTCTGAAGCCCCGTGTAGGGTCATCAGGGCGTCGAAGCTGTCGTAGTGGTCGGCCGGGTCTCCCTGGCCGTCATATGACTTGATGGTTGGCAGTGAGAGTCTGCGAGAGATCTTGGCCTTCAAGATTTGGTCGGAGAACGGGGATTGCTCCTCGTCCTCCTTGGTGGAAGTTTTTTATAAGGCGCGGAGGGCGCGCTCTTGTTCCGTGAAACGTCATTCGAAGTCTCACAGTCGGAGGGATAGCTCTGGTTGCCACTGGGCTTAGGGGCTACGAGGGCGTCCTTGCTGGCTTCCTCGTCGTCCCTCGGGGTCATCGGTCTCCGGAAGCTGTTGGCACATCCTGGGCCTTTCTCTCCTCAGGGTGGAGGAGGCTTCTTACTCTGGAGGAGGGGCGTGCGAAGGTCCTCCCGACCTGTTACGTATAAGCCATCGTCCTCGGAGGGTGAAGCGGCCTCCGACTGTTTGCTGGGAGGGGGGGGGGCTTTCCCGTTGGGGGGTTGCACCTCCATGGTTGGTGGAGGTAGCTCGTCGGCTTGGTTGTTATGATCAAAGGGGAGGTTTTCCATGGGATGGGATGGCACAGGTTCTCCTTCCTCTGCTACCACGGTCCTTCCCTTGTCGTCGGCGATCCTCCTACCGGAATTTCTTCGCAGATGGCTCTTCACTCGTTTCCCACAAACGGCGCCAAATGAAGAGGCGTAATCTCGCGTCGATCCTAAGTCGTGAGATGCTGGAAGAATCCTTGATTACGGCCACCACGCGTATATAATCTGCAGGATGGGAAACAGATCAGGGGTGCCCAGTGATGAAACCCTGGGGAAAACCCTCTGATGCCTAAGTCAGCGAATATGATGGAGCACGGGTGCGAAGGGAGGTGGTAGGGGAAAAAGAGGGCGCGAGATTGTTCTCCACCAAGAGGTGTGGTGATTCTCACTCAGGATCGTTGCTTACCTCCTCGGAGGGTCTCCTTGGGATTTATATAGCGGTTCGTTTAATGTAGGAGCCTGGGAGTCGAGGGGATTCAGGGGGGGTACGTCCTTGTCGTGGGCTCTTTATGGCACGATGACTCTTGCTCTCCCTTATCCCTTAGGGTTCCCTGCTCCTGAAGGATGCGTAACGGACGCTTGGATAAGCTTCCGACAGTCGGTCCGAGCATGGGATGCTTGCTCAGAGTTTCCTCTCGAGCGATGGGTGCGTAGCTCGGATAGGTCGCATTGGGTCCCGGCAGGGGCCTTCTCGGCCGATCTGTCGCTCGGACTTCCGAACTCAAGGGTCGCCTAAGAAGTGCTGCTCCGAGTGAGTTTTGGGCTTGAAGTAAGTGGGCACAAAATGGGGCTATCACTTTGGGGAGTTGGGCCTGGTTTGGTCAAATTAGACCTTGTTGGGCCGTGCTCTTGGGCGGTAGATTTTCCCCCTCTCCATTTCTCATCTCTCAACCCCCTGGTAGGCCGATATTGTTAATTACCCGGCGGTAGGTCAAATTCCGAAGGGGTGGTCTAAACAGGAGAAGAATTGTTTGTTTGCTAAAGTGAGACCTTATTTTTGGGAGGACTCTGACCTGTTTCACATGGGTCCTGATCACATAATTCGAAGATGTGTTCCTGAAGAAGAATAGCAAAGTGTTTTGAATTTCTGTCACACGCTATCTTGCAGGGGACATTTTTTCGGACAGAAAGTTGCAGCAAAATTCTTGCAAAGTGGATTTTACTAGCCCACCTTGTTTAAGGATGCATTTGAATTTAACAAGACATGTGTGAGGTGTCAAGTTGTGGGCAATGATTTTAAGAGAGACATGATGCCACTTAGTCCCATTCTGGTGGTAGAAATCTTTGACGTTTGGGGAATTGATTCCATGGGACCATTTCTGGCCTCCTTTGGTAATAAATACATTCTTGTGGTAGTGGATTATGTGTCAAAATAGATTGAGGCAATAATTACTAGGACGAATGATCATAAAGTTATCGTGAAGTTTATCAGGAAGAATATCTTTTCTCGATTTGGATGTCCTATGGCTATTATTACCAATGGAGGCTCGCATTTCACTAATTCTCAATTCCGGGCTTTGCTTAGAAAGGATGGTATCACCCACAAGCTTGCCACCCCTTACCATCCCCAAACAAGTGGACAAGTGGAGGTTTCTAATAGGAAGATTAAAAATATTCTGCATAAAACTGCTGGGCCAGATAGAAAAAAATGGTCAGAAAGACTAGATGATGCCGTGTGGGCCTACAGGACCACTTATAAAACTCCCATTGGCATGTCTCCCTACAGATTGATCTTTGGTAAAGCTTGTCACCATCCTGTTGAACTAGAACACAAGGCTTATTGGGCCATTAAACAAGTTAATTTTGATTTAGCCCAAGCTAGTTCTCATAAAGCCCTACAATTGAATGAGCTTGAAGAACTGCGCAATGAAGTCTACGAGAACTCTAAAATCTATAAAGCAAAGACAAAAGCTTTTCATGCTGGTCCCCAATGCTGCCCATACATCTCACATTTATTATTTGCTGATGATACATTAGTTTTTAGCAAGGCCACTGCTGCTTCCATTAGACACCTGATGGGCATTATTAAAGCATATGAAAGAGCTTCAGGTCAGTTAGTAAATGTGAGCAAGAGTGGTTTCTTCACTCACCCGAACGCCAAGACTTCTATGATCCAGAGGATTCAGACAATCACTGGCTTCGCCCATCATTCATTCCCCCACAAATATCTGGGCTTCCCACTGGTCTCTGGCAGATCAAAAAAAGTACATTTTGCTGGCATCATTTCATCCATTCAGAAGAGAATAGAGGGATGGAATGCACATTTTTTATCTCAGGGAGCTAGATTGATTCTATTGAAACACATTCTTACTTCCATCCCAATTTATTCTTTAGCCTCGACCCCTCTGCACACAGGCACTCATCAGCTTCTAGACCGCTCATTTGCAAATTTCTTTTGGGGTTCCACAAATCAAGGTCACAAAAGGCACTGGAAATCCTGGCAAAACATATGTAAACCTACAAGTAAGGGTGGTATTGGCATTCTATCCTTGCGGCAGATGGAATTGGCATTTAGGGTCAAAATGCTCTGGAAAGCCATGCACTCAAATTCTATATGGGCAGAATATTTCAGGGCTAAATACATAAGGGACAGGCACATCTCACAGGTTGATTTCAAGGAAATGAGGGGCCATTCGAAGAGGTGCTGGAATAAGGCTAAGGAAATGATTTTACTATACAAAAAAGTCATAGTTGGGGATGGCTGCACTACAAATTTTTGGCTAGACTCTTGGTTCGGTGAAAAGCCTTTGATGTCTTACATAACAAACACTCCACCTCATAATCCTAAGGAAGCTGTGAGGGATGTTTTATTGCATCCTTCTGGCATCAAAATAGCTATTCGGCATATAAATTTTAATCACTTCCGAGACAAGGAGGCTTGGAGCCTAACCTCCTGATGTGACACGACCTCAGACCTAATGCGAGCAAGCACAATCGCATTCAAAACGGGCCAAATTGGGCCACCGCTCTATCGTCACTCACCCAAGCCCGGGGTGACTTGGCAATGCCAAGGGGAGGATGTGGGGTTGGGCCCTTGCTGGTAGAGGGCCAGCAAGGCCAAGACTTGATTCTCAAAGGGTGGGGATGCCCAAATCAAGGGGGCCGACAAAGTGCCAAAGGCACCGGTTGCAATATTCCCACGGTGATCACTCAAGTTTATGGGGCTTGAGGATCGGGCTCTCACTCGCATAACCAGCGGAATTAGAACTAATATTGAAAGACAAGCACTAAGTGGAGTGATGGTTTGAGCACTTACTCGACCGGATTGAAGAAACCGGTCCCGGTCGGAGACGAGGGCGAGCGGGGAGGCGAGTGGATCCCCACACGCCGTGGTGGTGTCGCTTGACCTGCCCAAACAAGTTACAGCACTACACCTCACGAAGGAGGGGGATCTTGGGGTGGGGGTTAATAGAAATTATAATCAATACTACCTCCACACAGGGAGGGACCTTCAGCCGGTCAAGCGGGGTGGGGAAACTAAAGCAAAGAACGAGGAATAAGGGTGGACGCCGAATCTGCTTGCTGTCTGTGAGCCGGGACAGAGAGTCGGTGTTGCTGCTGTAGATCTTGATCAGGAATTGTGCTGATGGCAAGACTAGCGGTGAAATCTTCGTAACAGGAAGGGGAATTCCTCAGAATTTTTGTAATTTCTTCTGGAGTCGCTGCTGGATGGGGCAGGAGCTTGAACAGGGCCTCTGTTTCTCGGACTAGCAGGGGCAGGTCACCAACAGTAGGATGCAGAGGCTGTCCTGACTGTTCCCGAACTCCAAATTTGATGCCGTCAGCGCCGTTAGAACCGTGGGTAAGTCCTCTTTGCAGCAAAGGAAACAGGGATGCCAGAAGAGAACGGAGACAATCTTTGGAGCCAGAAGAGTGAGGAGGTGTCGATGCAGACTGGGGAAGGCAGAGCTGCGCAACCGTGGAAGAAAATTGGTAACTTCTGTTCCCGGATGCTGAATGGGCTTCTACTTCCTGATTCTGAAAGTAGACAGGCCGATGAAGAACTTTGAAGAAGGACTTGAAGACTGATTCCTTTGGGACTGGTCGTGGCAGAGCTTCTAAGCCGGCTCAGGTCCTCGGCCGAGGTAGAACCGCGCAGCTGTGGGAGAATGGACCTCCTGGACGATTCGGAGATCGGAAGAAGACGAAACCACTTTGGTTGTGAAGGCGACTGGCAGACGCTTCCGACGATGGCTTTTGGGTCTTCAAACTTATCCGGAGGAGGTCGTGGTGGCCGCTGCAAGTTGCTGGTCTGCTATAGATCTTCAGTTGAGAGCTGTAGGTTGATGATGATGGGGGGGAATGGGGTATATGGGGGGGGGGGAAATGGGGGTGGATTAGTGTGGGGAAAGCCCGGGCTGTGAGGGGGTCTAGGAGGGGGTGTTCTAAGGTGGGGGAAGGGAAGAATGGGGTCTGGAAGGGGGTCTAACAGGTGGTGGGAGGAGGAGCTACGAATTTGGGAAGGTGGGTGAGAGGAGAAAGTGAGGGGGGGGCACAAGTGAGTGGAGGGAAGGGTGGATTTCAAATTTGAAATGGCCTTGGAAGTTGTGGGGTTGTGTGGGGAAGGGGTTGATTGTGTTGGAATGGGAAAAGTGGTGTTGGAATGTGGAAGATGGTGTTGGAATGGTGAGGGATCTTCTTGGGACTAGGGGGGTGGAGTAATGGAGGCCATGGGGAAGTGGATGGCTTTAATGATGGTAGGTGGGGGTTGAGGTGGTTGGGAAGGGAGGAGAGAGAAGAAAATTCAAAATTGGGTGTTGAGGAGAGAGAAAGTGGAGTGAAAAAGAGAGATTAAGAGAGGGAAGGGTGGGGAATCTCTCCCCTAGGGTTTCTCACCCAAAAATTGTTGGAATCACTCCACTAAACTAAGTTTTAGACTCTCAAGTGGCATTTTTTTCATTGATTGATTCATTACCTCCAAATGAAGGAAATGGGGCCCTATATATAGGAAACCCACATTTTACAATAAGTCCCTTACAAAAGACTCAATAACAAATAACTGAAGGGGTAGGGGGGGCTCATGGGCCAAGCCCGAAGAATTGGGCCCAATAGCACATTACACAATCTAATGACACTCAAACTTAAGAAAATAAATGTAAGACCTAGGAACATGACTCAAATAAAAGGGGAAATACATCAAATGACTCAAATAAAATTACATAGGACTCAAAATTAAATGACTAAACTATGCCGGATGCAACCGGGGCGAGGAGACGAGCTGTGAACGTGGGCATGGGAGGTGATGTCCCCATCATACTCCCGGGGTGCGGAGAACTCGACTCCGTCGAGTAAGTGTCCTTCCCTCCTTGGAGGGTGTAGAAGTGGTACAGCCCTCAAGTCTTCCGAACGAGACTGATTCATCCACCTGCCGAGATAGCGCTCGTATACCTTGCTCCGAGTGGTAGTGACTTGTTCATCCAATATTTGTTCAATTTGTTCACGCTGGGCTCTCTTGGCTGGTGGTCTGTCCTCACGGGTGGGTGCTCTCTCAAGGGAAGATGTAGGCTCAATCTCCTCACTAGGTACCACCGTGGGTCCCTTATATGACACTAGGTCGGCAACATTGAATGTGGGACTTATTCCATACTCCTTAGGGAGATCTAACTCGTAGGCATTTGCACCAATGCGTCTCAAGACCTGGAAGGGACCAGCCCCACGTGGCCTTAGTTTAGAGTTGGCTCCCGGGGAGAGCCTCTCCGTCCTTACCATTACAAGGTCACCCTCATGGAATTCTTGGTGACGCCGATGAGATTCGGCCCGCCTCTTATAAGCCTCATTCTTTTTGCTTATGTGCTTGCAAAGGCTTTCATGTAATTTTGTGAATGTTGACATTCTAGGGGTGATGGGTGGACCTGGGCAACCAAAAGTAGACCAATCATGCTTTGATGCCAAGAAGACTTTGATGGATTTTGGAGGGCCGGGGCAACCATATGTAGACTTATCATGCAATGTTGTCACGTAGACTTTGGTGGGCCTAGTTGGGCCGGGGCACCCGTAGGTGAACCTATCATGCAAAGTGGTGATGAATGTAGGGGGACCTGGACATCCGTAGATGCTTTTGACATGCTTAAGACCCATGATGCATGAAGGTGGACCATGACATCCAAATATGGACCACTCATACTTTCTACTTGACATGTGGGTGATATGAATGAATCGACCCAATATAGTGTTCATGCCAAGGGGTATGGTAAGCCTAGACACATGCATGCTTTTCCCAAAGGTGACTTCCATGTGTATAGGTGTGGGACAACCTTTGAACTCCCATTGGAAAGGATCGAATGGATCTAAAAAGGTGGTCATCATGGGGTGGGGCACAACCTTATTACCTAGGGATATGTGGCCCAAGGTCATGGCTCCCAAGGTGTAACCCGGGTCTAGGATGGGGTGGATTGGGTCAAACATGGTGGGTTGGGATAGGGAAAGGTAGGTGGTGGTTAAGGTAGTTGGGTCACCCGGGTTCCTTGACTCCCATTGTAATGGATCATAGGGATCATAAAATGGGTTACTAAGGGGAAGGAGCTCCATGTCCTCAAGGTCCTCAAAAGGTGCTAAGTCATCCCTCTCAATGATAATTGGGTCAATGTTCTTGGTGAGTGGGTTGGCCATGAGGGGAGGGCTTGGCTCTCTACCCGATATAAAAAGCTCCAATTGGAGGAGAAGTTCGGGCTCATCGGGTGTGGGGAGGAATAGAAGGAGGTCGCTAGTGTAGCAACCAATGGTGTAAACCAAGGTGATAGACCTGATGCATAGGTGTAGGAGGCCAAGGCTCCAAGGTTGTTCGGCCATAGGGGTCAACATGCTAGTGAACTCAATTTGACATGCTAGGCCCTTAAGAAGATCCCCTAAAGTTTCCACTTGGTAGGATGATTGGATGGTGGTGTGATAGGTGGAGAAGGGTACTATGGGGAGGTTTAGCTCCATGAGAGGGTAGACATTGGACGTGATGGGGTGAATTGGTTTCTCCTTTAGCCATCTAGCTAGGGGCCCATCTATGATTATGGTGCCATTTGTGAAGGTTTGTGGCTCTTGAAGACTCGGACAATTTGAAGTGGTAAAGGGCTGAAGCTCTTCCTCACCATTGGTGTGAACTTAGGTTTCCTCATGGGTAGGGAGTGGGTTTGGGGTGTTCACCACTATTAGATCGGGTATGGGTTCTTCTTCCAAGGAGGTGAGAGGTGCCTTTGAGGGTGTGGTGATGATTGGGGCATGGTGTATCCGGGGTGGTAGGTAGTGGGAAACTTGGGTTAGGATAGGTAAGGGTAGTAGTGGAGGTTTTGGTGGGAGTTGGATTGGGGTTGGGAGAGGAAGATGGGTGGGTTGAAGGGGTTTGGGTTGATTGGTTTTGGGAGGAGTGTCCCCTTTTGGGGGTGGTGGAGAGGTAGTGGTGAGGGTTACCATGGGCCTAGGTGGAGAGTTGGTCATGGGGCCCAATTGGGTATGGGGACCTATGGTTGTGGTGTGGACTTGGAGGTGGGGTGTAAATGTAGTGGTTGAGGTAGGAGAGATGGGAAGTGGTGGGGAATGGGTGATTGGGGTCTTGGATTGACTGGGTGGGCATAATTTGGACTTGATATGCCAAGGGTGAGAGGTAAGGTGGTGAGCTAGGAATGGTGGGGCCTTGCTTAAGCCATTGGAGTATGGACTCTTTCATGGTTAGGGTGTGCGGCTCATGAGGACCCGAACTAGGAGAGGTGGGTGGAAGTGGGGGGTCTAGGATGTTCTCTATGGTGGGAGGTGAATCCAGATTGGCATCCATCTCCACTTGGGTATGTGTGTGGGCCACAACTTCCAAGGATAATGGGGTAGGATAGTCTATGGTGGGTGGAGTGATAATGGTCAGTGCATGGTACTCTCGGGGTGGTGAACATGGGTGGACTTGGGTTGGGCTTGGTCGGGGAAGTTCTTGGGTGGGAGTTGGGGTCAGGGGTGAAAGATCGATTGGTTGAAGAGGTTTGGGTTGGGGTGCGTAGATCTTTCTAAGATCGGCCCTCATTTCATCCCAAGATTCAATGGGTGCTTCCCCTTTGGCTTCTCTCAAACCTACAATGTTCTCCCATTCTTTCCTAGCTTGGCGCCAGAGCAAACTCTTGGCATAGTTGACTTGGACAAGTCCTGATAGGGTAAACCTCCCAAAGTGTTGGTCTATGGACTTCTCCCATTCTAGATATGTGTTAGGGCGGGATCCATCAAACACAAAGGCTTCTAATGGGCCTAAGAGTGGCGAATATGCCAAGTATGAGGTAGTCATGATAGTGGACAAGGGTGATGCATGCAATGGCCCTAGGACAAGACTTAGTAGAGATAAGTCTAGAACTTGCTCTGATACCACTTGATGTGACACGACCTCGGACCTAATGCAAGCAAGCACAATCGCATTCAAAACGGGCCAAATTGGGCCACCGCTCTATCGTCACTCACCCAAGCCCGGGGTGACTTGGCAATGCCAAGGGGAGGATGTGGGGTTGGGCCCTTGCTGGTAGAGGGCCAGCAAGGCCAAGACTTGATTCCCAAAGGGTGGGGATGAAGGAGTTGAAGTGCTCCTTGGGCTTTTGTGATTTGAGTAGGAGGGAGAGGGTTGGAGAGTGTAGGTTTTCCTAAGCTCGACCTTCATCTCATCCCAAGTGCTAATGGGGGCCTCCCTGCGGATCCTTCTTAAACCTTCCACAACTAACCAATGAGTTTTAGCTTGTTTGGAGAGGTGTGCCTTGGCTAGCCTCATTCTCCTTTCTTCGTTCAAGGGGCAACTTTTAAAGAATTGGTCTAGGGAAATCTCCCAATCTAGGTAAAGGATTGGGCTGTTGGATCCATCAAAGGCGGGGGTTTTGATTTTCAAGTGTTCTAAAAATATGGTTTCTAGATTTCCCCAAAGGTCACTCTCATTCACTCTTGGTGCACGGCTATTTCCTTCAAGTCGGTCGAGTCGAGACATGATATCTTCAAGCCGATTAAGGACATTAGGTAAGGCTTCTATGATAGAGGTGTTGCTACCCACTTTGTTGGAAATGGAACTTCCATGAGGATTTGAGCTTCTTGGGAAAGTTGATGGGGATGGATATGACGGGTATGAAGTGGCCATTCTAGTGGACATGGGAGATGCAACCGAGGACTCTAAATGCATAAACATGCCCTAGGATCAACTTGTGGAGAGACAAGTTATGAACTTACTCTGATACCACTTGATGTGACACGACCTCGGACCTAATGCAAGCAAGCACAATCGCATTCAAAACGGGCCAAATTGGGCCACCGCTCTATCGTCACTCACCCAAGCCCGAGGTGACATGGCAATGCCAAGGGGAGGATGTGGGGTTGGGCCCTTGCTGGTAGAGGGCCAGCAAGGCCAAGACTTGATTCTCAAAGGGTGGGGATGCCCAAATCAAGGGGGCCGACAAAGTGCCAAAGGCACCGGTTGCAATATTCCCACGGTGATCACTCAAGTTTATGGGGCTTGAGGATCGGGCTCTCACTCGCATAACCAGCGGAATTAGAACTAATATTGAAAGATAAGCACTAAGTGGAGTGATAGTTTGAGCACTTACTCGACCGGATTGAAGAAACCGGTCCCGGTCGGAGACGAGGGCGAGCGGGGAGGCGAGTGGATCCCCACACGCCGCGGCGGTGTCGCTTGACCTGCCCAAACAAGTTACAACACTACACCTCACGTAGGAGGGGGATCTTGGGGTGGGGGTTAATAGAAATTACAATCAATACTACCTCCACACAGGGAGGGACCTTCATCCGGTCAAGCGGGGTGGGGAAACTAAAGCAAAGAACGAGGAATAAGGGTGGACGCCGAACCTGCTTGCTGTCTGTGAGCCGGGATAGAGAGTCGGTGTTGCTGCTGTAGATCTTGATCAGGAATTGTGCTGATGGCAAGACTAGTGGTGAAATCTTCGTAACAGGAAGGGGAATGCCTCAGAATTTTTGTAATTTCTTCTGGAGTCGCTGCTGGACGGGGCAGGAGCTTGAACAGGGCCTCTGTTTCTCGGACTAGCAGGGGCAGGTCACCAACAGTAGGATGCAGAGGCTGTCCTGACTGTTCCCAAACTCCAAATTTGATGCCGTCAGTGCCGTTAGAACTGTGGGTGAGTCCTCTTTGCAGCAAAAGAAACGGGGATGCCAGAAGAGAACGGAGACGATCTTTGGAGCCAGAAGAGTGAGGAGGTGTTGATGCAGACTGGGGATGGCAGAGCTGCGTAACCGTGGAAGAAAATTGGTAACTTCTGTTCCCGGATGCTGAATGGGCTTCCGCTTCTTGATTCTGAAAGTAGACAGGCCGATGAAGAACTTTGAAGAAGGACTTGAAGACTGATTTCTTCGGGGCTGGTCGTGGCAGAGCTTCTAAGCCGGCTCAGGTCCTCAGCCGAGGCAGAACCACGCAGCTGTGGGAGAATGGACTTCCTGGACGACTCAGAGATCGGAAGAAGACGAAACCACTTTGGTTGTGAAGGCGACTGGCAGACACTTCCGACGATGGCTCTTGGGTCTTCAAACTTATTCGGAGGAGGTCGTGGTGGCCGCTGCAAGTTGCTGGTCTACTGTAGATCTTCAGTTGAGAGCTGTAGGTTGATGATGATGGGGGGGAATGGGGTATATGGGGGGGGGGAAATGGGGGTGGATTAGTGTGGGGAAAGCCCGGGCTGTGAGGGGGTCTAGGAGGGGGTGTTCTAAGGTGGGGGAAGGGAAGAATGGGGTCTGGAAGGGGGTCTAACAGGTGGTGGGAGGAGGAGCTACGAATTTGGGAAGGTGGGTGAGAGGAGAAAGTGAGGGGGGGGCACAAGTGAGTGGAGGGAAGGGTGGATTTCAAATTTGAAATGGCCTTGGAAGTTGTGGGGTTGTGTGGGGAAGGGGTTGATTGTGTTGGAATGGGGAAAGTGGTGTTGGAATGTGGAAGATGGTGTTGGAATGGTGAGGGATCTTCTTGGGACTAGTGGGGTGGAGTAATGGAGGCCATGGGGAAGTGGAGGACTTTAATGATGGTAGGTGGGGGTTGAGGTGGTTGGGAAGGGAGGAGAGAGAAGAAAATTCGAAATTGGGTGTTGAGGAGAGAGAAAGTGGAGTGAAAAAGAGAGATTAAGAGAGGGAAGGGTGGGGAATCTCTCCCCTAGGGTTTCTCACCCAAAAATTGTTGGAATCACTCCACTAAACTAAGCTTTGGACTCTCAAATGGCATTTTTTTCATTGATTGATTCATTACCTTCAAATGAAGGAAATGGGGCCCTATATATAGGAAACCCACATTTTACAATAAGTCCCTTACAAAAGACTCAATAACAAATAACTGAAGGAGTAGGGGGGGCTCATGGGCCAAGCCCGAAGAATTGGGCCCAATAGCACATTACACAATCTAATGACACTCAAACTTAGAAAAATAAATGCAAGACCTAGGAACATGACTCAAATAAAAGGGGAAATACATCAAATGACTCAAATAAAATTACATAGGACTCAAAATTAAATGACTAAACCATGCCGGATGCAACCGGGGCGAGGAGACGAGCTGTGAACGTGGGCATGGGAGGTGATGTCCCCATCACCTCCTCAGGCAATTGTATGATTTCTTCCATTTATAAAGTCACCTGCAGTCAAGATTCTGATCTGAACCTCTTCCCATATGAACGGCTGTGGTCCAAATGGATCCCCACTAAACTTTCACTTCATATGTGGAGAGCTCTTCATAACTGCCTTCCCACTGACTCAAGAGTAAAATCTATTGGCATCCCTATTCCTTCAAAATGCCACTGCTGCAAGCACCACCAAGTGGAGGAATCCAATCACCTCTTTATAAAGAGTGAGTGGGCACTCAACCTTTGGTCCTGTTTCTAAAAGAAGGGATGTCAATTCAGAGGCCAGACTGTTCATTCTTTGATTCTAAATTCCATCCGAGAATCCCATGCACACTCCTTATTTGGCTTATTCAAATTAGCAGTCCTTGGCTTTGGGCTATGGGAGATTTGGCATGCTAGGAATGCTGCTCGGCACCACCTCTGTAGATAGCTTATTTCACAAAGTTCTTTTTCAGGTTAAGCAGGTTATCAGCTTGGCTAATATATGGGAAAGTAAAAATACCAGTCGCATTATACTTGAAAATTTTGGCATCACTGTGACTTCTCGGCCATCTCCTTTAGTAAAAATTATCAAGTGGTCTTGACCACCTTGGCCATTCCTCAAACTCAACACAGATGGAGCTCACCATCAATCTGGACATTCTGGTGGTGGCGGAATCATCAGGGATTTCCAAGGCAATGTTTTATTGGCTTTCTCCCACTATTATGAGAGCTGTTCTAGCCTTGTGGCTGAAGCCCGGTGATGTGACACAACCTCGGACCTAATGCAAGCAAGTACAATCGCATTCAAATGGGCCGAATTGGGCCACCGCTCTATCGACGCTCACCCAAGCCCGGGGTGACTTGGCAATGCCAAGTGGAGGAAGTGGGGTTGGACCCTTGCTGGTAGAGGGCCAGCAAGACCAATGTTTGATTCCCAAAGGGTGGGGATGCCCAAATCAAGGGGGCCGACAAAGTGCCAAAGGCACCGGTTGCAATATTCCCACGGTGATCACTCAAGTTTATGGGGCTTGAGGATCGGGCTCTCACTCGCATAACCAGCAGAATTAGAACTAATATTGAAAGACAAGCACTAAGTGGAGTGAAGGTTTGAGCACTTACTCGACCGGTTTGAAGAAACCGGTCCCGGTCGGAGACGAGGGCGAGCGGGGAGGCGAGTGGATCCCCACACGCCGCGGCGGTGTCGCTTGACCTGCCCAAACAAATTACACCACTACACCTCTCGCAGGAGGGGGACCTTGGGGTGGGGGTTAATGAAATTACAAACCAAAACTACCTCCACACAGGGAGGGGCCTTCAGCCGGCCAAGCGGGGAGGGGAAAATGAGAAAAGGAACACCGAAGTTGGTGGATGCCGATTCTGCTCACGTTCTGTGGGTGCTGACAGCTGACTGAAGATATGACTGTTGGGGTTGCTCACGAATTTTTTTGGGGACGAAACCACCTGGAGAAGCTTCGTAGGAGGCCAGGGAAGTCGTCCAATTTTTGTTGATTTCTTCTGACGCCGTCTCTGAGCAGGATGGAGGTCCAAACAGAGAGGCAGACTCACGGACTGGCAGCTTCTGGTTTCTAGTAGTAGGTTGCAGAAGGTACCCCGACTGCCCCCGAACTCGGAATCACGCACCGTTGGAGTCGTTGGAACCGTGGATGAGTCCTCTTCACAGAAAAACTGACGGGGAATCCAAAAGGTGTCGGAGAAGACCTGGAGGCTCTGAACAAGGATGACTGGTTGGTGTAGACTGTGGGGAAGCAGATCCGTGCAGCAGAGGGAGAAAATTGACAACTTCTGCTACGGGATGCCGAATGGAGTTCCGCTTCTTGATTCTGAAAGTAGACAGGCCGATGAAGAACTTTAAAGAAGACTTGAGGACTGATTCCTTCAGAGTTCGTCGTGGCAGAGCTTCTAATCTGGCTCAGGTCCTCAGCCAAGGCAGAACTACGCAGTTGTGGGAGAATGGACCTCCTGGACGGCTCGGAGATCGGAAGAAGATGAAACCACTTCTGTTGCGAAGGAGACTGGTAGACGCTTCCGATGATGGCTCTTGGGTCTTCAAACTCGTCCGGAGGAAGTCGTGGTGGCCGCTGCAAGTTACTGCTCTTCTGTAGATCTTCGGTTGAGAGCTGTAGGTTGAAGATGATGGGGGGGAATGGGGTATATGGGAGGGGAAATGGGGGTGGATGAGTGTGGGGAAAGCCCGGGCTGTGAGGGGGTCTAGGAGGGGGTGTTCTAAGGTGGGGGAAGGGAAGAATGGGGTCTGGAAGGGGGTCTAACAGGTGGTGGGAGGAGGAGCTACGAATTTGGGAAGGTGGGTGAGAGGAGAAGGTGAGGGGGGGCACAAGTGAGTGGAGGGAAGGGTGGATTTCAAATTCAAATATGCTTTGGAAGTTGTGGGGTTGTGTGGGGAAGGGGTTGATTGTGTTGGAATGGGGAAAGTGGTGTTGGAATGTGGAAGATGGTGTTGGAATGGTGAAGGATCTCCTTGGGATTAAGGGGGTGGAGTAATGGAGGCCATGGGGAAGTGGAGGGCTTTAATGATGGTAGGTGGGGGTTGAGGTGGTTGGGAAGGGAGGAGAGAGAAGAAAATTCGAAATTGGGTGTTGAGGAGAGAGAAAGTGGAGTGAAAAAGAGGGATTAAGAGAGGGAAGGGTGGAGAATCTCTCCCCTAGGGTTTCTCACCCAAAAAATGTTAGAATCACTCCACTAAACTAAGCTTTGGACTCTCAAATGGCATTTTTCATTGATTGATTCATTAAGTTGAAATGGGGGGAATGGGGTCCTATATATAGGCAACCCACATTTTACAATAAGTCCCTGACAAAAGACTCAATGACAAATAACCGAGGGGGTAGGGGGTGCACTTGGGCCAAACCCAATGAATTTGGCCCAATAACTAACTAAACAACATAATGACTCTCAAACTTAGGGAAATAAACACAAGACCTAGGAACATGACTCAAATAAAAGGGAAAATACATCAAATGACTCAAATAAAAATTACATAGGACTCGAAATTAAATAATTAGACCATGCCGGATGCAACTGGGGCGAGGAGACGAGCTGTGAACGTGGGCATGGGAGGTGATGTCCCCATCATACTCCCGGGGTGCGGAGAACTCGACTCCGTCGAGTAATTGTCCTTTCCTCCTTGGAGGGTGTAGAAGTGGTACTGCCCTCAAGTCTTCCGAACGAGACCGATCCATCCACCTGCCGAGATAGCGCTCGTATACCTTGCTCCGAGTGGTAGTGACTTGTTCATCCAATATT
The DNA here is from genome assembly GCA_022559845.1 of Amorphophallus konjac. Taxonomy (NCBI): domain Eukaryota; kingdom Viridiplantae; phylum Streptophyta; class Magnoliopsida; order Alismatales; family Araceae; genus Amorphophallus; species Amorphophallus konjac. The sequence goes on from CM040127.1 coordinate 241,755,673, forward strand.
TGTTCAATTTGTTCACGCTGGGCTCTCTTGGCTGGTGGTCTCTCCTCACGGGTGGGTGCTCTCTCAAGGGAAGAAGTAGGCTCAATCTCCTCACTAGGTACCACCGTGGGTCCCTTATATGGCACTAGGTCGGCAACATTGAATGTGAGACTTATTCCATACTCCTCAGGGAGATCTAACTCAAAGACATTTGCACCAATGTGCCTCAGGACCGGGAAGGGACCAGCCCCACGTGGCCTCAATTCGGAGATGGCTCCCGGGGAGAGTCTCTCCGTCCTTACCATCACAAAGTCACCCTCATGGAATTCTTGGTGACGTCGATGAGAGTCGGCTTGCCTTTTATAAGTCACATTCTTCTTGCTAATGTGCTTGCGGATCTCTTTATGCAATGTTGTGAATGCAGACATTCTAGGGGTGATGGGTGGACCGGGGCAACCAAAAATAGACCTATCGTGTAATGATGCAGTGTAGACTTTGGTTAGCCTAGGTGGGCCGGGGCACCCGTAGGTGGCCCTATCATGCAAATTGGTGATAAATATCGGGGGACCCGGACATCCGTAGATGCCTTTGACATGCTTAAGATCCATGATGAATGAAGGAGGACCATGACATCCGAATATGGACCACTCATACTTTCTACTTGACATGTGGGTGATATGAATGAATGGACCCAACATAGTGTTCATGCCAAGGGGTGTGGTAAGCCTAGACACATGCATACTTTTCCCAAATGTGACTTCCATGTGTATAGGTGTGGGACAACCTTTGAACTCCCATTGGAAAGGATCGAATAGATCTAAGAAGGTGGTCATTATGGGGTGGGGCACAACCTTATTACCTAGGGATATGTGGCCCAAGGTCATGGCTCCCAAGGTGTAACCCGGGTCATGGATGAGGTTGGTTTGGCCCAATATGGTGGGTGAGGGTAGGAAAGGGTGGGTGGTGGGTAAGATGGTTGGGCCACATGGGTATCCGTACTCCCATTGGAATGGGTCAAAGGGATCATGGTAAGGGCTACCTAGAGAGAGGAACTCTATGTTCCCAAGGTCCTTACAAGGTGGTGAGTCATCCTCCTCCCAAGTAGTTGGTCCAAGGTCTCTAGTGGGTTGACCGTTCAAGGTACTTGGGATCTCAAGGGGTGGGGAGTAGACCGGGATGGGTTCTTCCTCCAAGGGGAGAAATAGGAGGATCTCACTAGTACAATGCCCACTTGTGCAAAGGGAGGTGATGGAACCGATGGATGGGTGGACAAAGTTGACGGTGCTAGGCTCCAATGGTCCCATGGCTAGTAGGCCGGTTAAGTGGGCTTGCCAATGTAGGCAATCCACAAGGTCTCCCAAGTCTTCCACAGAGTAGAAGTTTTGATAAGTGACATGGGGAGGTCGGGTGGGAACAATTTGGGATTTATATCCCAATGGTGGTGAGCTAGGGAGGGTGGGACATTGCTTGAGCCATTGGAGTATGGACTCATCTATGGTGAGGGTGTCATGTGTGATGGTGCATGGCCTTTGAGGATCCGGACCATGAGGGGTGGGGGAAGATTGAGGCTCTTCTTCTTTATTGGTGGGATCTTGGGCTTCCTCTATGGTGATAGGAGGGTCCATATGGGCATAAATCTTCCTAAGTTCATTTCTCATCTCAACCCAAGAGTCGATTGGCTCTTGCCTTCCAACTTCCCTTAAGCCTACAATGTTTTGCCATTCATTCCTAGCTTGACGCCATAGCAAACTTTTGGCATAGTTGACTTGCATAGACCCTGACAGGGTGAACCTCCCAAAGTGGTGATCTATGGAGCTTTCTCATTCTAGATATAAACTAGGGTGGGATCCATCAAACACAAAGGCATCTATTGGGTCCAAGCGAGACGAGTAGGCTAAGTAGGAAGTGGCCATGATGATCGAGTGATAAATGCAATGGCCCTAGGACAAGACTTAGTAGAGACAAGTCTTGCTCTGATACCACTTGATGTGACACAACCTCGGACCTAATGCAAGCAAGCACAATCGCATTCAAATGGGCCGAATTGGGCCACCGCTCTATCGACGCTCACCCAAGCCCGGGGTGACTTGGCAATGCCAAGTGGAGGAAGTGGGGTTGGACCCTTGCTGGTAGAGGGCCAGCAAGACCAATGTTTGATTCCCAAAGGGTGGGGATGCCCAAATCAAGGGGGCCGACAAAGTGCCAAAGGCACCGGTTGCAATATTCCCACGGTGATCACTCAAGTTTATGGGGCTTGAGGATCGGGCTCTCACTCGCATAACCAGCGGAATTAGAACTAATATTGAAAGACAAGCACTAAGTGGAGTGAAGGTTTGAGCACTTACTCGACCGGTTTGAAGAAACCGGTCCCGGTCGGAGACGAGGGCGAGCGGGGAGGCGAGTGGATCCCCACACGCCGCGGCGGTGTCGCTTGACCTGCCCAAACAAATTACACCACTACACCTCTCGCAGGAGGGGGATCTTGGGGTGGGGGTTAATGAAATTACAAACCAAAACTACCTCCACATAGGGAGGGGCCTTCAGCCGGCCAAGCGGGGAGGGGAAAATGAGAAAAGGAACACCGAAGTTGGTGGATGCCGATTCTGCTCACGTTCTGTGGGTGCTGACAGCTGACTGAAGATATGACTGTTGTGGTTGCTCATGAATTTTTTTGGGGACGAAACACCTGGAGAAGCTTCGTAGGAGGCCAGGGAAGTTGTCCAATTTTTGTTGATTTCTTATGACGCCGTCTCTGAGCAGGATGGAGGTCCAAACAGAGAGGCAGACTCACGGACTGGCAGCTTCTGGTTTCTAGTAGTAGGTTGCAGAAGGTACCCCGACTGCCCCCGAACTCGGAATCACGCACCGTTGGAGTCGTTGGAACCGTGGATGAGTCCTCTTCACAGAAAAACTGACGGGGAATCCAAAAGGTGTCGGAAAAGACCTGGAGGCTCTGAACAAGGATGACTAGTTGGTGTAGACTGTGGGGAAGCAGATCCGTGCAGCAGAGGGAGAAAATTGACAACTTCTGCTACGGGATGCCGAATGGAGTTCCGCTTCTTGATTCTGAAAGTAGACAGGCCGATGAAGAACTTTAAAGAAGCACTTGAGGACTGATTCCTTCAGAGTTCGTCGTGGCAGAGCTTCTAATCTGGCTCAGGTCCTCAGCCGAGGCAGAACTGCGCAGTTGTGGGAGAATGTACCTCCTGGATGGCTCGGAGATCGGAAGAAGATGAAACCACTTCTGTTGCGAAGGAGACTGGTAGACGCTTCCGACGATGGCTCTTGGGTCTTCAAACTCGTCCAGAGGAAGTCGTGGTGGCCGCTGCAAGTTACTGCTCTTCTGTAGATCTTCGGTTGAGAGCTGTAGGTTGAAGATGATGGGGGGGAATGGGGTATATGGGAGGGGAAATGGGGGTGGATGAGTGTGGGGAAAGCTCGGGCTGTGAGGGGGTCTAGGAGGGGGTGTTCTAAGGTGGGGGAAGGGAAGAATGGGGTCTAGAAGGGGGTCTAACAGGTGGTGGGAGGAGGAGCTACGAATTTGGGAAGGTGGGTGAGAGGAGAAGGTGAGGGGGGGCACAAGTGAGTGGAGGGAAGGGTGGATTTCAAATTCAAATATGCTTTGGAAGTTGTGGGGTTGTGTGGGGAAGGGGTTGATTGTGTTGGAATGGGGAAAGTGGTGTTGGAATGTGGAAGATGGTGTTGGAATGGTGAAGGATCTCCTTGGGACTAAGGGGGTGGAGTAATGGAGGCCATGGGGAAGTGGAGGGCTTTAATGATGGTAGGTGGGGGGTGAGGTGGTTGGGAAGGGAGGAGAGAGAAGAAAATTCGAAATTGGGTGTTGAGGAGAGAGAAAGTGGAGTGAAAAAGAGGGATTAAGAGAGGGAAGGGTGGGGAATCTCTCCCCTAGGGTTTCTCACCCAAAAAATGTTGGAATCACTCCACTAAACTAAGCTTTGGACTCTCAAATGGCATTTTTCATTGATTGATTCATTAAGTTGAAATGGGGGGAATGGGGTCCTATATATAGGCAACCCACATTTTACAATAAGTCCCTGACAAAAGACTCAATGACAAATAACCGAGGGGGTAGGGGGTGCACTTGGGCCAAACCCAATGAATTGGTAACTAACTAAACAACATAATGACTCTCAAACTTAGAGAAATAAACACAAGACCTAGGAACATGACTCAAATAAAAGGGAAAATACATCAAATGACTCAAATAAAAATTACATAGGACTCGAAATTAAATAATTAGATCATGCCGGATGCAACCGGGGCGAGGAGACGAGCTGTGAACGTGGGCATGGGAGGTGATGTCCCCATCACCCGGGCCATGGCCGATGGCATTAAATATCTGCAGGCTATTTCCCTCCAACCAGCTATGGTCGAGAGTGATTCTCTTATCCTTGTCAAAGTGCTAAACAAAGAAACTGCTTATCCTTGGGAGATCTTACCTCTTGTCAGAGAAATTTGGAGCTGTTCTCCTCCACCGAAGCTCATCTTCCACATATTCAGAGAAGGGAACTCTACCGCTGACTCTTTATCTAATTTTGCTTGTCAATCCCATTGTAATTCTTTCTTTAATTCGCAGCATAGTCTTCCAAAATTAACAAAGGGTGCTGCTAGACTAGACAAGCTAGGCTTGCCTAGCATTAGAGTGATGTAAAGGTCCATTCTTTTATGAGCAATAATACACCCCCTGGTTGTGAATCAGACTGTGGGTTCTGAATTGGAACCACATTCTGACTCACTACTAGGCAGGGATTTTTATCAAAAAAAAAGACAAAAGCTTTTCATGATAAGAACATTATGAGAAAATCGTTTCAACCCAATCAAAAGGTCTAGCCTTTTAATTCTAGGCTACACTTATTTCCTGGAAAATTAAAATCAAGATGGGATGGGCCGTTCATCGTTATCAAAGCTTTTGATCATGGCACTGTCAAAATTTTAAATCCTCACAATGGTCAAATTTTCACTGTCAACGGTCAACGTTTAAAGCCTTACTTGGAAAATGTTCATTTAATGCCAAAAGAATCCATTGCACTAAGTGATCTAGAGCGAATGGTGAAGAGCATGCATGCGTCTGGCTGAAGACGGTAAATTTAGCGCTTATTGGGAGGCAACCCAATATTTTTTATGTTTAATGCTCTGTTCTCTAGTAAGTTTTTCAAGAGGAGTCACCGTCTACACACAATTATGGAAACCACGCCCTATACACAAGGTTGTACCCTTCCTTCTCAGCATAAATTCAATTCTACATTGTTCTATTGTTCCATATTGTTTATGCCATGGAGGACAATGTCATTCAAGTTGGGGGGGAGGGCAATTCTTGTTGCATTTACTACAACATGTTATTTTCATGTCATTTGTTGTCATTTTTAAAAAAAAGAAGAAGAAAGTGTCAAAAATACCCAACTAAGTTTTCATGGTTCATGCTTGCATTGAAAGAAAATCCAGAATGAAAAAACTGGGGAGAAGGACAATGGGTTATTATTTGATCTAGCCATGGAAAACTGATATTAGAATCTCTTTAAAGTCCATAAGCACTTTGAAAAATATATATATCACCTGCACACTAATGAAGCAAGCAGGACAAGCCTTTTTCTATTTAGGTGTGATGTCTGACACTCTACCTGCCTTAGTGACGAGATATTAGAAAGCTATCTGCCGAGTTATTTGTCAAATAAGTGCAAAAGTAGATAAAATAATACGATGAAAAATGCCCCTGATCCTAGTAACCGGACCTACTTCTCCTAGGGTAAGAGTTGAGATTTGCGTCAAATAGGGAAGGGATGTGCAGCATCAAGTGTGTATTAAAAAACATGATGAAGAAAGGAGGTAGATAAAAGCTACTGTACTTAATGCTCTGAGCTGGAATGTGCAGGGTTGAAAGACACCTATATGTAATAGCAATATAAGAGATGCAATTGTCTAGCTGTGGATTTAGTTTTTCACGAGCACAAGTGCTATTGAACTTTGGGATGTATTCCAATTCATGTTCATCAATTTCCAATCTATGGCTAGTGCGCATTAATATTTCCAACTTTCTGACCTTTGGTTGATTCTGTGAAGTAGGACCTGGAAATGAGGGTATGAAACTTTTTAACTCTCTATTTTGGTACTTAATTTTTAAATGTTTGCATTGCTAAGGGACTAGCAATGAGTAAGTTGACGGGTGTGATGAGTGTCCATCTTCTATGATAATTCATGTCACATGCACCATTTCAAGTGCATATAATTAGACAATTACGCATAATTTATAGTTAACCTCAACTTCCCACATGAGTTGGGCCTTTCACGCAAATGAACTTAATTTAGTGTCATCATTCAATAAAGGGGAGTTAAGGGCAATAAGCATTAATTTCACATTGTATAATTATGAGCATTTGTCATTTATTTGCACAATGTGATAATTTTTATGGACTAAACAAAATTGTGTGTGTGCAGGACACTCGAGACAATTGGCGAATAAGCCAAGGGCAAAGCGGTCATAAGACCTGAAGAGGGAATCCCTAGGGCACACCCCATCACCCTTGACCAAGTCAAAGGGAGCTGCTATCCATTTTTTGTGAGAGGAGGAGATAAAGAAAGGATTTATTTTGGAGAGAAGAGACGAGAAAATCAAAGAGAAGAAAGTGGATGGGATCTCCACCCAAATAGGAAAGGAGAGAGGGGTGCCCCAAACCTTAGAAGAGGGGGGAGGCACCTCCCCTCTCCCCTTCCTTCACCTCCTTCCCATCCTATCCTCACCCTCCATCTTCTTCCAACATAATCTGCACCCTCCATTTGACCCATTGCCCCTATAAATAGCCCATTAAATGGAGAAAAAAGGAGTTTTTCTTTTTGGAGAGACTAGAACTTTTTCCCTTTTCCTCTCTCCTTGGTGCGCCCCCCTTCACTTTCTTCTTCTTCTTCCTCTCACCCTAGTATGCCTCCTTCATTCTTCTCTTCTTCTTTTCTTGCGCCCTCACCCATCACCCTTTCTTGTTCTCTCCATCCCCTAGCTAGGTCGCCCTTCTCTCTCTTACATCTTATCCCCTAGATCGCTTTAGTTAATCCTCACTTCTCTACACATCCCCTTCTCTTTCTCATCCTAGATCTCTCCTCTTTACTTCTACAATCTCTCTCTTACGGTAGTGTCTACTCTAAGGCGGGGTGGTGATCAAAGGCTCGACGGCGTGGACAATGACATCTCCCCTACCATCATTGTAATATCCCAGATTTTTGGATCATATTTTCGTGGCTTGCAGATCGTGTCCAAGTGAGCTTTAGACTTTTATTTTGGATTATCAGACCCCTTAATCCCGCGTTTGTGAATTATTTTGGGTCTGTGGCGCCGCGTGGAGCGTCCCAACATTTTTCTGGAATTTTTCAGAGCCAGAATGTATTTTTAGGGTTTTCTAAAATTGCTAGAATTTTAATAAAAGAAAAGAATTTTTTTTTATATAAAATCCCCCTCCCCTCTCTCTCTCCCTCACTCTCGCAACACTCTCTCCCTCTCTCCCGTTCTCTCCCCCTCTCACTCTCGCGTCTCTCCCTCTCACCCTCTTCTTCTCCAGCGACCGACGGGGAAGATCGGTGGCGAGGTGGAGGGCGGCACAAGGTGAGGAGTGGCTAGGATCGGGGCACGGATGAGAGGTGGTGGCGCGGTGAGGTGATTTCACATTTTTAGGAGGAACCGACCGTGGAACACGGTGATTCGAGCGTGGATCGGCTTCCCCTCTTCACAGTTTCTTCGTAAGAGGTAGGGAGATGGATCATTGCCCTTCCCGCGTTATTTCCTCGCATTTTCATGTTGATTAGGGCGAGATTGAGCGAGTTTTTTTTAGCCACAGGAAATTGCATGTTTCGGGATGAGTGGCAATTTCATCATTTCGGATGACGATTCTTAGTGGATTCGTAGCTTAGATGTTGGGGAATGTTTCCCCCTTGCTTTCCCCGTGGTTTCGGGCCGTGGTGAGGCCGAGAGCAAGTTTTGTTCTTGGTTTGGGGTAAATTGGGCTTAATTCGGGGTGAGCGTTGAATCCGTGGTTTCGATCATCATTTTACGACCCGTTGGGTCCCATTAAGTGTGTTGGATGTCGGGGAATGGTTCCCCTAGCTTCCCGCTCGCTTCGGAGGTGAGTAGGGCATGGAACGGGGCCCCAAAGGGTTCCCCCATCCGTTGATTCTGGCAGAGCCAAGGCTGGCTCTGCTACAGGGTTCGGTCGACCGAACCCCCTGGTTCGGTCGACTGACACCGTGTGAGGTCGACGCCCTGTGAGGGTGCGTCGACCTGCTGCTGGGGCTTCTGCCCCTAGGAAGTTTGGTTAACCGACCAGCCCTAGCTGGTCGACCGAACTTCCCTGGCCCTTTATTTTAATGGCTGTTTTGGTCCCCGAAGTGTGGTTTCTCGCCCTGGATTCAAATCTTGATATTTCACTCACCCAAACGCATGAAAATTGGGCCATTTCGGCCTTGTGAGGGCGATGGTCGCCCGAGATTTAAACTCTCATGGTCCAAGGGTTCATGCGTTTCCCCATGATGGGTTTGGACTATGCAATTGTGGCATAGTCTCCACGTGGCTTGCGGGCCCGTGGCGAGTCTTTATCCTCGTAAGTTCAGTGACCGTGGAGAGTCATCTCCACGTGAGTTCTGTGATCACGGTTGGATGGTTTTTGTGTGAGTTAGTGGACCGGTGCCTACTAGTTTTGCTATCCGGTTTGGGGTAGTCTCCTTGGCACCCCTTAGTGTCACACCGTGGTTCACGGTGGGTCGCGTGTGGATGCACGCCTTTCTCGAGGTTCTGTGAGATCGTAATCGACCGTGTTTCATGTTAGAGTTCGGCGGGACTACGCCAGACCGTGGAGCATCCCAGTGGCCGATCGTGTTGGACCGGGCGAGACCGCCTAGTGTGTACTGCGTTCCTTATTCTAAGGCGAGAGCACTTGAGCGCATGTACCTTGGTTGGGGTAAGAGTACACTGTTGATGGACGCAGTGGCGCGTACCCCGTGTCGGGTAGCTGGACACGACCGTGCTGATAGGCGCAGGGTGCGGATCCCAGCCAATCCCAGGGTGTGGCATGTGTGAGTGTCTCCTCTGCTCCTCCCGAGACCGGGCGTGAGTAGTGTGCACGCAATTGAGGCCCTGGCGCAGTATAAGAAGTCAGTGGACGCATCTGGCCATGTTGTGTATGTTGAGTAGCATACCCGATGCCGGTTAAGGTTGAGTTACCAGTAGCATTATCGTGGTCCTTCCGGCAGATGGTAGTGTGTCGTCCAGTGCGTGGGGCAGGGTCCTTCCACTGGCCTTAGCTCGAGACCAAGGTTGCCAGTGTATAGTTGTCCTCCCGAGGTTGGAGGTTCTGTTTGTGGCCATATGGCCTTGTCGGTGTTTCTCATCAGATTGTCACTACCGTGTTTTCTCTCGATAGTAGGTTGACGGGTTCGCTATGGCTCAGTGATCCCGGCTAGAGGTCGGGATTCCCTTGTTGGGAATCGGGCTAGCGTAGAGGTTCCCTATTTTATTAGCTCGCCGTTCTTGCCGTCCCGACCGCTATTCTTTACTGTGGTTATTGCTGTTATTGTTATTGCTGTTGTTTACTGCTTTCGTTGTGGTGGGGATCTGCAAGACCCCTACTGAGCCAACGGGATGAGGCTCACCCCCTATTTTTCAGGTGTAACACTCTCCTGGATGTGGAGCTCTTCTGGTCGGAGGCCTAGTAACTCGCCAGCTTGCTAGTGCCGGGGTTGTCCCCCGTAGCAGAGTATGTTTCCTTTTCGTTGACTGTACTTATGGAGTGGACTCTGTAGGTTTATTTAAATATTATAAAAATCTAATTTTATTTCTGTCAGTTAAATATTAGATTCTGTAGTTTATTTACTACTCGTTTAGAATTTCAATGCATGACCAGACCTTACCTTTAACCCTTCCAAGCCCTCCGGCTCGTGGGTGGCGGGCCATGATTCGAATGATATTGGGTTATTCTCGGTATCCGGAACTTGTGTTACAGATGGTATCAAAGCATGGTTGTAGAAATGCATGGGAATTCGAAACGATTGCAGTGCTTAAGAGTCCAGAGAGTCCAGTACAGTCGGCAGCTGGCTTAGGGTGTTTTATTTTATTCACCCCTCCCCTCATTTTTCGTGTTGTGTTAGAGATTTGATGGCATCGAGGAGGCGGACCGGATCGTTGCCTGAGGTGCCAACGGGGGCCTAAGAGGAGTCGAGTCGAGGAGAATCGGGTAGAGAGTTGTCTCCCCCAACGGTAGTGGCCCCGGGTGAGCCGGGTCAGGCTGAGTTTTATGCTGGTATTGTTGGACAATATGAGAGGATCTAGAGGGGGGGGAATAGATCGTACACTCACTTTTCGGCTATTATTAAAATCAGTAGGGCAAGGAGACCAGATCAAGCATAACACTAGACTAGACAACTGAAACCTTAGCAACGGAACGATGTTGAAATGCTCTTGATAACTTTAAGCGCTGGTGAAGAGGGAGTAGATGGAATGAGTATCAATCAACAAACTACAACATAGTGATTTTTAAGGTGGTTCGGTTGCTATCAAGCACACCTATGTCCACCCCTCACTAACTTGGTGAGGCTTCCACTCTTCGGCCAAAAGAGACACACACACACGCTGGTTTCCAAGTAAAACACACACGAAGACAAGGTCTTCACACACACACGGGAACAAGTCCCACGGGGAAGATCCCCCCCACACACACATAAGAAAAAGGAAATAAATCACTGCAAGTGCAGCAAAACACGGGGACAGATCCCCAGTCACACACTCTTGGGAAGTTCAAACAAAATGCTAAAAGCAAGAACACAAAACACAAGCACACACCTTCGATAGAATGGAAACAAGCAGTTCAGGCTGAGGCTTTTTGGTTGGATGGCTGGCAGGCTGGTTGGACACACTCTTCTTCTCTTCTTCTTCTCTCAGGATTGCACTTCCTTTCTTTTCTCTCTTGGACTCTTACGTTCAGGCCTTCTCCAGATTTTCATAAGCTCCAACAACAACAACATGTGAAGAGGGGCGTCCAAATTATAGGCTTCAAGAGGCAGAAACTTCCCCTCCAAGTTTGGTAATTTTGAATGATAAACAAGGGAGGTTTGACCAAGGAGCCTGCAGCATCTTAATTTGTACTTGCAGAGAGGACGTCCTCTAGATCCTCTCATACCGTCCAACAGTTGGTATCAAAGCGGGTTCCCTAGAGATGTGGTCCAATGACCCAGGGAGATTTGATGGGAACGTCCCTCGCAGCTACATAGCTGAGGGTCATGCCATCAATCGACCTCCGTTTTTCGATGGAACAAACTATATGTATTGGAAGAATAGAATGGAAGTTTTTCTGCATGCCCAGGATCATTTGTTGTGGCATGTTGTGAGCAAAGGTCCTTTTGCTTTACCCGTAGTACATGACACATGGACACAAGACCAGGTTAAGAAATCCACAACAAATTGGAGCACCATGAACATCATGCAGTGCACCATCCACCCCACAGAATACTCAAGAGTATCCACTTGCAAATCTGCAAAAGAAATGTGGGATAGGCTTGAGTTAATTTATGAGGGGACATTGGAGGTAAGGGCCACCAAGGCCAACATGTTAACTTCTGATTATGAAATGTTCAGAATGAAACCAGACGAATCCTTAGATCAACTAACAAACAGCTTAAAATGTATGTAAGATTCGCTCAACTAACAAACAACTTAAAACTTCTGGGAAAAGAATACACTCATAGTGACCTTGTTTGGAAAATCCTTAGATCTCTCACCCCTACATGGCATACTAAGGCCACTGTGATAGAGGACTCCAAGGACCTGTCTGTAATAACAGTTGATGGACTGATTGGCTCGCTCATGACATATGAGCTAAACCTGAAACGAAGTGAAGAAGACACCAAGCCCAAGAAGACTGTGGCTCTCAAGGTTTCTGAGAGCACTGATGAATCTGACGATGAAGGAGATGACACTCCGGAAGGAAGCCTAGCTGAATACGCATTGCTCACTAAGCAATTCAAGAAGTTCTTAAGAAGGAGAGGTAAATTTCAGCAGAGAAGAAAGACTCCATAGGTAAGTACAACCTCCAACCTAAAATTTACTATAGTCAAGAAATCTGACCATGTTATTTGCTACTAGTGTAAGAAGGCAGGACACATGCGAGGGGAGTGCCCTGAGTTGCTCAAGCAACTGTCCAAAGCCAAGGGAAATAAGCCCAAGGCAATGGCCTGCACTTGGAGCGATGAGGAGGAGGAAGATGAAAGCACCTCTGCGCTAGAAGATGAGGAAGATTTCTATCTAGTGGCCAGTGAAGAAGAAGAACAGGTAACTAACCCATTTGACAATTTTTCTCTTGAAGATTGGGAAGAGGCATGCACCATTTTGTTTAAAAGATATGAAGCTTCTAAGAAAGTGAACAAGCATCTGAAAAAGAAGATCAATGCCGTAGTTTATGATAAACCTGCTAACCAAGAGCTAGAAACACTAAAAACTTAAAACGAAGAACTCAAAAAACAAGTTGAAGCTATTGAAACCACCCATTCAGAACTAGTAGGCCTAAAAGAAGAAAATGATGTTTTCAGAACTTAGTTAAATCATGCCAGTTTGAAATATGAAGAATATGAGAAAGAGAACAAACTGAATCTTGAAAAATATGAGGCCATAAATGCTATTAATCTTCAACTACAGAAAAGCCTTGAGAAGGCTGCAAGTGAATTGAAGGATAGGCAATCTGTCCTAGAAAGAATGACCCAAGGGAAGTCTAACCTAGATGCTATCTTAGGTACCCGGGTGAATTTTAGGAAGGAAGGGTTGGGGTTTAACCCGTCTGAAAAAAGACCTTTTGAATTCAAGACCACTTCCTTTTGTCCGAAAAAAGGCAATGGAAAGTTAATTGTTGAAGAACCATCAAGGCTGAATCCTTCTAAGACCAAAGCTAGCACAAGTTAGAACAAACCAACCCAAAGACAGTTGGGTTGACACACCTCTGCTTAGTCAAGCTCGCAGGGTCGATGTGCCCCTAGTCAGCAAACCCAGTCAGGTCGACACACTGCACCACTAGGTCGACACACCCTTGCTAGGCCACAAGTTCAACCAAGACCACAGCGTCGACGCACTGTCTCACAAGGTCAACGCAGATCATCTGGTTATTTCAAATAGAAAAATAGTTTCAATAATCAAAGAAGGTTCAATGGCCAGCCAAACTTTGGTACATTCCATACTCAAATCTACACCTTTGGAGACCAAAGATGTAGACCTCAACCTAACTCACACTTCTTAAAATCCATGAAACCTACTTGTCATATCTGCAACAAGCTGGGACACACCAGCAACCAATGCTGGTCTAGCAAGAGAATGAGACCCCTTAAGCAAGTCTGGATTCCAAAGAGCTTATTGCACGCTTTAAATTATGACTGTGAACCCAAATTTGTTTGGGTTCCAAAAACCTCTGCTTAATGTTTGTTATGCAGGATTTCCTAGCAGCTCATCACAACCGATGGTATTTGGACAGTGGCTGCTCAAGGCATATGACGGGAGATAAGAACAAATTTAGACATTTAATCAAGAAGGAAGGAGGCCAAGTAAGGTTTGGAGGCAAGGATAAGGGAAAAGTAATTGACACAGGCACCATGGGTAAGAATTCCTCCAACTTTATTGAAAATGTGGTGCTTGTAGGAGGACTTGAGCACCATCTGCTCAGTATAAGCCAATTGTGCGACAATGGGCACAAGGTTCTATTTGATTCTAAGGAATGTAAGATATTTGAGAAGAACTCTGACTCTGTGATGTTTGTAGGTCATAGAGTAAATAATGTCTACATGGTAGACCTTGACACCTCACTTTCAGAAGATCTGTGCTGATCTGCCAACCAGGTCAGTGATGCAGGGCTGTGGCACCGACGATTAGAACATGTCAGCTATGGTACATTGCATAAAATGTCCAAGCATAGAATGGTAAGAGGTCTACCCATACTATCCTTTCAAAGGATCTCCCAGGTTTGTGAAGCTTGCTCTCTAGGTAAGCAAACTTGAAAATCTTTCAAATCTAGAAGTGAGCCCTTGTCATCCATGCCTTTAGAATTTCTGCATATGGATTTGTTTGGTCCAACAAGAACAACCAGCCTTAATGGGAAAGGGTTTGGATATGTGATTGTTGATGACTTCTCTCGTTTCACATGGACTTTCTTTCTTGCTAATAAGAATGATGCCTTTCTTGAGTTTCAGAAATTCTTCAAAAAGTAAAGCAAGAAGGTAAATTCAGAATCTCCACCATCTTGTCTGACAATGGAGGAGATTTCAAAAATTCATCCTTTTCTGAACTATGTAATCAAGAAGGACTAACACATAGATTTTCTTCTCCTAGGACCTTAGAGCAAAACAGCATTGTGTAGAGAAGGAATCGGACAATCGTGGAGATCGCCCAGACCATGTTGATTGAGAGCCAACTCCCAAGGAAGTTCTGGGCTGAAGCAGTAAACACTACATGCTACATAAATAATAGAGCCATGGTAAGGCCAAAGTGTAAGAAAATCCCTTATGAGATGATGAAAGGTAAGAAACCCAATTTGGCATACTTTAGAGCATTTGGATTATAATGCTATGTGCATAACAATGACAAAATAGATTTGGACAAATTTGAAGTCAAAAGTGACATTGGAGTATTCTTGGGTTATGCTGAAACATCAAGGGCATATAGGATTTTTAATGTTAAAAGTTGAACCGTGGAGGAAACACCACATGTTGTGTTTGCTGAAACATTAACTGATTCAGGCAAGGGCATTGATGATAGGAAAAAGGAGGAGAATGAAGGTACATTCCTGGAATCCAAGGAAGAACAAGGAGAAGGTTGCCAGCAGCCACCTGCAGAACAAGTAACCGATCAGTCGACTAAAAGCCTTGTCTGATCAATTTTGCTCGGTAAGCATTCCACAAACATTCGAACCTTAAAAGATCATCCTGTCCAAAATGTCATAGGAAACCTACATGATCCTCCTAGGACCAGATCATTTCGCAAAGATGTGCATAATGAAAACCTCATTGCATTAGTTTCACAATTTGAACCCAAAAGTATTGAAGAAGCCTTGCAAGATGAAAATTGGGTTAATGCTATGCATGAGGAACTTAATCAATTCGAAAGAAATCATGTGTGAAAACTGGTTCATAGACCTACAGACCAACATGTCATTGGGACTAGATGGGTATTTAGAAATAAGTTAAATGAGGAAGGGGTCAACGATCATAAGAAAGAAAGCCAGATTGGTAGCTAAGGGGTACAACCAAGAGATAGGAATTGACTTCGAAGATTTATATGCCCCTATATCAAGACTAGAAGCCATCAGAATTTTGTTAGCCTTCGCATGCTCCCTAGGCATAAAGTTGCAACAAATGGATGTCAAAATTGTATTTTTGAATGGCTTAATAAAAGAAGAGGTTTTTGTAGAACAGCCGCCTGGCTTTGAACATGATGCTTTTCCTAACCATGTGTATAAATTGAACAAAGTATTGTATGGATTGAAGCAAGCCCCATGAGCCTAGTATGACAGGTTGAGTGAGCATCTGACCAGCAAAGGCTACATCAGAGGTAAAATTGACCAAACTCTATTTTCAAAAGTTTTGAATGGGCACATCATCATAGTGTAGATAAATGTGGATGATATAGTGTTTGGTTCAACGGACTCAAAAATGTGTAAGCAATTTGCTGATCTAATGACAAAAGAATTTGAAATGAGCCTCATGGGTGAACTTCAATTCTTTCTTGGACTGTAGGTCACACAAACAAAGGAAGGGTTTTTCAGAAACCAGTCCAAGTATACTTTGGAGATTCTGAAGAAATTTGGGATGAAGGATGCCAAGCACATCTCCACGCCCATGGAAACAAATGCATCCCTAGATGCTGATGAGAATGGTAAATCTATAGATCCTAAGACATACCGAGGTATGATCAGATCTCTTTTATATCTCACTACTTCTAGGCCTGATATTCAGTTTAGTGTTTGCATGTGTGCTCGATTTCAAGCCAATCCTAAGGAATCCCATCTAATTGCTGTAAAAAGGATTCTGAGACATGTTGCTAGCACGCATGACTTAGGGCTGTGGTACCCGGCATCATGTTCTTTTGATTTAATCTCATATACTGATGCTGATTATGTTGGATGCAAACTTGATAGAAAAAGTACTAGTGGCTACTGTCAATACTTGGGTGGATGCTTAGTTTCATCGGCTTTCAAGAAGCAGCACTCTGTTACACTTTCCAGTGTAGAAGCTAAGTACATTATTGCAGGTAGCTGTGGAACCCAGGTGCTATGGATAAAGCACCAACTCCAGGAGTACGGAGTAGATCTTGGATCCACACCCATCTTGTGCGATAATACTAGTGCCATTAACTTAACCAAGAATCCCATTCAGTATTCCCGCACAAAACAAATTGAAATAAGGCATCACTTCCTCCGGGATGAGGTAAGAAATAAAAGCTTTGAATTACATTTTGTTGAATCTGAAAAATAAATTGCAGATATTTTTACAAAACCTCTAGGTAATGACAAATTCTCCACCTTGAGAAGAGAATTGGGTATGTGTAGACCCCCCACTTGATCATTCATGTATGGTTCTGCTCATCTGATGCGGCACGGGACGCGACTCGAGATAACAAGAGACTCTAGCTCGCGGACGTCCCTATGCGAGGGAAACACGTGGATCTGCACGGTTGAGGAATCGACAATGAGTCGAGGGTATCGACTTTTCTGTGTACTCGGATTGAGTCACGGGACGAGTTTTGCTCTCTCTCGCAGCGGTGATTAAAAATTACTTTAACGAGCTAGGACCTATCACATGCAAGCAGCGGCATATAGAAATATATATGAGTAAGTCAAATGCCAAAGAGGGGAGCGAAACGATACATCCACGCTCCGGGAGTGGGGAAGACGATCCCGGCCAAGATCCGTGACTCCCGGTACAGTTAATAAAGTTAATTATTGCAGTGATTTTCTTGCCCACTCCACGCAGGGAGGTAAAGGGCTACACAAATAAGCCGGGAGTACCGAATTTCGGTTGACGGGCAGCAAGGCGGCGGGTCCGGGCGGCTGCGGACAGTCGCTCCTGTTCTGCGATTTGTTGGCCGATAGGAAAGCGAACACAGACGTCCAAAGGGACGTCGACCTCCTGGGATCTCCTGAAGGCGGCGGTGCACCGGGACGGTGGCGGAGGGTCCCTGGTCGACCCCCGAGAGTGGCGATCGCTGAAGCTATCCCGGCGTATTTTGCTGGTTTTATCCGGTGACCCTTTTTTGCAGGCCTGCCTCGGAGAAGAAACGCGCGCTCCCACGAAAACGGCCGGTACGCCCAGATTCGGTGTCAGATCGAGACGCGGTTGGTACCGTTGGAAAAAGGACTCAAAACTTTACGACATATGTTGATTTCAGGTCCATCCATGAACGGATTGAAAATGAAAATGACTGTGGCACGGACTCTTTTCTGGCTCGGAACCAGATCCATCAGAATATGAGGGGAGCTGTCTAAAGATGATTTTTGACTGAGGGGTTGGCGGTGGATTTAGGGCTTGTGGAATTTATGGTTGGAAGATGACTATGTGGGGGACGTACACAATTATTTTAGAAATTTTCAAAGGTGTTTTGAGGGGTGGGAAAAATAAGAGAACAAGACTCTATCTTGCAGATCTGCAACCAGGCAGATTGCAAGGGGTAGGAAGAACAACCTGGGAGGAGGGGAAAACGAAATCGGAATGGAAAAAAATTTGTATTGATATAAAGATAACACAAAGGGGAACAACCCCTAAAAATCTCAGCTTGATCAGAGCTGTGGACATGGAGAACCAACCTGTTCTTTAGGTTTCTATTTTGGATTTCGTGGTTCAGGACAGCAGGGTGGAGGGTGACTTGTGGCGGCTTGTTGGCGTCTCCGATGGCAGCAGCGGCGACGGTGGCGGAGCTTCACACTCTAGGGAAGAGGTAGAAGTTGGATTCACTCCAATATTTAGGGCATCACACCCTGGATCAAGAAGGAAGAAGATGAAGAACAAGAAGAAGGGGGAGAGAGGGAGGTGCGCCTCTAGGCAATTTCACACAAATTCTTCATATTTTTTCATTAAAATGTAACAAGAGACATTAAACACTAAACCCTAGACCTAGACAAATTGATGAGGGACAAGATGCGAACCTGGGACTCTAGCTCGCAACTCGTCCCTAGCGAGGGAAACGTGGGACCTGCGCAGTTGAGGAATCGGCAGTGAGTCGGGTAGTTAGCTCTTCCGTGTTTGGATCGAGTCACGGGATGGGTCACGCTATCTTTCTCGCAGCGGTGATAAAAATATAACAAGCTAATGAAATATCCTACTCACATGCAGTGGCATCTAGAACGTATACTAGCAAAGCAAATACGACAAGAGGGGGGGTGGCGAGTGTACCTCCACGCTCGGGGCGTGGGGAAGACTTCCCGGCTGAGATCCGTAACTCACGGTACAGCAAGAATTAATAATTACAAAATTAATGCTAAGCCCACTCCACGCAGGAAGGTAACATGCGACACGTGGGGTTCGAGAGCACCAATATCGGGTTGGCGGGCAGCAGTCGGTGGCGCTCAGGCGGACGCGGTCGGCATGTTCGGCTCCGTTCACTCGGGCCCGCATGATGGCACGTGGGACCCACAGCTGGTACAACGACGTCCGGGGAGGCTTGTGGCTGCAGCAACTGGCGGGGGCGCCCCTGGAGTGGCCCGGGTCGATCCCCGAGATCGGCGGTCACCAGAGTGGAGGTGGGCTATTTTTTTGGGATTTGTTCCCAAGGCTGTCCCACAGTTGTGTTTCTGGCCAGAACTCCACGCTCCGACAAGATCGGTTGGTACGCTCAATCCCGACGTCGGATCGGGGAACAAAGGGTACCATTGGAAAGAGGACTCAAAATCCTACGATATATTGGAAGCCCACACTCATCCAACGGCTGGATTTGCAATTAAAATGACTGCAAGTGAACTAAGAACATTGTCCCGAAATACAGAATAGACTAGACAGAACCTAACCTCCCTGATCAAGGTCTTTGATCGAGCATCAAATGGATGAATTAGGACCTGCAATTGGGGGAGGGTGACGAGACGGACATAGCTCTTTGTGATATTTGGAAAAGAGTTGATGGGTGAGAAAAATCAGATGCCACGATCTATCTCATAGATCTACACACAGGTAGATTTTGGGGAAGATGAACAGGTGGTTGGGAAATGGTCTAAATGAACTCTGATCGACCTCAAATTTAAATTGGTAATGGTCTAAGACGAGGGAAACCTACCCTCAAAGTTTCGTGACGATCCTGATAGGATCGGTGCGATGGATTCAGAGGGGGGGTGAATGAATCCCACCCTTAAAAAACTTTTCGCTCAATAAAAGACTAGAACACTATCAAGGCAAATAGACAATCTGAAGAACAAGTTAAGTTCTCTTTTAAACCACTGAGCAAATATATAAGGCGCGCCTAAACAAGCAACTATCGGAAGCAGCACAGATAGAAACGAGAATGCTAAGGCAACCTGTAAAGGAGGTAGAAGACAAGGAGCAAAACATAACCACACTACACAGAGGATTTTTAGGTGGTTCGGTCACCAAGACCTATGTCCACCCCTCACTCCCAACCAGAGTGAGGCTTCCACTAGCAATGCTAGAACAGCAGACTCAGTCTGCAAACACTTGCTGCCAAACAGCTTGACCAGGGGAACAACCTCCCCTCTTCCTCCCAACCGGAGGGAACCACTAGTGACACCCAATCACTAGCAAACCAGAGACCGAAGTCTCTCTTCCTCCAGACCACGAGGGAACACCTGGACTTGCAACCCACAAGACCAGAACCAGAGACGAATCTCCCTTCCTCCAACCCGGAGGGAAACCCACAAGTGACTCCCAGCCATTTGCAACTGGAGACACAATGTCTCCCTTCTCCTGAGTCCACAGGAGGAACCCGACCTCAGTCCAGAGAGTCAGAAGAACAATGATGACCAAATGAAAAGGGAAAATATAAAATGAAAAATACACAGCGATCAGAAAGCTGTAAAGAATGATAACATAGATGTGGCTCCCATGGAGCTGAGTGGCCTGGATTTGATCCACGGTCCAGTAGACAGATCTTCAGTCGAGTCTTCTTTCTTCTTGTCCATGAACTCTCACTCTCTCTCTTCTCCTTCTCTTTTTCTCTTTCTTTTTCTGACACTCGATCGTGCAGGCTCTCTCTGTCTCTTCTTTTCTCTTCTTCTTCTTTTCCTTCTTCTGCTCTCTGCTGCTCTCTTCTTCTATCACTCTCTGCTACCCTCTCCTTCTTTTTCTCTCTTATTTCTGATGGAGGAAGCATCGTATTTATAGCAACAGCAATTAGGACTGATGCTCTGCACGATTCCCGCCCTAGCTTCAGTCCACGTGGCGCCTTCTCAGCATCTTGGATCACGTGCCAGGTGCCAGCCTTGGATCACGTGCCCAGACTCTACAGGTTTAATGAAGAGTTCAGTCGATCAGCAGAATGTATAGACTTAATGAAATAATTCATGAGCGTGTACAGACTTTAGATGCAGCATATAGGCAAGTATGTACATTGGTGAGAGTGTATAGACTTGAAGCCCTTCAAGCGACCTCAATGTACAGACTTGCGTGGGTAAGATGCATGAACAAGCCATAGCCAGTGTATAGACTTAACAGATGCATGAACAGTGCGCCGATGTATAGACTTGGAGAAACGAGCGAGTGTATAGACTTGAAGAAACACTCATGAGTGTACAGACTTGATGACACACGCGAATGTATAGACTTGATGAAACACTCATGAGTGTATATACTTGATGTAAAGGCTTTGGCTGTATAGACTTCACGATGCACACCCATATCCAATGTATAGACTTACCCCTTGAAGATGTGAGCGAGACAATGTATAGACTTGATGAATGGCTTGAAACACATACACGCTGCTAATGTATGGACTTAGATGCCCAATGGCAATGTATAGAGTTGCAAGTGTGAAGGCCAATGTACAAACTTGGAAAGTCTGAAGGCCAATGTACAGACTTGGAAAGTCTGAAGGCCAATGTATATACTTGGAAAGCTTGAGGGCGATGTACAGACTTGGTGAGCGCCAAGCGATGTATAGACTTCAATGACTCATGCAAGCTACAGGACAGTGTGTAGACTTGTGTTCTGAGCGTAGGCAAAGAAAAGGAATGTATAGACTTGCTCAGTTCAGAACGTAGGTAAAGATGGGAAGGAATGTATAGACTTGACGATGCAAGCGATGTATAGACTTTGGAAAGTTTGAAGCACAGACACGCTGCCAATGTATAGACTTTGTTGTGCTGTTCAAACGATGTGCAGACTTGCTATAGGGGGATGTGTAGACTTATGAGACAACCAGAATGTACAGACTTGCGTTGAAGCAACCAGAATGTACAGACTTCGAAATCAAGGGATGCACAGCGATGTATAGACTTTGTGTGATGCCAAGCTAAAGCATGAAGGAAGCCGCTGTACAGACATGAAACAGGGGAGTGTATAGACTTTAGTGAAATGCCTTGGACAGACTCACGTTGTACAGACTTTGTAAGATGATGCATGCACAAGACGCTAAGTGAGACAGAACTGGCTGTACAGACTTTGAGAGAGATGATGCATGAGACGATGCACTGTTGGCTAATGTATAGACTTTCAAGTGTGAGACGTTGAATGTACAGACTTCATATGAAGGAATGCACTGGCTGTACACACTTGAAGTAATGCATGCCGATGTACAGACTTGGGAAACGGGATGTGCAGACTTTGTAGCATGTAGTGTATAGACTTCATATGAAGGAATGCACAATGTCTAGACTTGATGAACAATGCAACATGCAATGCTGACTGATGTATAGACTCTTAATGAGTGACATGCGACAGACAATGTGCAGACTTGTTTTGAACCATGCACAATGTATAGACTTGCAATGCCATGAAGGCAGGCTGTATAGACTTGAGGTAATGCATCATTGTTATTATGCATGTGAACTAAAATTGCACTAAAAAATGCAATGTATATACTTGCTGAATTCACGAACATGCTAACAACCAGTGTGGAGACTCTGTATGCAGTGCACTAACTGAATGCTCAATGCAATCGTGCTGACTTTGTATGCTCATCGACCAGATGTCAGACAGATATAATGGAATGTCATTCACAAGCACACATTCACAAAACATGAACACATATGAATGCACTTAAATGAATCAACAAAATCCTTCATGCACACATGCATATGGTGACTTATAGTGTTTGCTATCATCAAAACCACAGGGGCACAACAATCTCCCCCTTTTTGATGATGGCAACACTATGAGTCACACTGACTCAAGTCAAAAACATTCTCCCCCTTTGACTTCAGCAAAAAGACATTAGTTAGAGAGAGGAAAATTAAGCAGGCATGAAACGATTGAAATAACATTTCTCCCTTTAACTACATGAAAGCACATTTTTCCCAAAAGAGCAATATGACTCATACCAATTGCTCCCCCTTTGTTAAAAAAAATCATGGGAGAGGTATGAATGCCGAGATGCAGATGCAACAAGAAATGCAAGAACTCCCCCTAAATGTATGAATGCAAGACAATTCTCCCCCTTTTAAGAATTTCCATGCTGCATGATTCATAGGACAAGGAAGCTCCCCCTCAATAAATGGAACCTTATGAAATGAATGAGAAGGAGACCACAGGGGCAATCAAGGACAAGTTCAGGTCATGATGAATCAAGGACAGTGAGTAAAGAATTTCCAATAGGCTCCAATCATAAGAAATTCAACAAGATTTTCAAGGAGATATCAATCTCATAAATCCAAAACATGAGTTTTCAAAGTCTTCCATTATAAGGGCTTATGAATGAACTTTATTGATCAACAAGGTTTAAATATGATGTATGCTAAGTTTGTCAATAAAATTATGTATTTATATCTAAAGTCACAGTTTAATAACAATGAACCAAGCCCTCATATATATATCTGGATCAGCCTCCCTTTCTCTTACACAATCAAATTTACTCACTTCTTTCGGAATTACATTGACTAGAATTGAGATCAAGCAATTATGAAGTCATATGATTTTGTCTAGGGTTGTAGCAATTTGATTTTAGCATCAATATTTAGATATTGTAATTTGTTCAACAAATTTTCATGCTACTAATTTTACGAGCACTCTAGTTCAGTGTACACCTTATAACTAGAGGATATACGTTGATCAGACGCCAATATCCCTAAGCAGTTGGTGTAACTAACAGTCATGCTTTATATGAACAGAGATAGCATTTATATATCATGACACACTACAAATCATTTCTTGATGAGTGAGTTGTATTTCTCAGTGTGCATGCCATTGCTCTGCTTGATTAACACTCATTATTAAGCAGAGTTAACTATGGCACCTCATGACACAGTCCTTTGGACATGTGTTTCTCAGTGACCAGAGTCATTACTCTGACAATAATTACCCTTTTGACATTTCAGAAAAATTCATTTGCTTTAAATCAATAATAATTTCATGTACTTTACCAAATAAAGCCATGTATTCAATAATGTAGATTTCAGAATATTTTACAAGACACGACATGAAACAGATGGTTAAAGTTTATTAAACATGATTCAGATATTTTTAAGAGATTTTAAAGTCAAACTCAATGAATACATTAAACTTAAACCACCTGAGTTATTTCAGACATTCATAAAATCGTATAATAGAAGATTCCTAGTTCAAGTGTTTTCAGATTTATGATCGAGATAGCCCCATTGAAATCTTCATGAAAGACTGATAGAATACAGATACCAAATGATAGAAGAGAATTTGAAGCCCAATGTTTTTAAAATATGATCAAGGTTTGTCAACAAAACCAATAAGGAAGGATATGCAATGAATTCTGACAAGTGTATGCATTTGACAACCTGCATGCAATGCATTGACTTCCCCTGACAATATGCATTCAAACAATCTTTTTAGCATTTTCAATGTAATGAGATGCAATGCAATTAACTACATGTATGCAAAGACATGCAAAGACATGCAAAGACTCAACATTGATTGCTATATAAAGACATGCAATTAACTCACCTGAAAACATGCAATGTGTGCTATGAAAACTGAACATATGGTTTTGTGATTCATGCTCATTCAGACTGCCCTATCAAACACTATGACCCATGGTACTACGCGGAGAACCTCACACATAGTAAGAACCTCCAGACAGATTTCCCTACCTTTTAGTAGCTTACCATTTAATATACCATAGTGGTCAATCATGATAATTCAACATGCAGTCCTATAAGTAATCCAGATTTTCAGTGAGCTATGCAACATGCAGATTTCAAACCACATTCATATGCAGTTCAGATTTTCAGAAATTGCAAGTTTATTCTCATTTCAATATCTAAACATCCAATTCATATGAGCATTGAGAGACATGAATACTCATAGTGTTCAAAAGATGACAAATATGCATGAACACATCAAACAAGATATGCAATGAATTTCAATATGCAAGAAGAAGATTCAAACAGAGTAGTGCAGATAACACATGCAGCTATGTATGCTTAACAGATTATGCAAACATCTAAACCAGAAATTTCAGATGACAAGGTTTAAAGAGAGTTCACGTAACTGACCTGAAAAGTGTAGACCTCGGGTTTTTCATACTTGAGTGCCTTGGTTTATTAACCCCTGTTTATTTTCTCAGTCCCAAGGCACACCTGCAAAATAATGTTCATTTTGCACAAGCAGGTACCCAAGAGGTCTTGGGTCCTAAATTAAATGTGACATTCCTAGCAGGTTTTCTCAATAATGTTTGTGCATGAAGGTCATCAGATTTCATCAAATAACAATTATTCATTGAATGACCAAAGCCACCACAATAACGACATGAAACAGAATTTTTGTTCTCATTGTACACATTAGCATGATCATGAAATCTATGTGTATGAGAATTAAAGTTTCTGTTGTTTGCATGAAGGTTCTGTCCTTTGTTATCATTCGGCCAGCATTTTACAGCTTTGTAGCCAGACTTTTCATATTCAAAATGAGAAGAGTGATTTCTTCTCTTAATAGGTGACCAGCACTCTCTAGCCAGATGGCCTGGCTTCCAACAGTTAGAGCATGCAAGAGACTTTCTGTTAAAGATAAATTCAGGTTTATCAAATAACTTTCTATTTGTAGGGAATCTACTAGATTTATAGTTAGACTTCCTTCCCTGAGCATGCCAACATTGGGCTGCAATGTGGCCCATCTTGCCACAGTGAAAGCATGAATTAGAATTTCTCCTACCAGCATTCAGCCAGCATTCAATGGCCCTGTGGCCTGTCTTTCCACAGTTGAAACATGCAGAATATTTTCTATTTACAGAAATTTATTCCTATCAACATCATTATGGTTTACAGGGAATTTAGCATGATGTGAAAGAGATATTTTCTTACCATTTGCAAACCAGCATTGTGTAATGTTGTGTCCTAGTTTGCCACAATGCAGACATTCAATTTTTTTTTCTGAGGTGAAGGATTTTTATCATGAAATCTCTTAGCATTCATATCATCATTCTCCATCAATTTACACTCATGCATCAAATGACCGAATCTATGACAGTAATGACAGATCATTTTCTTTTTAGATACATGTGAGTTTGTGTGAGGACTCTGATCAACATGCACTGATGAACCCTTTTTATTTATTTTCTATTTTCCAGTCTTTTT
Source organism: Amorphophallus konjac (assembly GCA_022559845.1). NCBI lineage: Eukaryota > Viridiplantae > Streptophyta > Magnoliopsida > Alismatales > Araceae > Amorphophallus > Amorphophallus konjac. The sequence goes on from CM040127.1 coordinate 241,781,370, forward strand.
CTGATTTTTATCTTGTTTTTCTATTTTCCTAGCCTTGTACTGAGGTGGAGATGAGGTAGAAGGCTTTTCTTGTTCTGAAGATTTAACGAAAACAGTTTTTAGGTTGGATCCATCAACCTTCCTCATGACTGGATTGTAACACAGTCCCTCTTTCTTAAAATTAACCTTTGTTCCCAGTATTTTCTGAGCAATGGGCTGTTTATCTTTTGATGTTGTGGCTACATTTGAAACATTTACAAATGATGTCATAACTTTATTCTGAAAGGCCTTTTATTTAGATTATTGTAGTCCAACCCTTCCTTTTTGACATTGACTTTTACACCTAGTAGCTTGTCTAGGTTTTCTTGCCCACTCACAAACTTAGACAAAGAGTTCCTCAAGTCTTGCATTTCATTTTCAAGAGAGGCAATGTGTAACTCATAACTTGCAGTCTCTTGTTCACTACAATTGACAGCTTCATTCAAAACCTTGTTGGCTATTTTATATTCTTCGATCTCCTTTCTCAGATCTTCTACTTTTTCAATTTCATTTGTAGAGATCATTTTCCCTTTCTCCAATGTAAAAAGTCTTTCAGACATGGCACTGTTTAACACTTTTAATTTTTCAACTTCTTCTTTAAGCTTATCATTTTGAACCAATTCATTTATTAGAAGCTGATCTTCTGAATTGACTTCTTGCTTTCTTCTATTTTTAAATTCCTTCATTTCTCTTTGCTGTTTTTCATCCTTTTTCAGTAACTCCATGTTTACAGATTTTATGGCATCAAATTTTTCAATCAGCAACGTGTTCTCCTTTTTAAGTTTCTCTAAACTTTCTTCATATTCTTTGGAGAACTTTCTGACAGAGTCATTCTCACTTTTCAGCTTGTTTAAATCAGACTTAACACATTCAAAATCTCTCAGCAAATCCTTACTCTGAACAAAATCATGACAAGTTAGGCTAAACTTCTTCTCAAGTTCAGAGATTTCTTTTACATGATCTTGATTCTCAATTTTCAGCAATGAAATTTATTTTTTCAACATTTGAATATCAGAAAAGTATGCATCATGAGATTGTTTCAACTCTAGACATTTTTCACAAGAAGAGCTTGAACTTTCTAACCCAGTACCCTTTTTCAATTTTTTATACTGTCTTCTTAACCTCTCATGTGACTCTAATAATTCAGCATATGAATTCTCCCAATCATCTAAAGTATAGTTCTCAAAGGGATTTACCTCATCATCATCCTCTTCTTCATTTTGGCTGCCACTTTGATTGCTTCTGTTAGCCATCATGCAGAAGTCTTCACTTCTCTTCTGAGCTCGCTTCAGCATATCTAGAATGTCTTTAGCAGAGCTGGAATCATGAAAGCAGGAATGTAAAGCCTTATTAGTAGCTGCCTTCATTAGATTCATAGCTATCTGATTCTCTTCATACATTGATCTGTGCCTGTCAGTCCATTTGAACTTTTTCTTTGGTAATTTATGAGGACCGTGTGAAATTAACTTCCACAGATCAGGATTAACTGATATAGCATAATTTTTCAGATTGACAAACCATACATTAAAATTGGAGCCGTTGAAAACTGGTGGATCACCCATGGAAACAGATCAGATTTAATGCAACAGGAATATTGATGCACCAAAAGCAAATTAGCACCGAAGACTGCAGGATCAGATCTGCAGGTCACTGGACCTTCTATGCAGACACCGCTCTGATACCAATTGATAGGATCAGTGCGATGGATTCAGAGGGGGGGGTGAATGAATCCCACCCTTAAAAAACTTTTCGCTCAATAAAAGACTAGAACACTATCAAGGCAAATAGACAATCTGAAGAAGAAGTTAAGTTCTCTTTTAAACCACTGAGCAAATATATAAGGCGCGCCTAAACAAGCAACTAGCGGAAGCAGCACAGATAGAAACGAGAATGCTAAGGCAACCTATGAAGGAGGTAGAAGACAAGGAGCAAAACACAACCACACTTCACATAGGATTTTTAGGTGATTCGGTCACCAAGACCTACGTCCACCCCTCACTCCCAACCAGAGTGAGGCTTCCACTAGCAACGCTAGAACAGCAGACTCAGTCTGCAAACACTTGCTGCCAAACAGCTTGACCAGGGGAACAACCTCCCCTCTTCCTCCCAACTGGAGGGAACCACTAGTGACACCCAGTCACTAGCAAACCAGAGACTGAAGTCTCTCTTCCTCCAAACCAGGAGGGAACACCTGGACTTGCAACCCACAAGACCAGAACCGGAGACGAATCTCCCTTCCTCCAACCCGGAGGGAAACCCACAAGTGACTCCCAGCCACTTGCAACCGGAGACACAATGTCTCCCTTCTCCTGAGTCCACAGGAGGAACCCGACCTCAGTCCAGAGAGTCGGAAGAACAATGATGACCAAATGAAAAGGGAAAATAAGAAATGAAAAATACACAGCGATCAGAAAGCTGTAAAGAATGATAACATAGATGTGGCTCCCATGGAGCTGACTGGCCTGGATTTGATCCACAGTACAGTAGACAGATCTTCAGTCGAGTCTTCTTTCTTCTTCTCTACGAACTCTCACTCTCTCTCTTCTCCTTCTCTTTTTCTCTTTCTTTTTCTGACACTCGATCGTGCAGGCTCTCTCTGTCTCTTCTTTTCTCTTCTTCTTCTTTTCCTTCTTCTGCTCTCTGCTGCTCTCTTCTTCTATCACTCTCTGCTACCCTCTTCTTCTTTTTCTCTCTCATTTCTGATGGAGGAAGCATCGTATTTATAGCAGCAGCAATTAGGACTAATGCTCTGCACGATTCCCGCCCTAGCTTCAGTCCACGTGGTGGCTTCTCAGCATCTTGGATCACGTGCCAGGTGCCAGCCTTGGATCACGTGCCCAGACTCTGCAGGTTTAATGAAGAGTTCAGTCGATCAGTAGAATGTATAGACTTAATGAAATAATGCATGAGCGTGTACAGACTTTAGATGCAGCATATAGGCAAGTATGTACATTGGTGAGAGTGTATAGACTTGAAGCCCTTCAAGCGACCTCAATGTACAGACTTGCGTGGGTAAGATGCATGAACAAGCCATAGCCAGTGTATAGACTTAACCGATGCATGAACAGTGCGCTAATGTATAGACTTGGAGAAACGAGCGAGTGCATAGACTTGATGAAACACTCACGAGTGTACAGACTTGATGACACACGCGAGTGTATAGACTTGATGAAACACTCACGAGTGTATAGACTTGATGTAAAGGCTTTGGCTGTATAGACTTCACGATGCACAACCATATCCAATGTATAGACTTACCCCTTGAAGATGTGAGCGAGACAATGTATAGACTTGACGAATGGCTTGAAACACAGACACGCTGCCAATGTATGGACTTAGATGCCCAAAGGCAATGTATAGACTTATAAGTGTGAAGGCCAATGTACAAACTTGGAAAGTCTGAAGGCCAATGTACAGACTTGGAAAGTCTGAAGGCCAATGTATAGACTTGGAAAGCTTGAGGGCGATGTACAGACTTGGTGAGCGCCAAGCGATGTATAGACTTCAATGACTCATGCAAGCTATAGGACAATGTGTAGACTTGTATTCTGAGCGTAGGCAAAGAAAAGGAATGTATAGACTTGCTCAGTTCAAAACGTAGGTAAAGATGGGAAGGAATGTATAGACTTGACGATGCAAGCGATGTATAGACTTTGGAAAGTTTGAAGCACAGACACGCTGCCAATGTATAGACTTTGTTGTGCTGTTCAAACGATGTGCAGACTTGCTATAGGGGGATGTGTAGACTTATGAGACAACCAGAATGTACAGACTTGCGTTGAAGCAACTAGAATGTACAGACTTCGAAATCAAGGGATGCACAGCGATGTATAGACTTTGTGTGATGCCAAGCTAAAGCATGAAGGAAGCCGCTATACAGACATGAAACAAGGGAGTGTATAGACTTTAGTGAAATTCCTTGGACAGACTCACGATGTACAGACTTTGTAAGACCATGCATGCACAAGACGCTAAGTGAGACAGAACTGGCTGTACAGACTTTGAGAGAGATGATGCATGAGACGATGCACTGTTGGCTAATGTATAGACTTGCAAGTGTGAGACGTTGAATGTACAGACTTCATATGAAGGAATGCACTGGCTGTACACACTTGAAGTAATGCATGCCGATGTACAGACTTGGTAAACGGGATGTGCAAACTTTGTAGCATGTAGTGTATAGACTTTATATGAAGGATTGCACAATGTCTAGACTTGATGAACAATGCAACAGGCAATGCTGACTGATGTATAGACTCTGAACGAGTGACATGCGACAGACAATGTGCAGACTTGTTTTGAACCATGCACAATGTATAGACTTGCAATGCCATGAAGGCAGGCTGTATAGACTTGAGGTAATGCATCATTGTTATTATGCATGTGAACTAAAATTGCACTGAACAATGCAATGTATAGACTTGCTGAATTCACGAACATGCTAACAACCTGTGTGCAGACTCTGTATGCAGTGCACTAACTGAATGCTCAATGCAATCGTGCTGACTCTGTATGCTCATCGACCAGATGTCAGACAGATATAATGGAATGTCATTCACAAGCACACATTCACAAAACATGAACACATATGAATGCACTTAAATGAATCAACAAGATCTTTCATGCACACATGCATATGGTGACTTATAGTGTTTGCTATCATCAAAACCATAGGGGCACAACAGATCCAACGGTCGGATCTCCCGTACCAGATTCTTCTCCGGGCTGCTATCCTGCAACTCCGGGTTTCGGGGCAGTAAGAAGATGACCGGCTTGTGGTGGCTCAACGGCGGCACGAACGGCGGCGACGATGAACGATCACAGAAGATAGAGGAAGAAGGGAAGAAGAAGAAATTTGAGGGAGATAGAAGATTGTAACTTAGATCTAGAAGAGATTGGAGGTGGGAGGAGGAAGAACTTCAAGAACACAAGAGAGAGAGAGAGGGGTGCCCAAATGAATTTCACTTCAATTTCTTCATTGAGTTCCACCAAAATACACAAGAGAATATATATAATCAAACCTTAGACCTAGCCAAAAGACTTAAATACCCTTGGTCAAGGGTAGGTGGGAGGGTATAATAGGGAAAGGAGACTTATGGGATTCATTTAATCCGACATGGGGGACAAGCATGGGGGGTAAGGAGGACAAGCATGGGGGACAAGGAGAGGACACCCCTTGATTTAAGGGGAGGGAATCTTGACTTCTTTCCCCCTTTGTCCCCATGGTCCAATGGTCCAAGTCCTAGGTGGACTATGGGCCCGCCCTCATGGTCCCTAGCAGCCACGTGGCCCAATGGGAGAGATGGTGGGGTCCCTCTGGGCCCAAGTGGTTATTTTACAAACAAACCCACTAACTTAACCTAATTAAACACACCAAATGTAAAAGTACAAATACAAATACAATACTCTCAAAATAAATATAGAAAAATGTCAAGACTCTAATGGAAGCTCCATGCTGTCGCCCAACCACAAGGAAGTCGGTGTGCTGCTTGTCTGGTACTGGCGACTAGCTCTGGTGTCCCCACCAATTCTCCCCGGGTGGGAGAAACTCGACCCTGTCGAGTAGGGGTCAGGGTCACTCTGATATCGCTCCAGCAGATCTGGATCTATCCTCTGTAGCTTTTCCCGGGTGATCCACGTGTCCTCGGACGTGGGCCGCCCCCTCCAACGCACCAAATAGTGCTGGTACACTCCGCCTCGAGTAGTCGTTACCAGCTCATCTAGTATACACTCTATCTGCTCTCGCTGCTGAGGTAACAAGGCTAGAGGTGGACACTCTAGGGTGGTGTCACTGACAATGGGTGGAGACGGCTCAAAGGGCTCGCTGGGTATCACCGCTGGGTCCCTATAGTCGACTAGATCCAAAACATTGAAAGTAGAGCTAATCCCGTAATTCTCAAAAGAGGCTAACACTACGAGCTGGCGTGAGATGAGAGATGCATGCAGACTCTAAACAAACGGGACAATTAAAGGGAAAAGCACGCTCTATATCCTTAGACCCATGCAAAGGTGGACCAGGACATCCGAATATGTGACGCGCATGCATTTGACGTAATCGGAGGTTGGTGGCATGGGAGACTCCTAGACACCCAAGTATGAACCAGTCTGACAATGACTTCCTATTGGACTTGGGTGTGGGTGGGCCAGGAGAGCCAAAACTACCTTCTTCATCACCCCTATATGTACGGGGTCTCTCACCAGTGGACGGGCTCCTGGCTGAGTGTAGGTTGACTGGCTCGAGTGAGAGGGGTGTGGTAGGGGACTTCCATGTCAAGGAATAAAGGAAGTAATAGGTCACGAGGCCCCCTAGGGAAGGGGTCGAATGGGTCAAAGAATGTGTGACCCCTCGTGGCAGGTTCATCCATTACATAGTCCCATGTTTGAAATTCATGAAGGTGTAAATGGTCACCTTCATCCATCGTGGTAGATGGGACAGTGTATAGAAGATATGGTTCCTCCCTCGGGATAAAGGGAATGTAGTTAGGCTCGGCCGGCAGGGGGAGGAACAATAGAACCTCCATGGTGACATGACCACGGTGTGCACAGAGGTAATGGACCCCAACGCGGGATGCGTGAAGCTATGACTCGTGGACTGGTCGAAGCCTGGGACCAACATATGCGTCAACTTCCATTGGTAGTCTAATTCCTTGAGAAGGTCTTCCAAGGTATCTAGGTGGTGACTAGACCAGAACGTGGTATGGAATGAGTTGACCGACACTAATGGTAGGGTGGGGTCCATGGATGGATAGGAAGGTGGGACCAAAGCTTTCTTAAGCAAGCTAAGTAGTGACTCGTCGACAACTAGCTTCCCCGTTAGAAGCACGGGTGGCTCGGGCTGAGGTGGCTCCAAATAAAGATAGGATGTAGATGGCAAAGGAGCACTAGGGGAGGGGTCTCCCGACTAGGGTGGGGGAGGCCGTGGGGTAGGTTGTCTGACTGGTTCGGGACTCGGCTGAGAGGTAGATGCTTGCCAAAGGGCGGCATCAAACCTTGCCTCGAAAGGCTCAACCTCTAGAGTGACCAGATATGACTACGCCAGAGTGAACGCGTCGCGGCAAAGACATTCAATCTGAAAGTGAAGCCGCAAACCTCTCCAAAACTGAAAGGCGGCCGTGGTGCTCTCCTCTCTAAATCCATATCCTAACCGGTACGTATCATAGTCCCGAATATACTCAATCACTGGCCTATTGCCTTGGACGGGCCTACTCGGGGTGCATGGGTTGGCCATAGTGGCAAAGATGGGGTTGGATCCCCTAGGAATGGGCATGCAATGGCATTATTTTTATTTTTGTTGTTATATGCAAAAGCTTATGCAAACTAAAACACCTAGACCTGACTCAAAATGGTGAAAATGGTAAAATGCAGACTCGACTACAAACCTAGACTCAACTCATATCCGGTACCTGGCAGAGTCCGGGGATCCGAAGATCCTCTCACGCGAGTGAATCTCCTTCCCGATAGGCATAACCTAACGGTCGGGCAACACCTTTTTATATACCGAATAAAGGTATGCAATGTAACCTTGGACCGACTTAAATGACTCTCTTTTTTGTGTTTTTAAACAAGACTACCCTAGACTCAACCTTCCGCTCTGATACCAATTTGATGCAGGACAAGATGCGAACCTGGGACTCTAGCTCGCAACTCGTCCCTAGCGAGGGAAACGTGGGACCTGTGCGGTTGAGGAACCGGCAGTGAGTCGGGTAGTTAGCTCTTCCGTGCTTGGATCGAGTCACGGGACGGGTCACACTCTCTTTCTCGCAGCGGTGATTAAAATATAACAAGCTAATAAAATATCCTACTCACATGCAGCGGCATCTAGAACGTATACTAGCAAAGCAAATACGACAAGAGGGGGGGTGGCGAGTGTACCTCCACACTCGGGGCGTGGGGAAGACTTCCCGGCCGAGATTCGGAACTCCCGGTACAGCAAGAATTAATAATTATAGAATTAATGCTAAGCCCACTCCATGCAGGGAGGTAACAGGCGACACGTGGGGTCCGGGAGCACCAATTTCGGGTTGGCGGGCAGCAGTCGGTGGCGCTCGGGCGGACGCGGTCGGCCGGTTCGGCTCCGTTCACTCGGGCCCGCAGGATGGCACGTGGGACCCGCTGCTGGTACGGCGACGTCCGGGGCAGCTCGTGGCTGCAGCAACTGGCGGGGGTGCTCCTGGAGTGGCCTGGGTCGATCCCGGGATCACCGGAGTGGAGGCGGGCAATTTTCTTGGGATTTGTTCCCAAGGCTGTCCCACAGCTATGTTTCTGGCCAGAACTGTGCGCTCCGACAAGATCGGCTGGTACGCTCAATCCTGACGTCGGATCAGGGAAAAAAGGGTACTGTTGGAAAGAGGACTCAAAATCCTACGACATATTGGAAGCCCAGACTCATCCAACGACTGGATTTGAAATTAAGCTAACTGCAAATGGACTAAGAACACTATCCCGAAATACAGAACAGACTGGATAGAACCTAACCTCCCCGATCAAGGTCTTTGATCGAGCATCAAATGGATGAATTAGGACCTGCAATGTTTATGGTGGGTAGAGGGGAGGGTTACAGAAACACACATAGCTCTTTTGTGATATTTAGACAATAGTTGATGGGTGAGAAAAATCAGATGCCAAGATCTATCTCACAGATCTACACACAGGTAGATTTTTGAGAAGATGAACATGTGGTTGGGAAAGGTCTAAATGAACGCTGATCGACCTCAAATTTAAATTGGTAATGGCCTAAGACGGGGGAAAGCTACTCTCAATGTTTTGTGACGATCCAACGGTCGGATCTACCGTACTAGATCCTTGTCCGAGCTGCTGTCCTGTAACTCCGAGTTTCAGGGCAGCAAGAAGATGATCGGCTTGTGGTGGCTCAACGGCGACACGAACGGCGGCGGCAGCGGCGATGAATGATCACATAAGATAGAGGAAGAAGGGAAGAAGAATAAATTTGAGGGAGATAGAAGATTGGAACTCAGATCTAGAAGAGATTGGAGGTGGGAGGAGGAAGAACTTCAAGAACACGAGAGAGAGAGAGAGAGAGAGAGAGGGGTGCCCAAATGAATTTCACTTCAATTTCTTCATTGAGTTCCACCAAAATACACAAGAGAATATATATAATCAAACCCTAGGCCTAGCCAAAAGACTTAAAATACCCTTGGTCAAGGGTAGGTGGGAGGGTATAATAGGAAAAGGAGACTTATGGGATTTATTTAATCCCACATGGGGGACAAGCATGGGGGGCAAGGAGGACAAGCATGGGGGACAAGGAGGGGACACCCCTTTATTTAAGGGGAGGGAATCTTGACTTCTTTCCAACTTTGTCCCCTTGATTTAAGGAGGTGGACTATGGGCCAGCCCTCATGGTCCCTAGCAGTCACGTGGCCCAATGGGAGAGAGGGTGGGGTCCCTCTGGGCCCAAGTGGTTATTTTACAAACAAACCCACTAACTTAGCCTAATTAAACACACCAAATGTAAAAGTGTAAATACAAATATAATACTCTCAAAATAAATACATAAAAATGTCAAGACTCTAATGGAAGCTCCATGCTGTCGCCCAACCACAAGGAAGTCGGCGTGCTGCGCGTCTGGTACTGGCGACTAGCTCTGGTGTCCCCACCACAAATGACCTAGGATGCCCTTGGTCAAGGGGGAATAACGGGGAAGTGAGATAAAAAAAAGACTAAACAATTCCTCACATGGGGATAAACAAGGGGGCGCCCCCCTCCTTGGTCAACAATGGCAACCCATGATCAATATTCCATCCTTGACCATGGGCCATCATATTGGGCCCTCTATGAAGGGAGGCCCACAAGAGAGGGAAGGCCCAATTGGGCTTCTAAAGGTCTTGAGGCCCATTTTAGAAATTGGACCCCTTACATGAAGTTAGCCCATATTACACTCTTGACCCAATTACACTCATAAATACCCACAAATACAAATACACACCCAAATACATTCCAAAAAAAAAATCTAAACAAAGGTAAATGAAATTGCTTGCTCCTATGTCCCATCAATTCTCCCAGGGTGGGAGAAACTCGACCCCATCGAGTAATGGATGCGGCTGCTCACGTGGCTCCTGCGGATCCGTCACCGTACCAGGTAGAGCAGGTACGCTCCACTCCTAGTATTCATCACCTGCTCATCCCATATATGTTCTTTATGCACATGCTTCTGTGGGAATGAGGCTTGTGGTGGACACTCCGGGGTGGGGTCACTCTCAAAGGGGCGAGGCGGCTCGAAGACTCACTAGGAATCACCGCTGGGTCCCTATGGGTGACGAGATCCGAGACGTTGATGTAGAGCTGATCACATATTCCGACAAGTCTACAACGTACGCATTAGATCCGACTTGTCTCACACTCGTAATGGACTGACATCTATGAGCTTGCATAACACCGACTTGACTCGACATATGTAGACTCACCATGCACTTGACAAATGCATGCATAGACTCCAAACAAACCACACAAAGAAAGAAAAATAGACTCATGCATGACCCTAGCCTTAATGCAGTGACATTACCTCTAGGTGGTCATCATCCGAGTGCTGCATCCTAGGTATCAATAGGTCCATTCGGATCTTCTTCATAGAATTCGTCACCTAATTCTGGCTCGGACTCATAGCTGACAAACACAAACCCAGATGGTGAGGCGTCCCCAACCCTTTTATCCCCTAGGGCTAGTGATGTACGAGCGGGACATTGGCCGGCAAAGTGGCCAAACCCCTGACATTGATAACACTGCAGTTGTGACCTACTAGTCTCTTCGATAAGTGGTCCCTTACTCTTATCCTCCCGACAGACAGGAGGTGTAGGCAACAGGGGAGGAGGTGTGGGCGCAGAAGGACGGGTAATAGGTCCCGGGGGGCGGGCAATGGGTGCCGGTGGTTGGGGTGGAGGTAGATCCCTTGGCAGGAGAGGGCGAGGCCTTGGAGCAAATAGCTCCTGACGGGCGGGCTCCTGAGGTCGAGCCATGGGGGCCCCTTGATATGGACCTAAAGAGCTACAGGGCTCGACACTACGAAGAGGGACGAGGCCTATCCATTGGGTAGACTCGAACTCTCCCTCAAACTGCTCCAACTCGAGAGCAACCTAATACGCGTCTTCCAACTTGGTCACATTGCAGCGAAAAAGCTCATACTGATAGTGGGGCCGCAGACCACGACGGAAGCGGGAAATGGGCATGGTGCTCTCCTCCGATACGCCACATCGCAAAAAATACTCATCAAATTTAGCGATATACTCAGAGACGGACCGATCTCCTAGCTGAGACTCTGCCACCTATCGATGAGTCGCTGATGGTACGTGGCAGGAAGGTACTTTAGCCGGAGTTTGACTTTCATCCTGTCGATGAAATAACAGGCTCTCTACGTTCTTCCAATATGTCTATGCCTGTCCCATTAGTTTCATGGTCGCGAATCGGACTCTTCGGCGGTCTGTCATATTGAACCAATCGAAGTACCAATCCATCCTGGACTCCCATTCTAAATAGACCTTCGGGTCCAAGGACCCATCAAAAGTGGGAGGGTCCGTACTAACGATCATGAGGGTCCGCTCATCCTCATCTAAATCACGATTCTGCCGTTGAATACGACGGTCACGACCATATCCCCCATTCTCGTTATCGGACTCATAGTCAACCACCTCGGGGACTCTACGCCTCCTATCATCTACCCCTTGAGCCCTAGGAGCAGCAGGCTGCTGAACCGGCTCCTGTTGACCATTTTTCGGCGTGGGGTGCGCCTCAACCGGGGGTCTCTCTAGGACGGCTACTCTCTCTACCAGACCATGAAAAGACTGGTCTGACTCTTTGACCCTATCCTCTAAGGCCTTCGTCCTCTCTTCCAAATGTGTGCCTAGGCCATCCACTCGCATACTCAACCCTTCCATTTTATCCAGTCGTGTAGTCAACTCATCCATTTTTCCCATAAGAGCTCGAAACATGTCACCCACCGAAGGCTCATTGAGACTAGGGACTCGAGGATCTGCCATAGGTGGTGGTGGTGGTGAGTATTGGGTACCTCTACGAGTGGGCATGCAAATGACAAGGGGTTGGAATGCACTGACCAAGGCGAAGTGGTGAGGACACCCGAGCAAGAGTATGGCTCGACTCAGTGAGCCGTCGGTACCGGACACGCAGCATGACCCGGTCGACACCGACCTCTTTGTGGCTGGGGGACAGTCTGGAGTCCCCCCGGAGCTTTGACACTTTAATACGTATTTTTGTATGTATTCATATTTTATACATATTTTGTACGTATTTGGTTGTATTTGGTGTGTATTTGGCATGTAATTCGGATTGTATCCAAGGAGGGAAAATGGAGCCCATGGATTTCAAATTCGAATGGGTTCAAACTCCAAGGAGGAAAAAGGGAGACCATGAATTTGAATGGGTTCAAACTCCAAGAAGGAAAAAGGGAGCCCATGAATTTGAAATTCAAATGGGTTCGAACTCCAAGGAGAGAAAATGGAGCCTATGATGGGTTCAAACTCCAAGGAGGGAAAAGGGAGCCCATGGATTTCAAATTCAAATGGGTTCAAATTCAAACTCCAAGGAGGGAACTCATACTCTATATATTACCTTGTATTCCCTCTTGGGAGGATTGATGAATGAATGAAAATCTGAATTTTTGCCAAGAGCTTTCCTTCTTCTCCCCCCCCCTCTCCTTTTCCATGAAGGGTGTGACTCCCTCTCCCTCCCTCTTTCTCTCCCTATAGGGTGTGATGCCCTAGCCTTCTCTCCCTCTTTCTCTGAAGCTCAAGCTGCTGGGAGGTGACCTCCCCATCTTCATCTCAAGCCCGGAGTTCATCGGTCAAGGTTTTGCTACCGGTGTGGAAGAGAAGGCCATTGCTGTCCAGCGCTCCATCCATGGTTGTCTGCCTGCAGAATTGGGTCACAAAGATCTGGTTGGAAACCCTCCTTCCCGTCCTCATATCCCCTTCGCCTCTTCTTAACTTTTCTTCCTCTCCCTGTTCCGAAGACACTCGTGAAAACCCCATGCCAAAATTCGTCTATTTAAGAAAATTCCCTTTGTAAGCCTTTTACCTGCGCTGGCTGTCCCGGTGCAGACCTGTATAAAACATGAACCCTGAAGATCACCTTGGTACGCCCCTTTTCCGACCTCAGATCATGTTTACCTCTTCATAAAAGTTATTCCTATACCTGTCCTCTATCTCTCCTCAAAAGCCCGCGCCCAAAATCCATCTGTGAAAGAAGTTTCCTTTAGAGCCCTTTTAGTCGAGCAGACTGCCCCTGTGCAGTCCCGACGGGACAGTGCTCAATCACCTCCAAAGCGTCAACCCTCAAATCGTCTCATAACGACCGGGGACTTTCAGCACTGATTACACACATCCTAAATCCCTCTCAATAACCTTCTTGTGCATTTTAAAACCCGTTTTCCCTGCTCACCCCATCCTCCAACATAGCTCTCAGTTCTGACTGCACTGGACTGCAAAACTGAACCCCGCCTGTTTTCACTTTCCACGCCCAAAACCTCCACTACACACCACCCCGCCACTGCTACCCAATCATCCCACGGCCCTCACCTATCCACCAGAGAAAACCCCACCCAATTTGCCATCCGGAAGACCCGGTTCTAGCCCAATCTTCGACCCGTGGTCCTGCTGCCAGAGGACAGACCAGAACGCGTAGGGCCTGTTGAAAAATTTGCAACATCACCTTTGGTACTCCGTTGCAGTCGCCACTTCACCGGTGTCCCTAGGACACCCCCACCAGTGCCTACGCTGAGTTTCGTGACCAACGGACGAGCAGAAGGTCACGTGCCAGGGTCTTCGTCCAGCTGCTCCCCTACGCGTGCGCAGGCCAGCTAGCAGCCTGCCCCCCGCTCGCGACCACTCCGAAAGTTCCAGCCGGCGTCGTCGGCTTCCCTTGTCTTCCAGGAGGCTCGCCATCCCCCACAGCATGCTACCAGGGACATTGGCGCCTTCCTCAGCCTCCGTGACGCGCCACTCTTGCTGCTGGTCCCAGTTCGTACGACGAGGTTCACCGACCCGGCACCCGTCACCCCACGTTGCATGACCCCCGGATCCCGCTGTGTAGCGTTTTACCTCCCTAAGAGGAGTGGGCTGTCTTTGGTTGTACTCGTTTAGCATTGTACCGGGGATCGTGTGACTTGGCCGGGCTTCTTCCCCACGCCCCGAGCGTGGAGGTATGCGTCCACTTCTTTGCCTGGTTAGCATGCTCTTTTAGTATTTTCTCTTGATGCCGCTGCTTGTGTGCGTAGTAGGTTCTTAGCCAGTTCATTTCTTTTATTCACTGTCATGATGAGAGAGTGTGACCATCCCGTGACTCATCCGAGTCGCGAGTGTGGAGTCTAATCACCCTAGACCCTGCCGGTTTCTCAACCGTGCGGATCCGTGCGCTTCCCTCATAGGGGTGCTTGCAAGCCTGAATTCTTGTTAGTTGACATAGTTCCTCTCTTGGGAACATTAGGTGTTGAGTCTATGCCATTCAATCCATCGCAAAGTTGCTGGTCTTAGTTGTCCATTTAGTCGTGTCTTCACCAAGCGTCCTAGCTTGCATAGCGTCCCACATCAAATTTGGTATCCGAGTGCTAGGTTGTCTAGGGTGCATTGAATCTGCGTTCTTACCACCTTTTTGTCCCTTAGAGTCTTGCATTTGTTTGAAAAAAAAAATAACAAAAAAAATCCCTTGCATTTAGCTCCATTGCTTGTCCTTTAGAGTCTTGCATGCCTACGCGGCGTGGTACCGATTACCAACACTCAGTCCCGATGGCTGACCCTAGAAATGCTGCCCCTAGTGACTTTTCCCTTCAAGACATGATGCAGGCTCTCATGAATCGGATAGATCAGTCCGATAAGAGCTTTAGGGAATATGCTGCTTTCAAGGAGGGCCGGCTAAAGGCCATGGAGGACCGGATGGAGGCTTCCGACCGAACCATCCAAGGTCTGGTTGGGCGGCCTAACCAGGGTAAAGCTCCAAGTGAGGACATCCCCGGGCAGGCCCACGGCCCACTTGAGCCACCCCCTCGACCCGCACACCCTAGGGCTGACAATCGGAGACCACGTGCTCAGGAGTTTGATGATTTTGGGTCCGATAATGAGGTTGAGGGTTATGGCCGTGCTCGGCGTGGCTATAGGCCCCATAGGGACGACGAGGATGACCGTCTGCTTAGGTCCATGCGCGCATATCCACCCACCTTTGATGGGTCCTTGGACCATAAGGTCTATGTTGATTGGGAAGCGGGTATGGACCGCTACTTTGAGTGGTATGCGATGTTGGACCACCGGAGAGTTCGATTTGCCAAAATGAAATTGCTAGGGCAGGCACAGACTTATTGGAGAAACGTGAAGAGCCTGTTGATACAGCGACATCAACCCCAGATTGAGACATGGGATGATATGAAGGTAAAGCTCAGGCAAAAATACCTTCCTGCCACATACCTTCAGAGGCTTATTGATAGGTGGCAGAGTCTCAGCCAAGGGGATCGGACTGTGACCGACTACATCACCGACTTTGATGAGTACTACTTGCGATGTGGGGTCACGGAGGAGAGTGCCATGACCATCTCTCATTTTCGCCGGGGTCTGCGGCCACACTACCAGTATGAGTTATTTCACCACCATGCCACGACCCTGGAGGAGGCTTATCAGGTTACTCTAGAGCTAGAGCAATTTGAGTCCGAGTTTACCCCGGTCCAGTGCCCAGGGCCCACATATCAACGTGGGCCGGATCGTCGTGTTCCGTCTGGACCTTATCCACGAGGACCCGTGATTCGCCCACAGGAATCCACCCGCCAGGACTTCACTGCCCCTAAGCCCCGCCCTCCCCCTTTGAGGGATTATTCCCCTCGACCCCATCCTTCAGCCCCTGCCCCTGCCCCTCGGCCCCTGCAGCCCACCATTCTTGCCCGACCCCAGCAGCCCACCATTCCTGCCCGACCCCAGCTTCCACCTCCACCGGCCCATCGTGATGACAAGGGAAAGGAGCTAATGATTGGTGGAGCACCTCAGGGCACCGGGCCCCGTCATGAGTGTTTTAGGTGCGGATGAGTTGGTCATTATGTTGTTAGTTATCCTACCCGATCTTCTTTGGTCATCGGGGAGTCTTCAACCGGTGAGCTCGCACCTGGGATCGTATCCGTTAGTTATGAGGCTGACCAGGAGCTCGCAGAGGAATTCTTTGATGAGCTGCTTGAGGGCGAGCAACTAGATGCCCAGGGCACGCAGTGCCAGGATGACGTTCAGCTGGGTGTTGTTAGGTGTATCTTGACCCAGCCGTTGGTGAGTGATGACTGGCGTCGCACCACCATATTTCATACCTTTTGCCGGCTGGGCTGGAAAGCCTGTAAGGTGATCATAGATTGTGGGAGTTGCATTAACGCTATCTCCACGGGTACTGTAACACGCTTAGGGTTGACCCCCATGGACCACCCCTCCCCTTACCGCGTGTCATGGGTAGATTCCACCTCTATTCTTGTCAGATTGTGATGTCTGGTGTCATTGCAGTTCCATGCCTACCAGGACGGGATCTGGTGTGATGTGTTGCCTATGGAGGTAGGCAGTATCATCCTGGGAAGGCCCTGGTTATTTGATCGGGATGCTACCCTCCATGGCCGGTCAAACACATGCACATTCGACCATAATGGCCAACGGATTACCCTTCACCCGTCCCAGCCGAGGAGTCCATCCATCCGGGGTCCCACTGCCTAGTACCCCGAGTCCTACTATTCCAGGACCCAGTACCCCATCGTCGGCTCAGGCTACGACCTTACCTCCGGGTGTCCCTACCCCGAGTGTTCCTTCGACTAGGAGGTTGATGCTAGTTAGCTCCCGGGAGTTGGAGCGTGATTTTGTTAAAGGGGACCCAATTTTTTCCATCGTAGTCTGAGAGGTTGTTAGAGAGTCGGAGAGTGACCTCCCATCTGATGTTGCTGATGTCCTTCGGGAGGTTGCTGATGTATTTCTCGATGATTTACCGGGTCTTCCACCCATGCGGGACATTCAGCAAGCTATTGACCTGATCCCGGGGTCCTCATTGCCCAACTTGCCACATTATAGGATGAGCCCCGTTGATCACGCTAAGCTTCAACGTCAGGTTGAGGAGTTGATGATGAGGGGATCTCTCCGTGAGAGCATGAGTCCATGTGCCGTCCCTGCATTGCTTGCTCCCAAGAAGGATGGTACTTGGAGAATGTGTGTTGACAGCCGTGCAATCAATAAGATCACGGTGAAGTATAGGTTTCCCATTCCCCGCTTAGATGACATGCTTGATATGATGGCGGGAGCCACTGTATTTTCTAAGATCGATCTAAAGAGTGGCTATCACCAAGTGAGGATCAGGCCCGGTGATGTTTAAGACCAAAGATGGTCTTTATGAGTGGCTGGTCATGCCCTTTGGGTTGACCAATGCTCCTACAACCTTTATGCGGCTGATGACCCAGGTCCTTCGACCATTGATTGGGGTCTTTGTAGTAGTTTATTTCGATGACATTCTCATCTATAGCCGCACCCGGGAGGCCCACTTAGACCATATACGACAGGTCCGATTTATACCACCCTCCAGGGTGGACCGTCCCGAGAGCATCCTGATTATGCCGTGCAAAACGGTACCCTTTTCGGGGGAGTCGCTTGTGCATTTCGTGGACTTCAGTTCGTGACTTCCTCACTTGGGAGATGCATGCGAGAGTTCTAGCCGGCCACTTCGGTCGGAACAAGACCATCGAGGCTGTCGAGCATCGATTTTATTGGCCCAATTTGAAATGCGATGTTGCTCGCATTGTGGCCCAATGTCGCACTTGCACTATGGCCAAGATGACGAAGCAAGTTTCTGGCCCATATACTCCACTCCCTGTGCCCGATAGGCCATGGTAGGATATTAGTATGGATTTTGTTTTGGGGTTGCCACGGACCACCCGCAGGCATGATTCCATCTTTATGGTGGTTGATAGGTTTTCCAAGATGGCCCTCTTCATTCCTTGCTCTAAGACTTCAGATGCCTCACGGGTTGCTCATTTATTCTTCTCTAGTGTAGTGAGCCGATTCGGACTTCCCAACTCCATTGTGTCAGATCGAGATGTGCGGTTCACTAGCTACTTTGGAAGACCCTGTGGCATTTGTTGGGCACTCAGCTCAAATTCTCCACAGCTTACCATCCCCAGACTAATGGGCAGACCGAGGTAGTTAATAGAAGTTTGGGGAACCTCCTGAGGTGCTTGATTAGGGGACGCGAGAGGGACTAGGATCTCATTTTGCCACTTTCTGAAATTGCATATAATGACTCAGTCAATAGGTCCACAGGCATGAGTCCATTTGAGGTTGTCACAGGATATAGACCTAGGAAGCCAGTGGATCTAGTTCCCTTACCCATGCATGCTAGAGTGTCGCAGTCGGCAGAGTCGTTTGCCGAGCATGTTAGGGGTTTGCATGATGGTATTAGTCGCCATATAGAGACCAGCAACGCGCGATATAAAGAGTTGGCTGATGCTCATAGACACCCCCGCGAGTTCCAGGAGGGAGATTATGTCATGATCCGGGTCAAACCGGAACGGTTTCCTTCCGGAGCCGTGAAGAAACTACAGGCTCGTGGTGCTGGCCCCTTTAGAGTTTTGAAGCGAGTTGGATCCAATGCATATGTTGTAGACTTGTCGGACGACTATGGTATCAGTTCCACATTCAATGTCTCGGACTTAGTTGCACATAGGGACCCGACAGTGATCCCTAGTGAGTTGTTTGGGCCTTCTCCACCCATTATGAGCAAGCCCTCCCCTGAGAGTCCACTTCCAGCCCTATCACCACAGCAGCGTGAGCGGATAGAGTCTATACTGGATGAGCAGGTGACTACCACTTGGAGTGGCGTGTATCACCGCTACTTGGTGCGTTGGAGAAGACGACCCGCGTCCGATGATGCATGGATCACCCGGGCAGAGCTTGAGAGAATAGATCCAGACTTGCTCGAGCGATACCAGAGCGATGGAGACCCTTACTCGACAGGGTCAAGTTTCTCTTGCCCGGGGAGAATTGGTGAGGACGACTCAGTGAGCCGTCGGTACAGGACACGCAGCACGACCCAGTCGACACCGACCTCTTTGTGGCTGGGGGACAGTCTGGAGTCCCCCCCGGAGCTTTGACACTTTAATATGTATTTTTGTACGTATTCGAATTTTGTACGTATTTTGATGGGGGCATCAAAGGCTATTTCCTTATAGGGTGGAATGTATTTGTGTGTTATGGCTTGTATGGGATTGTAATTGTGTATTTGTTTGATTTCATTCATTTGGGATCCTTGTAAGGCTTATAATAAGCCATTGGGCCACTTGTAATGTAGATTCCATGACTAGGTTGCCATTAGTAGAGTCCATTAGGAGCTTATTTCATATTAGAACTTAAGGCCATCATTATGGACCTTAATAGCCACTTAAGGCCCAAGTGGGCTTTTCCCCTCTCATGGACCACCAAGATTTGGAAGGCCCAAGTCTAGACATGGGTTATGGATGGCCTTGGACCAGCCTTGGCCCAAGGAAGGCCCAAGTAGGGGGCGCCCCTTATTTTGGCCTTATTAGGCTTGGTTGGTGAAATTTAGGTGAGTTTGAATGGAAATGGTCCAAGTTTGATTAGAATAATTGTTAAGTGTTTTGACCACATGGGAGAACTCTTTTGTGAACTCCCTAGTTTGCCCTTCCAAACCCTAGATCTATGGGTAACCAAGGTCATTTGTCATCTACCATATATACTTGTAATTTTTCATTTGATGGAATTAATGAAGAAGAAAAAATGCTGAAGGCTTGAAGCCATTTGCGCCCCTCTCCCTCTCCTCTGGTGTTCTTCCTCCCTCCTATAGATTGCTAGAGTGTACAACCTCTCTATCCCCTCCCCTCTATCTCTGATGTTCATCTCAGGTGCCGCCGTCGCCGTTCGTGCCGCCATCGAGCCGTCGCGAAGCCGATTCTGAAGTTTTGTCCATCTAGGATAGCAGGCTCTTCAACGAATTTTATCTCTCAGCCAAGGATTCTTCTTGAGCTCAAATTTTCAGGACGTGTTACAGAGGTTCTCTCCATCACTCATAAAAATTGGTTTGGCCTATAGTCTCCGAAATCCATTTTTCCATTTTCGTCCACCATTTCATTCCAGTTCTGCCAGGTTTCTGTCTATAGTGACAGCAACCCTGAGTTTCCCATCTCCGAACCACTTTTTGATTTTTTCTGGAGCCCCCAAATTTATTGGAGGTTCTATTCACCATCCCCTCCACCCAAACATTTTTGTGGAATTTCTAAAGGCCATCTCCTATTTTCTAAAATTCGTCTTCAGGCTCCCCTATAGTTTTGTCAACCAGTGTCCAGATCCAACCACCCATCAGTATAAAATCCACAACAAATCCACACCTCCACCAATCCCTTCATAAGAATTATTTCCGTTTTCCTCTCCCTCCCCTCTATAACTTTTATGAAGAGCTCGAAGCCTGAATCGGAGGTCTACCTTACGGTCAAAGGTAGTTCTCAGGAAACTACTCTACTGTTCTGAGATTTCGGGAACTGTTCAACAGCAACTTCAAAAATCGATTAAAGCCAGATCCGTGCAGATTCGGTTCATCTCTCTAGTCCTAGATTGAAGGACTTCGAAAGAGCTTACCAACGGTACCTCATGTGCTTCAATCCGACGTCAGGATTGATCGCAGCAGCCAATCTTGCCGGATCGCGCGCTGAAAAATAGAAGTTACAGATCCGTGGGAAGCTAATCCGACGAGTGACGATCGGAGCCGCTCGGTCTCCGACCGGCGATCCAGTGCGCCGCCGCCCCAGGAAGCGCTTCCCCAGGCGTCCCCACCACAGTGGTGCCACCCCGATCCCACACGGCCCCATCGACCAGCGCGTGGGCCCCACAACTAGCAGCATACGCCGTCCGAACCGCACCGACGGGGTGATCAAGTGCAGCCCGTCAACCCGAGATCGGTCCTCCCGGGCCCACTTGTGTAGCCCTTTACCTCCCTGCGTGGAGTGGTCGATATTTCATTACTATAATTTAATTCATTACTATTACCGGGAGTTACCGAATTTGGCCGGGATCGTCTTCCCCACACCGAGAGCATGGAGGTATCGTATTCGCTCCTTGCTTGGCACTTTGCTTTATTTCATATATGCTTATTTATGCCGCTGCTAGAGAGCATGTTAAGTTAATCTAGCTCGCTATATTTTTATATCACCGCTGCTGCGAGAGAGCGCGAGACCATCCCGTGACCCGATCCAGGCACAAGAGAGAGCCGACCACCCTAGCTCTTTGCCGGTTTCTCAACCGCGCACGTCCGACGCTTCCCTCGTTAGGGACGATCGCAAGCTTCCTTAGAGTCCGATGTAGCAACCCTAATAAATTTAAAAGAATAAAATAAGTCAAAATAGAATAAAAGACTAAGTAAGGAAAAGATAAAAATCCGAAATGGAAAAGAATTAAACTCTGATGAAAATAACGCCTCAGATAAAGGCGCTACCTTACAAGAAACGCCCTCACCTAAGGCGTGAATTAAAGAAAGGACGCCCAAATAATAAGGCGTCAAATTTCAAACGACCAAAATAAAATAAAAAGGGCAAGATAGCGTAACGCCCTTTGAGTGGACGCGTTTCAACAAGTAACGACGCTTGACAAGGCGTCAATTTAAATTCGACGCCCTTACTTAGGACGCTAATTCAGTTTGAGTTCCGTTCGACCCAGGAGTCTATCCAGGGTAAGTTGATAACTATGAGAAAGAGTTCGAATGTAGTAATAATTCTATCTTGGAAGTATTACTTCGAATCAAACACTACCTTTGTTAGGATTTCCAAAGTCCCTATAAGTAACCCCCCGTCGAACCCTAAAGATCTATTTGGACGACCTACTGCTGTTACGGTATGTGAAGAACAGTGAGTTCTTCTTGTATCTTTCCCTCTGTCTTTTTGATTTCATGAAGGATATTAATCTTTCATCTTCTTCCTCTAATACAGGTTAAGCGATCAATTGCGTACGTAAAGAACAAGGTAATGTTCTTCAATCTTTTCCCTAACTTCGGATATATTCTCATCATCCTTCCTTTTTCTTCCCCTACAGGTTGATCGGAGATCATCATCTTCATCATCCTCATCAAACGTCTTCTGTATTACCATCTTCTGTCTTGCTGCTGACTGTTAGAAGCTTCAGAGCATCAGTTTCTAACCAAGCCTTCGTCCGTTCATCAGATACTTCTCATAAGGTAGGTTTTCTCAAGCACTGTAGCCCAAATCACCATAATAACTATGTTAAACCATATATATATTAGTTCATGCATATAGTTTTCACGAGTTTTAAAAGTTTCTATTGTTGGAAAGAAACGCCCTTTCCAAGGGCGCTAATTGTATACGCGACCCAGACAAGGGCGCTACCTTGAAAGAAACGACCATGACCAGGTCGTCACTTCCAGATTTGACGCCAGGTACACGGACGTCAATTTTCTCAATTGTTAATTACCCATGTTAATTATCCAATATTCACTTAAACATGATTCTAAATCATTGCACAATCATATTTACTTGAATCCCGATAAATTTCCTGTCATGACCATGTCTCTTGTTTCTGGAAATTATATACTTGAAATATGAAAATTTTTGAATTCACGACCCTGTATAGGTCGTCTCTCACTTGACTAACGCCCCTGTTCAGGGCGTGAATTGAAAAGTAACGCCCCTATCCAGGGCGTGTTTTTGATAAATTTCTGAATATATATACTGCAAAAATAGAAGTAAAGAATGAACGACCACTGTATACGTCGTCAACTTATATATAAACGTCCCTTACCAGGGCGCGTTTTTGGTAAAATACTGAAATAATAAAATCTTACAAAAATGTAAAATAGATAAACGCCCTTACTGAAGGCGTTAATTACTTGAGTAGTGACTTTACTTAAGTCGTTATTTTCCTGTAAAAATGTTTTTACCTGTTTCTGACAACCGATGGTTTCAGTATATCTATATATATGTATATCGGCACTATATCTCCACTCCGTGAGTATAGTCCCACGTTTCATGATGTTTTATCGATCACCCTCAATTCTCATTGACATACAAGCTCTCCATTGGACATTCTGTTCCTTTGGACTAGCGAGTTAGTCATAGAGACCTCCGTAAGACTCCTCGAGCCTTGGATTCCCTTAAGGCCGACTAAGCTGGTTGTACCCTAAAAACCCATTACACTATTGAATGTCATGTCACTCTAAAGAAACATGGTATACCGGCTCTTATGATATGCAAAGAGTATATCATGAGAATTCTTAATGGGATGATGATATCATGCCATTTGTTGATGTTCTTGTGGACCTCAATTCTATAATAAGAATGAGGGTATCTTGCCTTTGATATACTGTTCATGTGGACCTCAATTGTCATGGTACCTGAGTTAAGGGAACCTAATTCCACCTAGTTTCATCGTTCATCGTGATTGTACCGTTGTTATCGCCTATCTATGTCCAATGTCATATTTTTGGACTCCATTCTCTCAAAGTTATCCTACGTGTCTACAAGCTTAAATTGTTGAAATTCCATATTGGCTCTATATATATATACAAGAGTGGATGTCAAAAATACATGATAAATGCCTGCGCATATAGGGCCCGATCTGGTCCTGGGAGGAGCACCCGAAAGTACTTGTGCCCATGGGAGTTGAATGATAAGGTATCTGGCATTATACCGAGTGCATGACTAGCTTGATTGGACATTCCACACAAATCTTGTACTTGACTCGTACTTGACTTGACATGACTTGCGTGACCCGAAAAAAAAGAGAAAGGGTAATTACTTGTTTGCTTGATACATGATAGCCAAAGTTCTTGACATGACTTGCTAAAAAGTACTTGCTTGAATATCTGTTATCTTTTCTTGAAAGCTCATGACTAGTTCATCTTACTGTCTTATTGATAAATTCTTTCTCTATCTTGTCGTTTTATGCGAGCATGCATAGCTATAGTACATTCATGAAAAATGTAATTACTTAAACCCCTTGCTAAGCGCTTGAGATATAATTTCCTACTGAGCGTTCGCTCACTCCGTGTGTTCCCTACTTTTCAGGTAATTCCGACGACGAGGGAAGTCAATCAGATGGGAATGGTCAAGAGTGAAAGAGATAGAACTTCTCCAAATGTCATCTAGTCTTTTTCCTATTTTTGAGTCGACTATGTACTTTTCCTTTTTTTTAATAGAGTATTAGATTTGTAATAGTCTATCCATTATGAAATAAAGGATTGGGTTATCTTTCTATTTTACGCATCTCTATTTTGGTGTCGAATACACTCCTACTCTGATTGACATGATTGATATAAACTCGTCGCGCATATCCGATTATCTTCCGCGCTCGGGGCGTGACAATTTTTGTGGTATCAGAGCCTAGGGTATTCAATTCCTAGGAAAACCCAAGTCCAGGGATATGTTCAAACCTTTAACCAGTGAGATTGGGTAGAACCAAGGGTTAAAGTTAACATAGAATGCTAGTCTTTAAGATACAAACCACGTATTAATCTAGTTATTATAATTGTAGGATAATGGCTGCCGAACGTGCTCAATGGCGCAACATGCAGTGTACACTGCAAGGCATTACTCAAGTGCTGCAACAAGTAACACTAGGAGGTGGACAACGAGCAGGAAGTCTCCACCAGACTTTCAAGAACATGAACCCGCCCAAGTTCACGGGTTCTACTGATCCAGATGACGTTGAACACTGGATTAGGGAAATAGAACGAATATTCCGTGTTATGCAATGCACGGATCAAGATAAGGTCTTATTAGCTACTTTTCAGTTAGAAAGGGATGCTAGATGCTGGTGGGAATCAATAGAGGCTACTATAAATCAAGATCAGGTTTCGTGGGAGGAATTCGTTGAACACTTCAACGCAAAATATTTCTCGGACCGAGTTCAGGAAAAGAAGGCTGCAGAATTTGCTGCATTAAAGTAACGATCTTTGTCAGTGGCCGAGTATGAGGCCCAATTCTCTAGATTGTCTCGGTATGCCAAGCATCTAGTTAGCACCGAGAAAATGAAAGCTAGGAGGTTTCTTAATGGGCTCAGGCCCCAAGCTATTACTCAACTAGCGCCGATGGACATTCAAGTCTACTCAGAGATAGTACGCCGAGCTCAACTATTAGAAGATGCCACGGAACTGTCTGATAGGATTCGTGGTAAGGATAAGAAGGAACAAGTTACAGGTTTGGGTTCCTTTAAACCCAACTTCAAGAAAAGGCCTAGCAATGGAGGAGCATCCTCACAAGACCAAAAGTTCAAGAAGACCAAGTCCTTCTCTATCACCACTACCTCTCCAAATATAGTGTGCAAACATTATGATAAAGCGGGTCATAGAGCAGAAGAATGCTGGAGGAAACTAGGAGCATGTCTCCGTTGTGGGAGTCGTGAGCATCGGATTCCCGATTGCCCATTACTTAACGATCAAGCCGTTGACGGAAAGCGCCCAGTAACCAAGAATGCTCGTCTTCATGCAATCAAGGAGACCGAGCAAGTAGAAGAAGGCGGCTTAGTGGAAGTTACATTGAAAGTTTGTTCCAGGAATGCATATGTCTTAATTGATACTGGTGCATCGCATTCTATTGTTTCTAAGAAGTTTGCTGACCCATTACCCCTAGAACCAGAATGGATAAAGTTAGTTTTGTCTACTCCTCTGGATGATGAGACTGATATTACACATCATTACCAAAAATGCGAAGTATTGGTTCAGGGTAGAAATCTCCCTATTGATCTCATATGTTTAGATCTGAAAGAGTATGATGTTATACTAGGGGCAGATTGGTTATCCAAGTATCAGGCAACAGTTGACTGCCGCAATAGTAAGGTTACATTCAAGGAATTTCCAGAACTAATCTTGACTAACCCCAAGGGTCGGAGCAGATCCCCTCTTATTTCAGCTCTCCGAGCTAGCAAGCTCATCAGGAAAGGATGTGCATCTTTCCTTGCCTTTGTCACAGTTAAAGAAGCTAAGGAAGCTAAGCTAGAAGACATTCCAGTGGTACAAGAATTTCCGGACGTGTTTCCGGAAGATTTGCCGGGATTACCCCCGCAAAGAGAAGTGGCCTTCACAATTGACTTAGTCCCTGGTGCTGGTCCGATTTCAAAGGCACCTTATAGGATGTCACCTGCTGAACTCAAGGAGTTAAAAGAGCAATTGATGGAACTCATTAAGAAAGGATTCATTAGACCAAGTACTTCCCCGTGGGGAGCGCCTGTATTATTTGTAAAGAAGAAAGACGGATCCATGAGGTTATGCATCGACTATCGATAGTTGAATCATCTCACTATCAAGAACAAGTATCCACTGCCGAGAATCGATGAATTGTTTGATCAAATTTCAGGATCCATGTACTTTTCCAAAATTGATCTTAGGTCAGGATATCACCAACTAAGAGTCAAGGACGAGGATATTCATAAAACCGCATTCAGAAGCAAGTATGGCCATTATGAATTTGTTGTTATGCCTTTCGGACTAACGAATGCCCCTGCTGCCTTTATGCAGTTAATGAATAGTATATTCAGGCCTTATTTAGATCAATTCGTGGTGGTCTTTATTGATGATATATTGATTTATTCCAAGACCAAGGAAGAGCATGAGGAACATTTGAGGATTGCATTACAAATATTGAGGACAAACCAATTATATGCAAAACTTAGCAAGTGTGAATTTTGGCTTGAAGAAGTGACTTTTCTCGGACATGTTATATCAAAGGATGGCTTGTCTGTAGACCCATCAAAGGTTGAAGCTATAAGGAACAGGGAAAGACCGACCAATGCTAGCGAGATCCGAAGTTTCTTAGGTCTTGCCGGCTCTTACAGGCGATTCATCAAGGATTTCTCAAAAATCGCCGTGCCACTTACGAGGTTAACTCGCAAGGAGATCCGTTATGAATGGGATGAGGAATGTGAGAGAAGCTTCCAAACTCTCAAGGATCATCTTACTACAACTCCTATCTTAGCATTGCCAATTGAAGGAGAAAAGTTCGAGGTATACATTGATGCTTCTGGCATTGGCCTCGGGTGTGTTCTAATGCAACAAGGGAAGGTTATAGCCTACTCTTCTCGTCAATTAAAGAAGCATGAAGAGAACTACCCCGTCCATGACTTAGAATTGGCCGCGGTAGTATTTGCATTCAAAATATGGAGACATTATCTTTATGGAGTACAGTTTACTGTATACTCCGATCACAAGAGTCTCAAATATCTTTTCTCACAGAAGGAACTAAATATGAGGCAAAGACGATGGCTGGAATATCTCAAGGACTTCGACTTCAATACACAATATCATCCCGAAAAGGGTAATCATGTAGCAGATGCCCTTAGTCGAAAGCCGAGAGCACTGTTAGCCAATTGTCTGATTCAAGAATGGAAATTGCTGGAACAATTCTCTGAACTCAATATAAGCATGGACACGGACCCTAGATGTGTCACATTATCTCATGTAAGCATACAGTCAGATTTATTGTCTGAAATACAAGCACTTCAGAATGATGATCCTACATTAGTAGAAATCAAGGGCAGATTAGAAGGACAATCGGATTTCCAATTAGCTTCTGATGGAAGATTAATGTTCAAGAATAGAACTTGTATACCGGATTGCCCAGAATTGAAGAAGAAGGTCTTAGATGAAGCTCATAGGTCAAGGTATACGATTCATCCTGGATCTACCAAAATGTACCAAGATGTAAAAAGAAATTTTTGGTGGCCCAACATGAAAAGAGAAATAGCGGATTACGTATCACGCTGTCTCACGTGCCAACAAGTCAAGGCGGAACACCAAAAGCCTGCTGGAAAACTACATCCTCTAGATATCCCTAAATGGAAGTGGGAGGATATTGGTATGGATTTCATCATGGGTTTATCTAAATCAAAAAGAGGACATGATGGAATATGTGTTATCATTGATCGATTGACTAAATCAGCGCATTTCTTGTCAATCAAGAGTCGATGGTCAGTTGATGTCTTAGCTGCACTATACATCAAGGAAATAGTCAGATTACATGGTATTCCTATTTCAATCGTGTCTGACAGAGATCCCCGTTTTACTTCTCATTTTTGGAAAGGACTACAACATTCGTTAGGAACGAGACTTAACTTTAGCACAGCCTTTCATCCTCAAACGGATGGTCAGACCGAGAGAACCAATCAAGTAGTCGAAGATATGCTAAGAGCATGCATTACTGATTTTGATGGAAACTGGCATGATCACTTGCCTCTGGTCGAATTTGCATACAATAATAGCTACCAGGCAAGTATACAACTGGCACCTTTTGAAGCCTTATACGGAAGGAGTTGTCGATCACCCTTATGCTGGGACGAAGTTGGAGAGAAACAACTGTTAGGTCCAGAAATGGTAAGGGACACTACCGAGAAGATACAATTGATCAAAGAAAGACTGCAAGTTGCTCAGTCTAGACAAAAGGCTTATGCTGACACAAGAAGAAGAGATCTGGAATTCTAAGTTGGAGATCATGTATTTCTCAAGATATCGCCTGGACGTGGAATACGAAGATTTGGTGTTAAGGGCAAGCTTACACCAAGATTTATCGGACCTTTTGAGATACTAGAAAGAGTGGGCGAGGTTACTTATCGCATCGCATTGCCACCTCAACTGTCCGAAGTACATGATGTATTCCACATATCTATGTTGAAGAAGTATGTGCACGATCCATCACATATTATTGAGCATGGAAATCTAGTAATCCGGAAAGATCTCACATACGAGCAGAAGCCCATAAGAATACTAAATCGAGAAGTACGAACCCTAAGGAATAAGGCTATTCCCATGCTAAAAGTACAATGGAATAAGAATTCAGAACATGAAGCTACATGGGAGACCGAGGAATCTATGAGGAAGCGATTTCCAGAATTATTTTAGAAGGTATGAACTCTACACTCTCCATATGTAAAAATATGCTATGAATTTAGGGACCAAATTCTTTTTAAGTGGGGGAGGGTGTAGCAACCCTAATAAATTTAAAAGAATAAAATAAGTCAAAATAGAATAAAAGACTAAGTAAAGAAAAGATAAAAATCCGAAATGGAAAAGAATTAAACTCTGATGAAAATAACGCCTCAGATAAAGGCGCTACCTTACAAGAAACGCCCTCACCTAAGGCGTGAATTAAAGAAAGGACGCCCAAATAATAAGGCGTCAAATTTCAAACGACCAAAATAAAATAAAAAGGGCAAGATAGCGTAACGCCCTTTGAGTGGACGCGTTTCAACAAGTAACGACGCTTGACAAGGCGTCAATTTAAATTCGACGCCCTTACTTAGGACGCTAATTCAGTTTGAGTTCCGTTCGACCCAGGAGTCTATCCAGGGTAAGTTGATAACTATGAGAAAGAGTTCGAATGTAGTAATAATTCTATCTTGGAAGTATTACTTCCAATCAAACACTACCTTTGTTAGGATTTCCAAAGTCCCTATAAGTAACCCCCCGTTGAACCCTAAAGATCTATTTGGACGACCTACTGCTGTTACGGTATGTGAAGAACAGTGAGTTCTTCCTGTATCTTTCCCTCTGTCTTTTTGATTTCATGAAGGATATTAATCTTTCATCTTCTTCCTCTAATACAGGTTAAGCGATCAATTGCGTACGTAAAGAACAAGGTAATGTTCTTCAATCTTTTCCCTAACTTCGGATATATTCTCATCATCCTTCCTTTTTCTTCCCCTACAGGTTGATCGGAGATCATCATCTTCATCATCCTCATCAAACGTCTTCTGTATTACCATCTTCTGTCTTGCTGCTGACTGTTAGAAGCTTCAGAGCATCAGTTTCTAACCAAGCCTTCGTCCGTTCATCAGATAATTCTCATAAGGTAGGTTTTCTCAAGCACTGTAGCCCAAATCACCATAATAACTATGTTAAACCATATATATATTAGTTCATGCATATAGTTTTCACGAGTTTTAAAAGTTTCTATTGTTGGAAAGAAACGCCCTTTCCATGGCCGCTAATTGTATACGCGACCCAGACAAGGGCGCTACCTTGAAAGAAACGACCATGACCAGATCGTCAATTCCAGATTTGACGCCCGGTACACGGACGTCAATTTTCTCAATTGTTAATTACACATGTTAATTATCCAATATTCACTTAAACATGATTCTAAATCATTGCACAATCATATTTACTTGAATCCCGATAAATTTCCTGTCATGACCATGTCTCTTGTTTCTGGAAATTATATACTTGAAATCTGAAAATTTTTGAATTCACGACCCTGTATAGGTCGTCTCTCACTTCACTAACGCCCCTGTTCAGGGCGTGAATTGAAAAGTAACGCCCCTGTCCAGGGCGTGTTTTTGATAAATTTCTGAATATATATACTGTAAAAATAGAAGTAAAGAATGAACGACCACTGTATACGTCGTCAACTTGTATATAAACGCCCCTTACCAGGGCACGTTTTTGGTAAAATACTGAAACATTGAAATCTTGCAAAAATGTAAAATAGATAAACGCCCTTACTGAAGGCGTTAATTACTTGAGTAGTGACTTTACTTAAGTCGTTATTTTCCTGTAAAAATATTTTTACCTGTTTCTGACAACCGATGGTTTCAGTATATCTATATATATGTATATCGGCACTATATCTCCACTCCGTGAGCATAGTCCCACGTTTCATGATGTTTTATCGATCACCCTCAATTCTCATTGACATACAAGCTCTCCATTGGACATTCCGTTCCTTTAGACTAGCGAGTTAGTCATAGAGACCTCCGTAAGACTCCTCGAGCCTTGGATTCCCTCAAGGCCGACTGAGCTGGTTGTACCCTAAAAACCCATTACACTATTGAATGCCATGTCACTCTAAAGAAACATGGTATACCGGCCCTTATGATATGCAAAGAGTATATCATGAGAATTCTTAATGGGATGATGATATCATGCCATTTGTTGATGTTCTTGTGGACCTCAATTCTATAATAAGAATGAGGGTATCTTGCCTTTGATATACTGTTCATGTGGACCTCAATTGTCATGGTACCCGAGTTAAGGGAACCTAATTCCACCTAGTTTCATCGTTCATCGTGATTGTACCGTTGTTATCGCTTATCTATGTCCAATGTCGTATTTTTGGACTCCATTCTCTCAAAGTTATCCTACGTGTCTACAAGCTTAAATTGTTGAAATTCCATATTGGCTATATATATATATACAAGAGTGGATGTCAAAAATACATGATAAATGCCTGCGCATATAGGGCCCGATCTGGTCCTGGGAGGATCACCCGAAAGTACTTGTGCCCATGGGAGTTGAATGATAAGATATCTGGCATTATACCGAGTGCATGACTAGCTTGATTGGACATTCCACACAAATCTTGTACTTGACTCGTACTTGACTTGACATGACTTGCGTGACCCGAAAAAAAAAAGAAAGGGTAATTACTTGTTTGCTTGATACATGATAGCCAAAGTTCTTGACATGACTTGCTAAAAAGTACTTGCTTGAATATCTGTTATCTTTTCTTGAAAGCTCATGACTAGTTCATCTTGCTGTCTTATTGATAAATTCTTTCTCTATCTTGTCGTTTTATGCGAGCATGCATAGCTATAGTACATTTATGAAAAATGTAATTACTTAAACCCCTTGCTAAGCGCTTGAGATATAATTTTCTACTGAGCGTTCGCTCACTCCGTGTGTTCCCTACTTTTCAGGTAATTCTGACGACGAGGGAAGTCAATCGGATGGGAATGGTCAAGAGTGAAAGAGATAGAACTTCTCCAAGTGTCATCTAGTCTTTTTCCTATTTTTGAGTCGACTATGTACTTTTCCTTTTTTTTGAATAGAGTATTGGATTTGTAATAGTCTATCCATTATGAAATAAAGGATTGGGTTATCTTTCTATTTTGCGCATCTCTGTTTTGGTGTCGAATACACTCCTACTCTGATTGACATGATTGATATAAACTCGTCGTGCATATCCGAGTATCTTCCGTGCTCGGGGCGTGACATCCGAGGATCGCATATCCATTTGGAGTCGAGTCGCGTGTCCGTCCCGCATCATATGTTGTATTTTGTATGTATTTGGTTGTATTTTGTATTTCGTACGTATTTGGTGTGTATTTGGCATGTAATTCGGATTGTATCCATGGAGGGAAAATGGAGTCCATGGATTTCAAATTCGAATTGGTTCAAACTCCAAGGAGGAAAAAGGGAGCCCATGAATTTGAAATTCAAATGGGTGCGAACTCCAAGGAGAGAAAATGGAGCCCATGTTGGGTTCAAACTCCAAGGAGGGAAAATGGAGCCCATGGATTTCAAATTCAAATGGGATCAAATTCAAACTCCAAGGAGGGAACCCATACTCGATATATTACCTTGTATTCCCTCTTTGGAGGATTGATGAATGAATGAAAATCTGAATTTTTGCCAAGAGCTTTCCTTCTTCTCCCCCCCCTCTCCCTCTCCATGAAGGGTGTGACTCCCTCTCCCTATAGGGTGCGACGCCCTAGCCCTCTCTTTCTATTTCTCTGAAGCTCAAGCTGCTGGGAGGCGACCTCCCCATCTTCATCTCAAGCCCAGAGTTCATCGGTCAAGGTTTTGCTGCCGGTGTGGAAGAGAAGGCCATTGCTGTCCAGCGCTCCATCCATGGTTGTCTGCCTGCAGAATTGGGTCACAAAGATCAGGTTGGAACCCCTCCTTCACGTCCTCATATCCCCTTCACCTCTTCTTGACTTTTCTTACTCTCCCTGTCCCTAAGACACTCGCAAAAATCCCATGCGAAAATTTGTCCATTTATGAAAATTCCCGTTGTAAGCTTTTTACCTGCGCTGGCTGTCCCTGTGCAGACCTGCATAAAACCTGAACCCTGAAGATCACCTTGGTACGCCCCTTTTCCAACCTCAGATCATGTTTACCTCTTCATAAAAGTTCTTCCTCTACCTATCCTCTATCTCTCCTTAAAAGCCCGCGCCCAAACTCCATTTGTGAAAGAAGTTTCCTTTAGAGCCCTTTTAGTCGCGCAGACTGCCCCTATGCAGTCCCGGCGGGACAGTGCTCAATCACCTCCAAAGGGACGACCCTCAAATCATCTCAGAACGACCGGGGACTTTCAGCACTGATTACACACATCCTAAACCCCTCTCAATAACTTTATTGTGCATTTTAAAACCCATTTTCCCTGCTCACTCCATCCTCCAACATAGCTCTCAGTTCTGACTGCACAGGACTGCAGAACTGAACCACGTCTGTTTTCACTTTCCACGCCCAACATCTCCACTACATTCCACACTGCCATTGCTACCCAATCATCCCACGACCCTCACCTATCCACCAGAGAAAACCCCGCCCAATTTGCCATCCATAGGACCCGGTTCCAGCCCAATCTTCGACCCGTGGTCCTGCTGCCAAATGACAGACCAGAACGCGTAGGGCCTGTTGCAAAATTTGCAACATCGCCTTCGATACTCCGTTGCAGTCGCCACTTCACCGGTGTCCCTGGGACACCCCCCACCAGCGCATACGCTGAGTTTCGTTACCAACGGATGAGCAGAAGGTCACGTGCCAGGGTCTTTGTCCAACTGCTCCCCTACGCGCGCGCAGGCCGGCTAGCAGCCTGCCCCCCACTCGCGACCACTCCGGAGGTTCCAGCCGGCGTCGTCGGCTTCCCTCGTCTTCCAGGAGGCTCGCCATCCCCCACAGCGTGCTACCAGGGACATTGGTACCTTCCTCAGTCTCCGTGATGTGCCACTCTTGCTGTTGGTCCCAGTTCGTACCGACTCGCGGCGGCTCGAGTACGACGAGGTTCACCGACCCGGCACCCGTCACCCCACGTTGCACGACCCCCGAATCCTGCTGTGTAGCCTTTTACCTCCCTACGAGGAGTGGGCTGTAATTGGTTTTACTCATTTAGCATTGTACCGGGGATCATGTGACTTGACCGGGCTTCTTCCCCACGCCCCGAGCGTGGAGGTATGCGTCCACTTCTTTGCCTGGTTAGCTTGCTCTTTTAGTATTTTCTCTTGATGCCGCTGCTTGTGTGCGTAGTAGGTTCTTAGCAGTTCATTTCTTTTATTCACTACCGTGGTGAGAGAGTGTGACCGTCCCGTGACTCATCCGAGTCGCGAGTGTGGAGTCTTATCACCCTAGACCCTGCCAGTTTCTCAACCGTGCGGATCCGTGCGCTCCCCTCATTGGGGCGCTTGCGAGCCTGAATTCTTGTTAGTTGACATAGTTCCTCTCTTTGGAACATTAGGTGTTGAGTCTACGCCGTTCAATCCATCTCAAAGTTGCTGGTCTTAGTTGTCCATTTAGTCGCGTCTTCACCAAGAGTCCTAGCTTGCATAGCGTCCCGCATCACGAAGTGAAGGCTAACCTAAACTCCAATATTCGGTATGTGGTGGAGGTTTGATCTGAAGATCGCACTCACGCAAGTGTGATACCGTCCCAATAGGTGTAACCTATCGTTCCGGAGGCACCTTTTGATATACCGGAATGGAATGCAATGCAAACTTTGGACCGACTACCCTAGACTCAACCTGCACTGATACCAATTTGATGCAGGACGGGATGCGACTCGAGAGAACAAGAGACTCTAGCTCGCGGACGTCCCTATGCGAGGGAAACGTGTGGATCTGCGCGGTTGATGAACCGGCAATGAGTCGAGGGTATCGGCTTTTCCGTGTACTCAGATTGAGTCACGGGACGGGTTTCGCTCTCTCTCGCAGCGGTGATTAAAAATTACTTTAACGAGCTAGGACCTATCACATGCAAGCAGCGGCATTTAGAAATATATACGAGTAAAGCAAATGCCAAAAGGGGAGCAGAAACGATACCTCCATGCTCTGGGCGTGGGGAAGACGATCCCGGCCAAGATCCGTGACTCCCGGTACAGTAAATAAAGTTAATTACATCAGTTATTTTCTTGCCCACTCCACGCAGGGAGGTAAAGGGCTACACAAATATGCCGGGAGCACCGAATTTGGGTTGACGGGCAGCAAGGCGGCGGGTTCCGGGTGGCGGCAGGCAGCGGCTCCTGTTCCGTGATTTGCTGGCCGGCAGGACAACGAACACGGACGTCCAAAGGGACGTCGACCTCCTGGGATCTGCTGAAGGTGGCGGTGCATCGGGACGGTGGCGGAGGGTCCCTGGTCAACCCTCGGGAGTGGCGGTCACTGAAGCTATCCCGGCGTATTTTGCTGGATTTATTCGGTGACCCCTTTTTGCAGGCCTGCCTTGGAGTAGAAACGCGCGCTCCCACGAAAACGGCCAGTATGCCCAGATTCGGTGTCGGATCAAGACGTGGTTGGTACTGTTGGAAAGAGGACTCAAAAATCTACAAAATATATTGATTTCAGCTCCATCCAGCGAACGTATGGAAAATGAAAATGACTGTGGCACGGACTCTTTTCTGGCTCGGAATCCATATCCTACAGAATAGGAGGGGAGCTGTCTAAAGATGATTTTTGACTGAAGAGTTGGCGGTGGATTTAGGGCTTGTGGAATTTATGGGTGGAAGAGGACTATGTGGGGGACGTACACAATTATTTTGAGAATTTTCAGAGGTGTTTTGAGGGGCGGGAAAAATAAGAGAACATGACTCTATCCTGTAGATCTACAACCATGCAGATTGCGAGGGGTAGGAAGAACGACCTGGGGGGAGTAGGAAACGGGATTGGAATGGAACAAAATTTACATTGATGGAAAGCTAACACAAATGGGAACATCCCCACAAAATCTCAGCTCGATCAGAGCTATGGACTGGGAGAACCAACCTGTTCTTTAGGTTGCTATTCTGGATTTCATGGTTCAGGACAGCAGGGTGGAGGGTGACTTGTGGCGGCTTGTTGGCGGCTCCGATGGCGGCGGCGGCGACGGTGGTGGAGCTTCACACGCCAGGAAAGAGGTAGAAGTTGGATTCACTACAATATTTAGGGCTTCACACCCTGGATCAAGAAGGAAGAATATGAAGAACAAGAAGAAGGGAGAGAGAGGGAGGTGCGCCCCTAGGCAATTTCACACAAATTCTTCTTCTTTTTTCATTAAAATGCAACAAGAGACATTAAATACTAAACCCTAGACCTAGACAAATGACCTAGGATGCCCTTGGTCAAGGGGGTATAATGGGGAAGGGAGATAAAAAAGACTAAACAATTCCCCACATGGTGACAAACAAGGGGGCGCCCCCCTCCTTGGTCAACAATGGCAACCAATGGTCAATATTCCATCCTTGACCATGGGCCATCATATTGGGCCCTCTATGAAGGGAGGCCCACAAGAGAAGGAAGGCCCAATTGGACTTCTAAAGGTCTTGAGGTCCATTTTGGAAATTGGACCCCTTACATGAAGTTAGCCCGTATTACACTCTTGACCCATTTACACTCATAAATACCCACAAATACAAATACACACCCAAATACATTCCAAAAAAAATATCTAAATAAAGGTAAATGAAATTGCTTGCTCCGATGTCCCATCATCATCTAAGTCCAAGGGATCGTTGGTTGTTGCTGTCAGGGGGAGTCCATCATGCATATATAACTAATTGGCTGCATTCTGTATAAGTTGCAGGTTGCTCCATTCCAACGCATGACTCAATGGTATATGAAATGATGTGTGCAAAAGGACAGGCCTATGCTGTCTGAAAGCACTCACTATGCTTGAGAAGATACTCCGCGAAGTACCAAGAGTCCTCACACATTGCATCTTGGTGTCCTTGGCTTGAGGGGGAGATAGTTGTTTTCCTTGAGACAGGTTCATAACAAGTCAGCTGCATTAGAAGCCTTTCATCTGTCTAACTCCAGTGAGTCGACGCATTACCCAGTTTGCGTCGACGCCACAGTTCAATTTGCCCAATCTTTGCGCTCTGTGAGTCCATTCCGCGTCGACGCCCTTGTAGATGTGGAAAATATGTAGCGTGGTGTCACGAGTCACATAGGCAAGCATATGTGCATAAGTGATAACATAATGTGCATATCAAGTGAACATCATGAACATGTGACTATGTAAACATGGTAGCATGATCATACAACGCCAAAAGAATATAAAATACTAAGTGCGTTGTGTACCTTAGAAAAAGAGGATGATCGCTCTCAATATCAAGATGCGGGGACTATGTGGATTACCTCTCCTTGCCTTCCAGCCGGCTAGAAGGTAAGGGCCTCACTTTCCATGTTTTCCTGCGAAACAAACACAAGTCAAGAGGCAAAACCCATTAGAAAATGCTAAGTGTAGAAATCTGCCCAAGTGCATAAAGTAGCATGAAAGATTGAGGGCAAACTTACCGGGGGAGGGTTTTTAACCCCTATGGAAGGGTGCAAACAATAGGTGTGTATATTGTCATGAGATTAACATGAAGAAATTGATTTAATATGCCATGATTAACAAAGATAAACAATGTGCAAAAGTGCATACCACAAGAAAAACTGTGCAAACAGTGTAAAGTGGGTGCAAAGACTGATGCAAACAGAGAGGCAAACGAAGTCCGAATAGAGAGAAAATTGATATGGAAGAAGACTTGAGTGTTGTGAAGAAGTAGGAACAAGCATCACTCCAAAAGGAGGTCGGGATAGAAAGTTATGATGACGGAGATTTGGGGAAAAATATGGACTGTGCAGAAAATTCAGAACAGTGCACAAAATGGGCTCAAAGAATGATGAATATCTCACAAGATAGAACACCAAAAGAGGAAAAAGTGGATGCTATGGAAAGGTGAGAGTGTTGTGGTGAAACTAGGGTAGAAAGGAGAGTTTAAAACGGGGAAGAGACCAGCGAAAAATGGGGTGGAAAACACAAGAAAATAGAGGGGTGCAGAACATGGGAGAAAAATGACTATGGAAACAGAATGAACAAGCAAAACTCATGGACAAAATATGCATGAAGATGATGAAATAATGAGCCCAAAACCAAGGAACACAAAGATTATACTTCCCTCTAGAGCCTGGAGTTGAAAGGATGGATCAAGAGTGCCCCACGGCCTCGCACTGGCGACACAAACATGCCCCCGTCGTAAGAAATCTGAGTTTCAGTAAAGTGCAGAATAGTGTGGTGAAACCTCAAAAGTAGGGGCTTGGAAAAGGGGGAAAAGATATGAGAAATAAGGTAAACATATAATGAAAACGAAGATAATACTCCCCTCTTCAAGATGGAGTTGAGGGAGGACGAAAAGGATGAAGCATGACTCCGCACTGGCTCGATGAACAGGCCCCCGTCGCGAAGTTGTAGCAGAAAATCAGCAAACTGTGATGATTTGCCAAAAGTAGGGGTGAAGTTAGGAGGGCAAACGATGATGAACTCGAGCAAATAAGGAACCAAAACGAAGCTTATACTTCCCTCTTCAGGCTAGGGTCGAAGGAGGATGAAGACAATTCGGCATGGCTTCGCCGTCGCCTTGAAAACACGCCCCCGTCGCACAGCAAATCTGGGCAGGTTTATATAGAAAAAGTGGTGAAACCCCCAACTTTCTCCCACGATTCCAGAAGATAGAGTCCACCAAATCTCGAGATCTCTGGATCATTCTCGAGATAATAGTCAAGATAAGGCGTAGGAATAAACATGACTCTTTTTGGTTGAATATTGTGGAAGTTATGGCTCTTGGAAGAAGCCTCTGGAACCTAATCTGCAGGGTTTTTTGGTTGCACGAAAAGTAGAAAAATATGATATTGTGGCCACAATTCCAGGAGATATAGCCCATCAAATTTTGATTTCTATGAACCAAAGTAAAGATAATACAAAGGGCTAGAAGTAGGAAAAAACGGGGATCAATTTGGATAAGTATTCTAGAAGTTATGGCCGCCGCAAGATAGCCACATCGCGCAGGTTCGTGGAGATAGAGTCCAGAGCAGGCTGGACTCTTATTGGATAAACGGTCAGACGACTGACCGTTAAGGGTTAAACGGTCGTCAACCGACCGTTTACAACAATGAACGGCCATTAACATGACCGTTTAAGGTAGACTTTGCGTGACTTTGGAAATTGGATTATATCTCCCAAACGGTGCAGAATTAGCAAAAGTGGTAGAAGATAAAATTATAGATAACTCAAAAATGAACAACTTTTATGAAGAAAGTAAGATGAGAAAATTATCAGAAGAGAGAAAAAATAGGGCTAGAAGAGAGAGAAAGAATATCGAGACATAGGTGAACAATGCAGTCTGCCAAAAAATTATAAATAACTTGAAATCGGTGCAGAACTGGCCAAAGGCGTAGAAGAATAAATTGTAGGGATTTGAAAGATGAACAACTTTGGTGAAGGACACATTTTGAAAAGAGGAAAGGAAGGGGTTGAAAAAGGACCATTTTCAAGACTGCACAACGAAAGGGGGCTGAATGCTTGAGGGAAGCCGGCCTAAATGGGCCGTAAGGCGACTTTGAAGGTAGGAAGGTGACAAGATAGGCTCCAGGGCTCTATGAAATAATGATCTCCAAGGTTCAAAAGGAATGGAATAATGAAATGGGCTTGAAATCCATCCAAGAATGGCTCCAAAATAATGGGTAATTCGGGGCATCAAAATGATGAATAAGAGAAATGACTCAACTTGCAGGCTAAAAACGGGTGTCAACAGATGCCCCTCCTTGATGTCCGCTTTGCAAGGGAGCAAGCGAAAGCGACGCGGAGGTGAAATAGAAAGGAGATGGAGCGAAAGTGACAGCGACGTGAAATGGAGATGAAGCGGAGAGAACTGATAAGCGGGCATCAAGGCAAAAGACACCCGTTTTAACCAACAAGCGACAGAAATTCTCCCGAAATCGCCGAACTAACCACCAGGACTGGACGATAAGAATGAGACATGTCTGGAGAACTAAACTAATAGGAAAAAACGGAAGCACGACCAGGCTCATCGGGGACACAATCCACAGACAATGAGGGGGTCGGAAAGGAGCACAACGTAAAAAGCAAGAGAAATATAACTGAGATAAAATCCAGACAGGAATCACACTGGCCAACCAGACCAAGCGAAAAGATCAGAGAAATCGTTCAAATTCAGAGTGGAATAAAGATCTCTTATCTAAGAGACATGAAATGCAACTAACCATTATTGAGGAGAAACCTTGAATGGATCACGAGACGTTAATGCTCAAAATATGACATGATGCATGCTGGGCTAAAATAAAGAAATCATCAAAACGAATGCAAAGAAATCATAAAATAGAAAGTACTCGAGAATAGTATTGCTAGATTGGAACAATCAGGGTCAAGACACTATCCGCAACCACAGCGTGCGTGATAGAACTATCGCTCCCTAATTTTTCCAACCTAACGACCTATCCGATGATTAAACATGTGCACCTAGACCATCATCATTTTTGTTAGAGGGGAACATCAGATCCTGGAACACATGAATGACCAGCCGGTTCTCAAGATAATATAAAAATATAGATACCATATAGTAATGCAACAATGAGTAGGGATAGAAGGCCATACCTGACTTACCTGTGCAGGCGAAAATGACATTTTTTTTGTATTTTCATTTTCTGATTTTTATTGATTTTTTTTTAAAATTAGACGACCAACAACATGAATAAGTAAGCATGACCAAAATGAAAACATAACGACCAAATGAACGAAACAACATAACATGAGAAAGAATGAACGAGCAAGCAACACATGCAAAGCATCACATAAACAAATAACAAGCATGAGAGCGGAGAACATGGTGGGGCATGGCAACATATGGCGGGACATCACACCATGCAGAATGAAACCACATGCAATGGGACAGAAATACGTAGGACGAGGACATCTAAGACAAACATAGGGGAGACGACATAACACATATGAAATAATCACAAGTGGGACCAGGACACATGCAACACATGGTGGAACGAGACAACACTTGGAACTAGAACATTCATGAGATGACCCTAGGGGATAAGACACCTGGATGACGACCACAGGGGGACAACACGAGAAATGACAAAATATGTTCTTCAATCAATCCCAAGATCCGACGAAGCAGAACCGCCAGGTTCGCAACAGTGAGGCAAAGAGCCCTCTCTCATGAAGATATGATCAAAAGTTGAGCAACGCAAAGCATGAGAAGGACACGAGCTTCGGAATAGATTGAGGGACAAGTTAGAAGAAAG
Source organism: Amorphophallus konjac (assembly GCA_022559845.1). NCBI lineage: Eukaryota > Viridiplantae > Streptophyta > Magnoliopsida > Alismatales > Araceae > Amorphophallus > Amorphophallus konjac. Next base: position 241,822,415 of record CM040127.1, read on the forward strand.
AGAGGACATATGAGAAAAATATGAACAGGAGGCAGAGCAAAAGATAGAGCCAGAAAGCTTAAACACCTGTGACCTGCACACTTAGCAACCTATCCTTAAAACAAAAGAGAAAAAAAAGGAATAGAAGACAAACATTTTTGGATTTTGGACATTTTTTCTTTTTTTTCTTAGATTTTAGATTTTGAACAATATTTGTTTTTTTTATTTTCGATAATATCTCATTTTTTTAGATTTTTGACAATATCTCATTTTTTTGAATTTTGACAATATCTCATTTTTTTGGAATTTTTGACAATATCTCATTTTTTTTTGAAAATTTTAACATATCAATCTACAGCACCTAAGACGGGCTCAAACTACTGGCTAGGGATCGTCGTTCCTACCCCTCTCATCAAAGACTTACCTTAAACAGGGCGTGCATGTGAGGGTGGCTTACCACAACCAACGGCTTCTAAAGAACGGTGCCCCTACTAAGGCCATACCCGGGATATAACCCAGCCTAAGAGGGAGAAGCAAAAGAAAAATTGGAGACAAGCTTCGTGCAGGATGGGAGATATCAAGGCTCGAATTCCTTCCAGGGCACTACCCCTCAAAGAGTAGGTCTGTTGCGCCGGGGCTTTGTGTCTTTGATTTTGAAACCCATATTTATCAGGCACGCATGCGACCGGGCTCATGACGTCCCGTGGGGAACTGTACTTCCACTCTTGCCATGCCTTTGATTCATAATTTTGCTATATTGATTCATCATTGATTTTGAGAGCCCTTATTGGCCAGATATTGCATGAAAGCTTTTTTTTTGAAGAGGGTCAAGACTGCCCCTATTTGAGACCTCTCTCGTATTGGGGAGTGCCCAGGTTGGTCATCTTATCCATCAATCTCTTGCCCCTGCACTTGGCCGAGCAGAGAAGAGAAAAGACCTTCGTACATACCCAAAGTATGGCCAAAGCAGCAACGGTGTGCCTAAGAGGAATCGGCTATGGCTTGCCGTGAAGTGTGTGAAAAACCCATGCCTAAAGGTCACCCTCAACAATCAGGGAAAGAAACTAGACTCCTAGCGCGGAGCTATTACCAGCCTAAGGATGCTGCAGAAAATAACCTTTTTTATTTGACACAAAGTTAAGATCTAATTAAACAAAGACTCCTAAAGCCACTCAATCATGTTAAGAAATTATGTGCAGAAAAAATAGAAATAATAGAAATGAAAGCACGTTTCTTGCCCAAAATAAAGATACCTATGCAAATCCATGGCGTGGAAACTAGCATCCTGAAGTGATCTCGATCATCAAGCTTTGAGGAGCACGAACTTTGTTTTCCTTGCTTGTCAGGATAAAGGATGAAAGGATAGTAAAGGATTGGATTCCTCGACATAGAGGAGTGGCAGACATCATACTGGACGAAGAAGGGATAAAAAGGAAGAGAGACGAGGGCTAGAACTCCCTCGTTAAGGCACTGAGGCCCTGATAACAAGGAACTAGATACATAATAAACAAGGATTAACTGAGATCAAGGCGGGCTAAAGCCTCGAAAACAGCAAGAAAAAGGGTGGTGACCCTGAAAGGGTGAAGAGGAGTGAGAAGAAAGAGGAGGAGAAGAATCATCCAACATGGTCGAAGAAGGAGAGTAGCGATCACCCGCCAGAGGCGGGGAAGAAGAAGCATAAACACCCGACAAGGTCGGGGAGAAGAAATGAAAACCACCTGACAAAGTTGGGGAAGGATCAGAAAAATCACCCGACAAGGTCAGGGAACGAGCGCAAGGAATCCCCAATAGGGTCGGGGGAAAATGATGAGAAGCAGAATCCGGATGTATCCGGTGAGAAAAACTAGAAGATGCTCCCGGATCAGGGGAAGAGGAGGACATAGGCAGAGACCTAGAATGGTGAGGACAGGAGAAGATGGTAGAAATATAGTCAGGTGGTGGAAGGTACACCACCCAAGGATAAGAACTGAGCAAAAGAAAAGATGAATGGACGGAGGAAGGAGAGGAGGAAGTGGACCCTCGAATGCACAACTGACGGCCTTTATACTTATGTCGCCACCTCTTCTTGGCAGAAATCTTCTTGAAACAACTCCACCTGGCATGGACTCGGGCCTTCAGGCTTCTTGTCTTGCAATACTTTCTTAAATAACGGGCCCACCTGGCAGACGGCCTAGCCCGGTTATGAATATGCAGCTTCATCGGGGCAGTTGCCCCTAGACTCACGGTGCTAACATGCTGTGGACATTCTTGAGCAACTGACTCCTCAGGATGATGAGTATCATGGAACCATGTAGTCTTATCTCTTGGCACTAGAACATGGAGATTCAGCAACTTTACTCGACAACTGGGCGCGAAGCATAACTCCCTTACCAGAAAAGTAGGACAGAACTGAGGGGGAGTAATGTGCGGCGTTGACGTGGCTGACATACCAATAAACCGAGGGAGATTGCATAACAGATGCAGAATGTCCTTAGAGAATGTAGAAAACACGGCCAACTGCCCCTTGCATATAGAATTCATCAGGCTCTTGGCGGCCGCATGAGTGAGCACCATCTGGGTAGAGAACCCCTCTTGGCCAGTGAACTGAATAGCCATGGAGCGAGGAGAAATAACAACATCGATAGTGAATCCTCCGGTGAGCAGTGAGATTGCCACCGGCCTTGCTTGTGAAGAAACTGGCACTAGTGCAAGGGAACTCTTCTTTGCAAACATTTCTGAAAATGCTGGCTCTTTATCCCCAAAATAGCCAGGGACTAGGACCCGGATTGGCATGCGGCAAATGACATCTTGAATCTTGAAAAGCACAATCGAAACCTGGCTCGGCTCATTATCTCCCTGGGGACCAGACCCAAGGGGCACCAAAGATAACGCACACCCGCTCCGTGGGGTGGAAGGGGATGGAGAAGTGGAGGTAATAGGCTTGGAAGGTGTGGGTAAAGGCTCGGAAGGCGTAAGTTGGGGTAAAGGCAAAGGTGGAGGCGTAGGAGGGGGTAAAGGCGAAGGTGGAGGTGTAGGTATAGCTTGCTCAGGCTCGGGCAACAATGGCGAAGGGGATGGCAAAAGCGGTGAAGATGGTGGAAGTGATAGAATAGGGGTCGCTAGGAGAGGAGGTAGTGAGGGCGGTGGTGATGGCTGTAGGGGTAGTGGAGATGATGGAGAGGGCGATGTGGGCAATGGAGGTAGTGGAGGTGGTGGACATGGAGAGGGTGAGGAAGGAGATGAAGGGGAAATGGAAAATTGTGGGACCCAACGTCGGCGTATTGATACGACACGCCGAGCGGCGTTGGGGGTAGGAGTAGTGGTGGTGGAAGTGGAGGCACCAACCTGAGGAAGAGATTGGGTAGGCAGAGGTTGGGAGATGGGGTAGGAGATGGCGAAGGTGATGAGGTAGGTGGAGATGGAGGTGGTAATGGCGTAGGCGATGGCATAGGCAGGGAAGTGGATAAGGGGGTAGATAACGGAGCGGGTGCTATGGTAAACGCAAAATCACAGGGGTGCCCCTGGCCTTGAGATGGAGACGGCTGCTTAGGCGACGCTTCCTGTTGTTGCTGCTTACTGCGGAGATATAGAATGACCTCATGAATAGCAGTCCAATCAATCCTCTTCTTCGCTTCTAGATCATAAAGATAATCCTGAAACTCGGGGCAATCCTCAAATAAATGCCCCTACTGGCGGTGAAATTCACAGAACTGAAGTATATTCCCAACCGCTGGTCGACAAGGCACAACCGGAGGGAGCGACAACGCGTGAGTGGCCATTAAAGCCCCAAAAATATCGGTAAAACACTCTGGCAATGGAGAGCGAGGAGGAGCCTGCTTCGGGCTAGGGGGATGCCGAGGGATATGGGAAGGTGATAGAGAAGGTTGCGGGGATGGATGCAGAGGTTGCGTAGGCAATGGCGCATGGCTAAGGGAAGGATTTTGTGAAGGCATATGTGGAGCAGGATGAGGGGGTATATAGACGGCATCCACCTGCTCGGGGTGTGGTGTTTCCTTGACCGGAGGTGGGGGTTCATGCGGGTATGAAGAGGCAGAAGGCTGACTCATGGAGGGTTGATACGTGGAGGTATATGGATATGTTGAGGTATATGGGTGTGGGGGAGCGGATGACCGACTCATGGAAGGATATGTGGTGGAGGGCTGACTCAGGGAAGGTGATGGATAGGAGGCGTATGTGGGCGTAGAAGGTGGAGAGGACTCGGGGTCAAGGGAACCTAAAAGTTGTTGGTGGATGAAGCGGGCTCGGCTATAAAGCTGTTGCCATGAGGTGATGTCATTCAAGGCCAAGATGAACCGATACTCGGGCGTTGCATTAGAAATGATCATTTTGATTTGCTCTCCCTCCGGAATATGCCTCTGGACTTGCGCAGCTAGGCGACGCCAGCGGTCGGCGAAGGTAGAGAACTCCTCGTCAGGCTTCATCTTCTCATGGGCCAGATCAACTATAGAATACTTGGGCCCAACCTGGTCTTGATACTGCTGAATAAATTTCTATTGAACGGCTTGAAAATTCACCACTTGGTCTTGCGGCAATGTAAAGAACCAATCCTGAGCCAAGCCCGCTAGAGATAGACCAAACAAATAAGCCATCAAGCGTTGGTCATGTCGGAATTGGGCCGACTCACAAAGAAACTCCTTCAAGTGCCCATAAGGGTCACCGGCTCCACCATAGCAGCGATAAGTAGGAATTTGTGAACGCGGTGGAAGTTGAAGACCTTGGAATGCGAATGGGACACTCAAAGAAGTTTGGGGATCAATTCGGTGCTGAAGTTCATCAAGCCTGCGCTGAGTTTGAGCAATCATCTCCTCGATGGGGAGAGACTAAGAAGGATGCAAGCTAGCCTGAGCAAGAGAGTGTGAATTTGGACCAGCATTATGGTATTGGGCTGGATAAAGGGATCTGGATTGAGAAGAGGGGAAGCCCATTCCAGGAGTGGCATGATACATGGGCCTAGAAAAATCATTAACATGAGAATAAGGACCGATTGGGCAAGCAACAACATGGAGCCCATTAAGAGAATAAGAGGGCCCGTTAAAGGAAGGGGCCCCACTAAGAGTAGAAGAGGGAGGCCCGTTATCAGAATAAGGCCCATTAAGATTAGCAATGAACTTTTGGGCCTGGACTGGGGCCGTTTGGCAGGCGACAAATGATAAGTGGGTCACATGATTTTCTTGCGGGTCGGAAGGGCCACGAGGAGATGGGCCCGCGTGAGAAGAGGAATCTACACGGGAATAAGAAGATGGGGAAGAAGAAGGGTAATATACAGGAGAAAAACGGCGCTCCATGAGGGCAAATGGAGACTTTATACAGGAAAAATGAAGGGAATACAATGAGGGGAAGTAAAGGGCTCGAGAATTAAAGAAGGGGAGTGACTCAGTAATGCAAAGAAAAAGAAAAGAAAAGAAAAAGAAACCTAGGACAATGAGACTAGACAAATGGACACACAAAATGGACTACCTAAATGGGCCTAACAATAAAACCTATATGGATGATGGGGGATGCAACACAAAATAACACAAGTGGGCTTGGACAAGCTCACACAACACAAACAATATGAAGGATTTCGCCCAAGTCAAACAAGTTAATATGATGGGAAGTATTTTATTGTCAAAGTTTTGAGTGGGCCTTTAAATATTTTCAAATTAAGATTAATTCCCTAAAGATAGGTATCCTATAGAGAATAAGGTCCAAACTTTAGGTTGACTAGGGTTAACTCCTTCACAACGTATGTAAATGCAAGCCTATGGGGTGGTAAGGTACAACCGGCCCGGCGTCCGTGTGGGAATCCACGGCTCGCGGGGACTTATGGAGGTCCCGGATAAGATCACCTAGTCGAGCCCAAGGAATATGGGAGCGAGAGGATCACTTACCGAGAAAGAATGCAACTACAATATGGCAATATGCATGACCCTATGTGCACCGGAGTGCATGCAATTTCTAGCCTAAATCTAACAAATCAAGATATAATGAACATATGTGAACATAACAATATGGATGCAAACAAAGTGAACAATATGAGCATGAAACGCTATCTAAACATGGACATACACACCAAAATCGCAGCAAAGCATGAGACAGGTGATGGGCACTAGATGTCCCACCGTGATCGCCAAAAAAGGGTGTAGATGTGGAAAATATGTAGCGTGGTGTCACGAGTCACATAGGCAAGCATATGTGCATAAGTGATAACATAATGTGCATATCAAGTGAACATCATGAACATGTGACCATGTAAACATGGTAGCATGATCATACAACAAGACAAAAGTGATAAAAGATGTAAAAGAATGCCGTGATCGCCACCAAGGAATGACAACGCCAAAAGAATATAAAATACTAAGTGCGTTGTGTACCTTGGAAAAAGAGGATGATCGCGCTCAATATCAAGATGCGGGGACTATGTGGATTACCTCTCCTTGCCTTCCAGCCGGCTAGAAGGTAAGGGCCTCACTTTCCATGCTTTCCTGCGAAACAAACACAAGTCAAGAGGCAAAACCCATTAGAAAATGCTAAGTGTAGAAATCTGCCCAAGTGCATAAAGTAGCATGAAAGATTGAGAGCAAACTTACCGGGGGAGAGTTTTTAACCCCTATGGAAGGGTGCAAACAATAGGTGTGTATACTGTCATGAGATTAACATGAAGAAATTGATTTAATATGTCATTATTAACAAAGATAAACAATGTGCAAAAGTGCATACCACAAGAAAAACTGTGCAAACAGTGTAAAGTGGGTGCAAAGACGGATGCAAACAGAGAGGCAAACGATGTCCGAATAGGGAGAAAATTGATATGGAAGAAGACTTGAGTGTTGTGAAGAAGTAGGAATAAGAATCACTCCAAAAGGAGGTCGGGATAGAAAGTTATGATGACGGAGATTTGGAAATAAATATGGACTGTGCAGAAAATTCAGAACAGTGCACAAAATGGGCTCAAAGAATGATGAATATCTCACAAGATAGAACACCAAAAGAGGAAAAAGTGGATGCTATGGAAAGGTGGGAGTGTTGTGGTGAAACTAGAGTAGAAAGGAGAGTTTAAAACGGGGAAGAGACCAGTGAAAAATGGGGTGGAAAACACGAGAAAATAGAGGGGTGCAGAACATGGGAGAAAAATGACTATGGAAACAGAATGAACAAGCAAAACTCATGGACAAAATATGCATGAAGATGATGAAATAATGAGCCCAAAACCAAGGAACACAAAGATTATACTTCCCTCTAGAGCCTGGAGTTGAAAGGATGGATCAAGAGTGCCCCACGGCCTCGCACCGATGACGCAAACATGCCCCCGTCGTAAGAAATCTGAGTTTCAGTAAAGTGCAGAATAGTGTGGTGAAACCTCAAAAGTAGGGGCTTGGAAAAGGGGGAAAAGATATGAGAAATAAGGCAAACATATAATGAAAACGAAGCTAATACTCCCCTCTTCAAGATGGAGTTGAGGGAGGACAAAAAGGATGAAGCATGACTCCGCACCGGCTTGATGAACAGGCCCCCGTCGCGAAGTTGTAGCAGAAAATCAGCAAACTATGATGATTTGCCAAAAGTAGGGGTGAAGTTAGGAGGGCAAACGATGATGAAATCGAGCAAATAAGGAACCAAAACGAAGCTTATACTTCCCTCTTCAGGCTAGGGTCGAAGGAGGATGAAGAAAATTCGGCATGGCTTTGCCGTCGCCTTGAAAACACGCCCCCGTCGCACTGGAAATCTGGGCAGGTTTATATAGAAAAAGTGGTGAAACCCCCAACTTTCTCCCACGATTCCAGAAGATAGAGTCCACCAAATCTCGAGATCTCTGAATCATTCTCGAGATAATAGTCAAGATAAGGCGTAGGAACAAACAGGACTCTTTTTGGTTGAATATTGTGGAAGTTATGGCTCTTGGAAGAAGCCTCTGGAACCTAATCTGCAGGATTTTTTGGTTGCACGAAAAGTAGAAAAACATGATATTGCGGCCACGATTCCAGGAGATATAGCCCATCAAATTTTGATTTCTATGAACCAAAGTAAAGATAATACAAAGGGCTAGAAGTAAGAAAAAATGGGGATCAATTTGGATAAGTATTCTAGAAGTTATGGCCGCCGCAAGATAGCCACATCGCGCAGGTTCGTGGAGATAGAGTCCAGAGCAGGCTGGACTCTTATTGGATAAACGGTCGGACGACTGACCGTTAAGGGTTAAATGGTCGTCAACCGACCGTTTACAACAATGAACGGCCATTAACATGACCGTTTAAGGTAGACTTTGCGTGACTTTGGAAATTGGATTATATCTCCCAAACGGTGCAGAATTAGCGAAAGTGGTAGAAGATAAAATTATAGATAACTAAAAAATGAACAACTTTTATGAAGAAAGTAAGATGAGAAAATTATCAGAAGAGAGAGAAAATAGGGCTATAAGAGAGAGAAAGAATATCGGGACATAGGTGAACAATGCAGTCTACCAAAAAATTATAAATAACTTGAAATCGATGCAGAACTGGCCAAAGACGTAGAAGAAGAAATTGTAGGGATTTGAAAGATGACCAACTTTGGTGAAGGACACATTTTGAAAAGAGGAAAGGAAGGGGGTGAAAAAGGACCATTTTCAAGACTACGCAACGAAAGGGGGCTGAATGCTTGAGGGAAGCCGGCCTAAATGGGCCGTAAGGCGACTTTGAAGGCAGGAAGGTGACAAGATAGGCTCCAGGGCTCTATGAAATAATGATCTCCAAGGTTCAAAAGGAATGGAATAATGAAATGGGCTCGAAATCCATCCAAGAATGGCTCCAAAATAATGGGTAATTCGGGGCATCAAAATGATGAATAAGAGAAATGACTCAACTTGTAGGCTAAAAACGGGTGTCAACAGCCCTGTAAAAGACAGGCCGATGCCATCTTTCAGTTGTCCAAACTGTTGGAATCTTGCATTTTGAAGATGACAAACACTGTGACTCATATGTATGATGTCATAAGCATTTGTATTGCTGTCATATATGAGTTACATGGAATGAACTGCTGTACATGAGCATCATAGTTCATATGTGGTTGTTTTGTATGTATCCGTGCACATTCGTGCATGTCTGTGCATGTATGAGGATGTCTCTGTATAAGCATTGCATAAAGTCTGGTGCAACTATTCATATAAGCCAATGCATCACAGGATAACCAAAAGTCAACGCGTCTACATAAAGTCTGTGCACATGACACTTTACTGAATAGCCTGTGTACATGGCATTTTGTCAAACAGGTGGTGTGCATGATCTTCATACTGCATTAGGCTTACATAGAATCAACGCCAGTTGCATCATGCATAACTAGGGTTAGTGCTAGTTGTGTTCTTCACACAGCCAAGGTTGGTGCTAGTTGTAGCATCATGCATAACTAGGGTCGGTGCTAGTTGTGTTCTTCACACAGCGAAGGTCGGTGCTAGTTGTGTTCTTCACACAGCGAAGGTCGATGCTAGTACTAAGCATATTGCATGCAAAGTCGGTGCAGCGTCTGCATTGAGCATAAAAGGTCGGTGCATTCTCAGTTGTTACTCTACCTAAGGTCTGTGCACATTTTTACTTACACATATATAGGTCAGTGCATATTCCTACTCCTTCATATAGAAGGTCGGTGCATGTTTTCCTAAATCGGTGCAATTGTATGTCTCATGCATAAATGTCGGTGCACTTTCTGCATCACTCATATGAGAGTCTGTGCATGTTTTGCTATGCAGAGTCTGTGCACATTTTTTCACTAAACATAAGGGCAATATACACACTGTAGCAGGTCGGTGCACATTTTCTATCTTGCATATGAAGGTCTGTGCATGTTACTACTTGATGTATATGGAGGTTGGTGCATACACTGTAGCCGATCGGTGCATGTTTGCATACAAGCATATAAAGGTCGGTGCACCTTTTTTCCCTGTGCATATAGGACAACGCATATATGTTAAGGTCGATGCACATTCTCTGGCATGTCATACAAGTCTGTGCATGTACTGTAGCACACTCAAATTAAGGTCAGTGCACATCTTGTTTGACTGAACCTAAAGTTTGTGCATGTCTGCATGATACACTATAAAGTCTGTGCATCCCTTATGATTCATGATCACAAGGCGTTTGATAAAACATCTTTCTTCCAACTAACAGGATCAAAGCAGCACGTGAGCTCGAACTGAAGCAGGCACGTGTTCCCAGAAAGGCTAGAAGCTAGCATGTGGACCCACGGAGCTTATGACTGGGCACGTGTTCCCAGGGTGGCAGATCTAGGTGCACATGATCCAAGAAGGAAAGCAGCCTGGAGCATCTGCCACGTGGAAAGCAACGAAACCAAGATGCTGCCACGTGGTCATCTCAACTTAGATATGAACGGACTTTTTGGCGGGAAACGTGGTTTCCACGCATCCACGCGCCCATCATCTGTCATCAATTTACCTCCGGTGCCCCTGTTCTCTATATATAAGCACATGCATAGAAGAACCAAAAAAGAACAACGAGCAGAAGAAGAAAAGAAAGGAGAGCGGCTGAAAGCTAGCAACAACCAGAAAAAGGGAGAAAGAAAAAGAGATCAGAGAGCAGACTGAGAAGAATCAGAGAGAGTTTTGATAGCAGAGATCGTGAGAGAGTGCAGCAGTAAGATCGAAGGAGAAATAAGATCTGTAGCTTCTTGATTAGATCCAAGCTACATTGCTCCAGAGCGAGCTATATTTTCTGAGCTTTAATTCCAGCTTTCTGTTGCTGATTTTTATCTTTCGTGCTTTTTCATTTTACATTTCATTTCCGAAGCTGTGAATCAGCGGTGGCATAAGCTGTAAGGCCCAGCGGTTTGAAGCTGTGAATCAGCGGTGGCTAAGCTGTAATGTCCAGCGGAGCAAGCTGTAAGTCAGCGATTGTAGGCAAGCTGTAAGGCCCAACAGTTTAAGCTGTGTATCAGCGGAATCCACACTCTTGTGGGGTGGATGTAGGTCTGGAGGACCGAACCACCTAAAAATCCTTTGTGTGCCGTGGTTTGATAGTCTACTTTGATTTCGCTAGATGCATGCTTAGGATCGTGTTATAATTGCACATCTGTTGACAGCCCTTGATCAGTTTGCTACCTATCTGTGTGCGTGCTAACTGCACATTAAATACCTAGCTATTCCTTAGGCCATCGATATGTTATTTAGTGAGTCCTTCAGTTATCTAAGTCAATCATTTTTTATTCCGCATAGCTTACCAATTAGAGTTCAAATTGGATAGAATTTTTAATGGGGATTCATTCACCCTCCTCTGTATCCGTGTGTGCACCATTGAATCTAGTCTTCACAGACTAACAATTGGTATCAGAGCGGGTCTCTCATTCATCAGATCCAACTATCTACAGAGGTTCCTGCTATCCTATTTTTAGGTGCATTTCTATTTGTGCTCAGTCTATTGCTTGAATTACTCATTAACTGATTTCCATGGCTCATCCACCGGTTTTTCAATGGGTTTAATTTTGATTCGTGGTTTGTAGTTTGCATGGCTATGTTAAACTGATTGATCCTTATCTGTGGAAGTTAATTTCACAAGGTCCTCACAAAGTACACAAGGAAAAGTCCAAATGGACTGACAGTCACAGATCGAAGTGTGAAGAAAATTAGAAAGCTTTCAACTTAATGAAAGCAGCTACTGACAAGGCCTTACATTCCTGCCTTCATGATTGCAGATCAGCTAAGGATATCCTGAACAAACTAAAGACTACTTGCCGAAGAAATAAAGACCGATGCATGATGGCTAAAGACAGCGATCATAGCAGCAACCAAAATGAAGAGGAGGATAGTGTTCAGGTAAACCCCTTTTAAAATTTCTCTCTAGATGACTGGCAGGATGCATATGCTGTTTTATTAGAGTCACATGAGATGTTAAGAAAATAATATAAAAAATTGAAAAAGACAACTGGTTTGAATAGTTCAAATTTTTCTTGTGAAAAATGTCTGGAGTTGAAACAATCTCATGATGCTTGCTTGTCTGATGTTCAAATGCTTAAGAAACAAATTGGATTGTTAAAAAATGAAAATCAAGAACTTGCAAATGTGATCTCTGAACTAGAAGAAAAGCTTAGCTCAACTAGTGATAATCAGCTCTTTACTAAAAATTCTCTTCAGAATGAAAAATTACTGAAAGATCTTGATCATACTAATTTGGAGTTGAATGAACTGAAATCAAAAAATGAAATTCACAAAAGGAAGATTGAAAATAATGAAGAAGAATTGAAAATAATTCAGGAAGAAAACATTTTAATGTCTAAAAAACTGGAGGCCATTAAAGCTGTTAATGTTGAACTGCAAAAGAACCTGGATGAGGAACTGCAAAAGAACCTAGATGAGGCAAAAATTGATCTGAAAAAGGGGATTAACTTAAATGATCAGGTTCTAATAAATGAACTTGTCCAAAATGAGAAGCTAATGGAGGAAATAGAGAAATTAAAGGAGCTTAACAGTATCATGTCTGAAAGACTTCTTACCTTAGAAAAAGGAAAAATTGAGTGTAATAAAGAATTTGAAAAACTGAGCAATCTGGAACAAGAAATTGATAAATATAAAACTGCAAACAAAGTGCTAAGTGAATGTGTTAATTACAGTGAACAAGAGATTGTCAGTTATGAGATTCATATTGCTTCTCTAGAAAATGAAATTTGTGATCTAAAAGACTCTCTATCAAAAACTCTCAAAGGTAAAGAGAAGTCAAAAGATCCCTTGAATGATGAAGTAACTGAACAAAGAGAAGGGGTAGGCTGTGATTCTAGGATTGAAAGGGGTATAATGAATCAACTGTATACAACCTTCGTGCGAGGTTCAGAAGGAGCTAGCACTTCCAATGTTTCCCTAAAAAAATTGGCACCCCAGAAAATTCAAATGGAAAATAAAAACCCGACAACCAAGAATTCATATGTTTTTTAATTCACCGCTAAGAAGAATCCTAAGCAAGCTACTGTTAAGACAAATCAGAAACAAACTAAAAAGGGCAGAAAGAATGGAAGTTTGCAGAAAAAGCTGATTCATCCTCATGTTGAGAATGTGCATGCTGAGAATAAAATGAACACACACATGCATAAAAGGGAGAATCAGAACTTTGGATAAATGCATGTTAAAAACACATCTATTAGAAACCATGCTACAAGGAAATCTAACAGTTCTTGTCATTACTGTGGTAAGCATGGTCACTTCATGGATAATTGTTCTGTGCTGAAAAAGGATGATCTGAATCTTAATAGAATGCATTCTAGGGACTTTAATGGCAAGAAATTTCTTGCCACTAAGAAAAGGAGTATCACATGCTTTAATTGTGGTAAGGTAGAACATGTTGTTGCACGGTGCTGGTTTGTAAATGGTAAGAAAAACTCACAGTCATATCATGCTAAATTTCCAGCAAACCATCGTGGTTTTAATAAGAAAAAATTTGTTTCAATAAACCAGCATATCACATGTTTCAATTGTAACAAGCCAGGTCACGAGGCTACTGAATGCTGGTTAGGTTCTCATAGAAGAAATTCTTCTTGTTGTTCTCACTGTGGAAAGCATGGCCATACATTCAAGAACTGTTGGCATGCTCAGGCAAAGAACTTTAAATCTGAATGTGTTAAATTCCCTATAAATCAAAACATATTTTGGAATAAATCAATTTTTGAAGAAAAATTCATGAAAAAGACTTTTAATTATTTTAACTGTGGAAAGTCAGGCCACAGAGCTGATAATTTTTGGCTGGCTGGGTTTAGTAAACAGAATGCTCATTCTGTTAACAGAAATTTCCATGAAAATGAACATAGATTCCATGATTACAGTAATGTGCATAGAAAGAATTCTAAAATTGCTGTATCATGCCATTATTGTGGACAGTTAGGACATTCTATGTCTAACTGTTATCTGATGAGGTTTGATGACTCTCAAGCACAAAAACTATTTAGCGCACCGGTCAAAGGTGCCACTGCCATTTCAGGACCCAAGATATCTTGGGTGTCTATTTGTGCAAAATAATTTGATGTTTTACAGGTGTGCCTTGGGTTGAAGAATAAAAAGGGGTAAATAAATCAAGGCACCCAAGTTGGTAAGACCCCACTTTTATACTCTTCAGGTAATATTTACACTCTTCACATTTGTTTAGTCGAAAACCTTAGGAATCTGTTTTAAACAGCATATCATGATTAGTCAAATGCTTCATGCATCTGCTTTGTCATTTGCACTGCACAATCTGAGCTTCTTCATATATTGAGCTATGTGTGCATATGTTCATTGAAGACATGTTGAATTCATTTCTCATCTGCATGCATTAATGTTTTGACACTTGATTGTGCACATAGAGAAGGTTAGGAACTCATGAGCATAGTCTGCATATTTGTGCATATATGTGAATTGCTTATGTCAATTGTCTGCATACACATTTGTTTGACATACAATCATTCAAAATTTGATGCATATAGGACTGCTTTGGCACTGCATTGTCATGAATGACCATTATGGTATATCAAATGGTAAGCTACTAAAGGGCAGATGAAATCTGTTTGGAGGTTCTTACTATGTGTGAGGTGGTCTTTTAGACCAAGTCCTCTGCCTGGTACCATGGGTCATGTTGCATATAGGGCAGTCTAAGACATAATTCATTGAATTTCCTTGTATAATGTACCTTGCATATGTTGCATTTAAAATTCAGTTTTGAGTACATGTAGTTCATTTAGTCAGGGGGAGTCAATGCATAGGCATGCATATGTTAATTGCATATCATTCATATTGAAAATACCAAAAAGAGTAATTGTCATGCATACTCTTAGGGGAAGCTCTTGTCTTAATCTGAATCGTTTGTTCACATCCTTGGATTGAGCTGTTCCTTCTTCAATCTGAATCTCTCTTGATTGAACGTTAATGTTTCTTGATGCAAGTGAAGTAAAATTCACTTTATCCTTGATTGATTCTGTATGCGAGCTTCATCTGATCCTCAGTGTCGACACCATGAGTCGACATTATTTTTCAAGAATTCTGCTTAAATGCTGTCACCGAGAGTCGATATCTTCATTGGTGTAATTCTGCTTCTATATTTGTTCAGGGGGAGCATAAGAAGAATTCTTGGACTGCATGACCATCTTTGTCATATTGATCTTCTTTGCTCTTCACGCATTTTATCTCAAACATGGTATCGGTCGGTCTCTCTTGTCTTCATCTGTTTTGAAATCAGTTGAACTTAAATCTCATTTGCTGAGGGGGAGCTACTATCTACACTTCCTGATTATCATAATCATTCTTTGAAGGTTGAAATTTCCTAATTAATGATAGTCACCTGCTGAGTATTATTCTTTAAAAATCTGTCTGGCTGATATAATTCTTCCATGACTAATCCTTGATTCAGATCTTCTGAAAATCTTCTCACTTTGTGTATGATACTTGATGATCATTATTCCGAATCATTCACTATCGCTAGAACACTTATGTCAGATATTCATGAAGATTTCAATGAGTTATCCTGATCATAAATCTGAAAACACTTGAACTAAAAATCTTCCATTGTATGGAACTATGAATATCTGAAATAACTCAGCTGGTTTAAGCCATATGTATTTCTTGAGTTTGATTTCGAACATCTTGAAAATATCTGAATCAATCCTTTAATAAACTTTAACCAGTTGATTCATGTTATATCATGTAAAACCTTATGAAATCTGAAGGTTTTATAACCATGGCTCTCTTTGGTAGAGATACAAAAGGTGAGTGTTGCTTTTAAACGTTTGTTTGATCTGAGTAATGTCTAAATGTAAAGTAAGGTCAGAGCAATGACTTTGGTCACTGAGAAACCATGTCCAAAGGACTGTGTCATGAAGTTCCTTAGTTATATCTAGTGAAAATTTAATGAAAAATATGTGAAAGGTTAAGGCAGAGCAATGATTAGGTTGCACTGAGAAACTAGGATCCTTATCAAAGAAATGGAGTCATCTTATGTCATGAAGTGTCCTAGTTTCTATATGAATCATGACAGTTAGTCACACTAAGTGCTTAAGGATACTGGCGTCTAAACAACGTGCATCCTCTGGTTACAAGGTATGGACCAAACTCAATTGATCTTCAGTGTTATTACAATAAACATCGATGTTGCATAGACAGAAAAATAATATGAAAATTGCTAAAACTTTGGACAAAATTAGATCCTTTCATGTCTGTTTAATCCCAACACTACATTTTGTAACTCCTAAAGAAGTCATTGAATTTGAATGAGTAAGAGATAGGGAGGCTAAACTAGATGTTAACATGAAGGTATGGTTCATCTTTATTGAAATTGATTTTAGATATAAGTACAGAATGTATGAATAAAACTTGAATACATCATGTTTAAACTAGGGTGTTCAATAAAGATTATGTCATAAGCCTTTAGAGTGGAAGAGTCTGAAATACCTTAACCTTGGAATTATGACTTTGATGACTCATTGCAATTTTTTTTTAAACTGATCTCCATCTGCTTACCTGTGGTTTTGCTGAACTCATGTTATGTCTGATGAATCTGATTCCATTCTAATCTTTCTATTCTTTCAAAGAGGGAGATTATCTTATCAGCATCCTTCTGTTCCAGTGATTTGAAGGGAAGAACTCGTGTTATGTCTAGACTGCATTCATTATTTCTTAAAGGGGGAGAATTATCTGCTGTTTCATCTATTTTGTCAAAGGGGGAGAATGTGTTTTGTTAATATTTGCCACATTCTTCGGCATCAGGTCTTGCTTAGACTACCTTTATTACCTTCCAACAGGGGAGAAGGGGTTCCATTTCTGCTATCTTCATTCTATCTGTGCATTCTATCTATCCTCTTTTTGATGAAGTCAAAGGGGGAGAATGATTTGAGTAATATGTAGGTTTGGCTGGTGTTTGCGATGGGTTTTATCCGACCATCTTATTGTTTTATTTAATGTATATATGTATATATGTACATATATATATATATCTTATTTCACGTGTCGATCAACCAATTAACTAACTGGTAATTAACTGACTGATTGACGACGCGGGCGTGCCAGTCACGTAGGTGACAAGTTTATTATGCGCTCATTCTGACCCATGTCGGGCGAAAGTGAGGTTCGGTCAGGACCAGCAGTCTGCCATATCATAAAGGTTATGACGTTAATTACATCCCCCACGAGGAGGGAACACCTTTGATTAATTGCCAAGATAATAGGCTATCGAGGCCGGAATAAAGGATGCGACGTTATGAACATGACGGAATCATGCGCGATGCATCTATCTATCATGCAGGAGAGGCATGGTTCATTGAACTGGAGACCCTTGGTACACGGCGGAGGACGCAGGTCCGAGACCACCATCGCGCATAGCGGAGACTTCCGATCGGGCGTAACCCGACCTTCTGTCAACGCCATTTAATATACCAAGCATGATGATGATAACTATATTAAGCATGACAACAGAATTGTGAAAGTGAGGAGTGCTCACTCACGTTTGTCGATCTCCGCCAAGTGAGGCAAGAATAATAGCACAAACCGGATAGCAAAGTGATTCAGATCCAAACATCACTTCTCTTATTCAGTTTATTAGGATTCGTTAATTCCGGTCATGGGAGACGAAGGTCACACCGAGGGTAGGTGGATGATTAGAACAACATCAGGGCTTAAGACCAATGCAGCCACGCGTAGGGGTAGAGTTCCCCGGCGCGGCCAATCGTGGGCAAACAGAACAAATCCGGTGCAGCCAAAACGTAGGTAAAAGTCTAAACCGGTGCGGCCAAAACGTAGGAAAAGTTTAAAACGGTGCAGCCATAGGCACTTGTTAGCCCGGCGCGCAGGGAACGGGGCGCGCCGGTTTAGGGCGCGCCAGGAATTGGCCAGCCAAGAAAATAGAATTTATGAGTCTATTGCTAATCCGGCGCGGGGGGCGACCGCGCCGTATTAGGGCGAGCCAGACTAAGGCCGCGCCGTCTTGATTTGTTTTTCATGCCTTTTGAAACCATTAAGTTTGTTAAGCTCATTTTGAGAGTTTTAGAGTTATTTAGGCCAGTTGTTTGTTTGATTGAAGTCCAAAATCCTTCGGAAGTGATGTAGTGAGTCAGTGCGAGGTTCATACTCGAGCACTGAGTTGATTGAGTCCAGAATGAGCGTCCGATTATGGCTTTACTACTCTGAGTCTGTCTAAAATTAGGCAGCATCTCCCCTGAACAGAAGAGTTGTAGGGGAGGAACGGGGTCATACTCACTCATGGAGTAAGCCCCTAAACCGCCGGTCTGCACCGTGGCAGCCAGCAAATTCCCATCGGATAGGATACCCCGAGGACTAGCCTGCGAGGGGCACCCATACTCCGTGGGTGAAGATAGAAGGATGAGGCCATTGATGATGGGAGCAGCACCCTGAGGGCTAGCCTACGAGGGGTGGACAACCCACAGCTTATGGCACATCCATTGAAGGGACCGGCCGTTAGGAGAGTGGAGCTCCGAGGGCTAGCCTACCAGGAGCATACATTCCTTGGCCTTGATCGGGTCTCCGATTGTCGGGGCTAAGCTTGTTGGGCTAAGACCCCTGTCACTGTCTGCTATGGCCTCGAGAAAGCATCTACCATCGAGAGGTAGAGCCCCCGATCGCCCAGCAATTCCATGAAGCAATAGGGGAATGTCCCCCTCCCCGGGTGATTAAGCGGGATGAGAGAATCTCGGAACGGTTCAAATGACCATGATGCAGAGGGGTAGTAGATGCAAAGATGAGACGGGCCCATCGTAGAAGCATATGCTCGAATAGCTAGGACGCAGCCTTCAGGGGGATGGATCCGGCCGTCCCCAAAGGCTACCCCCACCTTGCGAACAATTAGAGCAGTACGAAGGTAGGAGTTAATGGAAACTAGACCCTCGATACCACGGCGGGAAGAAGCATGCGCATAAGCACAGCTCTGTCCACGGGGGGATACAGAGATCCTTAAATCAGAAATGAAAGCAGTCGATCGAAAAGACCCGGGGAGGGGTCGTTTCTGTAGCCCACGATGCTTCGGGGCATGATCGGGACTTCGGGGAAACCGGAATCAGAGACCATGCGCGGAAGAACTCAAACATACACATTGATATAGATAAAGAAGGGGACAGAAGCTTCGAGCATTCATTCGACCTGCTGGTCTAAGCATTTATATACATATTACCATCCCAGAAACGGGAATGGGCTAACATTTACATGTTAAGAATCCGGTGCCGGCATCATTGCTCGATCGCCGTTCATCAATGGCAGAGGCAGAGGGACGTGCAGAGGCACAAAAATAAAGCAAAGGGAAAGAGAGAATCGCAGAGAAGGGGGGAGGGGGGTCGGCTCGTATCATCGCCATCCCTCCCCCTCTCGCTTACATCTGATAGATGGAAACCTCAAAAGAAAAGAATCCATGAAAGAAGAGAAAGATAGGCACCAACGCCCACCTGTTCTTGAAACAGAGTATCGTATCTTCAGCGAGTGAAGGAAGAGGAAGATGGCCGGCGGAGGACGCTCATAAGAAACCATGTTTTTCCCAGGAAGCTTTCTCCCGATTCCTCCTTTTCTCTCTCTGTCTTCTCTTCGAAAGCCTCTCTCGAAAACCTCTCTTCTATCTTCTTCTATCTGCCCCTCTCTCCCTTTCTTTTCGAACAGCCACATGCATATATATGTCATTGAACCCCAAGCCTCATCCGGCGTGAAGAACTGCGCGCCGGGAAAAGCTTCATGGGCTCCTGCGCGCCAGAATAAGGGGCATCAGGTGGGGTTCTTTACGCGCCGGGATAAGGGGGCATCAAGTGGGGGGGGCGCCGGTTTAAGGCGCGCCGTGCTAATGCTCCTCGCACGTTTCGAGCCAGTCGATGAGTCCGGGGATGATTCCGGTGGTCACCGTGAACATTTATCTTGCCAATGCTCATCGAAACCTTGACGAGATGTCTTGTCAAAGCTCCTAGGTTGACGTACGGCCATTCTAGAGACTCCAGCTAGCTTTGATTTGATCATACGGGCCTTCCGCTGACACGGCCTTCGGCTCTATGATCCGTGCTGCTGGCTCGGCCTGGCTCGTGCCCAAAGCTCCTTAGGGGGTGGGGTAACACCAGGGATAGTTCCGCCTAAGCTGGGTGATCATTCGGCCACTAACGGGCCCATCTTGGTGGGAAGCTGTACCCGTGCCGGGTGATCGGGATCTTCTGCCATCAGAGCTTTCGGTCCTCCATCTCGGAGAGCCAGGGGGACTCTTTCATCTTCAGGAGAGCCCTTCATGAGGTGGGAAGCCACTGGGTAGACCGTTGTCCTTGATCGGACAACGGGTGTAGTGTATGTGGCACGACAGAGTCGATGCCGGTTCATTGGGCAGACTTGATCGCACTGCCGGTTGGTTGTGAGTTTGTCTCGGCTCTCCTGAGGTGAAGTCCCCGTGTCCATACGGGGTGACTCGAGCTCCGGTAGCTTGGGAAATCTTCAATATGTTGATCTTTATCGGCTTCCGTGCTTCAGCGGGCCGGGTCCTTCGTCTTTGTGGCTTGGTCGCCGATGATCATATTTTGGGTGCCAACAAATGCCCCCCAGACGTGGGTGTTGCGCGCAAGGCACGAGTGCATTAGGGCCGACGGATGAATTTCATCCGGACTGATCTCCTCTTCGGTTGATAGGAGCTTGGGATGGCCTTAATCCGACACGGATGTTAACCTGGCGCTGTTTAGATGTTAATATGGCGCGGGTAACCCGGCGCGACCCCTTGGCCTTAGACGTTAATCCGGCGCGGCCCTGGGTGTCTGCCTGTTAATCCGGCGCGGTCGATTTCGGCGCGCCTTTTGTTGTTGGGGGGATGTTAATTCGACGCGTAAAATCACGCGCCGGATTAACCACAGAGGTTCCCCCTATATATTTTCCTTCGGTTCTTTTTCTTCTTCATCACCTTTCATTTGCGCAACTTCTTTCTCTCTCCTCCCTTTCTTCTCTCTACGGTGCCGAGTGAGCTGAGGGCGAGAGCGGCGGCGGTTTTTTCTTCGGGGTGAGCGAGATGCTGCTGTTTTGGGCTTCAAAACCCGATCTTGCCGATGGTGACAAGGGTCGAAAAGGGTAGACGGTCTTGCCGATGGTGACAAGAACCGGCAAGGGTAGCGACCGATCTTGCCGATGGTGACAAGGGTCGAAAAGGGTAGACGATCTTACCGATGGTGACAAGAACCGGAAAAGGTAGTGACCGATCTTGCCGATGGTGACAAGGGTCGAAAAGGGTAGGCGGTCTTGCCGATGATGACAAAAACCAGAAAGGGTAGCGACCGATCTTGCCGATGGTGACAAGGGTCGAAAAGGTAGGCGGTATTGCCGATGATGACAAAAATCGGAAAGGGTAGTGACCGATCTTGCCGATGGTGACAAGGGTCGAAAAGGTAGGCGGTATTGTCGATGATGACAAAAATCGGAAAGGGTAGCGACCGACCTTGCCGATGGTGACAAGGGTCGAAAAGGGTAGACGGTCTTGCCGATGGTGACAAGAACAGGAAAGGGTAGCGACCGATCTTGCCGATGGTGACAAGGGTCGAAAAGGGTTTGTTTAAAGGAAATATATATGTAGATATATAAGGGGGGACATCGGATGCCGACTCCGCTTCGACCCTATAAAGGGACTTCCGAATGGAGGACGGATCATCACTATTCGTCATTGATTTATAATTTTTTTTCTTTCTTCCCTTTTTTTGTTCACATTACTGACTTAAGCGCCCTTTCGGGTTTTCGCCGAAGCCAGCCCCCTCTTGCTTTTGCCCACGTGCCCTCTCGGGTTTTCACGTGGCGGGGTACCCGATTTTACTTGCGACTCCCTTTCGGGTTTTTGCCACAGCTCGGTTATAGCCATTTTTTACAGTTTTCCTGATATAGGAGCAAGTCTGGCGGGGTATCTCTATTTTTAACCCCATTTTTTCTTTCTTTTTTCTCTCTGCTTCTTTTTTTTTAATTCGGAATACCGAAGAACTGGACTGTAAGAATGCTGACTGGCCTTGCCGATGATGACAAGGATTGGTCTCTGGTTTAGTTCGTCGACACTGGTTAAATGTCGAAGCAAAGATCATGGTTTGTTAACAAGGATGTAAGATCCGAGTTAGGGGTAGAGGTTGACCGATCTCGTCGATGATGGCGAGGGTCGAACGTGGGTTTGTTCATCAGCATGGGTCATATGCCGAAGCAAAGGTAGGATTACTAACAGGGACGGAGGGTCCAAGTTAGGGGTAGAGATCGACCGATCTTGCCGATGATGACGAGGGTCGAACACGGGTTTGTTCATCAGCATGGGTCACATGCCGAAGCAAAGGTAGGATTACTAACAAGGACGGAGGGTCCAAGTTAGGGGTAGAGATCGACCGATCTTGCCGATGATGACGAGGGTCGAACACGGGTTTGGTTAAAGGATTTCTGGTGGGACTTTTGATGATTGTCCCTTTTGGAGTTTCATCGGGTGGAGAACAAGATAGGAACTTTTAAATTACCACTTTACCGATCCAAGCGCCCTTTTCGGTTTTCGCCTGAGCCAGCCCCCTCTTGCTTTTGCCCACGCGTCCTCTCGGGTTTTCACGTGGCGGGGTACCCGATTTTGCCTGCAGCGCCCTTTCAGGTTTTCGCCGCAGCTGGGTTATAGCCATTTTTTGCACTTGTCCTGATATAGGTGCAAGTCTGGCGGGGTATCTCTATTTTTAACCCCATTTTTCTTTTATTTTCTTTTTTTTTTGATATAAAGGATGGTAGGTCGAAGTGTGATGTCCGACCCTTGGTTGGTAGTAGACGGCTGTTGACCGGATCACCGGGCCTTGTGCCGAGCAGAGCGGTATATTCGTTAGCAGGGGCTGAATGCTAACGCAAAGGAATGATCTTTTGCTGATTCGGACGTAAGGCCCGCAACGGCAATATGGTGTATTCTTTTGAGAGCTCGGCCATGGCGGAGTGCCACTAGACCAAGGAAAGGTAGCTCGATCAAGGCGGAATGCCATTAGACCAAGATAAGGGTAGCTCGATCAGGGCGGAGTGCCACTAGACCAAGATGGGGGTAGCTCGGCTGGGGCGGAGTGCCACTAGGCCAAGATATGGGTAGCTCGGCTAGGGCGGAATGCCACAAGACCAAGATAAGGGTAGCTCGGCTAGGGCGAAGTGCCACTAGACCAAGATAAGAATAGCTCGGCTAGGGCGGAATGCCACAAAACCAAGATCAGGGTAGCTTGGCCAGGGCAGGATGCCACTATACGAAGATAAGGGTAGCTCGGCTAGGGCGGAGTGCCACTAGACCAAGATAAGGGTAGCTCGGCTAGGGCGGAATGTCACAGAACCAATATAAGGGTAGCTCGGCTAGGGCGGAGTGCCACTAGGCCAAGGTAAGGGTAGATCGGCTAGGGCGGAGTACCACTAGACCGAGGAAAGGTAGCTCGGCTAGGACAAAGTGCCACTGGACCAAGATAGGGGTATTCCGACCGATCACTCGGGGAATGTCGGTTGCGCTGCATGATACAGCTTCATATGCTTTCTGTTGAGGGGAGAGAACTGGATGACTCCTTTGTGGTCTACCAGGACGTAGGCACCTCCTTTATATACTCGGCGGATGATATATGGTCCGATCCAGTTTTCCACCAACTTCCCTTTGGGGTTGGAGGCCATTACTTCTATTCTTTTGACCATTACCAGGTCTCCTTTCTTGAATTCTTGACCTTTGACCAGCTTGTCAAAAGCACGGGCCATGCGAGCTTGGTAGAGTTGGATGTTTTGTTACGCCCGGAGGCGTTTTCCTTCGAGCTCAGCGAGCTCTTCTAATCTTCTTTCTGTATTGGTTTGATCACCGCTGACTAGTCCATGCTGGATGGCGACTCGCAGCGAAGGAACTTCCAGTTCAATCGGCACCACAGCCTCTGACCCATACAAGAGGGAGAAAGGTGAACAGCCGGTTGGGGTTTTGTAGACAGTACAATAGGCCCAGAGCGCTTCGTACATCCTTTCTTCCCAATCTTTCTTATTAGACTTGACAGTCTTTGCCAGCAACGTGCATAGTGTCTTGTTAAAGGCTTCTGCAAGTCCATTGGCTTGAGGGTTGTAGGGGGACGATATCCTCCAGTCAATCTTGTATTTGTCGACTAGCCGATAAACCTTCTGGTTCCTAAAATGGCTACCATTATCAGAGATGATTCGGCTGGGGATCCCGAACCGGAATATTATATTCTGCCGAAAGAATCTTGCAACTAGCTGTCCCATCACATCTCTTAGTGCTACCGCCTCTGCCCATCTGGAGAAGTAGTCTGTAGCTGCTAAATATACTTGCACCCTAATGAAGATGCTGGTAGCGGCCCTACCACGTCCGTGCCCCACTGAGGAAGCGGCCAGCTTGGCAGGGTCGGATGTAATGGCACTGGAGGTCTCCTTGCCACATTAGCGTGTTCTTGACACTTCTAACAAGCTTTGGCGAACTTGCAGCAATCATCAAACATAGTGGGCCAATAGTAGCCCAATTTCTTTATCTCAATTTTCATCTTTGGGCCAGCCTGGTGTGCTCCAGCTGATCCCGCGTGGACTTCTTGCATCACCTGTCCCGCCTCTGTTGACGACAAGCAACGAAGTAGGACTTTCCTTCGGGCATCTGCCATTATTCGGAATAGGGTTCCGTTTCTCATCTCGTAAGAGTCCTTGACCCTTAGGAGCTTCATTCTCTGTTCTTTTTCCCTCGGGAGCTGTTGGTGTTGGAACCACCGCAGGAGATGTTCTCGCCAATCGGGCTACTGAATCTTCTCGATGACTACCACCTCAATCTCTTGTTCATCAGCCAAGACCTCCGTTACACTGGGGACCTGCCGGCAGTTGATCACTGTTACATTCAGGCTTGCATCTGGCGGGACCGCCAATGAACTGGCCAACTTAGCGAGGGCGTCTGCCTGAGCATTCCGACCCTGGTTGATGTGCTTGATGCTGATGAAGTAGAATCTTGACATCAGGCGAGTTGCCAGCTGGTGATAGGGGAGAAGCTCTTGCTTTTGCACATCGAACTCTCCTTCTAGCTGTTTTATAACTAGCAGGGAGTCTCCGAATGCTTCCAGCATCTGAATTCCCATGGACAGGGCGATCTGCAACTCGATTATCAGGGCTTCATATTCCGCTTCATTATTTGTGCAATGCTTGTTTATGGAGCAGGATGTGTGCACCACTTCTCCTTCTGGGGATTTCAGGACTATGCCTGCTCCTGCCCTGACTCTGGCCGGTCCAGTGGCAGAGGTGTCAATTCTGGAAGCTCCATCAAAATATAGCTACCACAAGGAGGGCTGCACCTGAACGGCTTCCAGGGTTTCATCTTCAGGGAGCTCTGGCTCCAACGGGCAGTCCCCAGGTACTGGGTGTTCAGCGAAGAAGTCTGTAATAGCTTGACCCTTGACGGCCTTGCGCGGTACATAGGAGATGTCGAACTCCATAAGGATTACCGCCCATTTGGCCAGGCGACCTTTGAGTGCCGGCTGGGACATAATATATTTCAGGGGATCCTCTTTAGATACCAAGCTAATTTCATGCGACAACATGTAGTGTCGGAGCTTCTTAACTGCGAAGACCAGTACCAGGCAGACCTTCTCAATATAAGTATGTTTCTCCTTAGTCCTGACCAGTCTCCGACTGAGGTAATAGGGGGCTTGCTCGTTCCCTTCTTCATTATTCTGGGCCAGCATTGCCCCCAGAGAGTTATGTGTAGTTGCTATATACAGTATTAATGGCCTTCCTTTTACTGGTGCGCCCAACACTGGCGGAGTCTTCAGATAGTCTTTCAGGTTGTCAAAGGCTGTCTGGTAATCTTCATCCCAATAAAAGGGAACATCTTTCATCATCAACTTGTGGAAAGGCTGGCATCGCCCTAACAAATTGTAGATGAACCACCGGATATAAGCCAGGCGGCCCTGTAGTGATCTCAGCTCGGAGATATTCCTTGGTGGAGGTAGCTCCTGAATTGCTTTGATTTTTGCGGGGTCTATCTCGATCCCCCGATATCGGACGATGAAGCCTAAGAATTTTCCGCTCGACACTCTGAACGCACATTTCATGGGGTTCATCTTCAACTCATGCTGCCTCAGCCTCTGAAAAATAATTCGGAGGTCTTGCAGATGATCTTCTTTTCTTTTGGTTTTGACCACCAGATCATCTATGTAGCACTCAACCTTGTGGTAGAGCAACTCATCAAAGATTTTGGTCATTGCGCGCTGATAGGTTGCACCAGCATTCTTTAGTTCGAACGGCATCCTCTTATAGTGATAAATGCCTTTAGGGGTTCGGAAAGCAGTATGGACCCGGTCATGCTCCGCGATCCAAATCTGGTTGTAACCGGATGACCCGTCCATGAATGACAGGGCCTCATGGCCGGTTGTAGCATCTATCATGACTTCTGTTATCGGCACTGGGAAGTCATCTTTGGGGCAGGCTTTATTTAGATCTCGGAAGTCGACACATATCCAGATCTGTCCATTCTTCTTTTTCACGGGGACGATATTCGCCAGCCATGTGGTGTACTGGTTTTCTTCAACAAATCCCACGTCAATGAGCTTGTTGACTTCAGCACAAATTTGAGTAATGAGTTCTGGCCTCATGCGCCGCGGTGATTGCTTCACCGGCTCGGCCTCAGGGCTGATTGCCAGCTCATGTTGTGAGACAACGGGGCTCAGACCCGACATTTCTTTGTAAGTCCAGGCGAAGCAATCCCGGTACTCTAACAGCAACTAGACGTACAGCTCCCGTTCTTCTAGGGACAGCTGGGCACTGAGGAAGGTGGGCCTAGGGTCCTCCTCATTTCCCAAGTTGACTTCTATCAGTTCATCGACTGTGGCCTGGCCTCCGTCTTCTATCTCCGGAGGTGCCGGCTGGAGGTCAATGAAATCTGGAATACCATCTTGATGGTCGAGTACTTCGACTTCCTCGTCAGACACCACCAGAGCTTCTTGAGGATTCTATGTTTCTTGTTCTAGCGGCTGCGCGGATTGTTCTATTAGCAAATCCGCCGCCGCTACAGCTCCCCTGGGTGAGAGAGCAGCTTCAGTGTTTGTAGATAAGGCTACAGCCACGACAGGCTGATAGTTGTTTACTGCCGGGCTCGACAGGATTCTGGTTTTATAGCAGAAGTTGAGGAGGTCTCGCCTTCTGGGGCACTTGTATCTTCCGTAGAAGTGGCTTTTTCTTTCCTGGTAGCTTGTTCCCCCTGATCAGAGTCGACCGAGGCTTCCCTGATTGGTAGAAGGGGTGTTGAAGTTATCATCAGTAGGACTCCACTGGAGGGAGAAACTCCTACTTCCTCAGTATCTTCGGCTTCACTGCTGCTAGCCGTGTGAAATTTGGCTTGAAGGGCCGCCTCTTCAGGGTAGACCTGCTCCCAGCATCGGCAGGAGGCCATGGTCTCTGCTTCTTGATTTCGGGTCGAGCCAGTTCAACATGCTCAGCTTCCACTGGGTATTCATCAAAAGTTACTCCCAGCGGGCTATCTTCAGCAGGGTAGAAGGCGGAGATGGTGTCCACCTCGTATCGCCCACTGTAATAATATTCTTCCAGGTGAAGCCCAACCCTGGATGTTGAGAGACACGTCTCATTTCCTTATACAGATTTACGGGATACCACATTTTCTGGAAAGCTTCCTTGCGCTTTTGAGATTGATCGGGGGGAATGTGTTGCTTCTGAAACATCCTGGCCATCCGATCAGTTGTAAATGCCAGACCTTGGACGGGAACCGGCGGGTTGCTTATATCTTCGGGGAGGCTGCAGTGTGTGTCTCCCGAGTAGGATGCTCCTCAGCTGTATAGAACAAGCTGTTGGGTCCATCTTCCTGTGTCACCTCCCAAGTCTTGAAAGGCTCGACAGTAGGGTTGTCAAGCCTGGGAGCTGGCTTGGTAAGGCCATTCGGGATTTCAATATGATTGTGCCGCTGAGCGACCCGCACTTCATTAGCTTCAGGGTATAATGTTGGAGGTGCTGTTCTGCCTACATCCCCGGATGCTGTGATATGGGAGACCACCTTAGGCTTGACGTATCCGCGTAGCGGTGGTGGGTACCAACTGCTGCCGGATGTGCTTCTGGATGCCCCCGCAGGGGCCTTAGCTTCAGAGGTCTTCTGGGAAGGCCCTGTATATAGGTTGGCATCTGCCAAATGACATTCAAACACCTCGAATGGGTGGGGGTCTGCAAATATCCTCTCCTCCTTCCCTTGGAGACTATATTTGATGCATTGGTGGAGCGTGGAGAGCACCACCATGTTTTCATGCAGCCATGGGCGGCCGAGCAGTGCCTTGTACGAGGTGCGGGAGTCAATGACATGGAACTGCATTGTCGTAGTGAAATCTGCTAAGGTGAGGGTGAACTCTGCCACTCCCCATGGACACCTCACATTTTTGATTGAAGCCGGCGATACGCATATCCCCGACTTTTTTGAGATGCACATTAAAGTGGTGCCTCTCATATATTCTATATGGCAAGATGTTGACCGCTGCACCGGGATCAACCAGAATCCTATTCAGCTCTCTTCCATTCAGGTGCCCCTTCATATACAGTGGCGTGTTGTGGCTGATGGTAGGCAGTAGCATGTCTTCTGGAGTAAAGGTCATACTGGCTTCCGGTACAGCTTCAGCTATGCAAGTCTCGAAATGAGCAGGCGTTTGCAGAGCCGTGATGATCACCTATCGGGTCTCTTCACTCAAAGAGAGGATCTCCCAGATTGTAAATCAAGCAGGGAGCTTCTTGAGTAGCTTCATTATTCGGCTCTCAGCTCGGACATTGGAGAGCTTCATCTCTTCGGCCCATCTGGGCTTGGGGAGGTTTTGATTTGCGGGCCCTGACGGACCTGCTTCATCTTCCTCAGATTCGACGCCTTTCTGGCTGGTACCAACTTCTGGGTCTTCTTTGTTAGTTGCTGCGGAGCAAGCTCCATCTGTATTTGGCTCTTCAGCAGATTGTGCGAGCTGCGGGTGAACGGTCCCGGGTGTAGGGTTAGCCTCCTGGCAAGGCTGTTTCCCCTTGGACATCTTCATGAATTCAAGAAATGAAGGGACCCCCTGCCCCCACTCTTGTTATATAGGCCTGACAGAGGAGGGATTTGGACTCCCTTGACCTCCGGCGGAGGTGTCTTGTAGGGTTGCTCCCCTCTTAACATGATGTTGTGGTTGGGTGGCGGCTCGCGCCCCCATTTTCGGCCTGACCGAGTGGCATGTGCAGCAGTTGCGGCCTCGGCCTTGCCTCCCCAGCATGGGGTGTGAAACAAATTTTCTCTTCTTCCTCCTCTCCAGATAGGTTGAAGAGTGCTGATAGGGTATTACAGGAGACAACCAGCACTTTATCGGCCTCAGTGGCCTTCTTTTTCTTCTTCCTTTGTTTCTTCTTCTTTTTTGCTTCTGCGGGCCGGTGCCCCCAGAATAGACTGCCCTCTCTGTTGGGTGCCTCTTCAGCTTCCTCCTTTTGTTCAAGTGAGAGCTACTCTAGTTCTTGCCATGGGACGTGGTCCCGCAGCAGCAAGGGCTTCAATTCGGGCTGCACATACTCGTCTAGCCCCTCAATGAGGTTTTGTAGTCGAAGGACCCCAGGATTGGTCTCTTTAACCACTGGCAGCAGAGTTTGTCTCCTCCGATTATGTGTAGGTATCCTGACAGTTGTAGGTGGAGTGACCCACACGGGCGCTACCACTGGCGGAGCAGGCCGGGGTGTGACACCACGGATATGTGCCCCCTCTTTCGGGCGTGGTGCCCTCTTTTTCTTGTGTTTCACAGAGACCTGCTGCCATCCCTGCTGTTCTTTCACGGGCTCCAAGAAATGAGCTTCATAGGTGCTCCGCGTGCTTGTTTCAGAGATCTCCTCAGGCAGTGCCTGGCATAGGGAGACCATGTTGACTCCTGCCCTCCTCCGAGGGGCTTCATGTGGCTGAGGAGGGTCCACTTTGTACTCTCCCAGCTCGATTTCATTCTTCTTCACCATCCCTTCGATGATGTCCTTGAACACATAGCAGTCCTCGATTGGATGTCCCAACATCTAGTGGTAGGGGCAGAATCTTGGACTGTCTTTTCTTTTCAGGTCCTCCGGCCTCCTTGGCTCTGGCAGGGTGACTATGCTATATTCTGTTACCCAATCGAACAGAACCCGGGTCTTGTCCTTTGGAAAGGAATGGGCCTTCTTCATTATGTCCATCAGCGAAGGACCTTCTTTGCCGTCTGGGGCTTCTGTAGGCTGTGGGGTGACTCCCTTCTTGCCTTCAACTTTCTGTTGTTCGAACGCCTTTATGTCAAGAGCGTTCGCTTCTTTGGGCGAGGAGCGCCAGTCTACTGCCTTGCCCTTCTGGGTTGTGCCGGCAGTGGATGTAGGGGTAGGTCTGGCCAGGAAAGCTTCCACTTCGGCCACGACATTATTCAGTTGTTCGAACGACCGTATTTCCATTCCGATCATCTTTTCCAGAACCTCCCTTCTGAGATTCTGTTTGCATATTTGCACAGCGTCCTCCTGATGCGGGGGTCGCTTGCACCTCATTCTGAGGTTTCTCCACCTCTTGATATAATCGAGGGCTGTCTCATCGTCCCTCTGCCTTGTTGAATAGAGTTCGGCCACTGTGACCTCCCTCTCTGTAACATGAAACCTTTCTCTGAACTTTCTCTGCATATCCGACCAGTCATTGATCGACCCGGCCGGGAGGCTAGAGTACCATTCAAATGCGAGTCCTGTCAGCGAGGACCCGAAGAACTTCAAAAAATATGACTCGTCGGTGGCCAGATCACCCATGACGGTCATGTAATATGCAATGTGCTCCTTCGGGGACCCCTTCCCGTTGAATTTATCAAACTTGGGTGGCTTGTTGACCCCCGGGGGAAGTCGCTTAGCAGCATAGTGTTGCGGGTAGGGCACCCGATTGGCATCAAATGCGACATAGTCACCTTCACTTTTCTCTGTGAGCTTCAACTCGATCATTCTCTCCACCATCATCCGGTTCATGACTGCAGGGTCAACCGGCTCTATATAGAAATGTGCCGGCTGCAGGTACGGGGTGACCAGGGTGGTCTCCTGTGGAGGACACAGCAGCGGGGGTGTCTGGTGCGCCTGAGGGAGCACCGGAGGTAGCAGCGGCTGGAGCTGTGGTGACCGCTATTGCATTGTCGCCATGCTTGGCTCTGACGACTGAGGTAGTGTGTAGAGTGGTGGAGGGCCGTCACGACGGACTGCTCCCCGAGATGATTCACCCTGGACTTTGGGTAGCTTGGAAGCGAAGGATTGTTCAGTTTTCTCCATCAGCTGCTTCTTTAGCAAGTCTATCTTATGCCGATATTGTTGAAGTAATATCAAGACCGATGGGTCTATAGTAGCTGTAGTGGGGATAACTTCTGCTGTCTCCCCGGACGTACCCTCGGGCAGGATGTCGAGGGAGATGTCATCTTCTTCCTCTGTCGTCACCACATTAGCGGTTAGGACAGGGGCCTTGTCATCCCAGTGGTGGCAAACCTGGGGTTGCTTTCCTTTAGTCATCATCAGGAGCTCCCTTGCTGCTTCCGTTCTGCGAGTGCTCGGCCCTGGGCGTGCGGCCAACTGAGCCAATTCTCGGGGATCTACGGGAAGCCCCCCATACTGGTTGGATACACCAGCCATGTTGCAGGTGAAGACCTGCATCCTTTTTTTTTGTCGATGGACCCTCCTTTTAGCTTGCTGCGGGAAGGTCAACCTCTCGAACACAGGAACTCTTCTTCTTTCTTCCCGCTCGGGGATGGCTTCATCAGCTTCGATCTCAAATTCGTTATCATATCCATTGTCGTTGACTGACGACACCATCATTCTTTCTCCCATATCTTCTTCAACTGCCACTGACGGGCAATAGTCTTCATCGGCGGCTGCTTGCATCAGTCGTTGTTGACCAAGCGAGGGGTTGCCTAACCCTCGAAAATAGTTTCTGACCAAACAGGTCATCTCTTCTCGACCCCGCTCTTGATGTAACACGGGGGATGATTGTCGACCTCCCGCAGGAGGGATATAAGCCAGCCAAGCTCTGTCGGTAGGTTGTTGGAATCTTCGTCCCGCAGCTGGGACATTGGCTTGACGGGCAGCAGCCCAGAAACTTTTGCTGCGCGGAGGGTCCGCAGCCACTTCTTCTTCCTTCTTCGGGGACAAGCCCCTTTCTCTTCTCTCTTCCACCCCGTCATTCACAGGATGGCGGCGAATGGGTGTCAACTGATGGATAGGGTGGGCCCGCTTGGGAACCCACACCTGTTTGAACTTCCTCGGCCTGGGGGCCGACCTTCCTTGGCCATAGTGGCCGGTTTCTTCTCTTTCTGCCCTCCTTCCAGCAAGAGCCTGGTATGTATTGTGGACAGGGATGGTGGGGATGACTCGGTCTGGGGCCACCCATGCATTGCGTCCGTTGAGGAAGACGCGCACGCCGCCAACCATCATAGATTTGCCGGACTGGGATAGAGTCCCGGTAATCACAGCAGCACTCCACTGGGTCTGGCGACGTTGACGTCCTCCAGGGTGCTTATTGACGATATTGGGGCGGGTCCCACGTATGACGTGGTGCACCAGACAGCTAGCGGCCGGGGCCGGACTCTTGGATGAGTCGTTGCAGCAGGGAGTCTTCAGAGACTTCATTTTCCCCGCGGCTTCCTTGACAGGTTCCGAGGACTCGACTTCCAGCATATCAACAAAGGCTAACCCCAAGAAGTTGGGGAAGCCAATAGCGGCAGGGAAGCTGCCGAACTCCATGGGCACCGCCAGGTACCCTTGTGCGTGCCCAGCAACGATCGAAGGACCGAAGCCGACGCCAGTTAATCCCGCTGTTGTCATCGTTCTCCTGCAAAGACAAACAAGCCAATGATCAGTAGCCTTTGAGAGGGCCTCGAAGCCCAAGTATCTCGGCAAAGAGATGAAAGGTGACACTGGTCCCACCGGGCGTGCCAGACTGTTTGCGATGGGTTTTATCCGACCATCTTATTGTTTTATTTCATGTATATATGTATATATGTACATATATATATATATATTTTATTTCACGTGTCGATCAACCAATTAACTAACTGGTAATTAACTGACTGATTGACGACGCGGGCGTGCCAGTCACGTAGGTGACAAGTTTATTATGCGCTCATTCTGACCCATGTCGGGTGAAAGTGAGGTTCGGTCGGGACCAGCAGTCCGCCATACCATAAAGGTTATGACGTTAATTAAATCCCCCACGAGGAGGGAACACCTTTGATTAATTGCCGAGATAATAAGCTGTTGAGGCCAGAATAAAGGATGCGACGTTATGAACATGACGGAATCATGCGTGATGCATCTATCTATCATGCAGGAGAGGCATGGTTCATTGAACTGGAGACCCTTGGTACACGGCAGAGGACACAGGTCTGGAGACCACCATCGCGCATAGCGAAGACTTCCGATCGGGCGTAACCCGACCTTCTGTCAACGCCATTTAATATACCCGGGGGTCTATGCAAGTATGCAAGCATGGTGATGATAACTATATTAAGCATGGCAACAGAATTGTGAAAGCGAGGAGTGTTCACTCACATTTGTCGATCTCCGCCAAGTGAGGCAAGAATAATAGCACAAACCGAATAGCAAAGCGATTCAGATCCAAACATCACTTCTCTTATTCAGTTTATTAGGATTCATTAATTCCGGTCACGGGAGACGAAGGTCACACCGAGGGTAGGTGGATGATTAGAACAACATCAGGGCTTAAGACCGATGCAGCCACGCGTAGGGGTAGAGTTCCCTAGTGCGGCCAATCATGGGCAAACAGAACAAATCCGGCGCGGCCAAAACGTAGGTAAAAGTCTAAACCAGCGCGGACAAAACGTAGGAAAAGTTTAAAACGGCGCGGCCATAGGCACTTGTTAGCCCGGCGCGCAGGGAACAGGGCGCGCCGGGAATTGGCCAGCCAAGAAAATAGAATTTATGAGTCTATTGCTAATCCAGCGCGGGGGGGGGGGGGGACGGCGCCGTATTAGGGCACGCCGGACTAAGGCCGCGCCGTCTTGATTTGTTTTTGATGCCTTTTGAAACCATTAAGTTTTTTAAGCTTATTTTGAGAGTTT
Organism: Amorphophallus konjac; assembly: GCA_022559845.1. NCBI lineage: Eukaryota > Viridiplantae > Streptophyta > Magnoliopsida > Alismatales > Araceae > Amorphophallus > Amorphophallus konjac. The sequence goes on from CM040127.1 coordinate 241,856,357, forward strand.
TAGAGTTATTTAGGCCAGTTGTTTGTTTGATTGAAGTCCAAAATCCTTCGGAAGTGATGCAGTGAGTCAATGCGAGGTTCATACTCGAGCACTGAGTTGATTGAGTCCAGAACGAGCGTCCAATTATGGCTTTACTACTCTGAGTCTGTCCAAAATTGGGCAGCATCTCCCCTGAACAGAAGAGTTGCAGGGGAGGAACGGGGTCATGCTCACTCATGGAGTAAGTGTAGCAACCCTAATAAATGAATAATTGAAATGAATTAAAACATATATATTACAGAAGTAATATATATAAAAGGAATAGGGTTAATTGGACGAAATAAAACAAATTAAAAATAACGCCTCTTATTAAGGCATTAATTTATAAAGAAACGCCTCTATCCATGGCGTGAATAAAGAAAGGACGCCCACACCTACGGTCGTCAGTTCTCACGCGACCAAATGGGTAAGTAAAAGAAACGCCCCTATCTTGGGCGTGTTTTAAAACACGAAAAGCCCTTTTTCAAGGCGCTTTTTAAGAAACGCCCTTATGCAAGGCGTTAATTAAAGAATACACGCCCTGACCAAAGTCGTTAATTCCATTCGGGAACCGTTCATCCCAGAGCTCATCCAGAGTAAGTGATAAGTATTAGAAAGAGTTATAACGTGGCAATAACTCTATATTGGAAGCATTACTTCCACTAGAACTCTAACCCTAATTGGACCCCCTAAATCCCTATAAATAATCTTCTGCTCGAACCCTAGAATCTATTTGGTCGACTGCTGCTACGGTATGTATAGAACCAAAGGTTATTCCTCATCGTTTTCTCTGTTATACGATCGTGTGAAGAACATTAATTGATCTTCTCTTATTTGTAGGAAGTCTGCTTGTCGAACGTGAAGAACAAGGTATTGTTCTTCTATCTTTTCCCTAAAAACTTCGGTTATATCTGTGAAGATTATTTAAATATCTTCATCTTCCTTCCTTTTCTCTCCCTCTACAGGTTGACGGTAGAGTGAAGATTTCTGAAGAACGAATGTTCTTCTTCTTGCTGTTGCTACGGCTGTTATTGAGTTGCAGTTGAAGCTTCAGAGTATTAGGCTTCTCACCAAATCCTTCAGAGTTCATCTTCAAATCCATTATTAAGGTAGGTTTTCTCAAGTTATTGTAGCCCAAATGAAATTAATGCAAGATATATATATATATATATAAGCATGTCATGCATACGGTTATTATAGTTTCCATGCGTTTTCTACAATATTTTGAAAGAGACGCCCCTGTAAAGGGCGCTAATTCACATGAAACGACTCTTCCCAGGTCGTTAATTTCATGTTTAACGCCCCGTACTCAGGCGTTAATTTCTTTAAACCGTTAATCACCCATCTTAAGAATTGATTATCTATGAAATCATGATTATAAAATAATGCATGATCCTCTGTCTTCAACCTGCTAACTTTACTGTCATGATATTACATTCGTTCCTCTGTTATCCTGAAATTGTTACTGTCCTTAAAGTTTCTGAAGGAACTTGAATTAACGACTTGGACAAAGTCGTTTTCCACATATTAACGCCCCCTCATAGGGCGTGAATCTAAAAGGTAACGCCCCTTCCTAGGGCGTGTATCGGTTAAAATCCTGAAATTTATATATTCTGAAAAATAGAATTAAATAGTAACGCCCCTGCCCAGGGCGCGTTTTTGATAATTCCTGAAAATTAATTGTATTCTGTCAAATATGTAAACAATAAGACGCCTTCTGGTGTAGTCGTCAGATCTTGAAGAAACGACCCTGACCAAGGCGTGTTTTAGATAAATTACTGAACTAATGAAAATTCTACAAAATAGAAACAGATGTAAACGCCCTTCTGTTAGGCGTTAATTACTTGAGAAACGACTTGACCTAAGTCGTTATTTTACTGTAAACTGTTTTTAACCCGTTACTGTTAAACGATTGTTTCAATATATATTTATATACATATATCGGCACTATTCTCCACTCCGTGAGTATAGTCCCACTTTTCACGTTGATTTATCGATCACACTCAACTCTCATTGACATACAAGCTCTCCATTGGACATTCCGTTCCTTTGGACTAGCGAGTTAGTCATAGAGACCTCCGTAAGACTCATCGTAGCCTTGGATTCCCTCAAGGCCGACTGAGCTGGTTGTACCCTAAAAACCCATTACACCATTGATGCCATGTCACTCTGAAGAAACATGGGATACCGGCCCTTATGATTATACAAAGAGTATATCATAAGAAATTCTTAATGGGATGATGACATCATGCCATATCATGCCATTCTTGTAAACCTCAATTCTATGATAAGAATGAGGGTATCTTACCTTTGATATACTGTTCATGTGGACCTCAATTCTATATAAAGAATGTCCATACTGATTTGTCATGGTACCCAAGTTAAGGGAATCATGTTCTACCTAGCTTTATCGATATCGTGATTATACCGTTATTATCGCCATTCTATGTCCTTTGTCATATTTTGGACTCTATTCTATCAAAGTTGTCATACGTGTCTACAAGCTTGATTATTGAAATTCTATGTTGGCTATAAACAAGAGTGGATGTCAAAACACATGATAAATGCCTGCGCATATAGGGCCCGATCTGGTCCTGGGAGGAGCACCCGAAAGTACTTGTGCCCATGGGAGTTAAAATGATAAGGTATCTGGCATTATACCGAGTACTTGACTTGCTTGATTGGACATTCCACACACATCTTGTACTTGACTCGTACTTGACATGAAATGAAATGCGTGGCCCGAGAAAGGGTAATTTACTTGCTTGCTTGATACATGATAGCCAAAGTTCTTGACATGATTTGTTAAATATACTTGCTTGAATATCTCGAATAAACTTGTTATCTTGTTGAAAGTTCATGATAAGTTCATCTTATTTCCTTGATACTACATTCTATCTATCCTGTCGTTTTATGCGAGCATGCATGCTTTATTGCATTCATAAAAATGTAATTACTTAAACCCCTCGCTAGTACTTGAGATATAATTTCCTACTGAGCGTTCGCTCATTCCGTTTGTCCCTTTGTACTTTTCAGGTAAGTCCGACGACGATGGAAGTCAATCGGATGGGAATGATCAAGAGTGCAAGTGATAGAGCTTCTACAAGTGTCGTCTAGTCTTTTCTATAGTTTCTTGAGTCAAATATGTATTCTTTTCCTTTTTATTAAACAGAGTATTGGATTTGTAATAGTCTATCCATTATGAAATAAAGGATTGGGTTATCTTGCTATTTTGCGCATCTCTGTCTTTGTGTCGAATACACGACCACTCTGATTGACATGATTGATATAGACACGTCGCGCATCTCCGGGTATCTTCCGCGCTCGGGGCGTGACAGTCTTTGTGGTATCAGAGCCTAAGGTTATTCAATTCCTAGGAAACCCAAGTCCAAGGATAGGTTTCAAAACCTTTAACCAAGTGAGAGTGGGTAGAACCAAGGGTTAAATGATCAATGAGTCCTTTATAAGATCATAGTGATATAATACTAACATAGCTATTGTAATTGTAGGATAATGGCTGCCGAACGTGCTCAATGGCGCAACATGCAACGTACCCTTCAAGGGATGACCCAAGTGCTACAACAGGTAGCACAAGGTGGTGCTCCACGAGTTGGAAGCTTACACCAAGCATTCAAGAATATGAATCCCCCGAAGTTCATGGGATCGACCGATCCAGACGATGCCGAGCATTGGGTTCGGGAGATTGAACGTATATTCCGTGTTATGCAATGCACGGATCAGGACAAAGTCTTATTAGCTACTTTCCAGTTAGAAAAGGATGCTAGATGCTGGTGGGAGTCGATTGAAGCTACTATTGACCCAACTCAAGTTACATGGGGTGAATTCGTTAAATATTTCAACGCCAAATATTTCTCTGATAGGGTCCAGGAAAAGAAGGCCGCCGAATTTGCCGCATTAAAGCAAAGATCTTTATCGGTGGCTGTTTATGAAGCACAGTTTTCTAGACTGTCTAGATATGCTAAGCATTTAATTAGCACGGAAAAGATGAAAGCCCGTAGATTTCTTAATGGGCTTAGGCCCCACTACATTACTCAACTGGCGCCTATGGATATTCAAGTTTATACTGAAATAGTGCGCCGAGCTCAGTTGCTTGAAGATGCCACGGAACTATCTGATAGGATCCGTGGGAAAGACAAAAAGGAGCAAGTCACAAGTTCGGGTTCTTTTAAACCCAACTTTAAGAAGAGGCCCAATAATGGAGGTTCTTCCTCTCAAGATCAGAAGTTCAAGAAATCCAAGCCTTTCTCTATCACCACTACACCTTCAAACGTAGTATGCAAGCATTGTGACAAGGCTGGTCACAAAACAGAAGAATGCTGGAGGAAATTAGGAGCATGTCTCCGTTGTGGGAGTCGTGAACATCGGATTCCCGATTGTCCATTAATGAATGACCAAGACGGTGAGGGTAAACGCCCAGTGACAAGGAACGCGCGTCTTCATGCGATCCAAGAGACCGAACCAGAAGAAGAAGGCGGATTGGTGGAAGGTACATTAAAAATTTGTTCCAAATATGCACATGTTTTATTTGACACGGGTGCATCACATTCCATTGTTTCCAAGAAATTTGCTGACCCATTGCCTCTAGAACCGGAATGGATGAAATTAGTATTGTCTACTCCTCTCGGAAACGAGACGGATATCACACATCATTACCAAAACTGTGAGGTATTGGTTCGAGGAAAGAATTTTCCTATTGATCTTATCTGCTTAGATCTAAAAGAGTATGATGTTATACTAAGAGCAGATTGGTTATCCAAATACCAGGCAACGGTTGATTGCCGTGATAGCAAGATTATTTTCAAGGAATTTCCGGAACTGACTTATACTAGTCCTAAGAGTCGAAGCAAATCCCCTCTTATTTCGGCTCTTCGAGCAAGCAAGCTCGTCAAGAAAGGATGTGTATCCTTCCTTGCTTTTGTCACTATTAAAGAAGCTAAAGAAACCAAGATAGAGGACATTCAGGTAGTGCGAGAATTTCCAGACGTATTTCCGGAAGAATTGCCAGGATTACCCCCGCAAAGAGATGTGGCCTTTACCATCGACTTAGCCCCTGGTGCTGGTCCTGTTTCAAAGGCACCCTATAGAATGTCCCCTGCAGAACTAAAAGAATTGAAGAAGCAATTGATGGAATTGATTCAAAAAGGGTTCATTAGACCAAGTACTTCCCCGTGGGGAGCACCAGTCTTATTTGTAAAGAAGAAGGATGGATCCATGAGATTGTGTATCGACTATCGACAGTTGAATCATTTTACTATCAAGAACAAGTATCCACTGCCGAGAATCGATGAGTTATTTGATCAGATTTCAGGATCCAAATATTTTTCCAAGATTGATCTCAGGTCGGGATATCATCAATTAAGAATCAAGGATGATGACATTCACAAGACCGCATTCAGAAGCAGGTATGGCCATTACGAATTCGTTGTTATGCCTTTTGGACTAACAAATGCCCCTGCTGCCTTTATGCAGTTAATGAATAGCATATTCAGGCCTTACTTGGATCGATTCATAGTAGTCTTCATTGATGATATATTGATATATTCTAAGACTAAGGAAGAACATGAAGAGCATTTGAGAATTGCATTGTAAGTCTTGAGGATAAATCAATTATATGCTAAACTCAGCAAATGCGAGTTCTGGCTTGAAGAAGTGGCTTTTCTCGGACATGTCATATCCAAGGACGGTTTATCTGTAGATCCGTCAAAGGTTGAAGCTGTAAGGAAATGGGAAAGATCAACCAATGCTAGCGAGATCAGAAGTTTCTTAGGTCTTGCAGGATATTACAGGCGATTCATCAAAGACTTCTCAACAATCGCCGTGCCACTTACAAGGTTAACTCGTAAGGAGATCCGATATGAATGGAGTGAGGAATGTGAAAGAAGTTTCCAAACTCTCAAAGATCATCTCACTACAGCTCCAGTGTTAGCTCTACCAACAGAAGGAGAGAAATTCGAGGTCTACACTGATGCTTCTGGCATTGGCCTCGGATGTGTCCTAATGCAACAAGGAAAGGTCATAGCATACTCTTCACGTCAGCTGAAGAAGCATGAGGAGAATTACCCCGTCCATGACTTAGAACTGGCCGCGGTAGTATTTGCCCTAAAGATATGGAGACACTACTTATATGGAGCACAGTTTACTGTATACTCCGATCACAAAAGTCTCAAATATCTATTTTCACAAAAGGAGCTAAACATGAGACAAAGACGCTGGCTAGAATATCTCAAGGACTTCGACTTCAATATACAATACCATCCCGGAAAGGGTAATTATGTTGCTGACGCCCTTAGTCGAAAGCCGAGAGCAATGATAGCAAATTGTATGATGCAAGAATGGAGGTTACTTGAACAATTCTCCGAGCTCAATTTAAGCTTGGACACGGAATCCAAATTTGTCACACTATCTCATGTAAGCATACAGTCAGATTTGTTATCTGAGATACAAACACTTCAGGATGATGATCCTATATTAGTAGAAATCAAAGGCAGATTAGAAGGACAATCTGATTTTCAACTAACTTCTGATGGAAGATTATCGTTCAAAGATAGAACTTGTATACCCGATTGTCCCGGAATTAAAGAAGAAGATCTTAGATGAAGCTCACCGATCAAGGTACACTATTCATCCAAGATCAACCAAAATGTACCAAGATGTAAAGAGGAACTTTTGGTGGCCTAATATGAAAAGAGGAATAGCGGACTATGTATCACGCTGTCTCACATGCCAACAGGTCAAGGCGGAACACCAAAAGCCTGCGGGAAAACTACATCCTCTAGATATTCCTAAGTGGAAATGGGAGGATATTGGTATGGACTTCATCATGGGTTTGTCTAAATCTAAAGGAGGACATGATGGAATCTAAGTTATCATTGACCGATTGACTAAATCGGCACATTTCTTGCCATCAAAAGCCGATGGTCAATTGATGTGCTAGCTGCACTATACATCAAAGAAATAGTCAGGATACATGGAATTCCTGTCTCAATCGTGTCTGATAGAGATCCCCGTTTTACTTCTCATTTTTGGAAGGGATTACAACATTCGTTGGGAACAAGGCTCAACTTTAGTACTGCTTTTCACCCACAAACGGATGGTCAGACCGAGCGAACTAATCAAGTTGTTGAAGATATGCTGAGAGCATGCATTATTGACTTTGGAGGAAGCTGGCATGGCCACTTACCTTTAGTTGAATTTGCATATAATAATAGCTACCAAGCTAGTATCCAAATGGCACCTTTCGAAGCCTTATACGGAAGGAGTTGCCGATCTCCCATATGTTGGAACGAAGTTGGAGAGAAACAACTATTAGGTCCAGACATGGTAAGGGATACAACTGAGAAGATACAGGTAATCAGAGAAAGATTACAAGTTGCTCAGACAAGGCAAAAGGCTTATGCTGATACCAGGAGAAGAGATCTTGAATTCCAGGTTGGAGATCATGTATTTCTTAAAATATCCCCTGGACGTGGCATACGAAGATTTGGTGTTAAGGGCAAGCTTACGCCAAGATTCATCGGACCATTTGAGGTACTCGAAAGAGTTGGCGAGGTTGCTTATCGCATCGCGTTGCCTCCTCAGTTGTCCGAGGTACACAATGTATTTCACATATCTATGTTGAAGAAGTATGTGCACGATCCGTCACATATTATTGAGCATGGAGATCTGGTGATCCAGAAAGATCTCACATATGAACAGAGGCCTTTAAAGATATTAGATCGAGAAATACGAGCTCTAAGGAATAAGGTTATTCCCATGCTTAAGGTGCAATGGAATAAGAATCCTGAACACGAAGCGATATGGGAGACCGAGGAATCTATGAAGAAACGATTTCCCGAGTTATTCTAAGAGGTATATGTCCTACACTCTCCACGTGTATAATTATATATATATTGAATTTGGGGACCAAATTCTTTTTAAGTGGGGGAGGGTGTAGCAACCCTAATAAATGAATAATTGAAATGAATTAAAACATATATATTACAGAAGTAATATATATAAAAGGAATAGGGTTAATTGGACGAAATAAAACAAATTAAAAATAACGCCTCTTATTAAGGCGTTAATTTATAAAGAAACGCCTCTATCCATGGCGTGAATAAAGAAAGGACGCCCACACCTACGGTCGTCAGTTCTCACGCGACCAAATGGGTAAGTAAAGAAACGCCCCTATCTTGGGCGTGTTTTAAAACACGAAACGCCCTTTTTCAAGGCGCTTTTTAAGAAACGCCCTTATGCAAGGCGTTAATTAAAGAATATACGCCCTGACCAAAGTCGTTAATTCCATTCGGGAACCGTTCATCCCAGAGCTCATCCAGAGTAAGTGATAAGTATTAGAAAGAGTTATAACGTGGCAATAACTCTATATTGGAAGCATTACTTCCACTAGAACTCTAACCCTAATTGGACCCCCTAAATCCCTATAAATAATCTTCTGCTCGAACCCTAGAATCTATTTGGTCGACTGCTGCTACGGTATGTATAGAACCAAAGGTTATTCCTCATCGTTTTCTCTGTTATACGATCGTGTGAAGAACATTAATTGATCTTCTCTTATTTGTAGGAAGTCTGCTTGTCGAACGTGAAGAACAAGGTACTGTTCTTCTATCTTTTCCCTAAAAACTTCGGTTATATCTGTGAAGATTATTTAAATATCTTCATCTTCCTTCCTTTTCTCTCCCTCTACAGGTTGACGGTAGAGTGAAGATTTCTGAAGAACGAATGTTCTTCTTCTTGCTGTTGCTACGGCTGTTATTGAGTTGCAGTTGAAGCTTCAGAGTATTAGGCTTCTCACCAAATCCTTCAGAGTTCATCTTCAAATCCATTATTAAGGTAGGTTTTCTCAAGTTATTGTAACCCAAATAAAATTAATGCAAGATATATATATATATATATATATAAGCATGTCATGCATACGGTTATTATAGTTTCCATGCGTTTTCTGCAATATTTTGAAAGAGACGCCCCTGTAAAGGGCGCTAATTCACATGAAACGACTCTTCCCAGGTCGTTAATTTCATGTTTAACGCCCCGTACTCAGGCGTTAATTTATTTAAACCGTTAATCACCCATCTTAAGAATTGATTATCTATGAAATCATGATTATAAAATAATGCATGATCCTCTGTCTTCAACCTGCTAACTTTACTGTCATGATATTACATTCGTTCCTCTGTTATCCTGAAATTGTTACTGTCCTTAAAGTTTCTGAAGGAACTTGAATTAACGACTTGGACAAAGTCGTTTTCCACATATTAACGCCCCCTCATAGGGCGTGAATCTAAAAGGTAACGCCCCTTCCTAGGGCGTGTATCGGTTAAAATCCTGAAATTTATATATTCTGAAAAATAGAATTAAATAGTAACGCCCCTGCCTAGGGCGCGTTTTTGATAATTCCTGAAAATTAATTGTATTCTGTCAAATATGTAAACAATAAGACGCCTTCTGGTGTAGTCGTCAGATCTTGAAGAAACGACCCTGACCAAGGCGTGTTTTAGATAAATTACTGAACTAATGAAAATTCTGCAAAATAGAAACAGATGTAAACGCCCTTCTGTTAGGCGTTAATTACTTGAGAAACGACTTGACCTAAGTCGCTATTTTACTGTAAACTGTTTTTAACCCGTTACTGTTAAACGATTGTTTCAATATATATTTATATACATATATCGGCACTATTCTCCACTCCGTGAGTATAGTCCCACTTTTCACGTTGATTTATCGATCACACTCAACTCTCATTGACATACAAGCTCTCCATTGGACATTCCGTTCCTTTGGACTAGCGAGTTAGTCATAGAAACCTCCGTAAGACTCATCGTAGCCTTGGATTCCCTCAAGGCCGACTGAGCTGGTTGTACCCTAAAAACCCATTACACCATTGATGCCATGTCACTCTGAAGAAACATGGGATACCGGCCCTTATGATTATACAAAGAGTATATCATAAGAAATTCTTAATGGGATGATGACATCATGCCATATCATGCCATTCTTGTAAACCTCAATTCTATGATAAGAATGAGGGTATCTTACCTTTGATATACTGTTCATGTGGACCTCAATTCTATATAAAGAATGTCCATACTGATTTGTCATGGTACCCAAGTTAAGGGAATCATGTTCTACCTAGTTTTATCGATATCGTGATTATACCGTTATTATCGCCATTCTATGTCCTTTGTCATATTTTGGACTCTATTCTATCAAAGTTGTCATACGTGTCTACAAGCTTGATTATTGAAATTCTATGTTGGCTATAAACAAGAGTGGATGTCAAAACACATGATAAATGCCTGCGCATATAGGGCCCGATCTGGTCCTGGGAGGAGCACCCGAAAGTACTTGTGCCCATGGGAGTTAAAATGATAAGGTATCTGGCATTATACCGAGTACTTGACTTGCTTGATTGGACATTCCACACACATCTTGTACTTGACTCGTACTTGACATGAAATGAAATGCGTGGCCCGAGAAAGGGTAATTTACTTGCTTGCTTGATACATGATAGCCAAAGTTCTTGACATGATTTGTTAAATGTACTTGCTTGAATATCTCGAATAAACTTGTTATCTTGTTGAAAGTTCATGATAAGTTCATCTTATTTCCTTGATACTACATTCTATCTATCCTGTCGTTTTATGCGAGCATGCATAGCTTTATTGCATTCATAAAAATGTAATTACTTAAACCCCTCGCTAGTACTTGAGATATAATTTCCTACTGAGTGTTCGCTCATTCGTTTGTCCCTTTGTACTTTTCAGGTAAGTCCGACGACGATGGAAGTCAATCGGATGGGAATGATCAAGAGTGCAAATGATAGAGCTTCTACAAGTGTCGTCTAGTCTTTTCTATAGTTTCTTGAGTCAAATATGTATTCTTTTCCTTTTTATTAAACAGAGTATTGGATTTGTAATAGTCTATCCATTATGAAATAAAGGATTGGGTTATCTTGCTATTTTGCGCATCTCTGTCTTTGTGTCGAATACACGACCACTCTGATTGACATGATTGATATAGACACGTCGCGCATCTCCGGGTATCTTCCGCGCTCGGGGCGTGACAGTAAGCCCCTAAACCGTCGGTCTGCACAGTGGCAGCCAGCAAATTCCCATCGGATAGGATACCCCGAAGACTAGCCTACGAGGGGCACCCATACTCCGTGGGTGAAGATAGAAGGATGAGGCCATTGATGATGGGAGCAGCACCCCGAGGGCTAGCCTACGAGGGGTGGACAACCCACAGCTTATGGCACATCCATTGAAGGGACCGGCCGTTAGGAGAGTGGAGCTCCGAGGGCTAGCCTACCAGGAGCATACATTCCTTGGCCTTGATCGGGTCTCCGATTGCCGGGGCTAAGCTTGTTGGCCTAAGACCCCTGTCACTGTCTGCTATGGCCTCGAGAAAGCATCTACCATCGAGAGGTAGAGCCCCCGATCGCCCAGCAATTCCATGAAGCAATAGGGGAATGTCCCTCTTCCCGGGTGATTAAAACGGGATGAGAGAATCTCAGAACGGTTCAAATGACCATGATGTAGAGGGGTAGTAGATGCACAGATGAGACGGGCCCATCGTAGAAGCATATGCTCGAATAGCTAGGACGCAGCCTTCAGGGGGATGGATCCGGCCGTCCCCAAAGGCAACTCCCACCTTGCGAACAATCAGAGCAGTACGAAGGTAGGAGTTAATGGAAACTAGACCCTTGATACCACGGCGGGAAGAAGCATGCGCATAAGCACAGCTCTATCCACGGGGGGATACAGAGATCCTTAAATCAGAAATGAAAGCAGTCGATCGAAAAGACCCGGGGAGGGTTCGTTTCTATAGCCCGCGATGCTTCAGGGCATGATCAGGACTTCGGGGAAACCGGAATCAGAGACCACGTGCGGAAGAACTCAAACATACACATTGATATAGATGGAGAAGGGGACAGAAGCTTCGAGCATTCATTCGACCTGCTGGTCTAAGCATTTATATACATATTACCATCCCAGAAACGGGAATGGGCTAACATTTACATGTTAAGAATCCGGTGCCGGCATCATTGCTCGATCGCCGTTCATCAATGGCAGAGGCAGAGGGACGTGCAGAGGCACAAAAATAAAGCAAAGGGAAAGAGAGAATCGCAGAGAAGGGGGGAGGGGGGTCGGCTCGTATCATCGCCATCCCTCCCCCTCTCGCTTACATCTGATAGATGGAAACCTCAAAAGAAAAGAATCCACGAAAGCAGAGAAAGATAGGCACCGGCGCCCACCTGTTCTTGAAACATAGTATCGTATCTTCAGCGAGCGAAGGAAGAGGAAGATGGCCGGCGGAGGATGCTCAGAAGAAACCCTATTTTTCTCAGGAAGCTTTCTCCCGATTCCTCCTTTTCTCTCTCTGTCTCCTCTTCGAAAGCCTCTCTCGAAAACCTCTCTTCTATCTTCTTCTATCTGCCCCTCTCTCCCTTTCTTTTCGAACAGCCACATGCATATATATATCATTGAACCCCAAGCCTCATCCGGCATGAAGAACTGCGCGCCGGGAAAAGCTTCATGGGCTCCTGCGTGCCAGAATAAGGGGCATCAGGTGGGGTTCTTTGTGCGCCGGGATAAGGGGGCATCAAGTGGGGGGGCGCGCCAGTTTAAGGCGCGTCGGTTTAAGGCGCGTCGTGCTAATGCTCCTCGCGCGTTTCGAGCCAGTCGATGAGTCTGAGGATGATTCCGGTGGTCACCGTGAACATTTATCTTGCCAATGCTCATCGAAACCTTGACGAGATGTCTTGTCGAAGCTCCTAGGTTGACGTACGGCCATTCTCGAGACTCCAGCTAGCTTTAATTTGATCATACGGGCCTTCCGCTGACACGGCCTTCGGCTCTATGATCCGTGCTGTTGGCTCGGCCTGGCTCGTGCCCAAAGCTCCTTAGGGGGTGGGGTAACACCAGGGATAGTTTCGCCTAAGCTGGGTGATCATTCGGCCACTAAAGGGCCCATCTTGGCGGGAAGCCGTACCCGTGCCGGGTGATCGGGATCTTCTACCATCAGAGCTTTCGGTCCTCCGTCTCGGAGAGCTAGGGGGACTCTTTCATCTTCAGGAGAGCCCTTCATGAGGTGGGAAGCCACTGGGTAGACCGTTGTCCTTGATCGGACAATGGGTGTAGTGTATGCGGCATGACAGAGTCGATGCCGGTTCATTGGGCAGGCTTGATCGCACTGCCGGTTGGTTGTGAGTTTGTCTCGGCTCTCCTGAGGTGAAGTCCCCGTGTCAATACAGGGTGACTCGAGGCTCCGACAGCTTGAGAAATCTTCAATATGTTGATCTTTATCGGCTTCCGTGCTTCAGCGGGCCGGGTCCTTCGTCTTTGTGGCTTGGTCGCCGACGATCATATTTTGGGTGCCAACAGCGGGCTCTTTCATAGGCTGAGAATGTTTTGGTTGTCATATGGATAGCATGATTAGTCCATATCTGTTTCAGGATAGGTTTTGGGTCTCATTCATGCCTACATTTTGGTTAAATACTGTCATAGTCTCATTGTCTGGTTTACATGATTCATATGACTCATAGTGTTGCCATCATCAAAAAGGGGGAGATTGTTGGAATCTTGCATTTTGATGATGACAAACACTATGACTCATATGTATGATGTCATACGCATTTGTATTGCTGTCATATATGAGTTACATGGAATGAACTGCTATACATGAGCATCATAGTTCATATGTGGTTGTTTTGTATGTATCCGTGCACATTCGTGCATGTATGAGGATGTCTCTATATAAGCATTGCATAAAGTCTGGTACAACTATTCATATAAGTCAATGCATCACAGGTTAACCAAAAGTCAACGCGTCTGCATAAAGTCTGTGCACGTGACACTTTACTGAATAGCCTGTGTAAATGGCATTTGGTCAAACAGGTGGTGCGCATGATCTTCATACTGCATTAGGTTTACATAGAATCAACGCAAGTTGCATCATGCATAACTAGGGTCGGTGCTAGTTGTGTCCTTCACACAGCCAAGGTCGGTGCTAGTTGTAGCATCATGCATAACTATGGTCGGTGCTAGTTGTGTTCTTCACACAGCCAAGGTTGGTGCTAGTTGTGTTCTTCACACAGCCAAGGTCGATGCTAGTACTAAGCATATTACATACAAAGTTGGTGCAGCGTCTGCATTGAGCATAAAAGGTCGGTGCATTCTCAGTTGTTACTCTACCTAAGGTCTGTGCACATTTTGCCTTACACATATATAGGTTAGTGCATATTCTTGCTCCTTCATATAGAAGGTCGGTGCATGTTTTGCTGAATCGGTGCAATTGTATGTCTCATGCATAAATGTCGGTGCACTTTCTGCATCACTCATATGAGAGTCTATGCATGTTTTGCTATGCATAGTCTGTGCCCATTTTTGCACTAAACATAAGGTCAATATACACATTGTAGAAGGTTGGTGCACATTTTCTATCTTGCATATGAAGGTCTGTGCATGTTACTGCTTGATGTATATGGAGGTTGCTGCATACACTGTAGCCGGTCGGTGCATGTTTGCATACAAGCATATGAAGGTCGGTGCACCTTTTTGCCCTGTGCATATAGGACAGCACATATATGTTAAGGTCGATGCACATTCTCTGGCATGTCATACAAGTCTGTGCATGTAATGTAGCACACTCAAATTAAGGTCAGTGCACATCTTGTCTGACTGAACCTAAGGTCTGTGCATCTTTGCACGATTCACTATAAAGTCTGTGCATCCCTTATGATTCATGATCACAAGGCATTTGATAAACCATCTTTCTTCCAACTAACAGGATCAAAGCAACACATGAGCTCGAACTGAAGCAGACACGTGTTCCCAGAAAAGTTGGAAGCTGGCACGTGGACCCACGGAGCTTATGACTGGGCACGTGTTCCCAGGGTGGTAGATCCAGTTGCACGTGATCCAAGAAGGAAAGTAGCCTGGAGCATCTGCCACGTGGAAAGCAACGAAACCAAGATGCTGCCACGTGGTCATCTCAACTTAGATATGAACGGACTTTTTGGAGAGAAACGTGGTTTCCACGCGTCCACGCACCCATCATCTGTCATCAATTTACCTCCGGCGCCCCTGTTCTCTATATATAAGCACCTGCAGAGAAGAACCAAAAAAAGAACAATGAGCAGTAGAAGAAAAGAAAGGAGAGCGGCTGAAAGCCAACAACAACCAGAAAAAGAGAGAAAGAAAAAGAGATCAGAGAGCAGACTGAGAAGAATCAGAGAGAGTTTTGATAGCAGAGATCGTGAGAGAGTGCAGCAGCAAGATCGAAGGAGAAAGAAGATCTGTAGCTTCTCGATTAGATCCAAGCTACATTGCTCCAGAGCGAGCTATATTATCTGAGCTTTAATTCCAGCTTTTTGTTGCTAATTTTTATCATTCATGCTTTTCCATTTTACATTTCATTTCAGAAGCTGTGAATCAGCGGTGGCATAAGTTGTAAGGCCCAGCGGTTTGAAGCTGTGAATCAGCGGTGGCTAAGCTGTAATGTCCAACGGAGCAAGCTGTAGGTCAGTGGTTGTAGGCAAGCTGTAAGGCCCAGCAGTTTAAGCTGTGTATCAGTGGAATCCACACTCTGGTTGGAGTGTGGGGTGGATGTAGGTCTAGAGGACCGAACCACCTAAAAATTCTTTGTGTGCCGTTGTTTGATTGTCTACTTTGATTTCGCTAGATGCATGCTTAGGATCATGTTCTAATTGCACATCTGTTGACGGCCCTTGATCAGTTTGCTACCTATCTGTGTGCGTGCTAACTACACATTAAATACCTAGATGTTCCTTAGGCCATCGATCTGTTATTTAGTGTGTCCTTCAGTTATCTAAGTCAATCATTTTTTATTCCGCATAGCTTACCAATTAGAGTTCAAATTGGATAGAATTTTTAATGGGGATTCATTCACCTCGCCCTCTGAATCCGTGTGTGCACCATTGAATCTAGTCTTCACAGACTAACACAAACCTCTCACAGCCTTCTCATTTCTAGTGGTCTGCACTTCTATAGGTGTTGCATTCATGTTTCTCATGGCCACTGTTCATTCATGTTCTTTTTAATTTCAATCCTTACAATTGCTGAGGGGGAGTGTGTCCTAGTCACTTATCTACTCTTTACTTCCTTGTGGAATATTTCAAGAGGAAATTCCCTTCTAAGACTGTTCTTATTGACTGACCTCTCTAGCAGCAATCTCCTACATTTTCTTTTATCATAGTTGTTTAAATAAACTGAGGCCTAAGGTCAACAACTTTCTAAAATATGAAAACTAGCAACTTGGAGGAGGGACTCCATAGGCTTACTTCTGATGATGCTTTTCATGATATAAGTTCTAATGCTCCATGGTCTGCTTATGCATTTTCAGTGACAATTTTGGTTGATGAACTTCTATTGAGCATTGTGATCAAACGACCATATCTAGTGAGACTTATTCAAAGCACTCATTGCAGAGCAATGGTCAGGATTCGTTGAGTAACCGATACACTTCACCTGAGACGTGAGGTGGTTCATGTCAAAAGGCAATATCTTGACTAACTCTGATCTGATAAGACTTTATTTATAAAAAAAAAGGGCTAGAAGGGCTTAAACGAGCAATGGCTCATGCCTGTTGACAAACTATCACTCTTCACCAATGAAGTGGTAGTGGGACAGGCATGAAGTGGCAAGGTATCTCTGATCAAAATGAGGCATGATAGTTATTGCACTGAGTAACTGGGGCATTTGCATCTAACAAATGTGATTCCTTACGTAAAAAGATGTAAGTTGAACTTGACTGTCAGCTCGGCCAGTGTGAAAATATGAGGTGCAAGTTCAGAAAAGTTCTCACAATACCAGCTTGTTTGACTTCAATACTCATGGTAGTTAATCCCGAAAGGTCACTGGATCTCATAAGTTAAGCTGCATGGGGACTATCCAGGACTTCAATTCTATTGTGTACATCAGCTTTAGTAATCTTGTGTGGAGTACTCCTTTGTTAATTTCTTAAATTCTGACAAGTTCTTGTCTTTAATCCATCCATTCATACTCTACTATCATGACATGCTTGTGTGCTGGGAGATATTTGTTTTGAGAGTTGCTCTAGTCATTTCCTCCAATGTGTCTTAGTCCTGAATCTCTCTTCTAAGCTTTTCCCCACATCTTATACTCTTCACTAGCTACTCTTTCTACAGTACCCCTCATGTTTTTGCTGATGACAAAGGGGGAGAGAGAGTTAGTATGTCAAAGGGAAAGAAGGGAAAGAGATTGTTTTGTTGTTGAGTCATCAATTCTTGTATGCATGTCCATGTGTCCATTGCATATCATGTTGACTTCTTCATATACTCATGTTGTACTTCTGTTATGTTCAAATTTGCATGATTATGCGTTGTCTCCCTAAATTTGCTGTCAAAACTGTGAGCAGAATGACTCATAGTTGCCATCATCAAAAAGGGAGAGAATGTTGGATAAATGATATTTTGATGATGTCTCACTATAAGTCATTGGCCAAACTAACTTAGAATCTCATGAAACACCTTTCAATTGGCCAGGTATGAAGAAGACTAACAAAGCTTAATGGCTGCATCGACCCTACCAAAGGATGCGTCAACGAATTTGTTCACAAGAGAAAAGAAAATCTCTAACGGGTCTGAGACTGTGTCGACGCTACAGGCTCACTACGTCGATGGGATCAAGGTAGAAACGCTAAGGCCAGTGGCGACAGCTAACCAGCTGATAAGGGTGACAAATAGGTCTATATGGCTGACAAATGGGCATTAGCGGTGACAAATAGATATACAAGGGTGAAAAATGGCTTGCGAAGCAGAAATCTGAAAAAACAACATAGTTGTGTCGACGCAACGTCCCTGTGCGTCAACGTAGTGAAGCAGAAGCACCTCCAGTTCTAGCACAAACACGGGCGTGGCTCTTCAGCTGCGTCGACGCAATGGCAGTGCTGCGTCGATGCACCAGAAGATCTTCAAGTAGAAAGGGATGAACAAAGGCAACGACTCTTGAAGATTAAGGGTGACAAATTGCTTCTTAAGGCTGACAAATAGCTCTTACGGGTGACAAATAGACAACTAAGAGTGACAAATAGGTGTTACCCATGACAAATGGCCCATAAGGCATTCTCGCGAAGGATGCGTCGATGCATCAGACGAAGAGTGTCGACGCAGTGGGTCTTCCAGAAGTTATCCAAGAAGCCATCCTCTACAGATGCATCAACACATGGGCAAAGATGTGTCGACGCACTCAAGGCTCATATGAAAGAATCAAGTCAACTCTGTGGTTTTCAAAAACCTCACAGAGGGCAAAAAGAACTGGCATAATCCTCTAAAAACATGGATTTTGAGGAATGGAGGAGGTACCTAGGACACACAAATGTCCTTGTCATCATTAGTTTCTAGAGCAACCCTTCACTCCAAATATCTGTCAGTATAGTAGCTTCCAACGAGGTTGGTATCTGACAAATATTTGGAGTGAAGGGTTGCTCTGGAAACTAATGATAACAGGGACATTTGTGTGTCTTAGGTATCTCCTCCATTCCTCAAAATCCATGTTTTTAGAGGATTACGCCAATTCTTTTTGCCCTTTGTACGGTTTTCAAAAACCATAGAGTTGACTTGATTCTTTCGGATGAGCCTTGAGTGCGTCGACGCATCTTTGCCCATGCGTTGACGCATTTGTAGAGGATGGCTTCTTGGACAGCTTCTAGAAGACCCAATGCATCGACTCTCTTTGTCTGATGCGTTGACACATCCTTCGCGAGAATGCCTAACGGGCCATTTGTCACGGGTAACACCTATTTGTCACCCTTAGTTGTCTATTTGTCACCCGTAAGAGCTATTTGTCAGCCTTAAGAAGCTATTTGTCACCCGTAATATTCAGGAGTCGTTGCCTTTGTTTATCCCTTTCTGCTTGAAGATCTTCGGGTGCGTCGATGCAACACTGCCATTGCGTTGACGCAGCTGAAGAGCCACACCCGTGTTTGTGCTGGAACTGGAGGTGCTTTTGCTTCACTGCGTTGACGAACAGGGATGTTGCGTCGACGCAACTATGTTGTTTTTGTAGATTTCTGCTTCGCAAGCCATTTTTCACCCTTGTATATCTATTTGTCACCGCTAATGCCCATTTGTCAGCCATATAGACCTATTTGTCACCCTTATCAGCTGGTTAGCCATCGCCACTGGCCTTAGCGTTTCTACCTTGATCGCGTCGACGCAGTGAGCCTGTAGCGTCGACGCAGCCTCAAACCCGTTAGAGATTTTATTTTCTCTTGTGAACAAATGCGTTGACGCATCCTTTGGTAGGGTTGATGCAGCCTTTAAGCTTTGTTAGTCTTCTTCATACCTGGCCAATTGAAAGATGTCTCATGAGATTCTAAGTTAGTTTGGCCAATGACTTATAATGAGACATCATCAAAACATCATTTATCCAACAAGTTTGTGTCAGTTTTTTGGGCAACAGATGAGTCAGCAGTGTTATGGTTAGGAGGCTGGTGAGGGTAGTTCATCTCACGGTGGTCGTGGGCATGTTCTACTGGAGTTTATGCAGTGTCACCCACCGACATTTGAAGGCGAGCCGGATCCTGATGCCGTGAGATCGTGGATTGATGCCGTGGAATGTGTGTTCCGATCGATGGAGTGTGCTGAGGATGAGAAGGTGATGTTGGCGAGTTATCAGTTGCAAGGATCAGCTCTGTCATGGTGGTCTACAGAGTGGGGATCGGCTTTCCAGTCTAGTCCTCTATGGCAAATTCCGTGGCAGGAGTTTCTTGCTACATTCGAGTGAGTTTTCAACCCGGAGCACGTCAGGACGGGAAGGATGTATGAGTTGATGGAGCTATCTTAGGGAGACATGATAGTGATGCAGTATCAATCCAAGTTTGTTTAGTTGGGTCGCTATGATCCCAATATCATGGCCGATGAGAAGTTGAGGACTCGACAGTTTGTCAGAGGATTGAGGCCAGAGCTCAGGCACCTAGTGGTTGCAACCCGTGTGGCAGACATGGAGTCAGCCTATCAAGCTACAGCAGATGTAAAGGAGGATTGGCTGAGGACCCAGGAGCAGGCCCGTGTAGGGTAGTCCCAGTCCGGTTAGGATCAGTAGAGGACCCTTCAAAAGTAGCATGTTCCCCAACAGTCTTGAAGGTAGTCAGAATTGGCATCTCTTCCACCTCCTGGCTCAAGTTCTTCCCCTTCGAGATTGAGTTTTAACTGGGTGTCGAGGTTGTTCAGAAGAAGCAGATTAGGCAAGAGGTGCCAAGAACAGGAGGAGTAGGTTTTGGCAGTGTCACATCAGCAATTAGAGGTTCGACCACTGCGGCATGGTATGATTGAGCAGCTAGGACAGTGTCCGAGATGTGGCGGTTTCCACAAGGGCAAGCCGTGCTTTGTGGATAAGGCAGAGTTGGAATGTTTTCGGTGTGGTAAGGTTGGTTATGTTGCTCGTGAGTGTCCATGGCAGCCGCCCCAGTCCCAACCATCTCTACAGCATTCCACTAGCCTGGCGAGTCATGGATCTCGGTGTGCGCGAGGCACTTGACTAGGCGGAGTTGTTGTGCCCATCTCTTGGGAGGTATGCATGAATTTTTGGTTATCGTATGTTGTGCTTGTTTTAATTCCGCTACTTCTCCATTATAATTATGCTTTTTGGCACTTGTGTTTTTTCCGATGTGTGTTTGGAACTACCCAAAAGCGTCAGTGTGAGAGCAGTGGTGCAGCTTGTGAAGGTTGTGTGCTCATCCCTCCTCGTGGCTTGGTGCGTAAGCGTTGTTGAGGTCGTGTAGGATCGGGCATTAAGTTACCAGCCGAGATGGTGTGTCACGTTGTTGGACTGGTGTTAAGCATTCTTGTAGTGCCCAGACGTTCTGACCTGCGCGTGTAGGTGGTTTGCCAGGTGAGGAAAGGAGTTTGTGTTCCGAAATCGAGGAGTGTGGGTTCTCCCATCTCTATTTCTGGATTCAGTTAGTTGGATTGAGGCCATGTCTTGGCGGATGCTAGTTTTTTTTCCTCCGTCTCTGTGGTGTTTTCGATGCAGAGTGTGCAGCAGAAGCGTGGTGGGCCCATAACCCACATGCTCCAAGATTGGATTGGTAGCGGCGTATAGTGTGCATTTCTATGTGAGCGTGCGTCCTGGAGGCTCCAGAGTCAGTTGTGGAGAATTACTCTTGGGTAAGAGCAGTATTGGCCGTATGAGTGGCCTTGGTTACCGTGCGTTGGCAACAGTATCATGCTAGATGGCGCTAGCAGAATTGAGAATTGGGGTGTTCAGTCGTGAGAATGGTCAGATAAGGCTGAGTATTGTGCCAGTTTACCCCGTGTATGTCATCGCGTGGCTTAGGGCGGAGTCACTTAGCGATTGGTGTTGAGGCATGTCATGGCCGTTTAGGCCAATAGTATTGCGTAAGTGTGCGGTGCTCAGAGTTGAGCTTGTGTGTTGACCGACCTTGGTCGGTGTGGTTGTTTCGGGGGTGGATCTGAGGAATGTGAGATGTTGGTGTTGGCGTGGAGATCGTGTGAATGCCATGTCGAGTAGTCGAGAAGTTGCTAGAATTATCAACCGTCCTGATGATATGTGGTTTTGTGCACCGGTGGTCTGGCGGGCGTGGTGTCCCAGATCGGTGAAGCGACGTGTTGGTTAGTGACAGAGTGCTTGTCTGTGAGAAGACTCAAGAGAATTTGGAGTTTCCTACCTTGCACCTGGTGGTCCCATTATCCAGATTATGCTGTTCCCTTGGCTCGGAGGTAGCTGTGTAATGGGGCTTGGTGTGTGGGCACTGGATGTTGGTTTTTGTTCAGGAGCCGTCAGACGGAACGATGGTGCTAGTTGTGAAATGGAACGGGTGTCTTCTCGATGAAAGAATCCCCTAAAGTGTGAATGTGAGTCGAGAGCACTCCTTTGGAAGGGAGTTTTGGGCCACATGCCCAGGATCGTTGTGGTTGAGGAGTTCAAGGTTGGTGAGGTTAACCTCGTTGTTCTTTCTCCTCTCAAGAAGCTGGAATTGGCCTGATGGGCCGAGAGGACCTAGATGGTGCCGGAGGATCTGTTTGGTGGCCCCTGCTGAGGAGCAGGAGTGGTTGTTGCCAGGGACTTCTGGTTGATGTGTGACCGGCGACTGGCAGAGGATGTTCTGCAGTCGGTGTTGGATCGATGAGCTGGGTCAATATGTGTGTAAAATTTCAGATTTTTTTTAATATTCCAAACGCATTTCAAAGTGCAAGATATAGCATGGGTGCAAAATGCAAGTTTTCAGTTTTTCATTAGAATGATCCAAATGCACCTAATGCATGAACTCTAATGCATGCAGCTTGCAACCATTATGAGAATGCAATGCAAGCCTTCAACCATTATGAGAATGCAATGCAAGATGCATTATAACAAAATTTACAAGAAGGCATTCAGATTTAAATGATGAATAACAAGTATTTTTCATCACATGACATTTATAAACAAGGGTGTAGAAATAAATCTGAAACATACAAAGCAACCCAATTATTTTCAAAAATTGTTCAAAAACAAATTTTTAGAACTTTTCAGAAGAAAAAGAATCCAATCACAAGTTAGCCATTTGATTTCTCCAAGTTCTAGTACAAGGCGGAGTTTGATGTCCGAAGACCCGACTCACACATGGTGAGAGCTTCCAAGTGGACGTAATCCACTCTTCCACAATCACACCATTTTATATATCAGAAGCTCAATTAATCTCAATGGCTCATGCACTTCCAATAGATGAATATTCAATCCATTCAAACACTTTTCAGCACAGCACAATACTGGAACAATAGTTCAAATTTTTAGAATCAATGCCTGTCATAAGAACTATATCACCAAGTTCCATAAGAAAAATAGATTTTCCATGATCTTCATAGATGGATTTTCAGTTAAAACAAACCTCAGTTATTCAAGGAGAGTTCAAAATTTTATTTTCAAAACCTGTGCCTTGAGCAAGTATTATTTTCTAAATCTTCCATTTGGCCTCAAGACAACCCTGCACCAAAAATTCTCATTTGGATGTTTTGGGTACCAAAGTCTTCTTGTGTCCCGGATGGTTAGTTGCACCTCTAGTGAGTGCTCTCCATAATTTTTCGACATGTATATCATCAAAATGCATTAAAGAGCAATCATGCATAGTATGCCCAAAATTGCCACAGTAGTGACAACTAACAAAAGACTTTGAATTCTTAACAGAATAAGCATGGAATTTCTGTGAGTTGGTAAAAGCGTAATTATTTTTATCATGAAAGTTGTTTCTTTTACTGACTTGCCAACATTGTTGATGTGACAGCCCAAGGTTGACTAAGTATGAGTTGATGAGCCTAGGACCTAGGCCCGCAAGCATATAAGAGTAGTTAACGATCTTACACTAGCGGCTCACTCGCATGGTGCACATGATCTCCCGATGGTGACCAGGGATGATGGCAAGGGTCCGAGGGGGAACCCAATCGATTCTAAAGTCCCAGCTGGCTTAGGCTGACCCCTAAGGGTCTAGGTTACCCAACTTCGTGGGCGGCTGGCCCGCAGGGGCGGGGTTTGGGTGGCGCTCACTCACGGTCCGCGGTGGACACACTCAAAATAGCATACAAGATCGGGCTCTCTTCTCACCGTCCGACGGGCATGCGAAACAATACTAAATTTGCAAAGTAGAGGCAATCAAGGGTAGTATCAGATGCTCACCTGATCGGTGTGAAAACACCGATCCTGCTCGGAGACGAGGGCGCGCCGGGAAGCGTGGGTATACACCCGAACGCTGCGGCGATGACGCTTGACCTGGAAATTAAATGAAGTACAGCACTACGCCTCTCGCAGGAGGGGGGTCTTGGGGTGGGGGTTAAACTTATTACAACCAAAAACTACCTCCACGTAGGGAGGGGCCTTCAGCCGGCCAAGCGGGGAGGGGGAATTAGGAAAGAAAATCTGACTTTCCAAGCTATGCCGGTTCTGCCAATCTTCAGAATCGCTGGACAGGGTGTCGGTGATGGCGCTGCCATGGACTCCACGGAACTCATATCTTGACGAAACAGGTGCCAAAAGCTTCCCAACTGACGGAGGATAATGTCTGAATTTTTTGGGAAGCTCTAGAACTCGGGGCTGATCGAGGCAGTGACTAGAGCAGGACAGCAGTGTTCTGTCTCGTGTCAGTGCAGAACTGATGCAGTCGGTTGCAGAGGGTGCTGCGGACTTTCCCGAACTCCAATTGAGACGAAACTGGAGGCGACGCGACCGTGGTCGGAGTAGCTTCGAACAGAAACTGGCGGGGCTGCAATCGGAGGTCGGAGAAAATAACAGTAGCCAGATGAGTGGGGACAGGTCAAACCTGGAACCACAGGGAGTAGTCTGCACACTCCGGCGAAGAAAATTGGAACTGGGGGCTCCGGTGGTCGATTGGTTCCCTTCTTCTTGGAAATGAAAGGTAACTGGACGTGGTTCCTGCCCTCCGAAAATGGCACCCAGATCTTTCCCGTACTGATCGCGGTGGCTTCAGCTCTCAGTTTCAGGTCTTCAGACAGGGCCCGAGCGCGCAGTCGGACAAGATCTGCTCCACCGAGCAGCTCCGACCTTGGAAGCTTGCGAGACCACCACCATTGGAAAGCCGACTTGAAGACGATTCCAGCAATATATTGTTGGCCACCTGGATCCTTGAGGGGAGGTCGTGGCTGCCTCTGCAAATCACTACAACTCTGCTGCCTGCAACAGAGAAAGAAGATAGTGTAGAAGAGGGTGTCGGGGAGGGGATGGCCAAGAGATTATGGAGTGGGGGGGATGATTAGTGGCTGTGGGAAGGAGATGGAGTGTGTTAGGGATGGTGAAGGCTATGGAGATGAAGGTGGGGGTGGGCGAAATGGGGCTGGAGAGGGTTGTGAGTGGAGTGGAGGGGAGGGTGGAGCCTTGGGTGAGCAAAGGGAGAGCAAAGGGGAGGGGGGCGAACTTGGCTTGGGTGTGCGGATGTGGGGGGTGAACTAGGGTGATTAGGGGGTGGGGGAGATGAAAGGGCACAGCCCAAAGGGAGGGAATTTCGAATTTGGGGTCTTGGGAGGAGCCCCTTCAGCCTTGGGGAGGTGGAAGGGTGCTTGGGGAAGGGAATGAGGTAGGTGGTGGTTGGAGGGTGGAGTAGAGATTGGTGGAAGCTTTCTTGGAACAAGGGTGGAGTTAATGGGGTGGTGGGTGGTTGGGGAGGTGATTTAATGAGGGGAGGGGAGTTAAGAGGTAGGTGGGAGAAAGGAGAGAGAGAATGGGGCGCAGCCCCCTCTTTGGAGAGAGAGAAGAAAGAGAGAAGAGATAGAATGAGAGAGAACTAGAGGGATTTGGAAGTTGATTTCAATATTCATGCAAAAGTTGTTACATGGAGAGAGATGGGGCCTATTTATAGGCAACCACTCTTTACATGACCACAATAACCCTGACAATAAGACAAAAGACCCAACATGTCCTAGACTCAATCTATTAGGCCCAAAGCTAAGGTACTAAGGCCCAATTAAGCATAACAAGAGAAATGGACTAGACAACATGACTCAATAAAGGAAAATACATAAGATAGGACTCAATAAAAAATGAAAATACATAAGATGAGACTTAGAAAATTAAGATAACATGTGTAGATCATAGTCAACCCATATCAAGAGTGTGCAGGCGACCCGAGCCAGAGGGAGTGTCGTGAGATGTCCTCATCAAATCCCCCGGGGTGGGGAGAACTCGACCCCATCGAGTATGGGTCTGCCTGGCTGTAGTAACGCTCCAGAATGTCGGGGTCCAAGCGCAGTAGGTCCTCCCGACTCACCCAAGTATCCTCTATCGGGGGACGGTTCTTCCACCTAACCAGGTAGCGCTGATACACCTTGTGCCTAGTAATGGTACTTTGCTCATCCAGTGTTGCCTCTACCTGCTCTCGTCGGCCTCTCAAGCTAGGAAGTGGAGTCCCACCGTGAGTGTCTCTCTCATGGGGGGGGGGGTAAAGGCTCGAGCTCCTCACTGGGTCCCACCGCGGGGCCCTTGTAGGGTACCAGGTCCGCCACATTAAAGGTAGGGTGTACCCCAAAACCCTCAGGTAGGTCTAGCTCATAAGTATTACTGCCAAGTCATCTCAGCACTCGAAAGGGTCCCGAACCTCGTGCCCTCAACTTGGAGGCAGGCCCCGGAAGGAATCACTCCGTCCTCACCATCACCGAGTCTCCCACTTGGAACTCGCAGTGGCGCCGTCGAGCATCTGCCTGCTTTTTGTAAGCCTCATTGCTCTTTCCTATATGCTTGCGAGAATGCGCATGCCATGCGCTATGATGCGATGTTGGTGTGAAAAGTATGGTGTGCAAAGGTGGACCTGGGCAGGCAAATGTAGACCGATCACACTTTGATGCCATGAAGACTGTGACAGACTTAGGAGGGCCGGGACATCCATAGATGAAACTTTTATGCATGGGTGTGACAAATGTCTGGGGACCCGGACATCCATGTATGCTCCTCTCATGCTTAAGACTCATGATGAATGAAGGTGGACCATTACATCCGAATATGGACCACTCATGCTTCCTACTTGACATGTGGGTGATATGAATGAATGGACCCGACTTATGAATCATGTCAAGTGGTGCGGTATGCCTAGGCACATGCATTCCTATCCTAGAGATGACTTCCATGTGCATGGGTGTGGGGTGGCCCTTGAGCTTCCACTCGTATGGATCAAAGGGATCTAAGAAGGGGGACATCATGGAGTGGGCCAATTCATCAATCCCAAGGTGTATGTTGCCGAAGGTCAAGGCTCCCTTGGTGTAACCCGATTCTAGGAAGGGAGGGGTTTGGGTTAACATGGGCGGTAAGGGTAGGGTAAGGTGGGTGGTGAATAAGGTGAGTGGGTTACATAGAGATCTAGGTTCCCATAGGAAAGGGTCGAAGGGATCATGGTAAGGGTCACCTAGATAGGGGTACTCCATGTCCTCAAGATCCTCATATGGTGGTGAGTCGCCCTCTTCTAGTGAAATGGTTGGGCCGGTGTATGGGGTGGGTTGGTTGGTCAATGTTCTAGGAATCACAATGGTAGGGGAGTGGACCGGGATGGGCTCTTCCACTATGGGGAGAAGGAAAATGAGGTCACTAGTGTAGCAACCAATAGTGCAAACCGAGGTGATAGACCCAATGTATGGATGGATGAGGTCAAGGCTCTTGGGTCGGTCCGCCCCTAGGGTCAAAAAAGAAGTCAAGTCTAATTGCCACTCTAGACCTTTGAGGAGATCATCCCAACCTTCTACCTCATAGTAGGATTGGATTATGGTGTGATAGGAGTGGAGGGGGATAATTTGGGATAGATATCCCAAAGGTGAGAGAGGTGGGGGTGAGATAGGAAGGGTGGGTCCTCATTTAAGCCATTGAAGTATGGCCTCATTCATGGTGGGGGTGCCAAGTGTGTGGATGTGTGGCTCGTGAGGAGTCGGACTAGGGAAGAATGGTGGGATTGGGGGCTCTTGAATTTCCACAATGGTGGGAGGTGGATCCGGATTGACATCCTTCTCTACTTGAGTGTGTGTGTGGGCCACAACTTCTAATGCTAATGGGGTATGAGGATCTATGGTGGGTGGGTTGGTGATAGTCGATGCATGGCGCACCCGAGGAGGTGAGCAAGGTCGGACGTGGGTTGGAATTGGGAGTGGAAGTAGTGGAGGCCTAAATTGGGGTAGGATTTTGGTGGGAAGTGGAAGGTGGGTTGGGTGAGGAGATTTGGGTTGATTGATTTTAGGAGATGTGTCCCTTTTTGGGGACGATGGTGAGGTTGCGGTGGTGGCCAAGGGGGCTTGTGGGGTACAGGTTTGGTGAGGGGATTTGGGTTTGGGGGTGGTGGCCATTATGGGCCTAGGTGGAGGGGTGGACATGGGGTCCAATTGGGTATGTGGACATATGGTTGTGGTGAGGACTTGGATGTAGGATGTAGATTGTTGAGTCCCGGAGGGTGGCAATCAAGAGGGGAGGGGTGAATTGATGGCCCAATAAAAACTAGAAACGAGCTACACGGAACCAAGGCAAGATAAACAACAAACTCAAAACTAGCATGAACAGAAACACACACGTGAATGCGTGATGATGGGGTGATTTATTAACAAGCAATTGAATTCTCTCCTCACCGTGAAGCCCACACGGTTTAGCAGAAAACCAAACCACAAAGTGCACACGGAATTTTTAGGTGGTTCGAGTACACACCGTGTCCCCTACGTCCACCCCTCACACGGAGGATTAACTTCCACTAGACAGTGAAACACACACACCCGCTGTTTACAACAGCAACCACACACACACGCTGTGTAGAACAGGAAGCACAAACACACACACACGTTCGTGTTGTCGAACACACACACACAAATCTCGGATTTACTGATTACAAACAGATGATGAAGTTAAACTCAAGGTATTCAAAGTGAGAAGAGTGAAAAGAGGTTGGATTATCCTGGTTGGAGCTCCCCCTATCACTTCCACGAATTTAATCGAACACTTTATGCAGCACGGTGACGATCTTGGCTTGAATGAAGCTTTGGGTTGATTTTGGATCGCATCCAGCAGCTGTGGCTTGTATGGAAGTAGTTCTCCTCCTCCTTCCCTTCACTTTCACGCACTCTTCAAGCTGGAACCAGGTCAGGAGGTGGCAACTTCAACCTGCCAACACAAGGGGTTAGAAAGAAAGCTTACAGCTCAACATACGATTTTTCCCCTTAGGGTTTTCATCAACCAAGCGACATTATATATGCTAAGAGAGTTCTGGGGACGGTCAAGGGACCAGATCCGCAAAATGTGGAGCAAAGCACGGGCCCCCAACCTAAAACAAATGACCCATGAGATCAAAATTCCAAGGGTCAACAAATACGGCTCGGCCCGGAAATGAAGGGGTCGACCCTTGGGGTCGACCCTCGTGGGTGGTTTTTCTGCCCAGAAGGCATGGGTCGACCCCTGGGGTCGACCCTCTCAGGAACGCTTGCTGTTTAAGAATTTTTACTGAAGGGGTCAACCCTTGGGGTCGACCCACAGCCTGAGGGGTCGACCCTTGGGGTCGACCCTCGTAGTCCAGAACCAACAACCAGCGGGCCAAAAAAAATAAAGACAACAGGGGGCGACCCCTGGGGTCGACCCTTGGCTAGGGGTCGACCCTTGGGGTCGACCCTTTCAGCCAGAACACGAATTTGCCGAGAACGCGATCCAAACGACCGAGTCAAGTTCCAGAACGTCTAAAATAAACATGCAAACCATGAGAAGTGTTCAAGAACAAGTTTATGAGTTACAAAAATGGTTTTTAAAGCATGTCAATCAATTAAGCTTAAACCATTTCATACTTAGACATAATTCAAATGAGAGATGATCTTAAAGGACTTCAATCACAAAATTGAAAATCAAGGTTGAAGTTGATCTCACCAAACGTCCCAGAGCATTGAAATTCTTGTCCTTGAAGATTGGCCTGTCAAAATATCTCGCAGTTAATTCTTTCATCCAAACTGTCAAATTAACTCACTTACCCTCAAGAAGATTGCATTGAGCCTTCATAACACGCCAAAACTTCATATGACGGAGTTGGGATTCAAGACGTTAGAAGGACTCATTTTCAGTTCAAAAAGAATTTGGTCAACATCAAAACCATAAGGTATTTTACATGAGGAGGGGGTTCAACAATCTCCCCCTTTTTGATGATGACAAAATTTAAAATTGCATTTTTGATCAATGTAAACTACCATTCAAGAATAAATGAAACCACATAATTATGAACCATATCAACCACAAATATTGAACTGAATTCACCATGCTGAACCGATATCAAAGGCAACTTAACAAAACATGTGAGATTGAGTAGCATTACCACAAGGTGTGCCGACAACAAGAGGAAATAGGAAGAGTTCAAATGCAATAACAATGAGACATGAAGGAACTTGAGACTCACACAATATGATATGACACACATGACTCTAAAATGCAAAACTAAAATGCAAACTAAAATGCAAACTAAAGGCAACTGAAAATGAGCACACATGCATGCAAGCATTCATCACACATACATATAAGTAGCCGAAATAGTCTTTTCTCCCCCTTTGGCAACATCAAAAAGGAGGGGGTGAAATAAGTAGTAGATAAAGTCCAAGCTCCAAGAGCAATGTCATCTAATCTTCATCGGGCGACGGGGAGTTGTGCGGACGCCTCATATAGCCCAAGATTTCTTCAAGCAAGTGGGTTTGATTATCAAATGTGTCTTGAACAGACTGGGTGTGCTCTTGATGACTAAGTTTCAGATCCGTAAGTTGTTGTTGCATGCCCTCCAAAGTCTCCCCATAACTGTCTAATCGGTCATCTATCGAGTCCAACCGATCCATGAGTAGTTGAACCGCCTCGGAAGGCATATCTTCGGCAGGTGGGGCCTGTTCATATTCATCAGATTCATCCTCAGAACGGATCTCTTGTTCTGTACTTTTCAGAGTGCGAACTAAGTTTCCATCAAGCAGCTCATATCCCATATTATGGAAAATGGAATGAATTGTGAAAATGTCAGCCTCTCGTATAGTTTGTGAGATTTCGGTGGAGAGATCAATACCCAAATGTGTAAACACGGCAGTGAGTGCAGCAGCATATGGAATGGTGCGGTTCTTGTGCTTCATGCTATTGCTCATATGAAATAAAAGCATGGCTGGGAAATTCACAGGAATACCACTTAAAATGCAGTAGAAAAGAAACATGTGAATTTCAGTGACCTTGTCATGACCGCCGCCCCGTGGAAGTAGAATTATGGTGATCATTCTGTGTAAAATGTGTTGCATGGGCGGAAAATGATTTGCATTCAGTCCTGCCACAGAACGGTTACCCTTTCTTCACCTTTCATCATTTGAAAAACTGCATCTTCAGGAATTTCAATATCTCCAAGCATAAAACCTTCAGTCGGGAGATTAAATGCTGCTCCCAAAAATTCTGTAGTGAGAATTAACCGATGGCCATGAACCATTGTAGTTGGGTGCTCCCCGGACATGATAAAATTGCCATAAAATTGATGTACCAAGTTGGGATATATACGTCGATGTGCAGACATGAAATATTCTAGATTCGGCTGACTGCATAACATATCAACGAGTCCCGGAAGATGACGATGTAAGTTTACAAGAGATACCGACCGCGGCCGGAGGACTTTTCTATCCAATACTTTGGGTGGCGGCGCCGGTCCTCTGCCTTGGATGCCCGCCCGACCACGTCGTGCTGGGGCCGCACTCGACTCTCCACGGCTGCGAGAAGCTTGCCTCTTTGGCGCCATCTAACCACAAATCGACGGAACCGGAGATGAGGGAATAGATCAAAATGGCTCAACTTGGAGAGAGATGCTTCCACGAGAGAGAATGGGGATCCTCCACACATCAAGAACTTACCTCAGTGAAGGGAAGAACAACGAGACGCGGTGCTAGCGTCGGAAGAATGATCCGCGCGGGTAGCCACCGAGAGGGCCGCGCTAGGGCACAAAGGGGGATGCCAAGGAGGGGTGTAATGTTTGGAGAAAGAGGTGGCTTTAGGCTAGAAGGGGGCTTGAGGGGTTTTAAGGGATGGGAGGGGAGGAAACTTAGGGTTTCCTCCCTTATTGGAGCCAGTTCGGATGCGGCGAGGCCGCCCGACCGGAACGGGTCAACCCTATGGGTCGTCCCCTTTTAAACCCCGCCCCAGAACATTACCCGTTAGCGAGGGTCGACCCTTGGGGTCGACCCCTTTTCGTGGGTCGACCCTTGGGGTCGACCCTTTCAGGGTTTGCTGCAAAAGCTGAAGAAAACGTAAGTTTAAGGAAGCGAATGATATGGCTCGAGTCCCCAGTGATTATATTGAGTTGGAATCAAGAAATTGGAGTTATATGAATGGGTATACACACTGGGGAACTTGTTTCAAGAATGACTTAGACCATAGAAGGTGTTCATTGTTTCCCATCTCTGAAAATTCAGATTTTGATATCAATTGCTCTTTTGCTGGCCTTGAGAAAATTCAAGGAATTATTGGCCATAGAATTTGCAAAGCCAATGGTTGTATTCTATAATAAGAACATGCATACCATGCAATCAAGGTTTTCATGCAAAAGAAATAGAAAATTTTTGTGGTTTTTCAAGCACGACTATGCACATGCATGACAAAAAAATGACACACTACATGCAATGCAATGACATTGATGCACATGATTAAGACTCAGATTGATCTATCCTACAAACCCCTAGTTCCCTTCTAAATGATGTGAACTTGTCTACACTAAGAGGTTTGGTGAAAATGTCGGCAATTTGATGATCTGTCTCAACAAAACTGATGTTAATATCACCCTTACTCACATGGTCTCTGATGAAATGATGTCTAATTTCAATATACTTGGTGCGGGAGTGATGAACTGTATTTTTGGACAGATTTATGGCGGATGTGTTATCACAAAGAATTGGGGTGTTTTTAAAGGAAATGCCATAATCAATCATTTGCTGTTGGATCCATAGCACTTGGGTAACACAACTACCGACAGCCACATACTCGACTTCGGCTGTTGATAATGCCACTGAATTTTGTTTCTTGGAGGCCCATGAGACCACACAACCCCCAAGAAAATGGCAATAACCACTAGTGCTTTTCCGATCCATCTTACAACCCGCGTAATCGGCGTCAGAATAAGCGACAAGTTCAAAGCATGAATTCCGTGGAAACCACAATCCTAAGTTAACTGTACCAGCAATATATCTAAAAATCCGTTTCACAGCCGACAAATGAGATTCCTTTGGATTTGACTGAAATCTTGCACATAGACAAACAGTAAATTGTATGTCGGGCCTGCTGGCAGTTAGATACAATAGTGAACCTATCATACTTCTAAAGAGTTTTTGGTCCACTGATGTACCTTTCTCATCTTGATCAATTTTTAATGAAGTGGACATGGGTGTTGGTTGTGGCTTAGTTGATGCCAAACCGAATTTTTTCAGCAACTCCATTGCATATTTCTTTTGGTGTATGAACAACCCGTCCACCGTTTGATGTACCTGCAATCCCAGAAAGAAGGTTAACTCTCCCATGAGGCTCATCTCGAACTCACTTTGCATCAATTTTGCAAAGTCGTTGCTAAGGGCATCTTTAGTGGAGCCAAAAATAATGTCATCAACGTAAACTTGAACAATCATGATTTCCTCACCATTCATGTTTGTGAAGAGGGTTTGATCAACATTACCTCGTTTGAATTCATGTTGAATGAGAAATTCACTTAACCTTTCATACCATGCATGAGGTGCTTGTTTCAGACCGTAAAGTGCCTTGTCCAGCTTGTACACATGGTCTAAATGCTTTGTGTCTTCAAACCCCGGTGGTTGCTCCACATACACGTCCTCCTGGATATAGCCATTCAAAAATGCACTCTTAACATCCATTTGAAATAATTTGATGTTATGACAACATGCAAATGCTAAGAGAACCCTCACTGCCTCAAGTCTTGCTACTGGAGCAAAAGACTCATCGAAGTCAACTCCTAATTCTTGGCTATAACCCTTGGCTACAAGCCTGGCCTTGTTCCTAATTACCACACCTTGATCGTTTGTTTTATTTCGAAACACCCATTTGGTTCCGATCACGGAGTGATTCTTAGGACATGGTACGAGGAACCACACCTTGTTCCTTTGAAACTGGTGTAGTTCTTCTTGCATGGCCATGATCCATGACTCATCTTTCAAGGCCTCTTCAATGGAGTGAGGTTCAAATTGAGAGAGCAAGGCTAATAAGTCATGAGTTTCAACTTCCCTGAAGGAGGCTCGTGTCCTTATCCCTTCTTGTACATTTCCTAATACATTCTCCAGAGGATGGTCCTTTGCAAATGTCCATTGCAACGGTAGCTCCTGTTCAAGTTGAGTTTCCTGATTTACATCTTCTTCTTTTGGTTTTTCCTCTTCTTGTTTTTCTGAATTTTCTTGCTTCTTCTCGATATTGTCATCTTTCAACACATCATCCTACAAAATAGATTTTTCATCAGTTCTAAATGGAGATGATTCATCAATAATAACATGTGGACTTTCTTCAACTACGAGAGTTCTCAAATTATATACTCGATATGCTCTCGAATTGAGAGAGTACCCAAGCAATATGCCTTTGTCACTTTTGGGATCAAATTTAGTCAAGTCCTTCTTACCATTGTTATGAATGTGCATATTGAGCCAAATGGTCTCAAATATGAAATGTTTGGCTTCTTACCTCGGTATAGCTCATATGGAGTTTTCTTCAACAATGGTCTTACCATGGCTCGATTTATGATGTAGCAGGCCGTGTTCACTGCTTCAGCCCAAAAGTACCTTGGTATTTTATTCTCATTCAGCATGGTTCTTGCCATCTCAACTAGCGTTCTGTTCTTCCTTTCCACAACTCCATTCTGTTCCGAAGTTTTAGGTGCGGAGAAGTCATGCATATAGCCTTGAGCCCTACAAAAATTACTGAACTCATGGTTATCAAATTCTCGGCCGTGATCACTCCGCACAGCTTTGATGCAATACCCTTTATCATTTTGAACAAATCTACAAAATGCTTCAAATTTTGTCAGGGCATCATTTTTATGAGAGAGAAAATAGACCCAACAGAATCTTGAATAATCATCCACAATCACAAATCCATATAGTTTACCACCCAAGCTGTGAGTTCTACTTGGTCCGAAGAGATCAATGTGGATGAGTTCAAGAGGTCTTGATGTGGTCACATCTTGTTTGGACTTGAATGATGTCCTTGTTTGTTTGCCCATGCTGCAAGCTCCACAAATTCCATCATTGACGGCCTTCAACTTGGGCAGTCCAACCACCAAATCCTTTCTGGATAATTTCAGCAATACATTGAAGCTAGCATGCCCAAGCCGCCGATGCCAGAGCCAAGCATCATCGTTGCTCCTTGCAGTTAAACATAAGTTTTCATGAGAAGCATCATTCAAGTCTATCATGTAAACATTGTTATACCTGAAACCAATGAATTTGATCTCTTGAGTATTCCTATTCAAAATAGTGCAGTGGTTAGAATCAAAAATCACATTGCATCCCTTATCACAAAGTTGACTTATGCTTAAAAGATTATGTTGCAAACCCTTCACAAGCAATATATTTTCAATGGTATGATTTTGATTCTTACCTATCTTACCTTCCCCAATAATTTTACCTTTGTCTTTACCACCGAATGCTACCGTTCCACCATCCTTTTCTTGCAGGTCCACAAACCATTCCTTGTTTCCCGTCATATGTCGAGAGCAACCGCTGTCCAAATATCATTTGTTACTTTGAGCTCTCGAGTGGACCTGCAATTCAACCAAAGTTCTTATGGAGATTTTGGTACCCAAGCAAGCTTGGGTCCATGATGGTTAGAGGCATGATGCATATATGATCTTTTTCTGAATCCAACAGAATTTTCTTCATCATATTTCAGAATTTTACAATCATACATATCATGACGCATTTTTCCACAATAGAAACAAGTGATGGCTCTATCTCTTTTTCTCCATCTACCAACATTCGAAAAGGATGGCAAGGGCATGTGTTTCTTTGGTTTAAGAGATGCTGAACTTGATCTTTCAAGGATGGCAAGGGCATCCTTCAACATTTTTATTTCAGCCAATTGAGATTGACTTTGTTTTTCAGCCTTTTCTTTGGCTTCATTACAAGCCGAGATTTGAAGCTTTTCTTGTTCCATGTCATCTTTCAATTCTTCATGCATTTTCAGAAATGTAGATTGTTCTTCTCTCATACATGAAATCTCTTCTTCAAATAGTTCAATTTTGGATGAAAGAATTTCATTTTCTGATTTTAAAGCATGGCACTCTTCACATGATTTTTTAGTATGCACAAAATGATCAATTTTCTTATTCAAATTTCTATTTTCAGATTTGAATCTCTTACATTTTTCATATAAAGATTCATATGCAATTTGCCATTGTTCAGAGGTGAGAGTTTCAGTTTCAGAATCTACCTCATTTCCTTCGTCGTCATTTGCCATGAGGCATAGATTCTGGACTAGCTCCTCTAGTCCATCTTCATTTCCGGACACCTCTTGATCTTCATCGCTCCATGTGGCCATCATGGCCTTGGGCTTTCTGAACTTGCCTTTCTTTACCTTCTTGATGAGATCGGGGCACTAACCCCGCATATGGCCGAGTTTCTTGCATTCATAGCAAATCACTTCTTCTCTCTTGCTATTTTCTCCTCTGTTTGGACCTTGCCTTCTTAGTCCTTTCTGAACTGACCACCAAAATTTTTGGTTCGTTTCACAAACCGTCTTGCCCTTTGTGTGATCATGGCAACTAATTCTTCATCTTTAGTGTTGCCTATTGAATCATTTTCACTGCCCTCTGAGTCGTCTGGATTCACCTTTAGAGCCATTGTGGTAACAACTTTCTTTTTCTTGTGATCCTCCTCACTCCTTTTGATGTTTATCTCGTAAGTCATCAACGAGCCAATTAACTCGTCAAGCGATAAGGTACTTAGATACTTGGAGTCTTCAATTACAGTGGCCTTTGTATGCCACTGTGGAGTGAGGGATCTTAGGACTTTTCTGACGAGTTCCTTGTTGGAATACTCCTTGCCAAGTCCCTTTAGTCCATTGGTAATCTCGGTTAGCCTTGCAAACATGTCAGAAATTGATTCTTCTGACTTCATTGCGAATAGCTCATAGTCCCGAACTAGGAGGTTGGCTTTTGTTTCCTTGACTTCCGATGTTCCTTCATATATAAGCCGTAGCTTATCCCACATCTCCTGCGCAGAGGCACACATAGATATTCGTGAGTATTCGTTAGAATGAACGGCACATTGAATTATATTCATAGCCTTAAAGTTCGTTGAACACTTCTCTATATCTTCTTCATCCCATTCATCTTCTTTTTCAGATAAAACATATGGACCCTTACTTATGACACGCCAAACATCATAGTCCTGGGCACGTAGGAAAACATACATTCTATTCTTCCAGTAAGGGTAGTTC
Source organism: Amorphophallus konjac (assembly GCA_022559845.1). Classification (NCBI taxonomy): domain Eukaryota; kingdom Viridiplantae; phylum Streptophyta; class Magnoliopsida; order Alismatales; family Araceae; genus Amorphophallus; species Amorphophallus konjac. The sequence goes on from CM040127.1 coordinate 241,893,307, forward strand.
GATCCATCAAAGAACGGAGGTCTTTGAATGGAATGCCCTTCGGGCATCATCCCTCTATTTGCCATTAAACGGGATCTGCTCTGACGACCGTGAGATCGTAAATCAACCAGAGCACAAGGCTCTGATACCAATTGTTGAGTCCCGGAGGGCGGCAATCAAGAGGGGAGGGGTGAATTGATGGCCCAATAAAAACTAAAAACGAGCTACATGGAACCAAGGCAAGATAAACAACAAACTCAAAACTAGCATGAACAGAAACACACACGTGAATGCGTGATGATGGGGTGATTTATTAACAAGCAATTGAATTCTCTCCTCACCGTGAAGCCCACATGGTTTAGCAGAAAACCAAACCACAAAGTGCACACGGAATTTTTAGGTGGTTCGGGTACACACCGTGTCCCCTACGTCCACCCCTCACACGGAGGATTAACTTCCACTAGACAGTGAAACACACACACCCGCTATTTACAACAGCAACCACACACACACGATGTGTAGAACAGCAAGCACAAACACACACACATGTTCGTGTTGTCGAACACGAACACACACACACAAATCTCAGATTTACTGATTACAAACAGATGATGAAGTTAAACTCAAGGTATTCAAAGTGAGAAGAGTGAAAAGAGGTTGGATTATCCTGGTTGGAGCTCCCCCCCTATCACTTCCACGAATTTAATCGAACACTTTATGCAGCACGGTGACGATCTTGGCTTGAATGAAGCTTTGGGTTGATTTTGGATCGCATCCAGCAGCTGTGGCTTGTATGGAAGTAGTTCTCCTCCTCCTTCCCTTCACTTTCACGCACACTTCAAGCTGGAACCAGGTCAGGAGGTGGCGACTTCAACCTGCCAACACAAGGGGTTAGAAAGAAAGCTTACAGCTCAACATACGATTTTTCCCCTTAGGGTTTTCATCAACCAAGCGACATTATATATGCTAAGAGAGTTCTGGGGACGGTCAAGGGACCAGATCTGCAAAATGTGGAGCAAAGCACGGGCCACCAACCTAAAACAAATGACCCATGAGGTCGAAATTCCAAGGGTCAACAAATACGGCTCGGCCCGAAAATGAAGGGGTCGACCCTCGTGGGTGGTTTTTCTGCCCAGAAGGCATGGGTCGACCCCTGGGGTTGACCCTCTCAGGAACGCTTGCTGTTTAAGAATTTTTACTGAAGGGGTCGACCCTTGGGGTCGACCCACAGCCTGAGGGGTCGACCCTTGGGGTCGACCCTCGCAGTCCAGAACCAACAACCAGCGGGCCAAAAAAAATAAAGACAACAGGGGGCGACCCCTGGGGTCGACCCTTGGCTAGGGGTCGACCCTTGGGGTCGACCCTTTCAGCCAGAACACGAATTTGCCGAGAACGCGATCCAAACGACCGAGTCAAGTTCTTGAACGTCTAAAATAAACATGCAAACCATGAGAAGTGTTCAAGAACAAGTTTATGAGCTACAAAAATGGTTTTTAAAGCATGTCAATCAATTAAGCTTAAACCATTTCATACTTAGACATAATTCAAATGAGAGACGATCTTAAAGGACTTCAATCACAAAATTGAAAATCAAGGTTGAAGTCGATCTCACCAAACGTCCCAGAGCATTGAAATTATTGTCCTTGAAGATTGGCCTGTCAAAATATCTCGCAGTTAATTCTTCCATCCAAACTGTCAAATTAACTCACTTACCCTCAAGAAGATTGCATTGAGCCTTCATAACACGCCAAAACCTCATATGACGGAGTTGGGATTCAAGACGTTAGAAGGACTCATTTTCAGTTCAAAAAGAATTTGGTCAACATCAAAACCATAAGGTATTTTACATGAGGAGGGGGTTCAACATAGATGTTGTGGTTAGAGTAGGAGAGGTGGGAAATGGTGGGGAGTGTGTTATTATGGTCTTGGGTTGGCCAAGGGGAAATGAAGGAGTTGAAATGCTCTTTGGGACTCGGTGTTTGGAATGGGAGGGGAAAATATATCTTGCCCTAAGTTGTTCCTTCATGTCCCCCCATGTTGTGAGGGGAGCTTCTCTTCTAATTACCCTTAAGCCTTCAATTTTCAACCAATGAGTTTGAGCCCTTTTGGTTAGTTGCATTTTCGCACATCGAACCTTCCTATCCTCGGACATGGGATTCCTCTCAAAGTAATGGTCCATTGATGCCTCCCAATGTAAATAGTCATTAAGATGAGTTCCATCAAAAGTGGGAGGAGGGGGACATGTCCTTCTATCGTCCGTCCTTGGAGCGGGCCCATTTTCTCCAAGTTGGCTGAGTCGACCCGATATGTTATCAAGCCGCTCATTGGCATAGGTCAAGGCCTTCATGAGGTAGTTGACATGGCCAGGGAGGTCATGTGTGTTAGGGGTAGGCATCCTTTGGTGGTTTGGACTTATGGAGAGGGCCGATTGGTAAGGTCGGTAAGAGGTGGCCATGCTAGTGGACAAAGAGATGCAATCGAGGACTCTAAATGCATAAACATGCCCTAGGACCAACTTGATAGAGACAAGTTGTGAACTTGCTCTGATACCACTTGATGTGACACAGCCCAAGGTTGACTAAGTATGAGTTGATGAGCCTAGAACCTAGGCCCGCAAGCATATAAGAGTAGTTAACGATCTTACACTAGCGGCTCACTCGCATGGCGCACATGATCTCTCGATGGTGATCGGGGATGATGGCAAGGGTCCGAGGGGGAACCCAATCGATTCTAAAGTCCCAGCGGGCTTAGGCTGACCCCTAAGGGTCTAGGTTACCCAACTTCGTGGGCGGCTGGCTCGCAGGGGCGGTGTTTGGGTGGCGCTCACTCACAGTCCGCGGTGGACACACTCAAAATAGCATACAAGATCGGGCTCTCTTCTCACCGTCCGACGGGCATGCGAAGCAATACTAAATTTGCAAAGTAGTAGCAATCAAGGGTAGTATCAGATGCTCACCTGATCGGTGTGAAAACACCAATCCTGCTCGGAGACTAGGGCGCGCCGGGAAGCGTGGGTATACACCCGAACGCTGCGGCAATGACGCTTGACCTGGAAATTAAATGCAGTAAAGCACTACGCCTCTCGCAGGAGGGGGGTCTTGGGGTGGGGGTTAAACTTATTACAACAAAAAACTACCTCCACGCAGGGAGGGGCCTTCAGCCGGCCAAGCGGGGATGGGGAATTATGAAAGAAAACCCGACTTTCCAAGCTATGCCGATTCTGCCAATCTTCAGAATCGCTGGACAGGGTGTCGGTGATGGCGCTACCACGGACTCCACGGAACTCAGATCTTGACGAAACTGGTGCCAAAAGCTTCCCAACTGATGGAGAATAATGTCTGAATTTTTGGGGAAGCTCTAGAACTCGGGGCTGATCGGGGCAGTGACTGGAGCAGGACAGCAGTGTTCTATCTCGGGTCAGTGCAGAACTGATGCAGTCGGTTGCATAGGGTGCTGCGGACTTGCCCGAACTTCAATTGAGACGAAACTGGCAGAGACGCGACCGTGGTCGGAGTAGCTTCGAACAGAAACTGGCGGGGCCACAATCGGAGGTCGGATAAGAGAACAGTAGCCAGATGAGTGGGGACAGGTCAAACCTGGAACCACCTCCGGCGAAGAAAATTGGAACTGAGGGCTCCGATGGTCGATTGGTTCCCTTCTTCTTGGAAATGAAAGGTAACTAGACGTGGTTCCTGCCCTCCGAAAATGGCGCCCAGACCTTTCCCGTACTGATCGTGGTGGCTTCAGCTCTCAGTTTCAGGTCTTCAGATAGGGCCCGAGCGCGCAGTCGGACGAGATCTGCTCCACCGAGCAGCTCCGACCTTGGAAGCTGGCGGGACCACCACCGTTGGAAAGCCGACTTGAAGAAAATTCCAGCAATATAAGATTGGCCACCTGGATCTTTGAGGGGAGGTCGTGGCTGCCTCTGCAAATCACTGCAACTCTGCTGCCTGCAACAGAGAAAGAAGATAGTGTAGAAGAGGGTGTGGGGGAGGGGATGGCCAAGAGATTATGGAGTGGGGGGGATGATTAGTGGCTGTGGGAAGGAGATGGGGTGTGTTAGGGATGGTGAAGTCTATGGAGATGAAGTTGGGGGAGGGCGAAATGGGGCTGGAGAGGGTTGTGAGTGTAGTGGAGGGGAGGGTGGAGCCTTGGGTGAGCAACGGGAGAGCAAAGGGGAGGGGGGCGAACTTGGCTTGGGTGTGGGGATGTGGGGGGTGAACTAGGGTGATTAGGGGGTGGGGGAGATGAAAGGGCACAGCCCAAAGGGAGGGAATTTTGAATTTGGGGTCTTGGGAGGAGCCCCTTCAGCCTTGGGGAGGTGGAAGGGTGCTTGGGGAAGGGAATGGGGTAGGTGGTGGTTGGAGGGTGGAGTAGAGATTGGTGGAAGCTTTCTTGGAACAAGGGTCGAGTTAATGGGGTGGTGGGTGGTTGGGGAGGTGATTTAATGAGGGGAGGGGAGTTAAGAGGTAGGTGGGAGAGGGGAGAGAGAGAATGGGCCGCAGCCCCCTCTTTGGAGAGAGAGAAGAGAGAGAGAAGAGATAGAATGAGAGAGAGAACTAGAGGGATTTGGAAGTTGATTTCAATATTCATGCAAAAGTTGTTACATGGAGAGAGATGGGGCCTATTTATAGGAAACCACTCTTTACATGACCACAATAACCCTGACAATAAGACAAAAGACCCAACATGCCCTAGACTCAATCTATTAGGCCCAAAGCTAAGGTACTAAGGCCCAATTAAGCATAACAAGAGAAATGGACTAGAACAACATGACTCAATAAAGGAAAATACATAAGATAGGACTCAATAAAAAATGAAAATACATAAGATGAGACTTAGAAAATGAAGATACCATGTGTAGATCATAGTCAACCCATATCAAGAGTGTGTAGGCGACCAGAGCCAGAGGGAGTGTCGTGAGATGTCCTCATCAATTGTGACACATAGTGTCCAAGTTTTCCACATTTGAAACAAGAAACACCTTTTCTTTTGGAAACAAAGTTATTTTCACAAGCCTTCAAGTCATCCATTTTCAACATGTAACAGTCATGCATTTCATGACCATATTTTTCACAGTAGAAGTATTCATTTTTCTTTTTCGGAACAACATGATTTTTTACATGAATTTTTCTATCATGAGATTTTCTGACATGCATTTTCAAACTATTTAAATCATCATTTTTCATAGCAAGACAATCACTCATCATATGACCATACTTGTCACAATAAAAACAATCAAGTTTTGAAGTTTTTCCGACATTAGCATGCTTTTTGTGACTTTTGTGAGCATTAATTCTATTGTTTCTTGGTTGAGCCTGAGCTTTAGAATTTTATTTCTCAACACAAGAAGCATTTGACATGATTGAGGAACATGATGCATGCACAAAAGATGTTTGTGTTTTTAGATCAAAGTCTTTCTTTTTGATGGGTTAATATCCAAGTCCTTCTCTTTGGAAATTCACCTTGGTCCCAAAGATTTTCTCAATGTTATCTTTCCCTTTCACAAAAGTAGACAATGAAGCATTCAAATCAATAATTTCTTTTTCAAGGGATGCAATGTGTAATTCATAACTAGCTATTTCATTTTCACTACAAACAACATTTTCATTCAACACTCTATTTACAATTCTATAACTTTTAATTTCTTGTTCTAGCATATGCATTTTATCAGATTCATCAACAATCACAGCTTTTCCTTTTTCAAAATTTTCAAGATTTTTCAATCTATCTTCAAGCAAGGAAGTATGAATCAATAGAGCATTATTTTCTTTTTTAAGCTCTTCTTTTTCATTTTCCAAAAATGAAAGGGTTTCTTTAAGCATATAAACTTCAGATATGAAAGATTCATTCAGACTTTCAAGTTCAGAACATTTAGCACAAGAGGCATTATCATGAAAAGCATGTTCAAGTTTCTTTTTAAGTTTTCTATTTTCAGATTTAACCTTCTTATACTTTTCAACCAGCTCTTCATAAGCATTCATCAATTCTTCATAACTAAATTCATCTTCATTATCAGAATCAGAATTTACCTTTGAGATTCCCTTGCTTGATATGTCATGCTTGTCAGCCATCAAGCACGCGCTGTCCTTCTTTGAACTTTCCTTTTCCTTTTGAGCTTCGATTAATCCATCCTATATTTCTTTTACAGACCTACAGTTTGAAACAAATGGAAATTTGTTAGTGCTTATTGCAGCCTTAAGAACTTTCAAAACAAAGATATTTTCAATGTTTTTTTTCGTATGCTCATCGGTCCATTCTAATTTATTTCCAGGTAGAATGTAAGGACCATGGGTGATTAACCTCATAAACTTCGAATCAAAACTAGTCATGTAATCACAGAATTTTTCAACCCTTGATTTATAATCATAACTATTAAAAATAGGAAGTGACTTCATGTTAGCCATCGCCAAAGATCTTTACTCTTCAACCGTGAGTTTGAATCAAAAATCAGAGACTCGCTCTGATACCAATTGTTGGTCCCGGGGTAGGCGAGCGGACAAGAAGGGGTGTTGAATTGTCTCCCACACAAGGTGGCTAATTAAAACACTCTACGCAGTGGAATTAACAACTTTTAACGAGATTGAAGAATTAACTAAATAAGGTAACTACATTCTCTCAATCTCTCCGATCTCACACGATCACACAAACGGATATAACATGCAAACCACACAAACGCACAAACCAAATCACAGTGCACAGTAATTTTTAAGGTGGTTCGGGACCACGACGGGCTCCCTACGTCCATCCCTTACACAACTGGTAAGGCTTCACTCGGGGATAAATCCCCAACACGGAGGAGACGCTCCAAACACACGTAGGATCACACACACACACACACACACACACACACACACACACACACACACACACACACACACACACACACACACACACACACACACATGCTGCAACAAGCGCAGCACAAACGATCCACACGATCGCACGCAGCCGATCAAAGACGACCGTACGCAGACGGTCACACACACACAATATGCCTTAGTTAAGAAAATAAACACAAATATTCAAATACGCTCAGATCGAAATAAAACTCATGACAAACATCACAAATAGGCAGGAATAATATGTAGAAGATGTTCCCCCTTTGATTTCCAAAGCTAATGGATGTCTATGTGATGTGACACAAAACGTCTAGATCCGAGGTTTTCTTTTCTTTTCATTTTCTCCCCTTTTTTGTCACCTTTTTTTTCTTCATTTCCTTTCTCAAAATATTTCTCATCATTTTTTTAATCTCATTTTCTTTTTCCAGAAAAGTTCATCACCTCATTTTTTTCAAAAGTTTCCATACTCACTTCTTTCTGTCTTTTTTTTGAACATTCCTTCTTTTAAACTTGTTACAATAAAAACAATAAAACGTGAAGAGAAATTAAGAGAGGGAGAGATAGAGGAAGAGAGGAGAGAGATTGAATGGGATTGAGAGAGAGAGTGTGTGGGGGTGGTGGTCACGCTCTATCTTCTCCTCAACGGGCGATGATGCAAACCGCTGGTCTGTAGCGATGGCGGGCTGCATGCCTGCAGGGTGACCGTTATGGGAGTGGGCGGGGCACTGCGAGGTTGCATGCGTTGCCATGGCGAGGGAGGTGGCCCAACGGGGGCAGCGGCGAGGCCTCCGGCAGGGTCCGCAATGATGTGGAGACGGCCACGACAAGGTTGCATGAATGGCCATGGCGGGGAGGCAAAGGTGATGGTCCCGGTTGGTGGCAGGTTGCTCACTTCGCGAGAAGAAGAAAGCTCGATGTACTCGCTACTTCGAGAAGGCATCGTTGTGCCCGGAGGGGTGGCTGCAGCTCGGAACCTTGGCGTGCTCGTTGGCGCTGTTGGCAAGATGGCACTCCAACGGTGCTACAGCGGTGGCCTTGTTGCTGCCACCGTGATGGCCCGCGAGGTGGGCTTGAGCGGCCTGCGCAGCACACATGCAGGGGACGTCGCCGGCTTCACGGGGGTACTGCTCACATGCATGGGCCGTGGGTGGGGCGGCGTCGACCGTGGGAGGTGCACTAGGCGTGGGGTCCATGGCCGGTGGAGTAGCAGGGAGAGGTGAGGGGTGGGAACCGGTGAGAGGGAGAGGTGGAGCGGGGCACTTGCACGGTGAGTGTGGCATGAGGGAGGCCCACGCGGGAGGGGGGGGAGGAGGGAGAAACGATGCTCTGTTCTGAGCAGAGCAACCGGGGTGGAGAAAATAGATAGAGGAAGGTAATGAGAGGAAGTGCAGAGGGGAGGGGATGGGGGAAGAAAGGAGAAGACCGAAGGTTAGAGAGAGAGAGGGAGTGAGAGCACCGAGAGAAGGGGAGTTTGGTGCGGCGCCTCTGCAGAACAGTGGGAGGGTTGGAGGGAGATAAGGCTGGGAAAGGGGGGGCAGTGGAACCTGGGCTTGTGTGAGCTTGTGAGGGGAGCAAAGAGAATGGCCATATTAGAAAAAGTTAGAGGGAGAGGGGGGGGAGAAGACAGCCGTGGTAGGGGGAAGTGGGGGTTGAGGGCCGGAGGAAGGGGGGGTTGGGTAGATGGCCAGACGGTGGATGTGAGGGAGGGGAGAACGGAGAAGCAAGGGAAGGTGGAGGAGAAGAGTTCAGAGAGAGGTGGGGGAGGTGCAAGGAGAGGAGAGGCCGCATGGGGGGGGGGGGGAAGGAGAGCGGCCGGGGGAAGATGAGGCTAAGATGGAGAGGGAGAGGTGGAGACGTAGGAGGGAAGGGAGGGGAAGACCTGGGCATCACACCCAGTCGAGGGGAGAGGGAGAGAGAGGGGCATCGCACCCCTAGGGGGGGGGAGATGGGGAAGAGAGATATAGAAAGGGTATGGACCACACATCAGAGGATATCCTTCCAAAAATTCATAATTCAACTTGTTCTATTAAAGAGAAGTTACATGACCTTTTATAGACTCCACAAGGAAGACCAAAAGACAACTCACCTAACACCTAATCCTCATAACTGCCTCTAAAAGACACAAATAAAAAAAAGACTCTTACATAATTGTTGTGGACATCATTACTATAAAACATGACCCATTAGGTCCACACATGTGGCCCAATTAACCTGAGACAATTAAACATAAATATCTATTTGATAATTGTGTTGGAGCCGCTTGTCGATCTCATCACTATGCTTGACTCCCGGGTCGGATGATGGAGATTCTTGTGTCCTCTCGATCCTCTCTTTGATCCGCTGCTCTTTCTCTTTTTCCTCGAACTCCAGAAACCAGTTGGAGGAGATGAAATCTCCCTCTCTTCTTTTCCTTTTCTTCCTTTCTCCTTTCTTCACCTGCAAGATAAGAAACAATAAGCTCAAATATGGAGTTCTATGTCAAATTCATAGGTCACATATATGAAGGATTTTCACATTTGTCATTTTCAAAAATCCATGCAAAAGATGTGTTGCGTTGATGCTAAGCAAACAAGGGGTCGATTCCATGAGAAATGTCAAGCCATGCTCAACCAAAAATCAACACCTTGAAAATCTCATTCAAGCTCATTCATTCCAAGGTTTGAGATGCGGGACGGGACGTGACTCGACGCCAATTGATATGCAAACCTTGAACTCTAGGCAAACTCGCGATCATCCCTAGCGAGGGAAGCGTGCGGACGTGCGCGGTTGATAAAACGGCAATGAGTCTCGGGTATCGGCTTTTCCGCGTGCTCGGATCGAGTCACGGGATGGGTTCCACTCACTCACTCTCGCAGCGGTGATAAAGTTATAATGAGCTAAGTTCCTATCACTCATGCAGCGGCATAAAGAAACATATACGAGTAAAGCAAATGCCAAGTGGGGAGCGGACACGATACCTCCACGCTCCGAGCGTGGGGAAGACGACCCCGGCCGAAACTCATTCTCCCGGTGTATAGTAAATAAATAATTACAGTAGTAAATTTAATTGCCCACTCCACGTAGGGAGGTAAAGGGATACACAAACATGTCGGGAGCACCAAATTTGGGTTGACGGGCTGCAAGGCAGCGGGTTTCAGGCGACGGTGGGTAGCAGCTCCGATTCTGTGATTTGTTGACCGGCAAGGCAGTGAACACGGACGTCCAAAGGGACGTCGACCTTCTGGGATCTGTTGAAGGCGACGATGCACTGGGACGGTGGTGGAAGGTCCTTGTTGACCCCCAAGGGTGGCAGTCGCTGAAGCTATCCCGACGTATTTTTGCTGGAATTATCAGGTGACTGCTTTGCTGGACTGTTCTCGGGACAAGATTCCGCGACCCGACAAAAAGAATTTTTGTGCCCAAATCCGGAGGTGGATCGAGGCGAGAACTGCGCCGTTGGATAAAGGACTTAAAGGGCTAAAACATATAATTATTTCATGTCCATCCAGTAGACGGATTAGAAATGAAAATGACTGTTCCCCAGGTATTTCTACTGACTCGGATTACAGACAGTCATGACAGAACAAGATCTGCCTGAGAATGAATTTTGACTGACATAAAAACGATGGATCTAGACTCTGGGAAAATTATGAGTGCAAAGGGGGGATGTGAGGAACACGTATGATTGTTTTGGGAATTTTTGGAGGTGGCTAAGAGGGTGGGAAAAATACAACAACAGACTACTATCCTACAGATCTGCTGATTGGCAGACTGTTAGGGGTGGAACTAAAATACTGAGAAAAATATCAAACAGTGGCGGATTGACACGAAATTTAAATTGGGAATGGCTAACAAGGAGGGGGATGATCTCTCAAAATTTCAAGACCATCAGACTCACGGATTTGGAGGACCAACCTTTTCTTTCAGCTTCTATCCTGGATCTCAGAATTCTGGATAGCAGGGTAAAGAGATGGTTGTGGCGGCTCGACGGCGGCACGAACGGAGGCGGCGGCGACGGTGGCTGGAAGTCGCATCCAGCAGAGGTGGTAGATCTTGGAGTCACACCAAGATTAGGGCTTCACACCCTAGAAAGGGGCCGCAATCATTGCTGCAAGGGGAGAGGAGAGAGGGGCGCCCAAGTGCTCTTGCATTTTTTCCAATAATTCTTCTCATTTAATTCTATGTAATTTACAAAATACATGGATTATATAGAAATGGAAAAAAGACCTAAACTACCCTCAGATCTAGGGTTAGGGAGGGGTAAATAAGGGATAGGATAATTAATCCCCCATGTGGTCAAATGACCAAAATAAAAAAATATAACAAGAATAAAATACATTAAAAGGGGGGCGCCCCTTTGAAAATGGGTTAATCAATTTTAAATTTTCCTCTTCTTGTCCCCTTGGTCCAAGTCCAATCTTGGACTTTGAACCAGCCCCACATGGCCCATGATCCTAGGTGGACCAATGGGAAAGCGGGTGGGGGACCCTGTTGGACCTACTCACATTTTACATAGAAACCCAAAGATTCCTAAAGACTAACAAATTGGCTTATAATGCCTTACAATTGCAACCCAATTAACCAAGGATATAAATACAAACAAAAGGACACAATTGTAAAATAAAATGTTAGTGCCCGGTGTTGATTCTCATCAATTCTCCCGGGGTGGGAAGAACTCGACCCCGTCAAGTAAGGGGTGCGGCTGCTCGTATGGCTCCTGCGGATCTGTCACCGTACCAGGTAGCGCAGAGTACGCGCCACTCCAAGTAATCATCACCTGCTCATCCCATATATACTTGATATGCACATGCTGCTATGGGAATGAGGCTAGTGGTGGACACTCCGGGGTGGGGTCACTCTCAAAGGAAAGAGACGGCTCAATGACTCACTAGGAATCACCGCGGAGTCCCTATATGTGACTAGATCCGAGATATTGAGGTAGAGCCGATCCCAAATTTCGGCAAGTCTACAACATACGCAGTAGACCCGACTTGCCTCACACTCGAAAGGGACTCACATCGCGAGCTGACATGAGACCGACTATGCGACTCCAAATTTGCTCGACACATGTATGTATAGACTCTGAACAAATAAAGAAAAACACAGACTCACACAAGACCCTAAACAAACCTACTGTTAGACCGACCCATACATATGCAATGGTGGACCAGGACATCTGAATGTGTGCCATGCATACACAAGACGCAACCAAAGGTCGATAGAATAATGGACTTCTAGATATCCCAAAGTGCACCACTCATGCACTGACGGCCTTTTGGATTTGGGAGGTTTGGGTGGGCCAGGAGGGTTGAATGCACCTTCTTTCGTACCCCAATGAATGGGCTCCTTGCGGAGTGTAGGCGGACTGGCCGGTGGGGTAGTGGTGTGAGAGTGAACTTCCTTGAAGAAGTGGAGTACATGTGGTGGGTCAATGGGTTCACTAGGGAAGGGGTCGAAGAGATCAAAGAATGTGTGACCCCTCGAGTTCGGTTCCCATAGGTCACGGTCCCACATTTGGAATTCTTGAAGGTGTAGGTGGTCACCTTCATGCACTGGGGTAGATGGGACGGTGGTCTCATATAGTAGATATGGTTCCTCCCTCAAGATAAGTGGAATGAAATACGGCTCGGACGACATAGGGAGGAATAAAAGAACCTCCGTGGTGACATGACCCATGGTGCACACGGAGGTGATGGACCCTAAGGCTGGATGTGTGAAACTACGACTATTGGGTTGCTCGAAGCCTCGGGCCAACATACACGTCAACTTCAATTGCCAGTCTAATCCCTTAATAAGGTCATCCAATGTTTCAACATGGTGATAAGATCGAAATGTGGTGTGGAATGAGTTGACGGGCACTAAGTGTAGTGCGGGGTCCATGGATGGGTAGTAAGGTGGTCTAGAGACCAAGCCTATCTTGAGCCAACTAAATAGTGGCTCGGCGATGAATAGCTTTCCCGTTAGAAACACGGGTGGCTCCAAGTGAGGTGGCTCCGAATAAAGATCGGAAGGTGAGGGTGGTGGCGATGGAGCTCTCATGGGTGGGGAAGGAATGTCCTCCCTGAGGGGAAGAAGTCCTTGGGGTGGCACCGGGTTGGGAGGCTCGGGCAGGAGTTCGTCAATTTGAGTACACATCCTATCCAACCGATCCGATATGATTTTGAAGAGTTCGGCAACGGTGGGTGTTGGAGTAGGGGCATCGTGGTGGACTCGCTCATGGTCTCTCGGCCTAGTCTGGGGTTTAGGCTCATCGACATGCGGGGCTCTTTACCTCCGACTATGACAATCCCGGTGGGAGGTGACTGGGTGGAGGCGACTGGGCGGGGAAGGTATATCTTTCTAAGCTCGCCCTTCATCTCTCGCCACGACTCGATAGGCCATTGCATGTTCATCTCCCTCATGCATTCAACGCTCTCCCATTTCCAGGTAGCTTTGTGGCGAAGCCTCCCTTTGGCAAAACTAACTTCCACGGCTCCGGACATCATGTAACACTCGAAATATTTATCCATGGCGGCTTCCCATTGTAGGTAGTTGCTCGGGACGTTGGAGCCATAAAAGTCTGAGGCTTCGGGCCTACGAGGTGGTGGGCTTGGATTCCCCATCCTTGGGTGTGTCGCCACCATTCATATGACGAGGGTTTTGGGGGATCCATGGGACACGGGAGAGCTATAGGATGGCCATGCCGACACTTGGTGACAAGACAAATCGACTAGACACGACCCTACAACAACAATGCAAAGTTGGAATGCATACTCGACTACAAACCTAGACTCAACCAATATCCGGTACGTGGCGGAGGTTTGATCCGAAGATCGCACTCACGCAAGTGTGCTACCGTCCCGATAGGCGTAACCTATCATTCCGGGAACACCTTTTGATATACCAGGTATAGGAATGCAATGCGACACCTTGGACAAGACAAACTTAGACTCAAGACCCTTTTTTTTCTCTTAAGTAAAGACTACCCTAGACTCAACCTTACTCTCTGATACCAATTTGATGCAGGACGGGACGCGACTCGACGCCAATTGATATGCAAACCTTGGACTCTAGGCAAACTCGTGATTGTCCCTTGCGAGGGAAGCGTGCGGACGTGCGCGGTTGAGAAATCGGCAATGAGTCTCGGGTATCGGCTTTTCAGCGTGCTCGGATCGAGTCACGGGGCGGGTTCCACTCACTCACTCTCGCAGCAGTGATAAAATTATAACGAGCTAAGTTCCTATCACTCATGCAGCGGCATAAATAAACATATATGAGTAAAGCAAATGCCATGTGGGGAGCGAACACGATACCTCCACGCTCCGGGCGTGGGGAAGATGACCCCGACTGAAACTCGTACTCCAGGTGTACAGTAAATAAATAATTACAACTGTGAATTTAATTGCCCACTCTACGTAGGGAGGTAAAGGGCTACACACACATGCCGGGAGCACCGAATTTGGGTGGACGGGCAGCAAGGTGGTGCGTTCCGGGCGACGATGGGTAGCAGCTCCGATTCTACGATTTGCTGGCCGACAAGACAGCGAACACGGACATCCAAAGGGACGTCGACCTCCTGGGATCTTCTAAAGGAGGCGGTGCCCCGGGACGGTGGCGGAGGGTCCCTGGTCGACCCCCGGGGGTGGCAGTCGCTGAAGCTATCCTGACGTATTTTTGCTGGAATTATCCGGTGACTGCTTTGATGGACTGTTCTCGGGACAAGATTCTGCGAGCCGGTAAAAACAATTTTTGTGCCCAGATCCGGAGGTGGATCGAGATGAGACTTGCGCCGTTGGATAGAGGACTTAAAGGGCTAAAACATATAATTATTTCATGTCCATCCAGTAGATCGATTAGAAATGAAAATGACTATTCCCCATGTATTTCTACTGACTCGGATTACACACAGTCAAGACAGAACAAGATTTGCCTGAGAATGAATTTTGACCGACATAAAAACGATGGATCTAGACTCTAGGAAAATTATGAGTGGAAAGGGGGGATGTGAGGAACACGTATGATTGTTTTGGGAATTTTTGGAGGTGGCTAAGGGGTGGGAAAAATACAACAACAGACTACTATCCTACAGATCTGCTAATTGGCAGACTGTTAGGGGTGGAACTAAAATACTGGAAAAATATCAAACGGTGGCGGATTGACACGAAATTTAAATTGGGAATGGCTAACAAGGAGGGGGATGATCTCTCAAAATTTCTAGACCATCAGACTCACGGATTTGGAGGACCAATCTTTTCTTTCAACTTCTATCCTGGATCTCAGAATTCTGGACAGCAGGGTAAAGAGATGGTTGTGGCGGCTCGCCGGCGGCACGAACGGAGGCGGTGGCGGCGGTGGCTGGAAGTCGCATCCAGCAGAGGTGGTAGATCTTAGAGTCACACCAAGATTAGGGCTTCACACCCTAGAATGGGGCAGCAATCACTGCTGCAAGGGGAGAGGAGAGAGGGGCGCCCAAGGGCTCTTGGATTTTTTCCAACAATTCTTCTCATTTAATTCTATGTAATTCATAAAATACATGGATTATATAGAAATGAAAAAAAGACCTAAACTACCCTCAGATCTAGGGTTAGGGAGGGGTAAACAAGGGATAGCATAATTAATCCCCCATGTGGTCAAATGACCAAAATAAAAAAATACAACAAGAATAAAATACATTAAAGGGGCGGGCGGCCCTTTGAAAATGGAGTAATCAATTTTGAATTTTCCACTTCCTGTCCCCTTGGTCCAAGTCCAATCTTGGACTTTGAACCAGCCCCACATGGCCCATGATCCTAGGTGGACCAATGGGAAAGAGGGTGGGGGACCCTGCTGGACCTACTAACATTTTACATAGAAACCCAAAGATTCCTAAAGACTAAAAAATTGGCTTATAATGTCTTACAATTGCAACCCAATTAACCAAGGATATAAATGAAAATAAAAGGATACAAATGCAAAATAAAATATTAGTACCCGGTGTTGATTCCCATCTGTTTGCATGAGAAAGCCAATTAAGTATATGCATCAATGATAGCATAAAGAACTTGTGATGGGGGCATCCCTTACCCCACCACATTGTTCCGAGGCTCGGATTGTTCGTCGGCATGCGCTATTGTGTTCGTCGTATTTTTCCGAGTCTAGTCATGTAATTTTTATATTTTCTTTGAGTCAAAATTATGTAATTTTCCCTTTATTTGAGTCAGATACCTAGGTTTAAGGGTCAATTACCTATGTTCTCAGTCATTATGTTGATTAGATAGGTTTATGGGCCCGATTCATTAGGCTAGGCCGAGGGGTGCCCCCCTTGGGACAGGCTGGTCAATTGTGGGTTTGTCTGGGTCACTTTGGTCATAGGAAAAGTATGAAGTCTATAAATAGCCTCCTCCCCTCTCTCATTTGAAACCTTTGATGATCAATGAAATTAGAAATTCCCTTGGAATTTTATCTCCCCTCTCTCTCTTGAAATATCTCTCTCATCTCTCTCTCTCTAAGGGGGTCACCCCTCTCTCTCTCTCTTCCCCCACCCCTAAATTTCAAAATTTCTCTCTCTCCTCCCCATTCACCTCTCATTAAGAGCCCTCCCCCTTCCCCATACACTCATTCAACTCCCCCCCAACCCCAAGGTGGAATCCTTCAATCCTTGCTCCACCCTCCAACCACCAACTACCCTCTTCCCTTCCCCAAGCACCTCTCCACATTCCCAAAGCTGAAGGGGCATCACCCAAGGCCAAAAATTTGAATTTCCCTCCCTTGCTGGTTGCCCCTCACCCCTCCCCAACACCCCCTTCCTACCCTAGTCGCCCTCCCCATTCCCCCCTTGTTTCCCTTGGCCATCCCACCCTCATACATACAACCCTACACCTTCATCCTATTCCCAGCTCACAGGCAGTAGAGTACCAGCTACTTTCTGAGTCTACCACGACATCACCAAGAAGCTTCAAAGGGCGTACAATATACCATTGGAAGTGTCTCCCTATCTTCTTCGCAACGGCGGTGGTCTCGTCTCAACCTGAGCTCGTGACTGCCCGGGGGAGCCAATCTCCCCACACTGTGCGTCTTCCTCCAGATTGGCAACCTGAAGCTGCTTGTAGAGCCTCCCACGGACAACCACTTGAAGATCTGGAGGCGGGGCTTGGCTGAGTTCTTCTAAGACAAGTATACTTCCAGAATCAAGAAGCGGCACCCCATTTAGTATCCAGAGCCAAGAGTTCTCTTATTTCTCCCCCGAATGCGCTGTTGTGTTCCCTCTGGGACTAAACATACACCCTATCACTATTCGGGATCTATCTATCTACTCTAACCTCCTCCAGCGCCCCCACAGGTCTCCATTCGAAGAGGGCTCGACAACGAAACCAGCGACTCTATCCCTGCCTGAATCAGAGCTCAGGAGCGCGTGTGGTGACCTCATCTTCTTGGTGTAGTGGTATCGTAGTAGTCAGAATCAGAGAATAGAGGCCCTGTTCA
This sequence comes from Amorphophallus konjac, assembly GCA_022559845.1. NCBI lineage: Eukaryota > Viridiplantae > Streptophyta > Magnoliopsida > Alismatales > Araceae > Amorphophallus > Amorphophallus konjac. The sequence goes on from CM040127.1 coordinate 241,910,547, forward strand.
CGACCCTGCCCCATCCAATGCTGTCATCTAGAAATTCCCCCCAAAATTGGACATCCTCCTGGGTCAACTACGAAGATTCTCCAACTGGTTTAATCGACAACGGAGTTCGGGAGAGTCCATAGCGGTGCCAACAGTGACAGTCTATCCCCTATTCCTGAGAGTGGACAGATTCGGCAAGCTTCCTGTCTTAATCCTCTAAGCTTGTTTTTCCCCTCCCCGCCTGGCCGGCTGATCGCCCCTCCCTGTGTAGAGGTATATTTTTATTGTAAAACACTTCCACACCCCTAGTTCAACCCCCTTGCAAGGGGCGTAGTGATTGTAAATTGATAATTCGCAGGTTTGAAGCTTCATCGGCTCAGCGTGCGGGTAAGCCCACGCTTCCCCGCTCGCCCCTGTCTCCGGCCGGAGTCGGTGTCTTCACGCCGACTAGGTGAGCCTCGGTTCCCCTCTTGGCTGGTTTCAATTCATTGCTTAGCATAGTATCATCTCTGTTGCTTCGTCGCACGGAGAGTGAGAGCTCGGCCCAAAATTGATATTGATGTGAGTGATCACCGCGGGCGAGTTGTGAGCAATCCCCTACATCCCACGCCCTTGGTGTACTGGCCGCCCGTGAATTGGGCATCCCTGGCCCATTTGGGGTCCTCCCCAAGCTAGCCAACCCTTGGAGCATCAAGGTCCCACCTCGGACCCTCTCCATCATCGCCGAGTCACCTACGGGCACTAGTGTGTGCTACGCGAACGTGTTCGCTAGAGTGAGTCCGCTGCTCAAGTTGCTTGCTTACAATTTAGGTCCATAGGTGGTGTCACATCAAATTGGTATCAGAGCAAGTTCTAGACTTGTCTCTACTAAGTCTTATCCTAGGGCCATTGCATTTATTCCCCGATCATCATGGCCACTTCACACCCGTCATACCCATCCCCATCACCTTTCCCAAGAGGCCCAAAAAGCTCCGCTGCCAACAAAGTGGGTGGTAACACCTCCGTCATAGAAGCCCTACCTAATGTCCTTGATCGGCTTGAAGACATCACATTCCGACTCGACCGACTTGAGGGAAATGGCCAAGCACCAAGAGAGAATGAGAGTGACCTTTGGGAAAATCTAGAAACCCTCTTTTTAGAACTCTTGAAAGCCAAAACCCCTGTATTTGATGGATCCTACAGCCCAAGCCTTTATCTAGATTGGGAGGTTTCCATGGATCAATTCTTTAAACGGTGCCTCTTGAACGAAGGAAGGAGAATGAGGTTAGCCAAGGCGCACCTCTCCAAACGAGCTAAAAATCATTGGTTAAATGTGTAGGGTTTAAGGAGGATCCGCGGGGAAGCCCCGATTAGCACCGGGGAAGAGATGAAGATCGAACTTAGGAAAACCTACACTTCTCACTCGGAGAATCATAGCCCGAGGAGCACTCCCACTTTTCCTACCCCTCCACAACCGGTCGATCCCAAGGGCAAGAAACCCTTAATTGACTCGGTCCCCCCCATGCGGGCCACCGCTCCCCAACCCAAAGTCACTCACCCAACCCTCACCATTCAAACCCAAGGGGACCCAGTGTCCACCCCTCCACCAAGGCCCATGACGGCCACCACTCCCCAACCCAAAACCCCTCACCAAATCCATACCCCACAAACCCCCTTGGATTCTACCACTACCCCTCCATCGTCCCCTAAAAGGGACACACCTCCTAAGACCAACCAACCCAATCCTCCAACCCATCTCCCACTCCCTACCCCAACTCTACCATGTCTTAGGCCTCCACTACTTCCCCTCCCTATCCTAACCCAAGCCTCCCTTTACCCACCACCCCGGGCGTACCATGCGCCGATCATCATCACCCCACCCATAAAGGACCTTCTCACCTCCTTGGTAGAAGAACCCATAATCCCGACACCCGACCCCATAGTGGTGAACACCCCGGGTCCAACCCCCACTTTGAAAGAAACACATGCCCAAGACGAGGATAAAGCCTCGCATTACGATCTTCACTCTATGCCCTCTCCTCTAGTTGGGAGTGAACTCATCATAAGTGGGTCCTTGGCTAGATAGTTAAAGGAGAGTCCAGCTCACTCGATCATGGCCCACCCTTCCTTGGAGCGACACCTCCCGATAGTGCCATTCATCTCCTATCGCACCACCATCCAATCATCTTACCAAGTGGAGACACTAGGGGATCTTCTTACGGGCCTAGCATGGCAAATGGAGTTAACTGGCATGTTGACCATAATGGCCGACCGACCTAGGAGCCTTGACCTCCTACACCTATGTGTTGGGTCTATCACCTCGGTTTGCACCGTTGGTTGCTAAATGAGCGACCTCCTTCTATTCCTCCCTACACCCGATGAGCCCGATGCTATCCACGAATTTGAGTTGCTTATCTCGGGTAGAACGTCAAGCCCTCCATTCATGGCCGACCATCCCACCAAAGACTTCGGCCCAATTATTTCATTAGAGGAGGATGACTCACCACTTTGTGAGGACCATGAGGACCTAGAGTTCCTCTCCCTAGGTGACCCTTACCATGACCCCTTTGATCCCTTCCTATACCCACCCACCTTACTCACCACCAACCTTTTCTTACCCCAACCAACCATGTTGGACCAAGCCCACCTCTCCCAAGACCCGGTCCACACCAAGGGAACCATGACCATGGGTGAAATACACCTAGGAAACAATGAAGTGCCCCACTCCATGACACATACCTTCTTTGACCCCTTCGACCCTTTCGCATGGGAGTTCAAAGGTTGTCCCACACCTATGCACATAGAAGTCACCTTTGGGATAAACATGCAAGTGTTTAGACTTACCACACCACTTGGCATGAGCACTATGTTGGGTCCATTCATTCATATCACCCACATGTCAAGTAGGAAGCATGAGTGCTCCATATTCGGATGTAATGGTCCACCTTCATTCATCATGGGTCTTAAGCATGTTAGGAGCATTCACGGATGTCCGGGACCCCCGGCATTTGCTGTAACACCCGAGAATTTTAAAATAGAAATATATATATATATATATATATTTAATTATTAAACTTATATTCTAATTCTATTGATTTAACCATTTAAAATATTTAATTACCAATAGAGGCTTTAGAAGATGCCAAATTATATTTTAGGAAATGCCAATTTATATTTTAAATAACTTAGGAAATTAATATTACACTATTCCAAAGAAATAGGAAATAGGTTATATAGATAGTGTTTTAAAGGATAAACATCACTTTTACAAGATGCCAATTCATATTTTCATAATTTAGAAAATTTCATATTTCAACTTTTTCATTATGTCATTATTTTGAAGAAATAAAGGTATATAGATGAAGTGTTAAATGATAAACAGAATTTAGAAAGTGAGAAAGGGTATATAGACAATTTTGGTTAGTGTAGAGTGAATATAAAAATCTCCGTTCAAAATAACGACATATGTTAAGTCGTTATTTCCTAAACGTGAATAGTGACGTGAATAGTGCCACTTTTTATTTAAAAAGATTTTTTTAAAAAATTTATATGTAAAAATAGAGAAACATATAAGGGTCTCACCCTTGAAATTTCAAAAACAAATTCTATCAATTTTTAAAGAGAAAAATCTTTGAAGGTAACAAGGAAATCTTGACTTATAAAATACACGACCCCCTCTTGGGCGTCATTTCTTTTCTGACAACTATCACGATCATTCTATCCCTCCAGCCTGTGTAGGTTGTAAACCCACTAAATACCCTATAATTCTGGATCTTGTCTCCCATCCTGTCGACCCTAAGGTTATAAAATACACTCTATTTTCTCCCTATTTGGTTAGTTCGACGGCTAGATACGGGAACAAGTTCTGAAGAGTTGTAGAGGAAGGGAAGGGCTACTTCTTCCTCTCCTGTCAACTCCTGTCACTTCACAGAGGTAGGTGTTCTCAAATCCTTGCCTAACTAGTAGCTAAATAGGTTAACTGATGCATGTTAGGGTTCGATTAACTAGTCAACCATGCTATATATATCATCTGGCTTTACCGTAATCAAGCAATAATCATGTATATATCATGTTATTTTGATAGCCTGTTACATATCACCATGATCTTTAAGAGTTTAAACTTAGTTTGTTAGCATGATTTTTATGAGTTTTTGAACATATTTTATCACACTAGTTTTAGTTTTACAGTATTAATAACCATGTTTTAAATCTTAATATATAGTCTCTGTTAACATAATACGTCCCAGCCGTCTGGTAAATGGCGCCCCTGACCAGGGTGCCATTTTCAGAATTGAAGACTGTTCACACAGTCGTCATTTAAATGAAGACACCCCCAGTGTCGTGAATTCGATTTCTGAGATTTTCAGTACTTGATAATTCAACACATTCAATAATCCATAACTATCAAACTAAAGCACGAAATTTTTGCATGAACATGTTTCTGGAATCCTGACATTTTTCTCAACATATTCGTGTCATTACTTCCTGATTCGGAGCTTTTTCACACTGATGAATAGTGGACACCTCACTATAATTGGCGCCCCTGACTAGGACACCAATTTCCAAATTGAAGACTACCCGCGAGGGCGTCAATTAATTGAAGACATGCACCATGTCGTCAATTCCGTTTTCTGGAATTTTCAAAAATGAGTAAATCAACGCATTCAAAAATCTATAACTAATAAACTAGACCTTGAAAATTTTGACAGAATATACTTCTGTGACCCTGAGATTTTTCTCCATCAGACCATGTCTTCGGATTCTGATTCGGAGAAATTTTTTCGAAATGAACAGTGATTTGAGTCACAAAACGTATCTGCCAGGTGAAAATCACTGAATTGAAGACGGCCCTTAAGTCTTCAATTTCAGAATTGAAGACGGCCCTCAAGTCTTCAATTACTGAATTGAAGGCCCTTACGTCTTCAATTTCAGAATTGAAGGCGACCCTTAAGTCTTCAATTTCAGAATTGAAGACGACCCTCAAGTCTTCAATTACAGAATTTAAGACGGAAGAACGACAAAATTGCGGCCCGCCGAAGTGAGGGCCATGTCAAGGAAGCTTTGCTGAAGAGCCCGGTGGTCGTGAGCTACCATGTCCACCATACTATTTGCCCGATTGCATCACATAAGAAGAAGCCCACTCGGGGCAACAAGAAGAGCTGCAGAGGAAGAGTCTTTGCTACTCCCCGAAGCTGACTTTCGGCCTCTGGGAAGTCAATGTTGATCGGGGGTGTCCGGATCTACTTCAGTGGCCGTGGCGCCGAAGTTCTGCCAGGTCGGATCATCCCAACTGTGCCCACTAACAACACCTTCCAAGTGCTAGCAAGCCGGAGGGTGATTTTAATGACAACAAGCAAGGTAGGCCAACCCCGAACTTGCCAAAGTTTAAGCAAATTTGGGTTCCCAAGAGGATCCGAGGTCCTACACCAGCCTCACAAGGCTTCAAAAATTCTGCGGATGTTCCCAATAGATGGGGCAAAGAGGCTATTCATGCGGAGGAAGTCATGATTGCAACTCCTCCACCCGTCGCCAGGATATGTGCAAGACATGCCGATATCCTCAAATATTCGAGAAACTTTAATCAAGCTGCCAGTTTGACGCGACTGTCCTACATGCCGTCTGCCCGAGGCTGGATGCTGCCTCCTATCATCTCTCCAGAGCATAGCTGCGAGGGTATGACAGGGATGGTTCAGGAATATCTTTGTAACTTCAGGGACCCCTCCCTGGCCCAACAAAGGTCGCTTCGTGTCTTCAGGGCCGAAGAAGAAGAAAAAGACAAAATGTCACCCATGGGGGTGAATGAAGAGGAGAAGCAAACTGGGACTAGAAGCCTTGAAAAGCTTCCACAAAATGAAAGGATGAGAAGAATTTAAATATATATGAAGGGCTGACTTTCCCTAGTCAGGCCCAAAGGGGAATCAGAAAGCACAAAAGAAAAATGCAATTTCTCACCTGCAATATGACAGGGGTGTTGATATTTATTTGCCTATCTTTTATCTTTTCTTTTGAGGTTTGCAAAGTAATATGGCAAGATGACAAACAAGCAATCAAAGATCTACTCAAACCTGTGAACATGTGAACATGAACCTAGGCAATCATAGCTAGCTCTAGCATGGGCATGCTATCTCAATCAAACTACGCTAAGGAAAAGAAAAACACACGCCGGGGCGTGGAGCAAGGAATAAGTAAAAACACACCGTGAAGGTGGAGCAAGCAAGGAAAATAAAGAAGATATGACGAAGAAGACAGCTAATGCCCAATAACAAGGAAAGATGTGATCGCCACCAAAGTAAACACGAGTCAAAGACCTGAATATACCTTGGAAATAGGTGGATGAAACACCCGCCCACGGGAGAGAAAACCAAGGAAAGCCTGTAGATCAACTTGGAAGTAACGGCCAGAACCCCGTGCGTCGCTTGGAAGCGACGACCGTACGATAGACCGCCGGAAGATAGTGACGCGCCTGCACCAGACCGTCAGGTAACCTGCAGTAACAAAGCTTGAATTCTTTTAACTCCAACTCTTCCAGCCGGCTAGAAGACTTGGGCCTCGTGCTAATGAACCTGTAAACCTGCCAAAGATGTAGAAAGACCAGACAAGACAACCTCAATTAGCCCTTTTCACAAGCATAGCATCAATTCTTGAGGGGTTTAAGAACATCAAAAGGAGAGGGAATTACCGGAGAGTTTTGGTTTTTTAACCCCTCTGGGTGTTTTAAAAGTTTGAGAAGATGTTTGTATGCTTAAAGAACAATGAAAAATGTGGAGAAAGAGGAGGGACAATGCTTGGATTGAGGAAAAACCAAGGAAGGACTCAAGCATGCAATGATGAACTTGAAAGACCAAAACTAAAGTACTCCCTTGATTATGAGATGGATGGACGTGGGAAGCAGTTCCTCTTGGATGAAGATGGCTCCTGAGTTCGGCAGCACTTCGTCGTGAATTCAAAAATCTCCCCCCTTTGGCCATGAAGTCAAGGGTTCTATTTATAGACCCTCAAACTCTTAGGTCGAGCAGAGGATAATTCAAACGTGAAAGGAGATAACTCTTAGCAAATCCTCGAAGATAATATCACCAAGAGTCCATAGGATCGAACGGGAGGTCCTGAGGATCGGATTTAAAAGAGACAATGTCAATCCAAATCCTTATCTCGACCACGGAGTAGCAGAGAAAAGGCCTGAACTGCCAGGACTCTCGGAAGGAAGTAACGGTTGCACGATAGACCGCCACTTGGAAGTAACGCATCAAGGAACGACCTCCATTTTCAACCCTATCCCAAAGAGATAAGATCAACGGGAAGAAGATCCAAACAATAGGACACTTCAAGGAAGCGACGGCCAAGGTATAGGGCGTCAGAATGAAACGACGACTGCACGACAGACCGTCATCATCAACGTGGAAATTAAGGGATAAGCACTGAAAACGAGGCCTCAAGCCTTAAGACTCTTCAAAGAGTAACGGCCCAGGATCTATCCGTCAGAAGGAAGCAACGCGCCTTACTGAGACCGTTATTATCATTGAGGTTCCAAAAATAGAGTGAAGGGTTTTGCTGAGCTTCATCCAACGAAATGCCACCGGGAGCCACATCTTAATCTAGGAATTAAGACCCAAAAAATAGGCTTCAACTGATCAAGAGACTCAATGAAGAGTGAACAACTCGGAGCATCATATGGAATGAAATAAGGAAATGACCCGACTTATTGGGTATAAAACGGGTGTCAACAGATGCCCCTCCTTAACGTCCTCTTTGTAGGGGAGCGAGTGGAGGTGAGGCGGAAGTGAAATGGAACATGGAGATGAAGCGGAAATGAAGCGGAGTGTATCAAAAAGAGGGCGTTAAGGTAAACGACACCCGTTTTTTTTTAACAACAAGCGATAGGAATTTTCTGGAAAACTTCAAACTGATCACAAGGAAATAGCCAGCCAAAGGACGCGAGTCTGGAGGAACTAATTAACTAAGGAAAGGAAACACGGCTAGCCGCCGGAGGCAACGGAAAGGAAAGAGACTAAACTCCAAACATGAATCTTCAGCAAACCAGATCAAGCGAGCAGATCGAAGGAAACCTTCTAATCCAGAGTGGAATAATTCTCCTTATTTGGGATAATCAACACAGCCGGTCACCATCATCAAGATACCTTGAACAAATGAAGCTTCATGAATGCTCAAAGAATGCGTATGATGCATGCTGGGTTAAAGGAAAAGAAATCTTCAAAACAGATGCAAAGAAAGATAAAATATCAAATACTCGAGAATAATATTGCTAGTTTGGAGAAATCGGAGTCAGGACACTATCTGCAACCACGGCGTGCAAGACAGAACCATCGTCCCCAAATTTTCCAATCTAACGGCCTATCCAACGATTAATCATGTGAACTTAGATCATCATCATTTTTGTTTAAGGGGAACATCAGATCCCAGGACACATGAATGACCATCCGGTTCTCGAGGTAATATATCATAGGTAACATATAGTAATGCATTAAGGGAGTGCGGGAACAAGATACAATACCTGACTTACCTGCCTGACAGATGATAAAGCACGACTTCACTCATAATTCCTTCATGAAAGATAGGTTAGCCAACAATAAAAATGATCATGTACCAAGTCGTAACCATTTGTACATGCGAGAGGCATCAATAAGAAACAACATGGAAGAAAATGGAACCATTTTGATATTAATTAGACCATTTAATTCATCAAGAAACTTGCAAGTTTGTAACGGTCTCATGTACGTGCGTTACATAAAGTAACGGACCACCCCTAGTCCGTCATAAACCAAGCGGTTCACATTCTTCAATAAAACAGTGCCAACACATGTAACGGTCAAATCCAGACGCGTCAGAATTATGTGACGGTCGGTCGATAGACCGTCACATTTCCTGAGTGTTCAAAAAAAAACAACCGAACGGTCACGGCCCGTTCATTCCAACACTCAACGCCCAAAAAACCTCAAAACCGAGAGCTCCGGTGATTCCACCCCCACCGCTCCAATGGCCGGCGACGAGGCACCCCAGCCGCCACCAAAGAAGAGAGAGAGAGGGAAGAGGATGGCAATACGGCGGTTCCACCGCCGTCTTGAACGGGAGGCGATCCCGCCGGTGGAAGAAGAACGGCCGGCGAGAAGAAACCCAACAGAAGAAGAAGCAGTCCCCACGGCTGAGGAGGACCAAGGGGAAACCTCACTGGGTGCAGAGGAGCCCAAAAAACCAGAGAAAAAGAGGAGGAGAGACATGGACCGTGAGGTAGGCCCCCCGCCCTAATTTTCCATTTTTTGATTTTTTTGTGTTTATTTATGGATGCATGTGAGGGAAAGGGGTAGAAATGGGTCTACGAACCCACTAGGAGCAATTGTAGGCCATTTGGCCATAGTGGGAGACCACGGGGATGCAAGGGAAAAAATTCCCAAATGCAGATAATGTGACGGTCCTGCCAGCGACCGTCACACACCCGACGCATCAGGCTGCGTCCGTCAGAGTCAAACGACGCCCCACCCCAGGGCCGTCACTTTATCCAGGGAATTAAACTATTTTTTAGGGTTTTCAATTTTCAAATTTTTGTTTTGTTTTCAATTATGAATGATTATGCAATGATTATATGATGCAATTGGACTAATGAATGATCTAATATGTAATGCAGGGGAAGAGACGGTCGCGGATCTCCTGGCTACAGATCCGGGCAGTGTACCAGGCATTGCCCGACTACCAGAGAGAGAGATTAGCCGGCATGGGATTCACCGAGGTGCTCAGCATCGAGGTGATCCGGATGGACACGCCGCTGCTGTATGCCTTGCACGAGAGATGGGACCCGATCAGCAGGGCGTGCATCTTCCCGTGGGGCCACATGATCCCCACGCTAGAAGACATAGCAAGGATTACCGGAGTGAGAGCCCACGAAGCCGCGGTGACAGGGTGGACATACGGTGACTACCGAGAGATGGCGCAGCAGCTGCTCGGGCTGGATTTGATCAGGCCGGGACAGTCCTCCTCTCAGCTTTCGAGGTCAGTGCTGCAGGAGAGCTTAGGCTTGAGAGGAGCGGCGATCACCGTGGGAGAGCTACCCGAGGAGCATCTGGGCAGAGTGATAGACCAGGTGCACCCTCGCGTGGCGGCGGAGGCTGGACCAGAGGGAGACAGGGTGCTCAGACGCTTCCTGATGCTGCTATTCGGGAAGCTCCTCTTCGCGACCCGGGCGGATGTCATCAGCTGCAGATTGCTGCCGATGATAGAGGATTTGGGCAGAGTCAGGAGATACGCCTGGGGAGCAGCAGTGCTCGCATTCCTGTTCGAGTCCCTCAGCACTACGGACCGGCAGACGATGCTGGGCGGCTTCTCGCCTTTCCTACTGGTAAATGCACTTCATATGTGTTCTATTATACCATGAATATTGATGCCATGATTTATGCAAATGATTTATGCAATGATGCGACTGACTCGACTTCTAAATGCAGATCTGGAGCTATATGTACCTCTCGGGCATCGGGAGAGGCGCATTACTCTATCCCGGCCGCATACCGATCGCGAGGCGTTGGTCGGTGGCGAGGGACACAGGGTCGATCATTAGACTGACCCGGACGATCTAGGATGACCTGGACTCCTTCCCGCATACATCGGTAAGTCCAGAACTCAAAAATGATTTCTATATGCTTTTAAAATGCTTCTAAATGTTTTCTAAATGCTTTCTACATATCTCTAATATCTTTAATGCTTTTATATGCTAATGAATGAACTAAATGCTCTCAGGTGAGATGGACCCCATACCGCGACGAGGGTTATACGGGACAGCCATGGGTGGAGGTGGCCTTATCGTACCGGGGGCGAGACATATGGTTGCATTGCATCCATATCATCGAGCCTCTGCACTACAGGCTGATCCTGCGGACCCGGGGACTACACCAGCCCGAGGTGACCTTTCCACGCCACAGCGATGACCACCCCGGCAAATCAGCAAGGGGCATCAGCGGCAATGTGGATTGGTGCGCCCGGAAGGAGAAGTACGTCCACGATTGGAATAGGCGGGGTCGAGTGGTGAAGGAGCGAGACGAGAGCGACGAGGCATATCTGAAGGCCTTCGCTCGACTCTACGACGACCGGGTGTACCGAGGTACCCGACGACCGGTATGCAATTCTAAAACTCTAAACTTTTATTATGCAATGTGCAATATGATATATGCTGACTCATGCTTTCTAAAATGCAGCTAGACCCCGAGGGACGGATAGCCGAGCTGGAAGGGCTACTCCACTCCACCATCCAGCAGCGGGATGGGTACCGGTCTGCCCTGGAGCTCCTGGTGAGACTAAAAACTTAAATGCTCATGATTTATGCAATGATGTTCATGATGCAAATGCCAATGTCAACTAACCATGACTTCTAAATGCAGCGGGCCGAGGGAGCCCAACGCGCTGGACCGGATGCCCCATTGTCTTCCTCGCAGCCTGCGGGAGGCAGGGCTGAGCAGGAGGCCGACTTTGCTCGGGCGGTTGCCCGGGCCGAGGAGGCGGAGGCCACCCTCGCGGAGCGGGTAAGAGACTAAAAAATGCTTATGACTATGCCTAATTAAATGCTTCATGACTAATGATATAAAATGCAATCTACAGGCGAGGGATCTAGCAGCAACAGTGGCCGAGGCCAGCCAGGCGAGAGCAGAGGTAGAGAGAAGCCGGGCCGAGACTGATCGAGCCCGAGCAGAGACGGAGCTGGTACGGGCAGAGATGGCCCGGCTGAGAGCGGAGACCCTGCGACGCCCAGATGATGCAGAGATGGAACAACTCCGGAAGGAGTTAGCGTGGGCACGAGCTAAGGTGGAGGAGCTTCGGATCGGGATGGCCGACTTGGATCGCTACCGGACCGAGGCACGGGAGACGCGGCGTCAGATCTTTACACTGAAGATCGAGCTGCGGACACTGGAGCGGACGGTCTGGATGATGGGCCGGGGACCGGAGCGGAGTGCCTCCCAGAGTGGGGTACATAGGAGTGCCACCCCGAGCGGCTCAGTAGGAAATTTCCTTGTCAGCTCCTCTGCCCAGCGGAGGAATGAGAGGGCAGAGAGAGGACAGCAGGAGGAGAGTGCTTCCATAGCACCGCCACCCGTGAGGAGACCCGAGGATAGAGAGGATGAGGGCGGTCCGACGGATAAGCCGACCGAATGATGTATTTTTATGTTTTTTCTTATCTTTTGTATAGAACTTTTGGCAAAATGGAATGAGATCCCTTCTTTTTAGTTTTCTATTTTGTTTTAATTTTATGCGAGCGTGAATGAATGAATATGAAAAATGCAGGATGGACGAAATGTGACTGAATGAATGAGATGTATGTAGGAATGTGTGAAAATGGGAAGAGGACGAGGTGTACAATGTGAAAGACCGCCAGGTCTAGGCAAGGGCAGAAGGAATAGCCCGAACTCAGCAGCAGAGAAAGTGACGGTCTAAGATCTGACCGTCATAATCAAACGACGCTCTGGTGAGAGACCATTAATCATCAGAGGCCCACTCTGGCAGTGGGGCATCAGGATAAATGACGGCCAACCGAGGGTGCGTCAAAGACAAGTAACGGCCAAGGGTCAGACCGTTGATCATGGCAGAATGATAGTCGGTCAGGGCAACTAGCAGGAAATGCGACGGTCTGAAGGAGACGCGTCAGACTTAAGAGACGGTCATAAGTAAGACCGTCAGGGAGCGTTTAGCCCAGGAGAGAAGGAACTGAGTGCTGGGAATACGACGGCTCAGGGTTTGCGCGTTACAGAAAGCGACGGTAGACCCGTAGACCGTCATTCTCCACAGAACATGATTCGGGGAATTGAAACCCACAGAAAATGCGACGGCCAAGGGCTGGCGCGTCGGAATGAAGTAACGGCTGCACGATGGACCGTTAGAATCTGGGTTGTAATCCGAAACGGATTGAGCCGAGATAACTAAAACCCGAGGTTTAGCCACTTAGTCCATCATTAGAACTTATCCTGATTGAAGATAAAGCCTTTTAGTCTGAATCTTATCCTTCCAAAGTTAAATATAAGCCTTAGCAACTTGGAACCTTAATCAAAATCACAGTTTTGCTGAAACCTCTGTTCTAGGGTTTGAAGAGTTCTTTCAAAGAACAGAAAGCATGTTGAAGAGGAGCTTCGAGGTGATGGCTATGGAGGAGAAAGCTTACACCGGCCCCAAAGCTGCAAGAAAAGAGTATGGAGAACTCCAGCGGCTGACATCAATTCCCAAGCACTTAAGCTCCAATGCCCAAAGAGTGGTAAGTACTTACAACTCACCCAAAGTTCAGAATTTTGCTGCACTTATTCTTTTCATGACTTCCTTCTTTCTTTTCTCAAGCCCCTTCCTGGTCCAAGGTGCTATTCCAATCTAAAGTGGGTGGCTCCCATGGTAAAGGCACTTCCCATAGAGATCACCTCAATCCTTAAAGCATGGCATCTTCAACCCCTCTTGGTTTTAGGCAAGAATTTTCAGAAATTATCCTTCGATTGGCCAAGCCTTTCAGCACTTGTGGAACTATGGCATCAATAAACCCATACTTTTGTCTTCCCTTCCTTTGAAGCAACCGTCCTTTTAGAAGAGGTAGAGACCTACCTAGCCCTTCCTAAGACTAAGGTGGGGGATGAAGACCGGGTTTGCTACACAATAGAGCCTATCGACCCATCCTTGATCTTGAGTGATTTCATTCACAATCCAAAGGACGTGAGGACCATGATCAGCCCACACCACATTCACTTGATACCCTTGGCGCAATGGATAGTGTCTCATTGTAAAAATAAGTGGGAGAGACATGAAGCAATAGCCAAGGCGGTGGCGGTTTGCTTGTGTGGAGTCTTTCTTTTTACTACTACAGACCACCTCTTAGACATCCAAAATCTTGGCATTATTAGCGGGCTGTGGCGGGGAATGTCTATCTCTCAAGCGGTCCTCTCATACCTTTACGAAGGACTAAGCTCGGCTTGCATAGGGGGCCCCTTGTTTGGTTCCATGATACTTCTTGAGTGTTGGATGGGAATAAGAATCAAATTCCTTCCTAAGGAAGACATAATTTCAGCAAGCCGGATCTTCGGGAGCCACCCTCTCTTCTTTATTGGAGGGGCATTTGGATATTCCCCTCAAGTTGAATGCAAGATGGCGGATAAGAAAACTCGGGATGAATCGCGCCTCTTCCTTAACATTCTTCCAATGGACAAGTTCCTCCGAAGCACTCTTCTCAAAATACCGCGGCGTCAAGGCCTGGACCTCCAGCTAGTAGGGAACACTACCATGGCGATTTACAACCCGCATCGATGCCATCTTCAGATCGGACTACCTCGAATCAGCGTTTCTGCACTATCACACTACCCTCCCCTTCTACCTAGGAAGATGGGGACCGAGGAAGATGAACGAGCAGTCCGGAACGCGCTGACCATGTGGGAGATCAGCAAGGTGCGTCCGTGGCAAGCAGAAGTTGAAGAGAACGATGAAGCACGCCGAGATTACATGAAAGAGTTGAGAAGAATCCACCCTCTTGCGGATAAGAAATTGAATGTATCTTGATTTTTCTTTTTGTTCATGAGAGATATCACGTAATTGACAATCGAAGTTGAATTTATCAAGAATTATATTTCATTAATCTTTGCTTGAATGAGATGAGATTGCCATATTTGAATGATCTTGAGTTCCATAGTTTGAAAAGGCTAGAATGAGGTGAGCAGACAGGGCTTCTGGAGTAAGAGACGGATATGCACTGGGCCGCCATAAAGAAATAACGGTCCTACGGCAAGCCGTCATAATGAGAATAACAAGAGCCCTGTCTCTGAAGGATATGACGGATGGGTCTTGAGCCGTTATATTCAAGTAACGGTAGATCCCAGACCGTTATAGTGATGGTTCAATGAAAAGGAAGAAGGCCCATGCTTGAAGGGAAATAACGGTCAAAGATTGGCCCGTTATATGACTGTAACGGTCTGATGCTGGCGCGTTACACACTTTGAACCTGCATAGTTGTGAGCTTTTGCTTTTGGACTTGTCCCTGTATTCTGCACATACTCAAACATGAAACAAGTTAGATCTGTTCTTAGACTCAACCCCTTGCCTTGAAGCAAGTTAGATAATGACCGTTTCTTGATGTTTGGTCAAGGGGTGGAGCCTTATGAAATAGGCGAAAATATAATAAAAATGCGATGCATGCTATGCATATGATGGTATTTTTGGGAGTTTTAGAAAATATTTAATGTTTTTGGAATTTGAAAATATTTGATGTTTTTGGGATTTTGAAAATATTTGATGTTTTTGGATTTTGAAAATATTTGATGTTTTCTTGGATTTTGAAAAATATTTGATGTTTTTTGGATTTTAAAAATATTTGATGTTTTTGGATTTTGAAAATATTTGATGTTTTTGGATTTTGAAAATATTTGATGTTTTTGGATTTTGAAAAACCAGTACCTCTCTAGCAATACGAGACCTTCCTTGTTTTAGGTTGAGTCTCGAGACCGGCGTGCAACATTGTGACAACCCCTGGCCGAGACCTAATCATTGTAACGGTGTTTTTACCAATGCCATACCTAGGGTACTCATCTCAGTCCTAAAAGGAAAAATGAACATGGGGGTAAGCTTAGGCCAGATATGGGAGTTTTAGAACTTGATTCCCTCACCGTACAACCCTATTAGAGATTTGGTTTGTTGTGCCGGGGCTTTTATGTTCGTCATCGAACCCTTGTCCACTTAGGCATGCATGCGACCGGGCTCATAACGTCCCGCGGGGAACTGTACTGCCACTCTTGTCATGCCTAGTTTTTTTTTTTTTTGGAGCTTTTGAAAATTCATTCACAGACTTTGAGATGATGCTTTTGATTTTGTTTGTAAAGAGCACTCCTTTTCTTTTCTTGTCCTTTCTTTCTTGTGGCGTCAGATCATAACGGACTTGCCCCTGTTTGAGACCTCTTCTCGTTAGGGAGTTTGGATTGGTTGTCTCCTCCTTATTTACTCCTTGCCCCTGGATTCAGCCGAAGAATGAAGCGGACAGGGACTTCGACTTTCCCCTAAAGCATGGCCGAGGAAAACGGTGTCTTATAAGCAAGGAACCCGACCAGGGATGCCGTGTAGTGTGTGATTGCCTCACTCGGGATCCTCTTTTCGAAGATAGGGAGGAAGTTCTTATTACCAGAGAAGCACATGGTTTAGATTTTTAAGGAAAGAAACGCTTAAGATACAACCCATTCCACGGGTGAGAGAGCTCCTCACCTTCCGCGTTTACTAAACGATAAGCATTCCCTAGATAAGCCTCATTTACTACAAACGGCCCTTCCCAATTAGGTTGCAACTTGGACCTAGGACCTGCAGACCGAATGAATTTGCGTTTCAAAACCATTTCACCCTTACAAAATTTTCGTTCGATTACCTTCTTTTGAAAATAACGCGAAACTCTCTTTTGATAAACAGATACGTGATCGGCCTGCGTTCATCCTCTTCTCATCTAAGAGTTCTAGCTGGACCAACAACGCCTCCCGACGTTCATCGAGATTAAGTTCCTTATCGAGTTGCACTCTAAGGGAAGTGATTAAGATCTCATATGGGAGCACCGCCTCCATCCCGTAAGTTAAAGAGTAGGGAGTTTGCCCCGTAGGGGTACGGACGGAGGTGCGGTAAGCCCACAGAGCTTCCACCAATCTTTCAGACCAATCAGAAAATTTATGTGCTTCGCATATTTTCTTGATGATTTTAAGAAGGGTTTTATTAGTGGCCTCGGCTTGACCGTTGCCTTGAGGGTAATATGGAGATGAATGATGCAGTGCAATATTGAACTTCTTACATAGGTCCTTAAGCTCTTGGGAGATGAACTGGGATCCGTTGTCGGTGATGATGCTGCTTGGCACTCCGAACCGCGAGATGATATTCTTCATGATAAAGCGGCACACCGTTGTAGCTTTGATCTCTGCGTACGCCTCGGCTTCGGCCCATTTGGTGAAGTACTCAGTAGCGGTGAGGATGAAGGATTTTTGCTTGATCTGAGAATTAGGATCACCGAGCGGGCCGACAACGTCGAAAGCCCACATAGCGAATGGCCAAGGAGCAGTCATAGGATGGAGGGACGAAGCTGGAGAGTGAATTTTATCAGCATGGAGTTGGCATTTAAGACACCTCCGGACATAGAGGGAGCAATCTTCCTCTAGAGTGGGCCAATAGTAGCCCTGCCTAAGGATCTTCTTCGCTAGAGCCTGGCCATTGACATGACCTCCACACTCACTAGAATGGGCCGCTTCAGCCACTTTCCAAGCTTCTACATCATCCAAGCATCTCATGAGCATTCCATTAGTAGCGCGCCTATACAGTTCTCCTGCAATGATAGTGTACCTTGCGGCGGCTCTTCTTATTGCTTTACGCTGCTCGGCCTTTGTCCCTTCTGGGAATGATCCTTCTTTGCAAAACAATTCGATTTCATGATACCAAGGCAATTCTTCTTCATCCAGAATCTCCTCCAGTTCTGTTAATGAAACTTCCTTGAGATCTTCCTTCTCAACTCTCGCCTCTACAGATTTCCTGAGGTTGATGAACCAAGGATCTTGAAGAGAAGGTGCGTCCAATCTCTGGATGACGATGGTCTCAGTACTACGACTGAGAGGAAAAGATAAGGAGGAAGCAAGAGATGCCAAAGCATCAGCTAGAATGTTCAAAGAACGGGGAGTATGGATATAGATCAGCTTACGGAATCGCTTAGCAATGAGCGTGACCAAATCTTGATAAGGTTTGAGCTTGGGGTCACGAGTACGGTAAGTGGACAGAACTTGCCGTAGGACGAGCTGAGAGTCTCCTATGATGTTTAAATAGCGCGCACCTAGGAGATAGGCGTGCTTCAAGCCGGCCAGGAGAGCCTCATACTCAGCGATGTTGTTGGTGGCAGGAAATCGAAGTTGATAAGTGAAGGGGATGGTTACTCCCTCTGGGGTAAGCAAGATAGCACCGATCCCTTGGCCTTGGGAGTTGAGCGCACCATCGAAGTGCAGAGACCAAAAGGGATGATGAGAAAGGACAGAGAGATGCTCATCAGGGAAATCATCCTGAATGGAATCGGTATGAGGAATAGGGAGATGTGCCAGATGCTCAGCAATGGCATATCCTTTGACTGCCTTCTGAACGACAAAGGTGATGTCAAACTGAGAGAGGAAGCTCTGCCAGCGAGCTAACCTACTAGAAAGGATGGGTTTTTCTAAGAGATAACGGACCGGGTCCATTCTAGAGATCAACCTAACTGGGTGGGCGAAAAAGTAATGTTTAAGCTTCTGAGCCACCCACACTAAGGCGGCACAAGTTTTCTCCATAGCGGTGTACTTGGACTCAGCTGGATTAAACAGTCGAGAAAGGTAGTACGCAGCCCGCTCTTTCCCTTCATCATCCACTTGTGCTAAGACCGCTCCTAGGGAGTCCTCAATAACCGAGATGTATAGGATTAGGGGTTTCCCAGGGACAGGAGGTTGCAAAACCGGGGGTTGGACAGATACTCTTTGAGGTCGTCATAGGCCTTTTGACAATCTTGATTCCATTCGAACTTGACACCCGCCTTAAGCAATTCATAAAACGGACGACACCTCTGAGAATGCTGAGATATAAATCTTCTAATGAATTGCAGTCTACCAATCAATCCTCAAAGTTCTGTAATGTTCTTTGGCGGAGGCATGTCCATGACGGCCTGTGCTTTATTAGGATCAATCTGGATCCCCCGTTTGCTCACTATGAACCCTAACAACTTCCCTGAGGAGACTCCGAATACACACTTCTTCGGATTCATCTTAAGCTTATACTCCCTGACCCTCTGCAGCACTTTAGCCAGGATAGAGGGGTGCTCTTCTTTTGTTCTTGACTTCACCAAGATGTCATCCACGTAAGCTTCCATGTATATGTGCATCATGTCGTGGAAAATGGCCATCATCGCCCTTTGATAGGTGGCACCTGCATTTTTCAAACCAAATGGCATAACTACGTAACAATACGTGCCCCAGGGTGTGGTGAAGGAAGTTTTCTCTTGGTCTTCCGGAGCAAGACGGATTTGATTGTAGCCCGAGTACCCGTCCATAAATGACAGAGCTTTATACCCGGCAGTGGTATCCACTAGGACGTCTATATGAGGTAGCGGGAAATCATCTTTGGGACATGCTTTGTTTAGATCCCTGAAATCAATGCATATGCGTACTTTTCCATCCTTCTTGAGAACAGGGACTATGTTCGCCACCCACTGAGGATATAAAACCACTCTGACGAACCTGGCCTTATATAGCTTGTCGACCTCTTCTTTGATCCTTAAGGCCATGTGGGGGTGAAATCTTCTTGACCGTTGTTTCACAGGTGTTGCCCCTGGTTTAAGCACGAGTCGATGTTCCACTAAGGAGGGGTCAAGACCTGGCATGTCCTCATAAGACCAGGCGAAAGAATCGCTATACTCCTTCAATACCTTAATTAGATCTTCTTCTACCTGTGAAGGGAGATTAGCAGAAATAATGACGGGCCTTGGGTCTTCTTCTGTTCCCAAGTTGATTTCCTTTGTAGGTTCATCCACTGCCGTCGACGACTGGTCAAATCTTTTTAGTCCTTGTGCATATAAGTCGGCAGTGTCATCTACATTGTTGTCTTCATCTATTGGATCCTTCTCATCCAAAACCTCATAGACGCCTAATCCGTCGTCGCTCCATTCCCCTTCTATTTCCTCTTCATCCTCAATTACGATTGCTGTAGCGACGAATTCTAGACACTTCAAAAGAGCATGACACCGCTGAGCTATATCTTGCAAGAACCTATCAGGAACAGATCGGGACGGATGCGTAAGCGAGCGCGGTTCAGAATGGGAAGGGTTGGACGACTCGGACCAAGACCCTACTTCTCTAGACCTAACTGACTCTACTTCTCTAGACTCGACGGACCCTAATCCTAACCTAGGGGACAGAAGACCTAGTGGAAGGGGAGGAGCAGGGGACTCGTGCCCTTGGGAGGATGGAGACAGGATAGCGTAATCTTCCACTGAAATCTCCGTTTCAAGTTTGACGTTTTTTTTTGGAGATCAGCAGAGACTACACAGCAAGATGGAGGAGGTGGGAGCTGCATAGGGAACAGCTCGGGGAAGATGCAATCAAAGAAGGGATCAAAAGAAGAGAACCACATCTCGTGGAGTTGAGCGTTGGGAGGAGGAGGAGTAAACAGAGTGGATAGATCAATGCGTGGACACTTCCCGCCAGTACAAGGAATGAATAGAATCTCCGGTGGATCATTGAAAGATGAATTTACCAGGACAGGAGGAAGGCGGGGTACGAATTCCTTTTGTTGAAAGATAGATTGGAAGCGTGAGAGAGACCAAGAACAGACAACTGGAGAGCTCTCCTCCTTCTGTAGATTAACAATAAGCTGCTTCTTCGGCCTCCACTGCATAAGCCGAACTTCTTGTTGCTTCCTCTGAGATTCTTCCTCATAAAAGAGCCCCTGCAAGGCCTGACTGTAGTCGAGCATGTCATCATCTGACCCTCTTGGCAAGGGAGGCGGACTGGCAATTGGACAAACTGTATTCCTTTCTTGTTGAACCGGCTTTGGAGCTAATGTGCCAGGCTGGAGAGGCCCTTTGACAAAATGCTGACGATAATCCCAGGTGAGCGGCCCAGAATCGCTTATCATAGATAATGCTGTCTCCTTGTAGCCGAGACCTCTCCTACCCATTTTCCTTCCCTTAGGTATAGGCTTAGTCATCCCTTGCAGTTGCGCACCGAGGCCTCTCCCCGGTTGATAGCCCAGTTTCAATATAATGTTCCACCCCTTTGAATCCCGAATCTGCGGCTTCACTTTGACATTAACTGGAGTAGCGACGGGCTTAGGGGATGTATAAGCCCAAGGAAAGTTCAAATCCAGCACTGACAGAACGGGCCGGCTGCTTGGCCAAAGTGTGGGAAGAACTTGCTCTGAAATAGCCTTTACTGACTGTACTGTGAAATAAGCTCTTAACTTTGACGACCCTCCCTTGAAAGGGGAACTTAATGCACTGATGTGCGGTGGAGGGCACGGCGCCGAGTGTGTTAATCCAGGGACGACCCAAGATAGCCTTGAACATAGGGTCGATATCAAGAACATAGAATTCCACGGCCATAGTAAAGGGCCTGAGCTCTGCCTGAATGGTGACTACCCCGTGACATGCCCGCCTTGAGTTGTCATATGCCGCTATAGTGGTGGGGGTAGGCCGCAGTAACTCTTCAGATATGTTGCATGCCCGGAGGGTGCTGAGTGGGCAAACATTAATTGAGGCCCCTGTGTCAACCAGTGCTGCCTCAATGTCGACTTTGTTCAGAGTAATTGTTATGCAAAGCGGCATTTGCCGAGCCCCCGGAGGTGCAAGCTCGGTTTCAGAGAACGTGATTGCCGGCCCTTTGGAGATGGTTGCCAGTGCCGTTGGTAGGCTATCAACTGCCATGTCTTCGCTAACCATTACCTTCTGTAGAAAATCCCTCAATGCATCTTGATGAAGGGTAGACCTTTTGATCAGCTCCAGCACAGATATTTTGGCGGGCACTCGATCTAGATGATGCAGCAAGTCATATTGAGTACCCGGCAAAGGTCTAGTTTCTTCTTGCTCGGCCACCGGCTGAGAGGACTGGG
The DNA here is from genome assembly GCA_022559845.1 of Amorphophallus konjac. Lineage (NCBI taxonomy): Eukaryota > Viridiplantae > Streptophyta > Magnoliopsida > Alismatales > Araceae > Amorphophallus > Amorphophallus konjac. The sequence goes on from CM040127.1 coordinate 241,932,093, forward strand.
GATTAGAAGTAACGTAATTTCGATGGAACATCTTCCCGCTCCTCAAAGCACAGCTTGCTGCGGCATCTGAAGATAGTATGATGGGCCCTACGGGATGGGTGAATGGAACTGGTGGCGCGGGGGAGGCGGTTTGGTGGAGCGTAGGGTTGGTGAGTTTAATGGGCAGTGCGCGGATGATGGATGAAGGATTGGTAGAAGGCAGGGTGGTGATGGATGTAGATGCGGGTGGAGGGAAGGCTAGCGGATGTTTGAGAGTGGGCAAAGGATTAGGTGGTGGTGTGATGATGGCGAGGGGAGTAAGTGTTGGAGGGTATGATGGGATGGAGAGCGGTAGAGGGTTTGCTGGAGCGGGTGTGGATGGTAGGATGAGCGGAGGGGGTGTTGGTTGTGTAGGGAGGATGAAGGAAGGGTTGCGGGGGTTGTGGTGGAAGGCCATTACTTGCGGTGTGGTGCCATCATCATCAAAAGACCACCCGGCATTGGGGGCCGGTGGTTGAACCACGCTTACTTGCGCTGGTGCCGGCGGCTGCTGCGGAGGAGCGGGTGGATGATTCGGCATCGGGTTCTGATGGATGCCCAGGTCTTGTACTTGCTGCGGTTGCTGCTGTTGTGATGGCTGCTGCGGCTGTGGTGCTTGATGCTGCTGCACTTGCTGCCCCTGCGGCTGCCTTCTTTTTTCTTTAATTTCAACAATGGCCCTATGCATTTCGGCCCAGTCGATCCTCTGCCCCTCATGTAGGTCATACACAAGATCTCGGAACTGAAAACATCCTTCTATGGTATGGCCTGACTGCCGGTGGAACATACAATACTTAGTCTGATCGACTGCCGGGTTCCAAACAGGCCGTTCCGGAGGAAGTTGGATTGCATTTACTGACATGAGTGCCGAGAAGATATCCGTAAGTGTCTCGGGCAATGGAGGATACTGGGCTCTCCGGGGAGCCGGGCGCTTGCTATTTGGATTGTTGTTGTTGTAGCTGTTGAGTGGAGGGACGTTATGGTATTGTGGTGGCGGTGATGGTTGTTGTGGTGCGGCGAAGGTGTTTTGTGGAATGGTGAAGGTGGGTGGAGGGTTTTGTGGAGTGGCAGTTTTGCGGAGCAGCGTTTTGTGAATTGCGGGGGTTTTGGTTGTAGCGGAAAGGTGCGGCCTGATATGGAAAAGCAACGACTTGTACTTGCTCATTTGTTTGGACTCCCTCAGTAACCGGCCCTTTGGGTTTCTTGTGGTACTTGGGCTTTTGGTTTTCGAAAAGAGAATGGATAGGGGAGTCCTTGAATTGAGTCTGTATAAAGCGCGCTCGGCTGTAGAGTTGATGCATGTTAGCTATATCATTCATCGCCAGGATGTTGCGGAAGGTCGGGGTGGCATTGGAAATCAGCAATTTGACCTTCTCTTCCTCCGGAATGTGGCCCGGTACCCTGGCGGCCATTTGTCTCCACCTGTCTGCATAGGTGGCGAACTCTTCTTCCGATTTCATTTTTTCGGCTACTAGGTCCGTGAATGAGTATTCTGGTCTGACCCTGTCTTGAAACCGCTGAATGAATTTGTCCTTAACTACCTTGAAACTCTCGGCCTCTTCCAGCGGTAGAGAATAGAACCATTCCAGAGCAACTCCATCTAAGGATCGAAGGAATAAATACGCCATGAGGCGATCATCATATTGGAACTGCGCCGATTCATATAGAAAATCCCTCACATGGATAAAGGGATTGCTGTTCCCATCGTACTTGCAATAGTTGGGGAGCTCTGATTGCGGAGGGAACCGAATGTTCTGGAAGCTCGGAATAGGAATATCGGCCAAGGATTGTGGGCCAACCCTTTTCTGGAGGAAGTCGAGTTGTTGCTGCATGGCGGACCACTTGTCAAGCAAGTCCTGCTCTCGGGAGGGAGCAGGGGTAGTGAAGGACGCCGATTGTATTTGAGGAGCGGATGGAATGACCGTAGCAGAAGGGGGAGGCCCATAGGCATGAGTAGAAGGATAGACAGTGGAAATAGGGGGCCCATAAGAAGGATATTGGGCCTGAGATATACCCGGATGGGAGTGAGTTTGGGCCACCCCTTGCTGAGGGTGTAAGAAATCAGAAGGGTTCATGAGAGGCTGTGAAGCCACCGAACCAGAATTGTGATGATCCACCTGGACAAAAGGAGGGATAGGCGATTTCCCTTTATCAAAAGACTGATGGGCTGAATTGGAAGATTGGCCCATCTCCATGCCAGCGAAAGTGATGGTTCGGGGTTGGACCGGAGTGAGGTCAATCGGAGTGGGCTGAACGGGCGGCCCAATATTGGAAGGATTAGATTGACCTTGGATAGTGGCAGAGGGAGAAGTATTGGACCCTTGCATAGCTTGATATAAAACTTGGAGTTGGGTCGGATCCAATTGGGCCATCATATGAAGGACGGAGCCCGCGGAAGGCGTAGAGAGAGAAGGGGTAACTTGACTTCCTTCCATAGAGGTGGAGGATGGGAGGGGGGCAGTCCCCTCTCCAGAGGAAAATGTAATAACCCTAGGGGGGTTTTCAAGGAGCCCTTGAGGAAGAGAGTCCTCTTGGGAGCGAGGAGGATTGAAAGATGCCATGGTGGACTCGAAGAGGGGATTAGAATAGAACGTGAAGACGGAACTGACTCGAGAAGATGATTCAGACGGACGAAAACAACCCCACATGCAACGGGCAACCTTGACAAAATGCAAAACAACCAACACAAAACACACAATAAGCAACCAAACTTAGGTGATTCTAACAAGATGTAAGTGATAAAAGATGAAGACACTCAAATATCAACCAAATTGTTTTAAGATGATGCAACAAGGTTCTTATGATTTCTCCTTTGGAACTTTAGTGGATTGATTGATATGTGCTCTCAACAATGGGTTCCTAGTAGGAGATGAATATGTGACTTGGTTTGACTCTAAGTGTGACCACTCCTGCACCTATGCAACCCTAGACACAGGGTGGGAAAGGTACAACCAGCCCGGTGTCCGTGTGGGAATCCACGGCTCGCGGGGACTTACGGAGGTCCCTGTTATGATTTCCTGGTCGGCTCCAAGGAATATGGAGACGAGAGGTCCTCACAACAAGGTGGGAAAATGCAATCTAAGATATGACAAGATGAATGACCCTATGTGCACCGGAGTGCATGCAAAGTCTAACCTAAAATCTAGCAATCAATGATGCACACAATGATGTGGAGATATGAGCAAAGCAAGAAGGAGGTCAAGTATCACCCAAGCAATAAATCACAGCAAAAACCACGGAAATAAATGCACCTCGGATGTGTACCTGCCAGGAGAGTAACGGTCGAAGGACCCTGCGTCAGAGAATAATAACGGTCTAAGGCCAGACCGTCAGATAAGATATAACGCAGGGGGATGAGACCGTCAGATGAGCCAGGGAACCAAAACCAGACAGAAGTAACCGGAAAGCCCGTGGAAGCTCACACAGCAGAACCAAAGTGGCGGTCTAATGCCCCTGCGTCAGAGAACTATGACGCGGGGACACCTGGCCGTCAGAGAACTTAGAAAACCAGAATGAGCAGTAATCAAAGGGGAAACAAAAGGCAACTCCACAAGCAGATGATGGCAGGTTTAAACAAGAATCAAAAGCACGATTGGCACAAGTTGTCCCACCGTGATCGCCAAAAAATTATCTGTTGATATTTATTTGCCTATCTTTTATCTTTCTTTTGAGGTTTGCAAAGTAATATGGCAAGATGACAAACAAGCAATCAAAGATCTACTCAAACCTGTGAACATGTGAACATGAACCTAGGCAATCATAGCTAGCTCTAGCATGGGCATGCTATCTCAATCAAACTACGCTAAGGAAAAGAAAAACACACGCCGGGGCGTGGAGCAAGGAATAAGTAAAAACACACCGTGAAGGTGGAGCAAGCAAGGAAAATAAAGAAGATATGATGAAGAAGACAGCTAATGCCCAATACCAAGGAAAGATGTGATCGCCACCAAAGTAAACACGAGTCAAAGACCTGAATATACCTTGGAAATAGGTGGATGAAACACCCGCCCACGGGAGAGAAAACCAAGGAAAGCCTGTAGATCAACTTGGAAGTAACGGCCAGAACCCCGTGCGTCGCTTGGAAGCGACGGCCGTACGATAGACCGCCGGAAGATAGTGACGCGCTTGCACCAGACCGTCAGGTAACCTGCAGTAACAAAGCTTGAATTCTTTTAACTCCAACTCTTCCAGCCGGCTAGAAGACTTGGGCCTCGTGCTAATGAACCTGTAAACCTGCCAAAGATGTAGAAAGACAAGACAAGACAACCTCAATTAGCCCTTTTCACAAGCATAGCATCAATTCTTGACGGGTTTAAGAACATCAAAAGGAGAGGGAATTACCGAGGAGTTTTGGTTTTTTAACCCCTCTGGGTGTTTTAAAAGTTTGGGAAGATGTTTGTATGCTTAAAGAACAATGAAAAACGTGGAGAAAGAGGAGGGACAATGCTTGGATTGAGGAAAAACCAAGGAAGGACTCAAGCATGCAATGATGAACTTGAAAGACCAAAACTAAAGTACTCCCTTGATTATGAGATGGATGGACGTGGGAAGCAGTTCCTCTTGGATGAAGATGGCTCCTGAGTTCGGCAGCACTTCGTCGTGAATTCAAAAATCTCCCCCCTTTGGCCATGAAGTCAACGGTTCTATTTATAGACCCTCAAACTCTTAGGTCGAGTAGAGGATAATTCAAACGTGAAAGGAGATAACTCTTAGCAAATCCTCGAAGATAATATCACCAAGAGTCCATAGGATCGAACGGGAGGTCCTGAGGATCGGATTTAAAAGAGACAATGTCAATCCAAATCCTTATCTCGACCACGGAGTAGCAGAGAAAAGGCCTGAACTGCCAGGACTCTCGGAAGGAAGTAACGGCTGCACGATAGACCGCCACTTGGAAGTAACGCATCAAGGAACGACTGCCATTTTCAACCCTATCCCAAAGAGATAAGATCAACGGGAAGAAGATCCAAACAATAGGACTCTTCAAGGAAGCGACGGCCAAGGCATAGGGCGTCAGAATGAAACGACGGCTGCACGATAGACCGTCATCATCAACGTGGAAATTAAGGGATAAGCACTAAAAACGAGGCCTCAAGCCTTAAGACTCTTCAAAGAGTAACAGCCCAGGATCTATCCGTCAGAAGGAAGCAACGCGCCTGACTGAGACCGTTATTATCATTGAGGTTCCAAAAATAGAGTGAAGGGTTTTGCTGAGCTTCATCCAACGAAATGCCACCGGGAGCCACATCTTAATCCAGGAATTAAGACCCAAAAAATAGGCTTCAACTGATCAAGGGACTCAATGAAGAGTGAACAACTCGGAGCATCATATAGAATGAAATAAGGAGATGACCCGACTTATTGGGTATAAAACGGGTGTCAACAAGGGGTAATGGGCATATCCAACACCCTGTCAAATGAACAAGAAGAGCCGACTGAGATTGCTGGAAGAAAAGACCCGATGACAAGACGGGACAAAGATGAGGTTGAGCTATTACAAGCCGCAAAGGGCAAGCAAGTTGCTGATGAAAATATTGCCACTGTCACTACAAGAATAGTGGCGCCTGAACAAGAAGGAGCATCTCCGCCTCCTTCAATTGAAGGTTATTCGGGTGAAACGCTTGGGTGCATCAGTAATAAAACAGCCACGGACCCCGCTGTCCTGATGTTGCTACAAAGATACAAGCGGGAGATAAAACTGCTGAAGAGAAAATTGAACGAAAAGACTGGGCACGCTATGGCGTCCGAGTAACCGAGGGCACGAGGCGAGCCATCACAGGAAGGTTCCAACCCCGTGGGTTCCCCTTCACCAGCCGTTCTACAAACTGCAGCTTAGAACTAGGCTACTCCCGACCACTACTCCCAGCAGCTCCAGCCAGCATGGCCAATGCCCCTTCAAATGCAGCAACAGGCTCTCCTGTCAGAGCCTTTACCACCCAATGTTATGGCTTTGGCCGCATTATTGATGCAGCCCACCCACCTCTGCCCTCAACCAGCAGATTCAGTTATGATGGACAAGTTGATGGTGGAGCAGATGATTGAAGCAGGGTTGGCAAAGAGGGGTGGTGATGATTACGTCCCCTTCGACATATATGAAGTGTCATATCCAGCCTACCATGCTTGTCACGCCCCCAGCCTTTATGACAGCGGAAGACTCCCTCGAGAAACGTGAACAACCAACATGGTAAGTCTCTTGCAAGCAAAAATGATCAGAGCGCAAGACAATCACACAGATAAATGCAATTGCACATTATTTTAATCAAACTCCAACTTATTTTATTGATAATCAATATTCAAATACAATAACTTTCAAGTTCTTTCAACCTATCAGACTCAAGAAATAGGAAAATTACATAGACTCAATCTAAACAATATAGACTTTCCTAAGTCTTCACTCTCATCTTGACATCACTTTCATTCGCTCTCGGACCCGCTACTTGTATAATCTGAATCCGAATTCGAATCACATTCATTTTCTGAAAGGAATGGAAATAGGTAATGAGCACACTTGTCCAGTAGGTATCTTCGCATCAACATGAAGGCATCATTAAAGTATTTAACATTTTAGCTCTAAAGAAATAAGGTAAAATCATGTGAATGCGATCAATCATGTGAATACCCAAAGTAACAAAGATGATCGTTTAAGATACAATGAGAGCAAGTATGAACTAGTAAGAGTGTAACAAGAACATGCTTTTGGCCTTTCAATGCCACATAATCATCACTCCAATATCTTTTGCTTATGAGCAAGTACTTCATGAATTTCTGTGGAATATCAAGTTATGTACAAGAAAGTCATGTCATGCCGTGGATCTTCACTTATTTATAGAGAAAGTACTCCCAGCGCAATGCGACGCCAGTAGCATCATACCCCATGATTTATAATAGTATGTTTCCGGCAATCAGCCGAGGGGACTAGTATAGAGCCCTTAAACACAATCAGTGCTCGATCGCATCTTCAAGTATAAATCAAGCTACTTCCACGCATGTAACAATAAAGTATGGCTAAGAATGTATAATTCAATAAGTTCATGATAATACTATTCAATGAATGAACGCTTCAATTTAATAATGCGAGAGTCAAGAATGACTTAAACAAGGTTATGCTTATGGAAATAAATCGACAGCATAATGGTACATTTCTTTAACTTTTATTTCATTATATTAAGCCTCTTTAGATAATATGGCAAGTTCTAGATCATCAATAATCTATCTAGAAACTTTAGAACATCAACCCTTGGGTCAAACCTCGGGTTAAGCACTCAAACAATGTGACGGTCAAGGACTGGGCCGTTACATGATGTGACGCTCCAATATTCAGCTGTTACATTAGTCTGATTCCAGAAATAAGAAAATAGACTTAGTGAAATTTGACGGTCTTATATTGGGCCGTTAGATGCTCCTAACAGTCCAGTATAGATCCGTTACATTGCTAGAACCAGAAACATCGATAGTGTAATCTACTAAATGGGCTTTAATGGTACAACCAACTCGGCGTCCTTGTGGGAATCCCAGGTGTGAGCGACGTCACGCGGTTCGGAGTTCGATGGTGCGGGGAAGAGGATGCGGAGAGCGCGCGGGCTCTTCTTTTTGTTTGTTTTGCTGTTTGCTGCAACACAGAGATGAGAGAAGAGAGAGAAGGGGCCACCACGGGAGATTGCTCCGGCGGGGCGAGCGGGACAAGTATAATATAGCAAGATATGGGGTTCAAACGGCCATAGCGGGAAGTGACTCGCCGCGACCTCGGGGGGACGGGAATGGTGCAGAAATTAAATAACAAAAATTGAAACGGCCATTGGGGAAGTGACTCGCCGCGGCCTCGAGAATATGAGCAGAATATAAAAGAGAATATAAGAACAGAGATTTAAACGGCCATTGGGGAAGTGACTCGCCGCGGCCTCGAGAATATGAGCAGAATATAACAGAATATAGAGAGAGTATAAGAACGGAAATTTAAACGGCCATTGGGGAAGTGACTCGCCGCGGCCTCGATGATATGAGCAGAATATAACAGAATATAGAGAGAATGTAAGAACGGAAATTTAAACGGCCATTGGGGAAGTGACTCGCCGCGGCCTCGATGATATGAGCAGAATATAACAGGATATAAAGAGAATATGAGAACAGAAATTTAAACGGCCATTGGGGAAGTGACTCGCCACGGCCTCGATGATATGAACGAAATATAACAGGATATAAAGAGAATATGAGAACAGAAATTTAAACGGCCATTGGGGAAGTGACTCACCGCGGCCTCGATGATATGAACGAAATATAACATGATATAAAGAGAATATGAGAACAGAAATTTAAACGGCCATTGGGGAAGTGACTCGCCGCGACCTCGATGAAAAGATGTGATCGCCAGGGGCCGAAAGATCCCAAAATAAGAAAGTGATCGCGCCTACCTCAAGAGCGGGAGATGGCGGGTTGCTTCTTCCTCTCCTTCCGGCCGGCCGACGGAGGGGGCTTTCCTCGGCTACCCTTGCAAAACAACGACAAACAAATGACAAGTGGCTTAGAAAGATGAATGTGTAGTATTCATATCCTTGCAATAAAAATGACGAAATAACGGGAAGACACACACCTGGTTGGTGTTATCTTTTAAACCCCTCTCGGACTCGAGTAGGAGGAAAATGAGATGATGGATGCGAGATGATGAATGCAAAGAACTACGAAGAAAAGGAAAGAGTTGGCTTATTGGATGTGTCGGTGGTGAAATTCGGCGGAGCTCCGGCAGCGTGGGGACGACGTAGAAGCGCGGTGGATGAAGATGACCTTCCTCTCGCGAGCGTGGGCACCCGAGAAGCCGGCAGAACCTCCACCTACAAAAGACCCCACGGGTTAGAAGAATGACTCCGTAGCCTCTGGGCTCCGGCAGCCTATCGGATCACTGCTTCGCTCTCCTAGAACTGAGGGGGTGGGCCTCTATTTATAGAGCTCCGGAAGGTGGAGGCGTCCAGGACCCTGGACACCTCCATCAGGGCCGAAATAATATTTTATTCTATTTTTATTGATTTTTTTGGAATACTTTTGTGGGGGCGTCCAGGGTCCCGGACGCCTCAAGTAGGTCCACCGAAAACCGACGACGGCCGCACGCGATTCGGCACAACGCGTGGTTTTGTGAGCGGCGCCTCGTGATTCAGAAATGGGCGCGTCTAGCTGACCGGACGTCTCTATATTTTGGATTTTTTCACACACGACAAACCGTCGTTCGGTGGCCGGCGCCCGTGAGGGAGTTGATGGAGGCGTCTAGGGGCCTGGACGCCTCCAAAAGTTTATTATTTTTTTATTTTTATTTTTTCTTTTATACAAGGGCTGGCATTTTTATTTTTTATTGTTTTTTATGGAGGCGTCCAGGGGCCTGGACGCCTCCATTAATATGTATTTTTTATTTATTTTATTTTTTTATGCCAACTAGCATTTTATTAATATTTATTATTATTAGTTTTTATGGAGGCGTCCAGGGTCCTGGACGCCTCCATTAATATATATATTTTTATTATTTTTTATAATTTTATGCCAACTGACATCTTACAAATATTTTTTATATTTTTCTGGAGGCGTCCAGGGGCCTGGACGCCTCCATCAATATATATATTTTTTATTTTGTTTAGGGCCCTGAGAAAATAATAAAAGCAATTAAAAATATGGGGGCGTCCAGGGGCCTGGACGCCCCCATTAAGACCCACCCGGGTCCTCAAATCAGGCGTCGGCGGCCGCCCGGTAGACCCCCTTCTTGATTCCGGAACCTCTTGATGCGTCCGACTGGTGTTGATGTCGTCCGAATGCCGTGACGAGATGATTCCGGATGCCAAAAAAGGCAGAAGAAGACCCAAGAAAAGGAAGTATTCGAGCGGTTCAAAATGCGTAAGCCGTTGCGGGGCGTTGTATAGTAATATGAGACTTTCTCAGGAGACGTCAGGAATGGCGTGTCTACAGCTGCCCCGCCTTGGCGTCTGCTTTGCAAGGGAGCGATACGTAGTGGAATGCTATCGAAGTGGAGTGAAATGGAGTGGGAGCGGACTGATAAGTCGATGCCAAGGTGTGATGAGACACGCTTTTGACGTTACTGTTTGGAATCTTTCCTGGAGTTTCAATGAGGCGACCTTGAAGAAGGTCTTTCAAATATTGACGATTGCTTGGACGGAGATCAAATAAGGGAGGGTGAGACGTGCGCTTAGGCACGAAACAAAAAGGGACCAACTTCTCGGTGTGGAAGTACCTGGGTCATAAACCGGAGGTTTCACCTTTGGGGAGCGGTTACCAGCCAATGTGGAAGTGCTGCGGCCAAGGTGGGTCAAAAAAAGGTAAAGGAATATCTGAGGGTCTGTCCAAACAAGGGTCTCCTTTGGACGAGCAGCGTCGGGGCCGTCTCTAGGAAACTCAGTATTTCATTCGGAGTGGAATATCTCATATTTGTGGGAATTGAAACACAACGGCTTTCACAATCGAATCACTTGAATGATCTTCCGCAATAAATCAAAGTCCTATATGAATGCATGCTGGGTTTAAAGAAAAATTCAAAACAAACTAAAATAGAAGATAGCCAAGGATAATATTGTTAACTTGTGAAGAACGGGTCAGGATACCGATCCGGTGAGCTGATACTGAGCTGGGGCCCGTTTATCCACGCACCAACTCACTGAACGGAACCATCGTCCCCATTCTATCACAAATTGACGGCCTATCCGTACAACCCAAACTCTTCCGGGATCATCACCGTTTTTGTTGAAGGGGAACTCAAATCCCAGATTCGTTCGGGCCGCAAGGTCCTTGACATGTTCTAGTAGCGTAGGTATCACATACTATGATGCATGACATGGTGGGACCAACCAATGAAAGGTGGGACAGGAGATAGGACAAAGACGTCCGTTAGTAAAACCTGCAAAGGTTAGCAACATCAAAAGGTAGCAGAATCGCACCACAGTTCAAAGGAGATCCAGACAAAATCTTGACAATGACCACTGATGTGACATGTTCTGTCCTGTAGCACCCTTCCCTTCCTATAAGAACTCCCCTTAGGCTAGTTCATTCAAATGCACCAAGGTGGGTTTTGGAAGCTCAGGAGAGGAAGGAGAGGAGAATCTAGAGATCTTCAGGATGGAAGGAGAGTCTTCCCGTGTTATGAAGAGGAGCAAGCCTAGCAGCGAGATTAGGCGACTTTCCGACCTCGAGGGTCATCTGAGTGGGACGATCATGTCGCATATGGTAAGCTGACTCTTTTCAAATTTCTGCACGTGAACCTTCTTCTTACTTCCTTCATTTCTTCTTCTTTCCAGCCATATCCACTCTTCCCAGGCCCGAGGAAGTTTTCCAAGCTGCCATGGCTTTCAAAGCTGACTTCCAATATCTCCATTGGCATGAGGGCCATACTCTCGAAGTGGCATCTGCAGGGGCTCCTTATTCACGCCAAGCATTACGAGAAGATTCGTATGGACTGGGCGGCTATGGGCGCGCTAGTGGAGGTCTGGCATCCCCAGACCCACACTTTTATCTTCCCGACCTTCGAGGTGACCATCCTCCTCGAGGAGGTGGAACTTCTGCTCGGATTGAAGAAATTCAAGAGTGACGGGAAGGTGAAGGCTATGCGGATGCTGACACGGGGGACTTCTGAAAGCGTCCTTGGAAGCTTCATGCCGCCCGACGCAGCTAGAAAGGTCCGTACTCAGAAGGGGATCGATCTCCAAAAGCTTGCGGAGTGGGTCATGAACGCCCTGAGAGGGTCACCAGACGATGACTATTTGGAGGGAATCATGAAGGGGTTCACTATCTGTCTGGCGGGTGCTCTCTTGTTTCCTTATACCGACAACATAGTGGAGGAAGACCAACTGAGTGCTATCTGCGGGATTTGGCGTGGAAAGAGGGTGGGACCCGCTGTCCTCGCCTACCTGTATAGTGGCCTTACTGTCTCGAGCATGGGTAAGCCTCCATTTGGTTGTGCACTTGTCTTGAATTGCTGGCTGGATTTGCATTTCAAATTCGACCACCGCGAGGGAATGCCAACTGCTTCGAAGCTCTTCCAACAAAGCCCGCTTCACCACATAGCCGACGTGTTAGGCTTTGGTGGTACTGTAGTGAACCGCGTTCCGTGGCTGAAGAAACGTGAAGACTGGCGGTCTCACTTCCGCACCGTGACACAAGGCTTCTTCACTTGCGCACCGGCATGTTTGCTTTCGCTTGATCTTCTCATGAGGTCTTCTCCCGAAGTTGATCTTCAACTGATCGGCGCGACCGAGTTTGTTCTTTACAACGCGCATCGGTGCTGCCTCCAGATTGGCATCCCACGCCATTCGTTCCCGCCACCGACTGACATTGTTCCTTTGAAGAAAAGGGAGTTGGGCACTAAAGCGGACGCGAAGGAAGCGAAGGCCATTAAAGCTCCCTGGAAGACAAGTGTTGCGGGAAAAGCCTCAGCGCACGTGGTGGAAGAATGCGAGCCGTGGAGGGCTTATGTAACCGAACTGGGGAAGTTAAGGCCTAAAGCGCCTAAGCCCCTGATGTAGTTCACTCTGTTTTTCTGATGGAATAAAATCTGGCATTGATGTTTCGGACCCCCGTCCCCTTAATTATTATCTTTTTTTATGGTTTTTCTTTTTCTTTGTGTTTTTTATTTTGTTTGGATTATATACATATTCTTATATAAATATATTTTGTTTTTTTGAAAATTTTTTATTATGGGGGCGTCCAGGGGCCTGGACGCCCCTAATTTCATTTAATTATTTTATTATTTTTTTTGATAATTTATTTTTGGGGGCGTCCAGGGTCCTGGACGCCCCTATTTTGATTTTTATTATTATTATTATTTTTTATTTATTTTATTTTTTGGGGGGCGTCCAGGGTCTTGGACGCCCCTATTTTGATTTTTTTATTTTTTATTTATTTTATTTTTGGGGGCGTCCAGGCGCCTGGACGCCCCTATTTTTTTGAATTTTTGAAAAAAAAATAAAAATTGTGGGGGCGTCCAGGCACCTGGACGCCCCAATAAAAGGTGATTCTATATATAGGGGGGGCCTCCCCCCTGTTCACTTATACTGTTCATTCCGACCGTCCAGCCACTCCAAACGACCCATTCTTAGTCCCAATGGAGCGAGGAGGATCGAGTCAGGGTCCAGAGAAGCGGAAACGACTGGCTCGTCGTGCGAGGAGGTTGAGGGATGATGCCGAGGAGGCCGCAGCAGAGGAGGTTGCTGCGGGGGAGGAGATAGAGGTGCCTCTCCTGGCCGCGGAGGCCGCTACGGATGCTGGTGACGCGGGAGAGGACGATCACGACCCGGTAAGTACCTCAGAATTCTCACTTTGTGGTTCAATAGGCTAAAACGGGTGTGCGAGAGGCTGTGAGAGAAAGGCGGGTGTGAGAGAAGGAGGCGTCCAGGGGCCTGGACGCCTCCACGTTTTCTTTTTATTTTTGGTTATTTAGTAATAGAAATATAATAATAATAATAATAATAATAATAATAAGGAGGCGTCCTGGCTCCAGGACGCCTCCATGATAATATATATATTTTTAATATATTTTTCTTGTTTTGGTTTTGTTTTTTTTTTTAAAAAAAACAAAATAAAGGGAAAAAAAGAGGAGGCGTCCAGGGGCCTGGACGCCTCCACAAGAAAATATAAATATTTTTAAAAATATAAAAAATAAAATAAAAGAATAAGTAGTATATATACAGTGTTATTGTTTTATGACTGTTCATGATGCTGATGTGTTCTTTGTTGGTTTTGTGGTTTGCAGGGCGTGATGAAGGGCCGGATCAGCTGGTCCTTGGTGGTGGCAGCATACCGTGGGCTGCCGGATTTCCAGAGGGCGCGTGTGGACGCCATGGGCTTTGGAGCTTTCCTTAGGATCGAGCCCTTCCGGCTCGACCTTCCTCTTATCCAGGCACTGAGGGAGCGGTGGCACGCACCGAGCCGGGCGTTTCTGATGCCCTGGGGGCATATGGTGCCGACGCTGGAGGACGTGGCTCGGATCACCGGGCTACGAGTTGACGGAGAGGCAGTCAGCGGGGTGACCTACCCCGACTACCGAGAGAGTGCCCTGGACCTGCTGTGGTTAGAGACGAGCGTGACTGATAGAGACAGCAGGGTAGTCGGCCGAGTGGAGATCATGGAGGCGCTCGGATTCGTCGACCCGCGCCAGCGGGTTAGCGAGACTGGAGCGGAGTTCTTGGCTCGACTGGAGGGGGATGCTCGTGCAGCTTTCACCCAGGATCCGAGCGAGAGGGAGCTGGTGGATCTAGACCTTCGGAGGTTTCTTTTCTTCTTCCTGGGCCGCCTTCTGCTGGGGACGAAGGGGGATCGCATCCACTGCCGTTTCCTCGGGATCTTGGCGGATCTGGACAGAGTGGGGCACTATGCGTGGGGAGCGGCTCTGCTTGCCCATCTGATTGCCGATCTCTCCCAGACTTCGGAGAAGGAGACGACAGTCAGCGGCTTCGCACCTTTCCTCCAGGTAAACATTTTATTTATGCATTCCCACAGTTAAATATGCAATTATTGTACTAATGATGTATGATGGATGCAGGTGTGGAGCTATTACTATTTCCCGATGGGGAGGGCTAGGCATGGGAACAGGAGGGCCGTGCCTCTGGCGCGGCAGTGGAGGCCGGTCGTGGTTGCAGCACCCCACGGCTACCAGTTGGCGTCACTTCGTCGGGAGCTGAGCGAGTATCCCGAGGCCATGGTATGATGCGTATGATTTTTTTGTGTTTATGCATGTGACTGAATGGTAACTAACATGATGTATGTATGGTGATGCAGGTGGTGTGGAGGCCCTACCTGGGCATGGGCGATGCTGGCCAGCCCTGGGTTGTAGCGGGTCTTCCTCGCTTTAGGCGGGACGTGTGGGTCCATTGCCTGAACAAGATTGAGCCGCTGCGGCTTAGACTGGTCATGAGGACGTTGGGGCTGGCCCAGGAGTGGGTAGATGTAGATGCGCCGGCCCGCATTGGGCGGAAGACCAAGGGGAAGGCGAAGATCGTGGACTGGCGCACGCGCTTCCCAGCACAGTACCAGGACTGGCAGCAGGGCGGGGTCCCAGTAGTGTCCCACGTACAGGACAGCATAGACTACATGAGACGGTACCGAGCTACGTACGGGGACCGCCTCTCCTTGGGTGGTATGGCAGGGGTAAGTGAAATGAAACTGCTCCACCTTTCTATATGTATATGCATGGGATACTAACTTATGTGTAATGCAGGATGCTCGTGATACCATGATCGCCGACCTGCGGGCCCAGTTGGCGGACGCCAGGCGACAGTTGGTGGCCATCCGACAGGAGTTGGAGATCCTGGTGAGTTTATGCAATGCATTTTTTTGTGACCTGGATTTTTGATGCTTAGCCTTTGACTGACGTTTGCCCCGTGTTTCAGCGGGCCCACCAGACAGCGGCAGCCGGGATGGCTGGTGGAGCGGGTTCCAGTTCGCGGGGCCCTCCTCCGGAGGTTTCTGCCCTCCAGGAGCAGCTGGCGTACGCGGTGGCTCGGGCTGAGGAGGCCGAGCGTGACCGCGAGGCTCGAGTGAGTGCTTGCTTGGCCGCGACCCTTTTCTAGCTACTTTCCTTCTATCACTATTCTCTTACGGTGCATGCGTGCCTTGACAGGTGGCCGAGATCCGAGAGGCCCTGGCGCGTGCTGTTCGTGCCGAGCAGGAGCGCGACGCTCGGGTGGCGGAGCGTGACGCCCGGATTGCGGAGCGTGACGCCCGGATTGTGGAGCTGGAGGAGGAGCGTCGACGAGAGGCTGAGGAGCTCCCTCGTGACGTGCTGGATCTGCGGATTGCCCTCGAGTTGTCGAGGAGGGAGGCAGTGAGAGAGAGAGAGGAGAGGGAGAGAGAGAGGGAGGAGCGACAGCGGGATCAGACCGAGAGGAGGGCTCTGGAGGCCCAGCTGCTGGAGCTCCGATTGAGTCTTGGCACGGCGGAGGGGAGGCTTCGGGAGAGCGAGGAGCGGTACCAGAGGGCGAAGGAACGCGGGGCGCGACTTCGTCAGTCTGGTTCTTTTTCCATGGGCAGCTATCTGGTTTCTTCGGCCGAGGAGCGTCGTCGCGCCTTCGAGGCTGGAGTGCCACCGCAGGGCGAGGCGAGCACGGCTTCTCAGGGTTCACAGAGGTCGCGGAGGCCCCCTAGGGATCTCCGTCAGAGGAGGGAGGAAGGAGATGACCAGGAGGGTGACGGTGAGAGTTAGAGAGTTGCTTGTACGTCACCCTTCTCACTGTATGATGTACTTTCGGCTATTATATGAAATGGAAATGGCTTTTGTGTTGTGTGTACTTTTCTCTCTCCCACACTTTCTTTTTTTGCACTGAGTTGTCCCTTGAGGCACGCTCCGCGAGACCTTGCCCTGAACAGCGGGGAACTATGCTTTGCACGGGGGGATTTTGTTTCCTTTTCCCCCTTTTGGGCGCGTCCAGGCGCGAGGACGCGTCTTAATCCTTGATTTTAAATTTAAAGCGACGGGTGGTCCTTTCTTCTCCCGTGCCTTACCCGCAAACGAGCCCGCCTTCCGCCGAAACGCGCTTGCCCCTTTTTCGTCTTCCTCCTCTTTTGATCGATGGAGTTCGGTGGGCCCGACCGTGGTGAAGGTGGAGAGGGACGAGGAAATCCTCGCCCAAGGAGGGACGCGCCCGAGCACGGAACGGCGTCCATGGAGGAGGAAGGGCCGCTTCGGGCCCCCGAGGGACCCGAGGGGCCCGAGGGCGTGGGAGGAGGTGAACACGGTCCGGTAGGTCCTCCGATCTCTTCCTCTTTTAATTCATTTTGGGTTTTGAAGCGAGCCGGGCGAGGAGAAAAGGGTTCGGCGAGTGTTGCACTCAAATGATGGACGCGTCCTAGACAGGGGACGCGTTCCTTTTGACTGATATGGGACCCCTTTCTTGGTGCAGGACATGCCAAGGACCCTGGGCCTGGCCGATGAGTGGGCGAGTGCGGACGAGCCGAGCCGCGTCAGGAGGGAGAGTCGCGGCAAGGCGAGGCTCGAGGACTGGCCCGTACGTCTCCCTGGACAGCAAGGGGGTGTACTGGTGCAGGACAGTGCCGACTTCCTGCGGCGGCAGAGAGAGAGTTACGCGGGGCTTCCCCAAGCTGGGGACACGCGTGGCATCGGCGGCTCGCGTGCCCAGCTGTCAGAGACTAGGCGGCAACTGGCCGTCGCTCAACATGAGCTGTCGCTCCTGGTAAGTTACGTGCCGCCCTTTTAACTTCAGATTTTGGAGTTTCTCTGATGGCCGTTGTTTATTTTGTTCCAGCGTGCCCAGCAGACAGCGACGGTGGGAGCGGCTGGTGGATCTTCTAGCTCCTCGGCCCCTTTTCTCGAGATTGCTTCCCTCCGGGAGCAACTTGCTGGTGCGGTGGCCCGTGCGACCCGGGAGGAAGAGGAGCGTGACGCCTGGGTGGCGACTGTAGCGGAGCTGCGGCATCGTGGTGAGGAGAGACCTTCTCCAGACATCCTGGAGTTAAGGGTTCTTCTGCAGATGATGAGGAGAGAGGTAGAGAGAGAGAAAGCCGAGAGAAGGTCCGAGCGACAGCGGGATCTGACCGAGAGGAGGGCCTTGGAGGCCCAAGTGAGGGAGCTCTAGCTGGGCCTTCAGGCCGTCGTGCAGAGGCTAGGAGGGATGGAGACGCGCTACGAGAGAGCGCGAGAGTTCGGGGAGCGACTCCGCCAGTCCGGTCGCTTTGCCGCCAGTGGCTTCTTCGCCACGCCAGGGGAGGAGCAGCGAGTCACTGCTGCGGAGCAGGCGCCCAGAGGCGAGGCAGGTGCTACTGCACGGGGATCCCGGAGGCTTCTGAGGGACCCTCACCTCGGGGGAGAGGAGGAGAGTGCCCGGAGAGATGAGTGATGGTGAGGATTGGCGGGCTAGTGGACCCGCCACCTCTCTATGATTGTAGTGCTTATGACAGCTTATGTAGAATTATGAATGGAGTGATTTGATTTTCTGATGCTTGTTTGTCCTCTTGTGCGTTCCTTCTTCCCTACACTTCTTCTCCTTTGCACTGTTCCCATGTGACGGATTTGTCGAGACTCCGCCTCGAGCGGAGAATCACGTCTTGTTGTGACCATTTTCCACGGGAATCTGCCGTCGAAGTCAATACTGACGGCCCTAGTTCCTTTTCCCGGATGTTGTGCCAAATTTTGCGGGCGTCCTCCAAAACATGATAGGGTATCCCTAGACAACATAGGGGCTATTCGTCCTATTCTTCGTCCAGTCAATCACCCTGTGCGAGCGGTGAAGCGACACATGGGGCCGCTTGGCCGGTGTCTTATTGCGAGGGCTATCATCGACAGGTGATGGAGGCAATCTTGGCCCGCACTCCTTCTATTTCTATAAATTCTTGTCCCTTTTATCTTCCCAGGTATATCGAGGAATAACTCGAGGAGCACAAGTTCTTACGGGAGAGGAGGAGTTCAAAATTCTGAGAGTTGGATGGAGGGCGAATCTTCCCATTCCTCGAAGAGAAGCAGGTCCAGTGGTAGTAGTTCCAGGAGGCTTTCAGACTTTGAAGGGCACTTCAGCGAAAGGGCCCAATCACAACTCGTAAGCCAAGTTTTCTTGCCCTTTTCTCATTTTTTCTTCCTTTCTTCTGACCAAACCTCACTCCCATTCCTTGTATGTGTAGGTTGTGATGAAATCACAAATCTCATGGGAGTTGGTAGTAGTAGCGTACAGGGGCCTCCCAGATTTTCAGAAGGCGAGGCTAGACGTGATGGGATTTGGTACCTTCCTTCGGATCGAGCCGATCCAGCTTGACCTAGTCCTGATCCAAGCCTTGTGTGAGAGATGGGACCCAGTGAGCCGGGCATTCCTGATGCCCTGGGGGCACATGGTGCCCAGCTTGGAGGATGTGGTCCGGATCACAAGCCTGAAGGTAGAAGGCGAGGCAGTGACCGGAGTCACTTACGCGGACTACAGAGAAGGTGCCCAGAAGTTACTGGGTTTGGACCTAGATGGTCGGAAGAACAGGTCGGTAGCTAGGGCGTCCCTCATGGATGCATTAGGGCTCACCGACACTCGTCGGCGGGACGACGAATCCTCAGAAGAGTTCATGGAAAGGATGGAAATAGGATGCCGTGCCGTGTACTGCACAGATTTCGGCAACTGGGAAAGATGTAACATAGATTTGAGGAGATTTCTCCTCTTCCTTTTGGGGAGATTGGTACTGAGCTCGAAAGGGGACGGTATCCAATGTTGCTTTCTGGAGCTGCTGTCAGACCTTGAAAGAGTAGGGTACTATGCCTGGGGAGCTGCTATGCTGGCGCACTTGTTTGCAGGCCTATTCCAAGAAACGGATCGTGAGATGACTGTGAGTGGTTTCACACCATTCATCCAGGTATTTTTTTGGTTTTACTTGTTTTGTATTTTTTTTGTTATTTTCGCAAGGTGCTGATGACCTGCGCCGAGCAGCTATGGAGTTATTATTACCTCCCTATGGGGAGAGCTCGACATTGGCGACCCGTAATGGTGCCGCTAGCCAGGCGGTGGGAACCCGTCATGAGTGCGGCACCCCTAACCTACCAACTGATGGTGTTAAGGCGGGAGCTACAGGAGTTCCCTACAGCGATGGTAAACTGGAGACCCTACTCAGACATGGTCGATGCCAACCAGCCGTGGGTTCTAGCAAGTCGTGCCCGGTTCGGACGGGAACTATGGATGCACTGCCTGAATGAAATCGAGCCGCTTCGGCTACGATTAGTTATGAGGACTTTAGGACTGGCTCAAGAATGGGTGGATTCAGCTGCGCCACCTCGTGTCGGGAGAAAGACGCGGGGACCGGCGACTTGCATTGACTGGCGCGTGCGATTCCCCGAACAGTATGAGGACTGGCAACGGGGTGGCACGATTGTAGAATCACAGGCGCGGGACAGCGAGGACTACTTGCGTCTATATAGGACAAAGTACGCAGAACGGTTCCAACCCCGGGGACTTGTGGAGGTAGGTTTCCCCTTTTTCTCTTCTCTTCTTTCTCCTTTTCTTGGTTTTTCTGGTAAAAATGCTGACTTGTAAGGCTGCAGGATGTCCGGGATGCCATGATAGCGAATTTACGAACTCGCTTGGCAGAGATGGAACAACAGTTGGGTGATGCCCGCGGAGCTACGAGCGCCTTGGTAGGTGTATAGTACATTCCTAGTTAAAACCCCAGATTCCAGATGTTGGCTGCTAATTCACATGGTCGCAGCATGCCCAGATTGGCGCAGCCTCCCCAGCGATGGGAGTAGGTGGTGCCTCTTCCAGCTTGTGGATTCCCACCTCAGAACTTGACTCGCTTCATGAGCAACTTGCTCACGCCACGCAGCGTGCTGCGGAGGCAGAAGGAATGCTCCGTATACAGGTAAAAGTTTCAGCGTTGAGTTCTCTTTGTTTACGCCTTATCGCGTATCTGAGATGGTACACTCGGCAGGAAAAGGAGACGGAAGAAGCGCTTGCCCAAGCTGCGCATAAGGAGGCTAGGATAGCAGAACTGGAGAGGGAACTGCGGCGTCATCCTGATGACGACTCATCCAGGGATGCTATGGAACTGAGGATCACTCTCCAGTTAGAGAGGGAAGACCGTGAGAGAGAACGGGCAGAGAGGGAAAGAAACGCAGAGAGAGAAAGAGCCAACAGTTTGGCTGAAAGGGAGGAGCGAAGGGCCATGGAGGCCCAACTATTCGAACTCCGAATCGGCCTTGGTCTTGCTGAACAGTGGCTGAGAGATGGTGAGGAGCGCTACCGAAAAGCACGAGAGCGTGGCTTTCGTGTTGGTAGCTTCTCTGCTGCTTCCGTGGATCAACGCCGGGATGTGGGAATAGGAAGAGGAGTACAGAGCGGCAGGAGTACCGCTTTTCGTAGTTGGGTAGCACCTTTGAGAGTGTTTTGCCCGGAGAGTAGTGGGACGAGTAATGCAGAGAGAGAGGGCGGAACTTGATGTAAATTTTTTGGTTTTTTTGGAATAAAACACAAGGTTTGGTTTGTTTGTTTTTCACCTTTGCTTCAGTTACCTGAATCCCTGCACATATCACTGAAACAAACAAATCAGAATTTCTGTTCTGACTTGGCCCCTTGCTCAATAAGCAAATGGTCACTGTGACTGTCCTTGATAACTGGTCAAGGGGCCAAGCCTTTATTTAACGAAGGCAAGGGAAAGATGCGGTGATGATAAATGCGACAGGCAAGCACACGAATGCAAGCGATATTAAAAAGTGAGATGCTGCACGCAAATGTAATCATGCAAAATTGATTTGTTTTCTTTTTTTTATATTTGATATTTTTTTTTGTTTCATCATAAAAAGATTTTTTTTGTTTGCAAATATGTACATTTCTCTTTTCCATTTTTTTGTGCTTTTATCATTTCAATTTTTTTTTATTGCTAACGCCCGGCAAGCACCCAAATGGCACCTAACCTACGTGAGACAGGGGTTTCTTACTAACCTCCCAGGTATCTTAAGTGCACATCTAGGTTGATTTGGGCCTCTAGACCCCTCGAATGACGATCCCGCCGGCTAAGACTACCCTGATGACAATACCGTCATGCCATGCTTAGGCTCCCAGTTGCTTCCGACCACAGGGATTCACCCAAAAGGTGTTTGAGGTAAATGATTTGCCCGGCCCGGGTCTGTTTCCTCACAACTCTAGATGGTATAGATGGAACACCCTGGAACCCTAACGACCAACCGCGCGACGCTGACCCGGAATCAGACGCCGTCGCACCCATAGGTGACGCGCTTGCATTGGCCTAAGCCCGAGGTTAAACAAGAAGACATCAAGGTGGTAAACAGGGGTCTTGACCAGCCAGAAACACAGAGACTCCTTCGCAGCGATAGCTTTTGCTTTTCAAAGTAGGCAACCAAAATGTGTATATTAAAATAAGGTCGCAGACCCTGGGCAGTTTTCACCTTTCAGAAACTCCATCGAACCTTCATCTTTAGAGGGAGAAGGAAGAGCGTAGGGGATAAACCTCCTGAGAGGACCGGCAAAGCCGTTAACCCGGCGAGCGAATAAGGGCCCATTAACTCTTTCCTTTCGGACAACTTCGGACCAAATCTCGAGCATTTACATTCCACGGCCCCCCTTTGTGGATTCAGACTTTTGCTTTGAGGGGTTCCGTTTATCGTACCAGGCACGGTCACGACCAGGCTTTTCTCTTGATTTTGATTTTGTATTTCTTTCTGTGAGGGAGATATAGTCGTTTGACGTTGGTGGGCTCCCTCTTCGTATGCCTGCGGGGACACTGCCCTCTTCTCGTGCTCTGATCGATGCTCGAGGAAATGGGTCCTACTCTTGCCTTTGGGGTTTGAGTTTCGGTTTCTCATGCTCAGCGTTTTAAGGGCGCCGACTGTCTCATTTGGTCGAAGAGAAAAGAATAAAGATTACAGCTTCCGGAGATCTTCTAGGTGTGGCCCTACCGTAGGTGATGCTACCAACTTTTTTGAATAAAATACATAAGTGAACACATGTTAGCTTCCTTCGAGCGAGCATAGGCCGACGTGGCCGGACAGGGGTCTCCACGGTTCTGGCAAACCAAGACCCGGTGCCTACCAAGCCTTAATGGGCCCTATCCTAACATGAAGGTTAGATGCAGGGACTTAACTACATGGTGACTGCCAGGCATCGGCATTTTGAATTTTCCATATTTTTAGTGGTTTTCAATATTTCTTTGTTTTTGATGTTTTTTATCTTTTCATCATTTTTTTTGTTTTGTGCTAAGGGTAGTATTTCTTAAGATAAAGCCCATTCCAAGGGTGGGATAACTCGGTCCCTTCGGCGTTGATTAGCTTGTAGGCGTTGCCAGGGTACACGGCTTGAATTACAAATGGTCCTTCCCAATTGGGTTGGAGCTTAGAACGCGGCCCTCCAGGTTTGACAAAAATTCTTTTTACGACCATCTCACCGACTTTGAATTTTCTCTCAACGACTTTCTTTTGGTAAAAGCGAGCGAGTCTATTTTGATACACACGCGCGTGTTCGGCGGCGGCCAGCCGCTTCTCATCCAAGAGTTCCAACTGGGCGAGGAGTGAATTACGACGATCGTCGAGGGGAAATTCCTCATCCAATTGTACCCTGAGAGAAGGGATCAGAGTCTCGTACGGGACTACCGCTTCCATACCATAAGTGAGGGCAAATGGAGTCTGCCCGGTGGGGGTACGGATTGAGGTGCGATAGGCCCATAGGGCTTCGATAAGCTTTTCTGGCCAGTCTGAAAACTTACTAGACTCGCAGGTTTTTTTGATGATTTTGAGCAATGTTTTATTGGTGGCCTCCGCTTGGCCGTTACCTTGTGGGTAATAAGGCGATGAATGATGCAATGCAATTGCGTACCTTTTGCAGAGGTCCTGTAGGTCCTGAGAAATGAACTGTGGCCCATTGTCGGTGACGATCGTGCTTGGGACGCCGAATCTGGCGAGAATGTTCTTCATGATGAACTTGCAGACTGTTGACGCCTTGATTTCCGCGTAAGCTTCGGCTTCGGCCCATTTGGTGAAGTATTCCGTCGCAGTAAGGATGAAAGATTTCTGCTTGGTGAGGGAATTGGGATCACCTAGGGGACCAATGATGTCGAATGCCCACATGGAGAAAGGCCATGGGGAGGATATTGGATGAAGTGAGGAAGATGGTGAATGGATTTTATCGGCGTGAAGTTGACACTTGACACACCTACGGACATAGACAGCACAATCCTCTTCCATAGTGGGCCAATAAAAGCCTTGACGAATGATCTTCTTGGCGAGCATCTGACTATTCACGTGGCCACCGCACACACCCGAGTGCGTCTCTTCTACACATTTCCAAACCTCATCGTCACCAAGACATCTTAACAGAATACCAGTAAGGCTCCTCCTATAGAGTAGACCTCCAATCAATGTGTATTTCTGAGCCACCCTTCTTATGGCTTTCTTGTCCTCTGTGGTGGCCCCTTCAGGATAAGACTGATCTTGGCAATATTTGACAATTTCATAGAACCATGGTTTCTCTTCATCAGCCAGTTCTTCTTCGGCCTCTGCCAACATGAGCTCCCTCTTCTCAAGGATATCTTCCTGCAGGATCTTCCTTGCTATCCTGTCTTTGATGTTTACGTAGGAAGCATCATCGACTGCAGGGGCGTGAAGTTTGTAGATGGAAATGGACTTAAACCATCTTCCTAGAGGGAACCTTATGGATGATGCCAATGAGGCGAGGGCATCGGCGAGAATATTCTGATGACGAGGGATATGAACAAAGATCAGTTTTGTGAACAGTTTGGCAAAGGCAGCAGTGAGTTCTTGGTATGGCTTGAGTTTGGGATCGCGAGTGCGATACTTAGTGAGTACCTGGCGAAGGATGAGTTGACTATCACCTACGACTCGCAACTCAGTGATACGAAAAGAATGAGCGAGTCCTAGACCAGCTAGAAGAGCTTCATATTCGGCTATATTGTTGGTGACTGGAAATTTGAGCTGGTATGCCAATGGGAATGTGAGGCCTTCCGGCGACAGGAGGGCGATGCCGATTCCTCTCCCTTGAGAATTCAGAGCTCCATCAAAATATAGCGTCCACATTGGCTCATCTGATTGGTTGATGGACATTAGTTCCTCATCTGGAAACTCTGATTGGACGGGATCGAACTTGGGAAGAGGATGGTGAGCGAGATGCTCGGCTATGGCATAACCTTTAATCGCCTTTTGCTGGATGTAGGTGATGTCGAACTGAGAGAGAAAACTTTGCCAGCGTGCTAGCCTATCCGTAAGGACGGCTTTCTCCAGAAGGAATTTGATAGGATTCATTCGAGCAATCAAGTGGACTTCGTGAGCCAAGAAGTAGTGCTTCAATTTCTGCACTACCCAAACGAGGGCAGCACAGGTTTTCTCCATGCCGGTGTACTTCTGCTCACAGGGATTGAGAAGTTTGGACAAGTAATAGGTTGCCCGTTCCTTGCCTTCTTCATCAGCTTGTGCGAGGACGGCTCCCACGGAGTCATCCAAGACTGAGATGTAAAGGATCAGAGGTTTTTCTGGTTTAGGTGGAATGAGAACGGGTGGACTAGCCAGATATTCCTTCAACCCTTCAAAAGCTTTCTGACATTTAGAATTCCAGTGGAATTCTACTCCTGGCTTGGTCAACTCGTAGAGAGGTCTACACCTTTGTGAATGTTGAGACACAAACCGACGAATAAACTGCAGCCTGCCGATTAAACCTCGGACTTCCCTCAAATTCTTGGGAGGCGGCATATCCCTGATAGCCTTGGCTTTGTCGGGATCTATCTCGATCCCTCTTTTACTCACAATGAACCCCAGCAATTTACCTGACGACACACCAAACACACACTTTTTCGGGTTCATTTTCAATTGGAATTCTCTTGACCTTTGCAAGACCTTAGCCAAAACTTCTGGATGTTCCATCCTGGTCCTTGATTTCACCAATAAGTCATCCACATACACTTCCAGATATATGTGCATCATGTCATGAAATATGGCCATCATCGCTCTTTGGTAAGTAGCTCCAGCATTCTTTAACCCAAACGGCATGACCACGTAGCAATATGTTCCCCAAGGGGTAGTGAATGACGTCTTTTCCTGATCCTCTTCTGCCAAACGAATTTGATTGTATCCTGAAAATCCATCCATGAAAGAGAGGGTTTCATAACCTGCCGTGTTATCAATCAACACATCAATGTGAGGCAAGGGAAAATCATCCTTTGGACACGCGCGGTTAAGGTCCCGGAAGTCAATGCAAATCCTGACTTTCCCATCTTTCTTCATGACCGGGACAATGTTCGCCACCCATTGAGGATAAAGAACGACTCTAATGAACCTGGCTTTGTGGAGCTTATCGACCTCTTCTTTCATTTTCAAAGCCATCTGAGGGTGGAAACGCCTTAACCTTTGTTTTACCGAGATGGACCCTGGTTTTAGGGTTAAACGGTGTTCGACCAAGGTTGAATCCAAACCCGGCATATCCTCGTAGCTCCATGCAAACGTGTCCTTATATTCCTTGAGGACCTCAATTAATGCCTCTTCTTCAGAGGGTGGTAGGTTGTCACTTATGAGGATGATCCTAGGGTCTTCCTCAGTCCCCAAGTTGACTTCTTTGGTGGATTCTTCTACGGCGGTTGACGGCTCGTCGAATCTCCTCATTCCGCTAGCGTATGCGCCCGCCGCATCCTCATATTCTTCACCCTCATCTTCAGTGGGGCATTCTTCATTCGTGATCTCGTAGACTCCATACCCTTCATCAGATGCACAGTCGCCCTCGCATTCTATTTCGGGTAGCTGGATGGGATTTTCTAACAACTGGGGGATGGCAAGAAGGGCCTGACACCTGGCGGCCAAATCCAGAAGGAATCGACGAGGGATCTGCCTACCCTTGGATTTCTTCCTAGGTACTACCCTTGGCCTATCATTCCTAGATTGACTGACAATATTTACAGAAGAAGAGGAAGATGAGGAGGATGGTGTAGAATGTACAGGAGAAGACCCCTCAGAGGAGGGGTAGAAAAGGTCGCTCATCGGACCTTGGACGGGTGGTCCGCAAGGCGGTACGCACCCGTGGGAGATGTAGGAGGTTTCCTCAACGAAGATGTGTTGTTGGAGAGTTTGAAAATTGACGTTTTTTTTTCATTTTCATTTTTAATGACAAAGCAGTGAAAAGAGATTGGAGGAGAGAGGAAAGTGGTTATGGCTAGAGGATTGTGGGGCTCGTAGAGCAGATCATGGTTGAAGACCTGGCGCGGGTTGAAAAGCCCGCGTAGGTATGTAAGCAAAGAAGGGGACCTGGGAAGATCATCAGACAATTGTCTGGCCCAGGAAGAAGATATCAGCAAAGGCTGAGACGAGTGGATGGAGAGGATGGCGGCTAATGAGCCGTCGACGGCAATGTTGAGGACGGATGAAGATCCGTCGATGACAGAGTCCTTCTGGCGAGGACGAGGATAGTTTGGAACCTTGGCAAGAGTGGTAATATTCTCTGGTATTTCGGAGATCAATGGTGGTCCTTCAAGCTGTGGAGATGAGAACATCCTTTCCAGTGCAACGGAAATGTCCCATATGTCGAACCATTTGTCCCACTCGCATTCCGGATCTTTGATCTTGCCTCTTTTGGTGATCCTCGGACATTTTTCAGCCAAATATACAGCATGTGATCCTCCATATGCTTCTCGTGGGTGATCTCCCATCTGAACAACGGGCCCTCTGTTGAAGTGGTTTGATAGAGTCCACGTGAGGGGCTTCCAATCTGCCTTGAACGGTCCTTTGAAGCCTAGGCCAAACCTACGGTTCGGCCTAATTTCTTTTGGCGGCTTGAGCATACCCTGTAACTGTGCGCCCAGACCTTTTCCCTGTTGATAGCCGATGTTCCTCATAATCTCCCAACCTTTGGAGTGAAAAGGGAGACAGGATGTTGCGGTTGCCCTGACCGGCTCCTTTGGTGCTAGTGGAACATGAGATGGATCACGTACGTCCAGCAGTGACAATATGGGCCGATGAGACGGCCAAACAGAAGGCAGAGAGGTGTTGATAGCATCCACTGTGTGAAGGACAGGTGTACTGACCACTTTAATAATTCTCCCATTGTAAGGAAACTTCAGGCACTGATGGTTGGTGGATGGCACAGCGTCCATGGCTTCGATGTAAGGGCGACCCAGTATAGCCTTAAATGTGGGGTCCATGTCGAGGACATGGAATTCCGTGGGGATTGCCATGGGGCCTAGTTCTGCCTTCAGAATAATCATCCCCTGCGGCGGCCTTTTGCTATTGTCATAAGCCGTGACCGTGATCGAGGAAGGTCTTATTTGTTCCTCGTTGACCCCACACAACTGAAGAGTGCTCATGGAGATCACATTTATGGATGCACCCGTGTCCACAAGACACGGGTTTATGGATACCCCATTAATTTTTATTGAAATGCACAATGCATATTTCCGAGCTTCCTTGGGAGCGAGCTCGTAGTTGTGGAACATGATGGCCGGTTGTGTGTCTGTTGGGGTCAGGACGGTCGAAATCTTCTCCACGGGGAGGTCTTCATTAACCATGACCTTTTGAAGATATTCCATCAAGGCCGCCTGGTGGGATGTGGATCTTTGAAGTAGCTCTAGGATGGAGATCCGGGCAGGCGTCTTGTCCAAGTGTTTCAGTAGATCATACTGTGTTCCAGGGATAGCTCTTTCTGGTTGTTCTGCATCATCCTTCTCTGGCTGAGATTGCTCGGGATTCTGACTGTTGTGGGGGAAAACCCTGTGGAAAATCCTTCCACTCCGGAGCACCATTGCCTGCGGCTTTTGTACCTCTGTGGGGGTAGCAGTGGGTTTTAACAGGGGTTTGAGGGGTAGTAGTGGAGGAATGGTTGATGAAGCAGGGGTGATGACGGGAGCAGGGATTCTGATGAGGGGTTTGTTAGGTGGAGGCATGGCGGAGGTAGAGGGGATATCGCGCGGATTATGAAGGATAAGGGGTTTGGAAGGTGGAGGTGGAGGTAAGGTTTGAAACGGGTAAAGGTTTTGAGGCGGATGGTGGGTGATGAGTGGTTTTGAAGGCATTAGTGGTGATGTGGTGGAGAAAGACGGGGTTATGTATGGTGGACGGATGATAAGGGGTTTAGAAGGCGTAGGGGTAAATGTGGTAGAGGTGGATGGTAAAGTGGGGGAGTGGGAGAAGGTGAGAGGGTGTGAAGGCGTAGTAGAAAGTGTCGGTTGATAGGAGGTCGGGGTGCGGATGAGAGGGCGTAATGGTAGTGGAAATGGTGAAGGCGATACCGATGCGGGTTGATGAGAGAGAGGTGCTACCCGGGCAAGGTGAGGGGGTTGCATGACGATAGGGTTGGAGGTATAAAGAATGGAGGTACTTTCCTGGTGCCACACCTGCTCTCTCCCGACTTCCGGGAAGGAGGAGATGGGGTTAACCTGATGATTGGGCTGTTGGTGCTCCGGTAGTGGATTCTGGATTATGCCCATGTCGGGCTGTTGTTGTGGGGCC
This sequence comes from Amorphophallus konjac, assembly GCA_022559845.1. Lineage (NCBI taxonomy): Eukaryota > Viridiplantae > Streptophyta > Magnoliopsida > Alismatales > Araceae > Amorphophallus > Amorphophallus konjac. The sequence continues at coordinate 241,961,020 of CM040127.1, forward strand.
TGCTGAGGCTGCTGTTGTTGTTGTGGTTGCTGCTGCTGCTGCTGTTGTAACTGCTGCTGTGGCCTCTGAGGAGGTCTCCTAGCCTTGAGAGCCGCGACGTACCGTCTCATCTCATCCCAATCTATTTGATGTTCATCATTCATATCATGGATGTAATCTTTGAAATGGAAGCAGTAATCCACTGTGTGTCCCGGCTGCCTGTGGTAGACGCAGTATTTGGAGGTATCAACATTGGGGGGCCATGCGGGCCTTTCTCTGGGTAGGGCGAGTTGGTTTGATGCCATGAGGGCATTAAAAATATCTGCTAAGGTTTCTGGCAATGGTGGATAGTAGGCTCTCTTGGGACCGAGCGGCCTCCTTTGTTGCTGTTGGGGACCATAGTTCCCCGGGGGTGGAACTTGGTTGTACTGAAGCGGTGGTTGTTGTTGTTGAGGTTGTGGTTGTTGTTGCTGGGGTTGGCGTAATGGAGGCATATTATCCTGGGGTGGATTATTTTGGGGTGGAGGACGGAGAGGGAAAGGACCTGATTGAAGGGGTAGTCGGGGCATTTGTTGAGGCCTTGGGTTGACTGCATAGTTGGCATTGTTGACCGCACTGACTTGCTCATTTGTCACGACCCCTTCTGTGGCTCCGCCCGGGACACCAGCGCCTGTCTTTCTGACCACTTTGGGCTTCGGCGACTCAAACATGTTCATGATGGGGGAGTCTTTTAGCTGGGTTTGGATGTATCGGGCCCTTTCATAGAGTTCCTCCATTGTAGTAAGTTTATTCATGGCGAGGACGTGTCTGAACTGCGGGGTTGCATTAGACACAATCATTTTCACTTGTTCGGGCTCGGAGAGGGTATCCCTTATTCTTTCCGCCAGAGACCTCCATCTATCAGCATATCGGACAAAATCCTCGTCGGGTTTCATCTTTTCGGCCACTAGGTCGGTAATGGAGAGTGAGGGACCGACCCTATCCCTATATTTCTGCAAGAACCTTCTCTGGACTATTTCAAAATTCTCGGCCTCGCGGGGCTCCAGAGAATAGAACCACTCAAGCGCGGGACCATCCAATGATCTCCGAAAGAGGTATGCCAGGGACCTCTGATCGTTTTGCCAATAGGAGGACTCATACATGAAGTCCTTGAGGTGAATGAAGGGGTTGCCGGTACCATTGTATCTGCGGTACGTGGGCATTTCGGAGGGAGGAAGATGAATGACGGGGAGGATTGGCAAAGCAACCTCCGGGGTGGCTTTCACGTCCACCATTCTTCTCAGATTTTGAAACTGCTCGTCCATGCGATTGAACCTATTGAGGAGCGATTGGGCGAGCTCCTCTGGGGGTGAAGGTGGCACTTGCCATTGGGGGAGAAACTGTCTCCCGGAGACTTGAGGGGGAAACCCGGAATGAGAGGGAACTGTCGGACCACCGACAGTTGGCCCTGGCTGAAACGGTGTGTGAGGAACACCGGGAGTTTGAGATTGTGACGGGAATTGGAATGAGGGAGGTTGTTGGCTCGCTTGTCCTTGAAGCGAGGGAGACTGGATGGCTTGCGCCAATGAAGGAGATGGAATGGCCTGCACGGACTCGTGGAGAGGTGCGATAGCCGGAGTTGACTCCTGGGGCGTGGGGGAAACAGATTTCCCCTTTAGAATGGCCTGGAAGGCCCGGAGCTGTTCAGAGGTAAGCTCCGTGTTGGCGAGGACGCCCAGTAAGGAAGTGATATCCTGTGGCGGGGACGTGTCCCCGGCAATAACCTGCACCTCATGCGAGGGGTCATGAGAAGGACCCGAGTCCATAGCATAGACTCGCGGGTCGGCTGTCAAACCACGGCTAGGGTGGTTCTCCTCGAAGACTCGTGAGACATGCTCACAGTTCTCCCAGAACGCAAAAACATACACTAGCAAGTAGGTAGCAGAGATTATCAAACAAGTGGATGCCTTTACGCCCTTTTTTTTGTTTTGATTTTGATGATTTTTTTGTGTGTTTTTAGCGAGATCCGAAGTTCACACAAGATAGGGACCCTAGTTTATTTTTGTTTCACCGCCGTGTCAGCTAGGGTCTCTCGTCTCACCACGAATGAAATGACTAACTTCGGGGAACTTCAATGGTACAACCAGCCCAGTGAACGAAGAGGAGATTCTTCGATGTCGGGGACTTACGGAGGTCCCAGTGTAGGAGATTCTAGTCCGTTGAGAGGAATTCCCAAACGGAGAGTCCTTCCTTCACCGGGAAAGGGTGATCCTCAAAAAAAATGAAAAAAAGGATAGAAAAGAGGAATGGATGTATGCAATGGAATGCTGACAGATATATGGAGTGGGAAAACAACAGAAATAACAAACATGTAATAAACAAAGAACCAATCAGAACTGACGGTGCTGCCGTGAGCACAACGGGGGCGCGCGTGGGCGCCAAGGTGGAGAGGCACGGGTGGTGCCGAACTTGCAAGGGTAGCCGGGAGGAAGCAGTAGAGGTCCCACCGTGATCGCCAATCTGTGAGCGACGTCACGCGGTTCGGAGTTCGATGGTGCGGGGAAGAGGATGCGGAGAGCGCGCGGGCTCTTCTTTTTGTTTGTTTTGCTGTTTGCTGCAACACAGAGATGAGAGAAGAGAGAGAAGGGGCCACCACGGGAGATTGCTCCGGCGGGGCGAGCGGGACAAGTATAATATAGCAAGATATGGGGTTCAAACGGCCATAGCGGGAAGTGACTCGCCGCGACCTCGGGGGGACGGGAATGGTGCAGAAATTAAATAACAAAAAATAAAATTGAAACGGCCATTGGGAAGTGACTCGCCGCGGCCTCGAGAATATGAGCAGAATATAGCAGAATATAAAGAGAATATAAGAACAGAGATTTAAACGGCCATTGGGGAAGTGACTCGCCGCGGCCTCGAGAATATGAGCAGAATATAACAGAATATAGAGAGAGTATAAGAACGGAAATTTAAACGGCCATTGGGGAAGTGACTCGCCGCGGCCTCGATGATATGAGCAGAATATAACAGAATATAGAGAGAATGTAAGAACGGAAATTTAAACGGCCATTGGGGAAGTGACTCGCCGCGGCCTCGATGATATGAACGAAATATAACAGGATATAAAGAGAATATGAGAACAGAAATTTAAACGGCCATTGGGGAAGTGACTCGCCGCGGCCTCGATGATATGAACGAAATATAACAGGATATAAAGAGAATATGAGAACAGAAATTTAAACGGCCATTGGGGAAGTGACTCGCCGCGGCCTCGATGAAAAGATGTGATCGCCAGGGGCCGAAAGACCCCAAAATAAGAAAGTGATCGCGCCTACCTCAAGAGCGGGAGATGGCGGGTTGCTTCTTCCTCTCCTTCCGGCCGGCCGACGGAGGGGGCTTTCCTCGGCTACCCTTGCAAAACAACGACAAACAAATGACAAGTGGCTTAGAAAGATGAATGTGTAGTATTCATATCCTTGCAATAAAAATGACGAAATAACGGGAAGACACACACCTGGTTGGTGTTATCTTTTAAACCCCTCTCGGACTCGAGTAGGAGGAAAATGAGATGATGGATGCGAGATGATGAATGCAAAGAACTACGAAGAAAAGGAAAGAGTTGGCTTATTGGATGTGTCAGTGGTGAAATTCGGCGGAGCTCCGGCAGCGTGGGGACGACGTAGAAGCGCGGTGGATGAAGACGACCTTCCTCTCGCGAGCGTGGGCACTCGAGAAGCCGGCAGAACCTCCACCTACAAAAGACCCCACGGGTTAGAAGAATGACTCCGTAGCCTCTGGGCTCCGGCAGCCTATCGGATCACTGCTTCGCTCTCCTAGAACTGAGGGGGTGGGCCTCAATTTATAGAGCTCCGGAAGGTGGAGGTGTCCAGGACCCTGGACACCTCCATCAGGGCCGAAATAATATTTTATTCTATTTTTATTGATATTTTTGGAATACTTTTGTGGGGGCGTCCAGGGTCCCGGACGCCTCAAGTAGGTCCACCGAAAACCGACGACGGCCGCACGCGGTTCGGCACAACGCGTGGTTTTGTGAGCGGCGCCTCGTGATTCAGAAATGGGCGCGTCCAGCTGACCGGACGTCTCTATATTTTGGATTTTTTCACACACGACAAACCGTCGTTCGGTGGCCGGCGCCCGTGAGGGAGTTGATGGAGGCGTCCAGGGGCCTGGACGCCTCCAAAAGTTTATTATTTTTTTATTTTTCTTTTGTCTTTTATACAAGGGCTGGCATTTTTATTTTTTATTGTTTTTTATGGAGGCGTCCAGGGGCCTGGACGCCTCCATTAATATGTATTTTTTATTTATTTTATTTTTTTATGCCAACTGGCATTTTATTAATATTTATTATTATTAGTTTTTATGGAGGCGTCCAGGGTCCTGGACGCCTCCATTAATATATATATTTTTATTATTTTTATATTTTTATGCCAACTGACATCTTACAAATATTTTTTATATTTTTCTGGAGGCGTCCAGGGGCCTGGACGCCTCCATCAATATATATATTTTTTATTTTGTTTAGGGCCCTGAGAAAATAATAAAAGCAATTAAAAATATGGGGGCGTCCAGGGGCCTGGACGCCCCCATTAAGACCCACCCGGGTCCTCAAATCAGGCGTCGGCGGCCGCCCGGTAGACCCCCTTCTTGATTCCGGAACCTCTTGATGCGTCCGACTGGTGTTGATGTCGTCCGAATGCCGTGACGAGATGATTCCGGATGCCAAAAAAGGCAGAAGAAGACCCAAGAAAAGGAAGTATTCGAGCAGTTCAAAATGCGTAAGCCGTTGCGGGGCGTTGTATAGTAATATGAGACTTTCTCAGGAGACGTCAGGAATGGCGTGTCTACACCAAGCTTGCGGAGAATTACGGAGGCCTTGAAATAAGATTTCCTAGTCCATTGGAAGGAATATCCAATAGAGAGGTCCTCATGTCCAAGAACAATGATCCTATAGTGCAAAGTGTGAACTAATGAACAACATACCGGATATGTGCCATGTACTTAAAGAAATGACTCTATAGATAGAGAGAGAATGTGTAGCAACGTGAAACCAAGATAAACTCCGTCAATACATCATTGAAAATCATAATTTCGATACAAAACTATAGAATTTTGGCACATGAAATTAAGATAACTTAAAATAACTTAAGACACCTTAATTATGCAATTTTGATTTTGAATCGATAACTAAACTTAAAGTCATGATAACATATCCAAACTTAGCTATCTAAGCTTATTTATAGGTAAACTTTAACTGGTTATCATTCTGCCTCGGGTTGACAGAACACAGTGTCTGACGATCTAGGATAGGGGCGTTACAGTCTTGTGACGGTTTATCGAGGGGCCGTTACAGTAGTGTAACGCTCCTGTTATGGTGCGTCAGAGACAACAGAGCAATTCAAATGTAGTAGAGGGTGTGACGGCTTATCGTAAGGCCGTTAGATCATTATGACAGTCTTACCTTAATGCGTCAGATCGTCTGTTGGCAGTAAAATAAAGTAAAGGTTTATGAAAACATAACATGCCTGGATATCAAAATACTATAACTATTCCAGACATGATAAACGAAGTATAGGCCAACTATATGCATGGGTTTTAGTGAATAGACAAGATAATATCTTTTATTTTCAATTTAGGGCTAAGAGATGCATGAATGTATAGAACTATTAAAACACGAAATTTATGATCTATCATGCATGAAATCAATCAAAACCAGAGGGCTTTTATCTCTAACAAGATGTTTTTGCCAATCATGAGATGACCTACCTCTTAAATGAGCTTTAATCTTTCAATTTGGGACTGCAAGACACGCCCTAGTTCTTCCCTTCCTGAGATTTTTCAGCAACTTCACGTCGCTCTATCTCTCCAATCTCTTGACCTAAGGACGTGAAATTTTAAGGGTAAGAAGCTGAAACTAAGGTGAACAAAAGTTCTTAAGGACTGAACTCTAATTACCTCGTTTAGATGTCCTAATCTCTTGATCTTCAGGGGTCTTTTACTCTGAATTCTGGGCTGCTATGACTGAATCAGCGACTTTGGAAGCTTCTATCTCCTTGGTTGGTTGATCTCCAAGCACGAAATTTAGAGAACTATTAGTCTAAAGTATACTAAACAAAATCTTCTAAAGAACTTATCCGAAATTATGACTCCTTTCCCTGATTCTTCACGAGCTAAAAGTAAGGGTCGCTCAGTTCAGAACTAGGTTCTATTTATAGGGTTTGGGCTAGGGTTTGAAGATTAGATCGATTCTAGAGTCCTTAATTTGCCAGAACCTGATCCCTAAGAGTCCTTAGTAATGTTATACGCTCTCCTAAGTTGATCTCCTGCAGATAGAATCCCAAAGTTTCAATCTTTTTGCTCGCTCTTCCATTCACGGAACTGACAGGATGTAACGCATCAAGACTGGTGTGTTACATGGCTGTGGCGGTCGCACGATAGACCGCTACATCCAACGTGCACAGAGTTCAACATCAATCAAACTCTTTTGTTAATTATCCATATTATTATCCATAAAATGGTATTTTATCCTTAAAATACGTAAATAGGCTAAATAACCATCTAGAATATGGGCCAAACTTAATGGGCTTGGTCCTTAAACCTTTTGAATTTTATTTAAATAGGCTAGGTTAATTATTTAACATAATTAGGCCTTATAATGACTTATTAATCCAATAATCCTTTTATTAATCTATTTAGCCCTTATAAATTCTAGAAATTTCTATAAATAACTCAGAAATTATTACATAATTTCTGGGGCACTATAATGCTGCCAAAAGACTGCCACCCGGTGTCAATAAACTCCCAAAATTTGACAAATACAACGGGCATGGCTCCCCGAAAGAGCATGTTGCACAATATATAGCCGTCATGGGCGACTTGGCGGCGGACGAGTCATACCTACTAAAGTTCTTCGGGTCTTCACTGACAGGACTTGCCTTCGAATGGTATTCCAACTTACCGGTCGGGTCTATCAAGGACTGGCATGATATGCAGCAGAAATTCACTGAAAGATTCCACATCGCCGAGACGGAGGTGACCGTGGCCGAGTTATTGGCGACCAAACAAGAAGAGGATGAGCATGCTGTAGAATATATCAAAAGATGGAGGGATCTCTGCATGAGGTGTCGACGTCCCCCGCATCCAGAAGACGCAATACAAATATGTAAACAAAATCTAAAGAAAGAGATTCTGGAAAAGATGATCGGAATAGAAATCCGATCTTTTGACCGATTAAGTGATATTACCACGGAGGTTGAAAATTTCTTCACAAGATTTCCCTCCATTTCTGCCGACTCCAGTCATCAAGCCAGGCAGGTTAATAAACGACCGATGCTGAAAGCTGTCCATGTTGTTAGTCTAGGGGCGAAAAGGCATAAATGGATGCACAATCCTCCTCTCAATGAACCTGTTGGATGCCGGGAGAGGCCTCCTTCGCAGAACAAAACAAAGAAGCTCTATGCCTTCCCTCGGGACAAGACTCGAGCATTGTTCGAGTGGGCTGTCAAATATAGCAAAGTCATCCTTCCGAAGCCAAAGAGGCCGAATGACGTCAGAAGAAGAGATGATCCTCATTTCTGCCCCTACCATCAAATCTTGGGACATCCTATTGAAGATTACCAAATATTTAAAGACATCGCCCAAGGCTTAATAAAAAGAGGGGAGCTACAAATGGGGGAGGACAGAGTTGACCCTCCGCACTCTCATGAAGTGCCTACACAGGAGGCATCAATTAACATGATATCTGTATGCCAATGGTCACCCAAAGAAGCACCAGAGGCCTGCAGCCAGCACACCAATGAAGACTGTGCCCTAGTGCCTGAAGAAAGGCAAAGAAATTGGCAAACATCGTCAATAAAGAAAAGAACAAGATCAGTATCCCTTTCGGCTCCGAGAGTCCAGGTTAGTGGAGCCATGGACCGGCCTACTCTGCCTCTTGCAGTCTCTGCCCGCCTTCACACGGCCTCTCCAATGGCTATCAAAAGGTCAATCAACAGTAAAAAGAAGAAACAAACTTCGTCGCGGGAACATGAAGAAGCTAGCTCAGCCATAAAGTGGCCACAAGTTATTATAAGTGGGCTTGATAAGCATGAGCAACTCAAGAGTCAACCTATGCAGCTCAAGAAGCATGCCCCTCAAAGACGCAATGAATCTCATGGGCTAACAAAAAGAATTCAAGAAAAGGCAAGGGTGTTCAATGCACCGAACGACCCACTGCGGGGGCAGATGCCAGCCATATGGGAGAAGGAAAATGAGAATACAAAAGCTAAAATAAGATGTGTTGCTCTCTCTTGCAACATGCAGTCAGCACCGTCCAGTGTGGCTCAAGCTGCTGATGAAGAAGATGAAGAAATTTGCTTTATGCCAAAAGGAGCAAATCAGGCTAAAGCTTCTGCCTCCCACCATGCTGTCGGATCCGGGAGAATACGAAGACACCCACCAACCAACAAGGGGACACAATACCATGTTCCTCCTAGGCTCGAAGGCATAAAACCCAGGGAGTTCATCTCGAAGAAATCGGGCGCGTCCAGCAACAATGACAGGATGCCACTCACCCTAGTCAAACCGGAGGCGCAAGATAGCACTCCCGGCCCCTCTTGGCAAGGCCCCGTTGTGATGGCACTGCTATACCAGAAGCAGCAGGAAATTGAAATACTGCAAAGGTAGCTGAATGAAATGAATCTAAGTCCACCTATGCCGCAACTGGCAAGACATCTACATGAGGCGACACAAGGCAGTGCTAGCTCACCTGAAACTTCAGCACGGCTAGTCATACCCCGAATAGCACATGATCTTACAAGGGGTATCCTCCCTCAACCACTCAAACATATAGTCTCCCGGGCACGTCAAGGGGCAACTAAAGCATCTCCGAAGATGGTGCCAATGAGATCGCGCATGTAGTCAGACGAGCTGAAGGCAAAACAAACAATGAATACGAAGACGGTTGTTTGCGACCGCAGGGAGTCACTTGTCGTTTTGTCCTCGCGGCGAGGGTGTAGACTCACCTTTTACGGAAGGTCGATATAGGTTGACTGGGCACACGGGGATTCCTGGGGTATTGAGAAGAAGGCAGAGAGAATGATGGGAGCGCATTGGAAGGTATGGCGTATGGTTCATCACTCTGGGAAACTGGGACAGGGATGGCTGGGTGGAATGCAGGCGTGCCAGTCGATTTCTCGACGATCACCTATGGAACCGAGGATTGACCGGGGAAGCGTCGCCAGGACGCGACACATGGCTCGAGGGATCGGGCGACATGTGGATAGAAGGGGTTCCACGGGTGCGAGTGCACAGGCGATTATGGGGATTCGTGTACTAGACATCTTTCCCCACTGGTCGTAAGCAACCGGTGTTTATTTTACATCGGATTGAATCCGAACACCTTTGTTTCTACTGCCGAAGAGAGAGTCAAGGACATTGGGAGCCGCGATGTCGGGAGGCCTTAGTCCGTGCAACGGCGACAGGGCAACAGCAACATGACAGGGATAACTGGGGGCAGAGAGACTAGTTCCGACGAGGAGGGGGATCCGCTCCCTGACTGGATTACATGACTCATATGCCGTGAAAGGCGTTTATATGGGGGCATAAGAGCCCGATTACAATTGCTTGCAAGCCACGGGACAATTCTGTCATTTATGACTGTGCTTGGGTCATTGCGTTATTGTGCAGGTAGTTCCGTATGTGTACATAGTGTCCGTCAGAGGACCTGTGACTCAGCCGGATGGTGCCCGGGGGGTGTCACAATGTATTTCCGACGTGAGACAGTGTCGAGGTCGGGGCAGTAGGGGTGTCGTGGGCACCATTGTGTGAGTGAAGTTGAGTGGTCGGGCGCTGCGGGCCCCGATGTGACTGGAGTAGCTAGCAGTCGGGTGTCGGGGGCACTGTTGTGACTAGAGTTGTTGGTAGTCGGCTGCCGGGGGCACCGTTGTGACTGGAGTTGTTGGCAGTCGAGTGCCGGGGGCACCGTTGTGACTGGAGTTATTGGCAGTCGGGTGCCGGGGGCACCGTTATGACTGTAGGAGGCGGGCGCGGGGAGACCTCGATGGTTGTGCTCGGGGCCCGGTGTGACTGGCAGTCGGGTGCCAGAGGCACCGTTGTGATTGGAGTTGCTGGCAGTCGGGTGTCGGGGGCACCGTTATGACTGTAGTTGTTGAGTGATCGGGTGCCGTGGGCCCCGATGTGACTGGAGTTACTGGCAGTCGGGTGCTGCGGGCACCGTTGTGACTGGAGTTGTTGAGTGATCAGGTGCCGGGGGCACCGTTGTGACTGAAGGAGGCAGGCGCCGGAGACCTCGATGGTCATGCTTGGGGCTCGACGTGACTGGAGTCGGGTGCCGAAGGCACCGCTGTGATTGGAGTTGTTGACAGTCGGGTGCCAGGGGCACCGTTGTGACTGAAGGAGGCGGGCGCCGGGAGACCTTGATGGTCGTGCTCGGGGCCCGATGTGACTGGAGTCGGGTGCCGGAGGCACCGTTATGACTGAAGTTGTTGACAGTCGGGTGCCGTGAAGAGGCTGAGACCCGAGTACCGGTGCATGTGTTCAACTGGTTTCATGCTATATGAGAGTCACGTGGGCTTTAAAAATGGGCCAAGGATGCCAAAGTACAACTGGCGCAAGCCATGGGACAATTCTGACACGCAGGTCGGTCCCTGGGTCGATGCTGGATAAGGTGGATATCCGTGTGTTTTACAGAGGCTCTCCATGAGGAGATCGAGACAAGCCCGACTACCTAGGTGGCAAGGGCGGTCGTGGGCTGGTGCCTGACGGAGGTTGGACGCGGCTCAAGGTGAGCGGTCGGGTGCGGGCCTCGGAAGGTGAATGTCGTCATGCCGGGGAGTCGAGGCCGGCCCCGAGAATATTGCTCTCGGGCCAGGGTCTGGATAACTCGAGTCATCAGTCCAAGTGGTCGGCGGATAGCTCAGAGCGGGCCATGGGCATGTAGTTCCATGTCAGAAGTAGGTGCGGCATCATGGCGTATGCGTAGCCACCGTGGGTTGTCATACGCGTACGGACCCAGGATACGGGTGTGTTCGCCGTTGTCATAACGCCTTATACGCGACAGGCATGGACTTGTGTGCGATGGCTAGACGCCGCGTGAGGGGAGTACGTATGACATACCCTCGGCGTGTATAAGCCGATCGACAAGCCAACCACGCGCGCACTTAGTTCCTCGCATCCCCGACCCTTGCCGAAGGCCTCGGGAGTCCAAGGGCGAAGTAGTTAGGTCGGAGGGTGTTGCATTGCATCCTTCATTTCATTCCATGTTACATTGCCTTGCCTTTCATTGAGCTCCCTAGGGGGGCTTTTATAGTGGAAGGTCAAGGGGTGGAAGGGGTTTACCCGGACTAAGTTGAGGGTTGGGTTTGGTCTGGGTAAACCCTAAAAAAAACTTGATGGGGACATCACCTCCCATGCCCACGTTCACAGCTCATCTCCTCGCCCCGGTTGCATCCGGTATGGTCTAGTCATTTCATTTTGAGTCCTATGTAATTTTTATTTGAGTCATTTGATGTATTTTCCCTTTTATTTGAGTCATGTTCCTAGGTCTTGTGTTCATTTCCCTAAGTTTGAGTGTCATTAGGTTGTCTAGTTAGCTATTGGGCCCAATTCATTGGGCTTGGCCCAAGGGCTCTCCCCTACCCCCTCGGTTATTTATCATTGAGTCAATTGTCAGGGACTTTTGCAGAAATGTGGGTTTCCTATATATAGGACCCCATTCCCCCCCCCATTTCAACTTAATGAATCAATGAATAAAAAAAATTGCCATTTTGAGAGTTTACACTTCTTATCTAGTGGAGAGATTCCATTTTTTGGGTGAGAAACCCTAGGGGAGAGATTCTCCACCCTTCCCTCTCTTAATCTCTCTTTTTCACTCCACTTTCTCTCTCCTCAACACCCAAATTCAAATTTTCTTCTCTCTCCTCCCTTCCCAACCACCTCCACTCCCCACCTACCCCATTTAAGCCTCTTCCCATTCCCCACAACCCTCATCAATACTCCACCCCTTCCCAAGACCCCCTCCACCAATCCTCTCCTCACCATCCAACCCCCAACTACCCCTCCCACTTTCCCAAGCACCCTTCCCACTACCCCAAGCACCCCTTCCCTTCCCCAACACAACCCCCCCATTCCCAAGACAAAAAATTAACCCCACCCTTAAACCTATTTTCGAATATCCTTTCCCTCTCTCCATTCCAACCAAATTCGTAGCCCCCACTACCACCATCTATTGTACCCTCTTCCAGACCTTATTCTCCACCTCCCACACCTTAGAACACCCCCTCCAAGACCCCCTTACAACCAGGGGTCACTCCCACACTCATCTACCCCCTTTCCCTTCTTCTTTCTTGGTCATTGGAAGCTACTTCGAAGTTGTAGTTTGCTGTCCAGAGGTTACAGATGAACCAGCAACTTGCAGCGGCCACCACGAATTCCTCCAGACGAGTTTGAAGATCCAAGAGCCATCGTCGGAAGCGTCTACCAGTCTCCTTCGCAACAGAAGTGGTTTCATCTTCTTCCGATCTCCGAGCCGTCCAGGAGGTCTATTTTCCCACAACTGCGCAGTTCTACCTCGGCTGAGGACCTGAGCCAGATTAGAAGCTCTGCCACGACGAACCCCGAAGGAATCAGTCCACGAGTTCTTCTTCAAAGTACTTCATCGCCCAGTTTACTTCCAGAATCAAGAAATATAACTTCATTCGGCATTCGTGATCCAGAGTTCTCATTTTTCTCCCTCAGCTACGCAGATCTGCTACTCATAGTCTTCACCGACCAGTCGCCATTTTTCTGCATCCCCTAGTCTTCTCTGACATAGGTTGACTTTTCCGTCAGTTTTTCTGCGAAGAGGACTCGTCCACAGTTCCAACGACTCTGACGGTGCTCGATTCCGAGTTCGGGAGCTGTCGGGGCATCCTCTGCAACTTGCTGTTGGAAACCAGGAGCTAGCTCTGCAGAGATCCTGATCCGGAGAGAAAGCTTCACCACGACAAACCCTGGAGGAATCAGGCCACGAGCTCTTCTGTAAAGTTCTTCCTCTCCCTGTCTACTTTCAGAACCAAGAAGCAGAACTTTGTTTGGCATCTTGCAGCAGAAGTTACCAATTTTCTTCCTCAGGCGTTCGACTCTGCTTCCCACTGTCTGCATAGACCACTCCTCACTTTTATGAATCCTCTGATCTTCACCGGCATCTTTTGGCAACCCCGTTTGTTCTGCTGTAAAGAGGACTCACCCACGGTTTGAACGGTTCTAACGGCGACTAATTCGGAGTTTAGGAACGGTCGGGGCAGCCGCGTCTTCCTACTGTTGATAGTCTGTTGCAGACAGTCTGAGATTCAGCAACCCTGTTCGTACTCCCGCCCAAGCCGCCAGCAACCCCTGAACAAATTGGAAAAATTCAGAGGCACTCCTGTTCCAGAGACAAAGAGATCCCCACTAGTCTCACCCTCAGAGAAATTCCAGAGAGAGTTCTGCGGCCTCCACACCCTCTATCTATCAGCTATTACAGAGAGAAGGCTGATTCGGAGTCATCACTTCTTCATCACTCTTAGCACTAGTTTCCCCACCCCGCTTGGCCGGTTGAAGGCCCCTCCCTGTGTGGAGGTAGTGTTTGGATGTAACTATCATCTTCCCTTCCACACGATCCCCCCCTTGCATGGGGTGTAGTGTTGTAATAGCTTAAACAGGTCAAGCTATCCCGGCGCGGCGTGTGGGGAACCCACGCTTCCCCGCTCGCCCTCGTCTCCGAGCGGGACCGGTTTCTTCAAACCGGTCGAGTGAGTGCTCCAAAACTTTGCTCTAATTCATGCTTTTTCTTTCAATATTAGTTCATAAACTCCGCTGGCCGTGACGAGAGCCCGATCCTTAAGCTCATTTGCTATAAGTGATCATCGTGGGAAAAGAGAGAAACCGGTGCCTTTGGCACTTGGTCGACCCCATTGTCTTGGGCTTCCACATCCATTGGGAATCAAGTCTTGGCCTTGCTGGCCCTCTACCAGCAAGGGCCCAACCCCTCAACCTCACCTTGGCATTGCCAAGTTACCCCGGGCTTGGGTGACCAACGAGAGAGCGGCGGCCCAAATTGTCCCATTTAGATTGCGAATGTGCTTGCTTGCTTAAGTCCAAGGTCGTGTCACATCAATTGGTATCAGAGCTAGGTTATTGACTTGTCTCTATCAAGTCAAGTCCTAGGGCATGCTTGCATTGGAGTCATCATCAATCCGACCCTTGCATTGATTCCCCCGATCATCATGGCCACCTACTTAGCCTACTCACCACCCATGGACTTCATCCTAGATAGGGATATTACCTTTGACGAATCGCATTCTAGTGACTATCTTAGGTGGGAGGCTACCATAGAAAAGTACTTTGAAAAGACTTGGGTATATGGATGCGCGAGAGTCCGAAAGGCCAAGGGACGACTTCGGGGTCAAGCCAAGAGTAAGTTGGGACACATAGAGGGCTTAAGGAGGGTTAAAAGCCAAGAACCTATTCACTCATGGGAGGAGATGAAGGTAGAACTTAGAAAGATCTACATCCACAAACATTCCCACCCCTCCTACTCAAACACCCCTAACCCGAGGAGCACTACCACTCCTCCATCCCCACCCGGCCAACTTGAGACCGACCTTTGGTCTCCACCCCCACCACCACCAATAAATCATCTCTCAACCATCATAACTACACTTCGCAACCAAGTCCTCTCCCTTAAGACCCAAATAAACCAAGCATCCACCTCTCAACCAAATCCTCTAAAGGTCCCCACACTCCAACCAAAACCCCCTTCCGCAAACCATACTATCAAAACTCAATTGGCCCCCACTTCCCCCCCTCCACAACCGGCCGATCCCAAGTGGAAGAGACCCCTAACCGACCTAGTTTCCCCAATAAGAACCACCACTCATCCTATTCTCACCATTCAAGCCCAACTGGACCCCGTGTCCATCCCTCCACCTAGACCCATGACGACCACCACCACCCAACCCACAATCCCTCACCAAACCCACACCCCACAATTCCCCTTGGTCCCCACCACTATCCCTCCATCATCCCCTACAAAGGGTACACCCCCCCAATCAACCCAAACTGAACCAACCCACCTTCCACTTCCAACACCAACCCTACCCCAATCTAGGCCACCACTACTTCCACTCCCAACCCAAATTCGACCTCACTCACCACCCCGGGTGCACCATGCCCCAACCATCATCACCCCATCTCCAAAAGACCTTCCCATTCCCTTGAGAAAGGAGGCCACACCCACTAACATAGGAATAGTTGCTAGCCCCGACCCTCTCCCCGCCCATAAGGAAGCCCGAGTTCACACCAATGGTGAGGAAGAGCCTCAACCCGTCACCACTTCAAATAATCTGGATCTTCAAGAACCACAAACCCTCACAAAAGGCACTATAATCATAGATGGGCCCCTAGCTAGATGGCTAAAGGAGAGACCAATTCACCCCATCATGTCCTATGTTTGCCCTCCCATAGAGCAAAACCTTCCCATTATACCCTTCTCATCCTATCACACCATAATCCAAACATCTTACCAAGTGGAAACCTTAGAAGACCTTCTCAAGGCCTTACCTTGGCAATATGAGTTGACCGGCTTGTTGACCCCCATGGCCCACCAATCTAGGAGCCTTGACCTCCTACACCTTTGTGTTGGGTCTATCACCTCGGTTTGCACCATTGGATACTACACTAGTGACCTCCTTCTATTCCTCCCCACACCCGAGGAGCCCGACCTTCTCCTCAATTTGGAGCTTCTTAGATCGGGTGGAAAGTCAAGCCCTTCCCTCATGGTCGACCCACTCACAACGAACTTCGGCCTAATTATCTCATTAGAGGAGGATGACCCACCACCACTTGAGGATCTTGAGGACATAGGGCCCCTCCCCTTCGATAACCCTTTTTATGATCCCTTTGATCCCTTCCAATGGGGGTCAAAGAACCCATGGGACCCAACCACCTTATCCACCACCCACCTTTCCCTATCCCAACCCACCATGTTTGACCCAATCCACCCCATCCTAGACCCGGGTTACACCTTGGGAGCCATGACCTTGGGACACATATCCCTAGGTAATAAGGTTGTGCTCCACCCCATGATGACCACCTTCTTAGATCCATTCGATCCTTTCCAATGGGAGTTCAAAGGTTGTCCCACACCTATACACATGGAAGTCACCCTTGGGAAAAACATACATGTGTCTAGGCTTACCACACCACTTGGCATGAACACTATGTTGGGTCCATTCATTCATATCACCCACATGTCAAGTAAAAAGTATGAGTGGTCCATGTTTGGATGTAATGGTCCACCTTCATTCATCATGGGTCTTAAGCATGTCAAAGGCATCTACGGATGTCCGGGTCCCCCGATATTTATCACCACTTTGCATGATAGGGCCACCTACAGGTGTCCCAGCCCACCTAGGCTGACCAAAGTCTACACTACATCATTACATGATAGGTCTACTTTTGGTTGCCCAGGTCCACCCATCACCCCTAGAATGTCTGCATTCACAACATTGCATAAAGAGATCTGCAAGCACATTAACAAGAAGAATGTGACTTATAAAAGGCGAGCCTTCTCTCATCGACGTCACCAAGAATTCCATGAGGGTGACTTTGTGATGGTAAGGACGGAGAGGCTCTCCCCGGGAGCCATCTCCAAATTGAGGCCACGTGGGACTGGTCCCTTCCAGGTCCTGAGGCGCATTGGTGCAAATGCCTATGAGTTAGATCTCCCTGAGGAATATGGGGTAAGTCCCACATTCAGTGTCACCGACCTAGTGCCATACAAGGGACCCACGCTGGTACCTAGTGAGGATATTGAGCCTATTCCCTCCGTTGAGAGAGCACCCACCCGTGAGGAGAGTCCACCAGCCAAGAGAGCCCAGCGTGAGCGCATTGAACGAATATTGGATGAACAGGTCACTACCACCAGGAGCAAGGTATACGAGCGCTATCTCGGCAGGTGGATGGATCGGTCTCGTTCGGAAGACTTGAGGGCAGTACCACTTCTACACCCTCCAAGGAGGGAAGGACACTTACTCGACGGAGTCGAGTTCTCCGCACCCCGGGAGTATGATGGGGACATCACCTCTCATGCCCACGTTCACAGCTCGTCTCCTCGCCCCGGTTGCATCCGGCATGGTCTAGTCTTTTAATTTTGAGTCCTATGTAATTTTTATTTGAGTCATTTAATGTATTTTCCCTTTTATTTGAGTCATGTTCCTAGGTCTTGTGTTCATTTCCCTAAGTTTGAGTGTCATTAGGTTTTCTAGTTAACTATTGGGCCCAATTCATTGGGCTTGGCCCAAGGGCTCTCCCCTACCCCCTCGGTTATTTGTTATTGAGTCAAATGTCAGGGACTTTTGCAGAAATGTGAGTTTCCTATATATAGGATCCCATTCCCCCCCCATTTCAACTTAATGAATCAATGAATGAAAAAACTTGCCATTTTGAGAGTTTACACTTTTTATCTAGTGGAGAGATTCCATTTTTTGGGTGAGAAACCCTAGGGGAGAGATTCCCCACCCTTTCCTCTCTTAATCACTCTTTTTCACTCCACTTTCTCTCTCCTCAACACCCAAATTCAAATTTTCTTCTCTCTCCTCCCTTCCCAACCACCTCCACTCCCCACCTACCCCATTTAAGCCTCTTCCCATTCCCCACAACCCTCATCAATACTCCACCCCTTCCCAAGACCCCCTCCACCAATCCTCTCCTCACCATCCAACCCCCAACTACCCCTCCCACTTTCCCAAGCACCCTTCCCACTACCCCAAGCACCCCTTCCCTTCCCCAACACAACCCCCCCATTCCCAAGACAAAAAATTAACCCCACCCTTAAACCTATTTTCGAATATCCTTTCCCTCTCTCCATTCCAACCAAATTCGTAGCCCCCACTACCACCATCTATTGGACCCTCTTCCAGACCTTATTCTCCACCTCCCACACCTTAGAACACCCTCTCCAAGACCCCCTTACAACCAGGGGTCACTCCCACACTCATCTACCCACTTTCCCTTCTTCTTTCTTGGTCATTGGAAGTTACTTCGAAGTTGCAGTTTGCTGTCCAGAGGTTGTAGATGAACCAGCAACTTGCAGCGGCCACCACGACTTGCTCCAGACGAGTTTGAAGACCCAAGAGCAATCGTCGGAAGCGCCTACCAGTCTCCTTCGCAACAATAGTAATTTCATCTTCTTCTGATCTCCGAGCCATCCAGGAGGTCCATTCTCCTACAACTGCGCAGTTCTGCCTCGGCTGAGGACCTGAGCCAGACTAGAAGCTCTGCCACGATGAACCCCGAAGGAAACAGTCCATGAGTTCTTCTTCAAAGTTATTCATCGCCAAATCTACTTCCAGAATCAAGAAACAGAACTTCATTCGGCGTTCGTGATCCAGAGGTCTCATTTTTCTCCCTTAGCTACGCAGATCTGCTACTCATAGTCTGCACAGACCAGTCGCCATTGTTCTGCATCCTCTAGTCTTCTCTGACATCGGTTGGCTTCCCTGTCAGTTTTTCTGCGAAGAGAACTCGTCCACGGTTCCAACGACTCTGACGGTGCTCGATTCCGAGTTCGGGATCTATCGGGGCATCCTCTGGAACCTGCTGTTGGAAACTAGGAGCTAGCTCTGCAGAGATCCTGATCCAGAGAGAAAGCTTCACCACGACAAACCCTAGAGGAATCAGGCCATGAGCTCTTCTGCAAAGTTCTTCCTCTCCCTGTCTACTTTCAGAACCAAGAAGCAGAACTCCGTTCGGCATCTTTCAGCATAAGTGACCAATTTTCTTCCTCAGGCGTTCGACTCTCCTTCCCACTGTCTGCATAGACCACTCCTCACTTTTCTGAATCCTCTGATCTTCACCGGCATCTTTTGGCATCCCCGTTTGTTCTGCTGTAAAGAGGACTCACCCACCGTTCCAACGGTTCTCACGGTGACTGATTCGGAGTTCAGGAACGGTCGGGGCAGCCATGTGTTCCTACTATTGATAGTCTGTTGCAGACAGTCCGAGATTCAGCAACCCTGTTCGTACTCCCGCCCAGGCCGCCAGCAACCCCTGAAGAAATTGGAAAAATTCAGAGGCACTCTTGTTCCAGAGACGAAGAGATCCCCACTAGTCTCACCCTCAGCAAAATTACAGAGAGAGTTCTGCGGCCTCCACACCCTCTATCTGTCAGCTATTACAGAGAGAAGGCTGATTCGGTGTCATCACTTCTTCATCACTCTTAGCACTAGTTTCCCCTCCCCGTTTGGCCGGCTGAAGGCCCCTCCCTGTGTGGAGGTAGTGTTTGGATGTAACCATCATCTTCCCTTCCCCATGATCCCCCCCTTGCATGGGGTGTAGTGTTGTAATAGCTTAAACAGGTCAAGCTACCCCGGCGCGGCGTGTGGGGAACCCACGCTTCCCCGCTCGCCCTCGTCTCCGAGCGGGACCGGTTTCTTCAAACCGATCGAGTGAGTGCTCCAAAACTTTGCTCTAATTCATGCTTGTTCTTTCAATATTAGTTCATAAACTCCACTGGCCGTGACGAGAGCCCGATCCTTAAGCTCATTTGCTATAAGTGATCATCGTGGGAAAAGAGAGAAACCGGTGCCTTTGGCACTTGGTCGGCCCCATTGTCTTGGGCTTCCACATCCATTGGGAATCAAGTCTTGGCCTTGCTGGCCCTCTACTAGCAAGGGCCCAACCCCTCAACCTCACCTTGGCATTGCCAAGTTACCCCGGGCTTGGGTGAGCAACGAGAGAGCGGCGGCCCAAATTGGCCGATTTAGATTGCGAATGTGCTTACTTGCTTAAGTCCTAGGTCGTGTCACATCAAAACTTTTTTTTTTGTTACGGAGTGGGGGAGGGAGGGTTTAGGCGGACCAGCCCAAGGGGCTGGTCTGGTCTGCCTAAACCCCTCACGGAAGGGTTTTTTTTGTTTAAAAAATCTTTTTTTTAGTTTTGGATGGAGTTTAGGCGGACCAGCCCGAGGGGTCAGGCTGGTCCGCCTAAACCCCCTCCCCAGGGGGGGTTTGGGCGGACTGGCTTGGGTTCATTTTTCATTAAAAAAGTTTTTTTTTTAGTTTAATGGGGGTTTAGGCGGACCAGCCTTGGGGGTGAGGCTGGTCCGCCTAAACCCCTCCCTCCAGGGCTTTACCATGGGTTTACGCGGGTTTGATTGAGGGTTTACCGAGGTTTGACCGTAGGTTTGACTGAGGTTTGACTGGGGGTTAGACTGGGATTTTACTAGGGGTTAGACTGAGGGTTTGAATGGAGGTTGACTGAGGGTTTGACTGGAGGTTTGACTGAGGGTTTAGGTTACCAAAAGATGGCAATGCCCCTATTATAAAAAGGAATTTTCTTTCGGGGCCTCCGCCTCCGGAAACCCCCGCGACCTGACGCGATGGGTTGATCCGCGTGCGAGGGCGCACGATGGTGATGCATGACGCGATGGGTTGCTGGGAGTCCCGAGTTGAGCTCCGACTTGCTGTAGAGTGGCTGGAGCATACACGCCCACCGGGTGCTCGAGGAAATTTCTGACACGCGTGTGTGGACCGTATAAGGGTGCTGTGGGCTCCTAGAAGCTTGTGGTTGGTCCTAGGTGGGTCTTCCTTTGACTTCAGAGGGCTGGAGGGAGGTGACACGTGGGTAGACCCCGGCCTCATTGCTGGGCGCCATGTGCCGTGGCTTGTAGTCAGGGTGCCCCCGGGTCAGCTCGGGTAGCTATGTTGAATGCGGGCAAACCCGTAAACTGAGTGATCGGGGGTGGACCCGATCGATCGTTGATGTTTCCGTGGGTCACGGCTAGCTGGTTAGGAGCCCTGGTTGGGCCCAGTGACTGGGGCGTCGACATGATGATGCCGTTTGTCTGGTGGTCGGGGTGACCCTTGCTCCTTAGCGAAGAGTCGTATGAAGCGGCAGGCTATTCTGAGTCCTGGGTTAACCCGGTTGTTGAAGCGCCGGTGGTGTGACACCGTATACAGGGTGTCCGGAAGTGATCCCCGAATCTTCATAGAGTGCCGTAAGGTACAGAAAGTTGTCTCGGATCCCGAAACTGACCAGGTTGTCAAGAAACTGGCTGGCATAGTGCCATTTGCTCGGGGCCGATGCCCGGTTGTTATGTTGCGCCGCTTGACCCGACGACACGTCTCGATTTCGGAGCACAACTCGACTGGTAGAGCAACTTTGGCGATGTGCCTTTTTGCTCCATTTAGGGAGTATTTCCCTATGCTTAATCCTTGATTAATTCGAGAAAATAAGCCGGTGCCAACAACGACCGAAGAGGAAGTCACTGAGGCAGAATTACAAGCAGCCAAACAAAAAGATAATGAGTCTGTCATGGACTACATAAAAAGGTGGAGGAATCTCCGTGAAAGATGCAGACATCGATCGAGCTACGGGGACTCTGTTCAAATCTGCAAAGAAATTTTGAGAATAGAAATTCTACGATGGGTCATTGACATTGAAGTCACGACCTTTGGACAGCTAAGTGATGTCGCAGCCAATGCTGAAGCAGTTCTGGCAAGGCTTCGCTCGGCCTCTACGGCCTCGAGCCAAAAGAATAAACCAATCAACAACCCTCTGGCACAAGAAGAAGTTTGCGCCTCAAATTTTGAAGCCTTCGAGCAATAGAAGAAGAAAATGAAAGAGACATCTTCTGCCGATCCGGCAAAACAAAGGCCCTCAATAAGGGGCAAAACGATGAAACTGTATTCCTTTCCAAAGGACAAGACTAGGGCACTTTTTGAGTGGGCCCGTGAATACGGCAAAGTAGCGCTTCCGGAGTCGAAGAAACCAGGCGATGCCGAAAGAAAAGACGATCCACGATTCTATCCTTATCACCAAATGTTGGGGCATCCCATTGAGGATTGCTATATGTTCAAGGACATTATTGAAGGCCTGATCAAGAAAGGCGAACTACAGATGGGCGCGTATAAGGTGGACCCACCGTGACCTCATCAAATATCTATCCTTAAAAGAGCATCCCCACACGACGTTATCGCCTCAATTGCTCCTCACAAATCTGGCTGAAGCCGATGTCTAGCAGGCCCGCATAGTTTGAATGCGGATGTTTGCCAACAAAAAGAAGAATGGCAATTGAAGCAAAAAAAAAAGGAAAGAGAAAAAGAAAAAGAAAGGAAAGGTCCTGTTCTGGGGGTAGGTACCAAAAAAAATGAGCAAAAAAATGAGGGCAAATGAAATTTGCATATATAGACATAAGGCTCCACCTATTGAATCTGAAATGTCATCTCTCAGAAGGTCAGGTCTTCAAAAAAAAGAAGAAAAAAAAGAAGAAAAAAAATCTTTTTGAAGGAGGCCTTGATGGCTGCATCTGTCAAAGGAGATATCACTCCCCCCATGTCTTGGTCCATGCCAAATAAGAAACTACCAATGTGGGGTTGGTGTGGTGGAGCGAACCACTTATCCCCTCTCTGAGGGGGTGAGCGCTCTCCTATGCACCCACCTTGGTCTGTTTAAAAATAAATGGATGAAGGGTAGTGGCTTTGCACAACATTACACTATCAGCGTCATCCGAGCTGTCTGTTCAAAAAAAAAAAAGAAGCATGGATGCAAAAAGAAGGGGGGAAAGGAACTTATAAGGTCAGCAAGGCCTCCCCATCCTCCCCATGGGCAGAAGACCCCTTAGTGGCATTGCATGGTGAATTCCCAAGGAATAATTAAATGACCACATCATCTGCGGAGGTAGGAGGACCCTACAACTGCAGCTTCTAAGAATAAGCGTCAAGAGGAGGACACTTGGCGTAAGCGCTGGAGGCCCGAACCAAAGCTATTGGGAGCATCTCCTAAAGAAATCAATGACAAAAGAAGATAGCTATTGATATGATGTATAGATGTCACTAAATACTCCCAGGGGGATCACGTTAATCAACAGTCCCACTGACGGTAAAGAAACTTCATTGGCCACTAGGCCTCTCATTTCAAATACGGGTCCAAACCCTGTTGGGGAATGAAAAGAACAAGTCCTGCCGAGTTGTCTGCACCCTCGGCTCCTCTCTCCTCATCAAGCCAACAAATAAGCGCCTTTCAACTTTTAGTGACCTACCTCAGCACCCCTGGTCCCACCAAAATTCATGATGCCTTGCCGCCCCCTATCCTACGGGGATACTCCCCACTCGTCCCACCGGGACTAACCCTCTACCATTGATCTGGGACGTATGCTCCCAGCCAATGCACTCTCATGGCCTTTTGACATTCAGCCACGACAATGCCATATTTGTCCCATGGGACTCTCCTATCACTGCCGGTTTAGATTCCTTACCCAATGTCGGCCCAATAAAATCTCATTTTCCTTGGCATAAGGCACTCTGCCCTTGTCGAGCTCAAAATTTGCCCATCAGTCCCGCCGGGCTATGTCCATAAAGCTTTCCCTTGGCCAGGGGCACTCTGTCTTAGCCGAACTCAAAAATTATCTTCTGTCCCATCGGGCCGAGTCCACAAAATCTTTTCCTTGGTCTGAGGCACTCCGCCCTCGTCGAGCTCAAAAATAATCTTTGTCCCACTAGACAAGATTCATAAAACATTTTTCCTTGTCCTGAGGCACTCCGCCCTCGCCGAGCCCCAAAATTACCCTTTGTCCCACTAGGCCGAATCCATAAAACCCTTTTCCCTGGTCTGAGGCACTCCGCCCTCGCCAGGCCCGCTGGGCTCTTGGACATCAATCCCTAGCCCCACCAGCAGAATAAATAATCAACTTCGTCAATAGTCCCACCGGACAAAAAATATCATGCACCGTAGATGAGTCTGCGTCAGGGAGCCCAAAAAAAAAACCAAAAAGATAGAGAAAAGAAAACAACAACAAAAAACAACAACAAAAAAAAAGAAAGAAAGAAAGAAATGAAGAAAATAAAATGACAATCTAAAATAAGCATAATGAATCAATAAACACAATAAACTCAACAAAATCAATAAATCCTATAAATCTAATGAGCTCAATAAACTTAACAAACTCAATAAATCAATAAACCCAACAAATTCAATAAACTCAATAAATCAATAAACTCAGTAAATTAATAAACTTAATAAACCCGATAAACCCAATAAAACCAAACAAATCAATAAACCCAATGGAATCAATAAAATCCAACAGACCTAATAAACCCAACAACGCAATCGACTCATCAAATCAATAAACTCAACCAATCCAAACTAATAAACCAATAAAAGACCACTTCGCTTTGTCTCAGACCTTCTGTCTGGGCAAGGTTTGGTGATCCCATCATCTCCACGGGTCAACGCCCATATTCTATCCTGGCTCAGACCTCATGTCTCTGCCAGGTTGGTTGACCCCGACGTGACGTCGGGTCGACATCTGCATTTATACGTTCTGCCCTTGTTTCAGACCTTTCGTCTGAGCAAGGTTAGTTGACTCCGACACTTCATCGGGGTTGACATTGATGTTTAGCCCTGGGTCTGGGCCTCTCATACGTCTGCATTCTGGTCAATACTCGCCCCAAATCTTCTATCGGGGCAGGACCCGTTGACTTCAATGTTCCGTCGGGTCAACACCTATCCTATGTTCTGCCCTTGGCCCAGGCCTCATGCCTCTGCCAAGTTCATTGGCTTTGACATGACGTCGAGTCAACACGTATCCCATATTCTACCCTTGGCTTAGGCCTCACGCCTTCGCTAAGTTCGTTGACTTTGACATGACGTCGAGTCAACACTTATCCTACATTATACCCTTGGCTTAGGCCCCACGCCTTCGCCAAGTTCGTTGACTTCGACATGACATCGAGTCAACACTTATCCCACATTATACCCTTGTCTTAGGCCCCACACCTTCATCGAGTTTGTTGGCTTCGACATGACGTCGAGTCAGCACCCATCCTATGTTATACCCATGGCTTAGGCCTCACGCCTCTGCCGAGTACGTTGACTCCGACACGACGTCGGGTCAACATCCATATCCTATATTCTTTCCTTGGCCTAGGCCTCACGCCTTTTCCAAGTTGGTTGACTTTGGCAAGTCTGTCAAGTCAACGACCATATTCTGCCCTGGCCCAGACCCTTTGTCTCTTCCAGATTGGTCATTTTCAACATAACGTCGAGATGACAACATTGTTTTATGTCTGCTCTGGTCTTGGACATGCCATCTAGGCAAGGTTTGTTAGCTCTAACATCCCGTTGGGTCAACATTCATATCCTATACTCTGCCCCTGACTTAGGCCTCACGCCTCTGCCAAGTTCGTTGACTTCGACATGACGTCGAGTCAACACCTATCTTACATTATACTCTTGGCTTAGGCCTCACGCCTTTGCCAAGTTCGTTGACTTCGACATGACGTCGAGTCAACACCTATCCTACATTATACCCTTGGCTTAGGCCTGCCGCCTTCGCCGAGTTCGTTGGCTTTGACATGACGTCGAGTCAACACCCATCCTACATTATACCCTTGGCTTAGGCCTCACACCTCTGCCGAGTACGTTGACTCTGACACGACGTCGGGTCAACATCGATATCCTACATTCTTTGCTTGTCCTAGGCGTCACGCCTTTTCCAAGTTGGTTGACTTTGGCAAGTCTGTTAAGTCAACGACCATATTCTGCTCTGGCCCAAACTCTTCGTCTCTTCCAGGTTGGTCGTGTTCGACATGATGCCGAGACGACAATAATGCTTTATTTCTACCCTTTCCTAGACATACCGTGATGCGGGACGAGACACGGACACGGCAAGCTCGCGATCGTCCCTTGATGAGGGAAGCGTCGGACGTGCACGGTTGAGAAACCGGCAAGAGCTAGGGTGGTCGGCTCGCACTTTCGTGCCCGGATCGGGTCACGGGACGGTCACTCTCTCACTCGCAGCAGTGATATGATAAATTAAAAGCGAGCTAGGTAACCCTACACATGCTCTCTAGCAGTGGCATAAACAAGCATATATAAAATAAGCGAAATGCCAAGTGTAGGAGCGAAGACGATACCTCCACGCGCTCGGCGTGGGGACGACGGACCCGGCCGAAACTCGTACTCCCGGAACAATATTACACAATATTACAGAAATGTAAGCCGCTGCCCACTCCACGCAGGGAGGTAAAGGGCTACACAATGGGGTCCGGGAGGACCGAATTCGGGTTGACGGGCGGCTTCTCGCGCTGTTTCGGCAACACCCGAACACGTGACGGTGGGGCCCACGTGCTGTCCGGAGGGGCCGTGTGGGACCCGGTGGCACCGCTGTAGTGGTGGATGCCCGGAGGGTCTCTCCTTGGGATGGCGGCGCGCTGGAACGCCGGCCGGAGGCCCGGCGGCTCCGTTCGGCACCGGTCGGAAAAACCGGCCACGGACCTGCACTTTCTGATTTTCAGCGCGCGCTCGGACGGGAACGGACGCTGCGATCAGATCCGATGTCGGATTGACACAAAATTAGCGCCGTTGGAAAGCTGACTCGAAGTACTTCAATGTAGGCCTAGAGATCTGGCCTGGATCTTCGCTGATCTTGACTTATGGAATTTACAACCTCCTGTTGTACAGTAACTAAACACTCAGA
Organism: Amorphophallus konjac; assembly: GCA_022559845.1. Lineage (NCBI taxonomy): Eukaryota > Viridiplantae > Streptophyta > Magnoliopsida > Alismatales > Araceae > Amorphophallus > Amorphophallus konjac. The sequence continues at coordinate 241,987,496 of CM040127.1, forward strand.
TCTGCAGAGCTGATCTCTGATAACTGCCATTGACCGCTAGGAAGAACTTGGATTCAGACTTCGACTTCTTCATGAAAGTTGTAGGATTTGGAGTTGGGCAGATGGCAAAGTTGGTGTGGACACGTTTGGATGTGTCTATGAATTTCTATGATTTGTTTACTGGAAGAAGGTCGAATCTGAGATCTGGCTGGCGGTACTGTAGCTCCGGTAGAACATGAATTTTGAAAAATAGGTAAAAGACTCAACAAAAATTAATAAAAATGGTGGTGGTAGGGAAAAATGGACAGAAACCCCAGTTAAATTGGGAGGGAAAAATAAATTCAAAAGGGTGGTAGAAGGGGATGAACTCAAAGGTTCTGTCACTGTAGATAGAGACAGATCTGATTTGAATTTGGGGAATGAACGAAGTGGAAACAATATGAAACGGGGGAATTTGGAGCTGAATTTTTTTTTGGGGAAGGGTCTATAAGGTAGGAACCAACCCTCAAAAATTCATGTCGATTGGAACTCGTGGCTGGCCTGAGGAATTTTCGAGCTGCACCTCTGTCCAGCAGGACAGAACACCGAAGACGATCCCGTGGCGGCTCGAAGGCGGCACGAACGGCGGCGGCGGCGGCACCGATGATTACCGGAGGTGAAGAGGAGATGATAGAAGGGTTACCACTCTAGAAATGAGGTTGGGGATGAAGAAAACCAGAGGGAGAGAGAGAGAGGGTCGAAATTCTCACAAGGGGCTCTTGCCAAAATGCTTTTTTCTTCTCATTTCTTCATTAATCTCTAATGACACTATACATAGGCTTATATAGAAAATATCAAGGGGTGGGGGGGCTGATAATTTCGTGGGAAATATGTCATTTTCATCCCCCATGTGGTCAAAACTCAAAATAAATAAATTACATATGAATGGGCACTCCTTTGACTAGGTAGGTAAGGTAGGTGGCCTACCTTTGAAATTTTAACCCCTTTGTCTCCCATGTGGTCAATTAGCATTCAAACCTTCTAGATGGCCACCTAGGATGGTTGACCAGCCCCACATGGATGAGGTGGACCAATGGGGAAGGGGAGGGGGCCCCCTAGCTGGACCTACTACACATTTGCGCAAAAACCCACACAATCCATGGGAATGACTCTTTGGCTGATAAAGCCTTACATTTGCGTACATACTTTCCCAAGGATATAAACACAAACTAAAAGGACATAAATACAAAATAAAAAGTACATGCTCGGCGTCGATTCCCATCAACTCTCCCCGGGTGGGAGGAACTCGACCCCGTCGAGTATGGGTAAGGATGCTCGAATACTCCGGCGGATCCGTCACCGTGCCAAGTAACGCAGGTACGCTCCACTCCAAGCGATCGTCACCTGCTCATTCCATATATACTCGATATGCGAACTGCTATGGGCTAAAGGTGGTCACTCCGAAGGGGCACTCTCAAAAGGGAAGAAAACAGCTCAAAGACTCACTAGGATTCACCGCTGAGTCCCTATAAGTGACTGATCCGGGTATAGATGTGGAACCGATCCCATACTCATCAAGTGAGTCCACTCGCCTCTTACTAATAAGAGAACGACAACAAGCTTGCACAAGACACATGCAGACTCACCATACAATACACACAAACCATGCGAACAAACCACACAAAACAAACCACACAAGGAAAACACACCGACTCATATATGACCCTAGACACACCTAATGTTAGTCCGACCCGTACATGGGTGACGGCGGACCAGGACACCCGAATGTGTGCCATGCATGCATCTGACATAACCGGTGGTTGACATCATACGGAAATCCTAGACCTCCTAAGGTGGGCCATGCATGCATATGGGATGTGGATGTGGGAGGGCCAAGAGTATCTCCCCTGGATGATGGTGTATCTTGTATGGGTACGGGCTTGGTGGGCATAGACGACCCGGCCCGTGGGGAAGGGGTGTGGTAGCGGACTCCCTCGAAGAAGTGAAGTGAATGTGGAGGGTCTAAGGATCCACTAGGGAGTGGGTCAAAGGGATCAAAGAAGGTATGACCCCTTATGGTGGGTTCCCACAAGTCACGGTCCCACGTGTAGAAGTTTTGAAGGTGCGGATAGTCACCTTCTTGAATTGTGACGGGTGGGACGGGGATCATAGGCAAGAAGTATGATTCCTCCCTCGGACAAAAGGGTATGAATTCGGGCTCGTCCGGTAGCGGGAGAAGTAGAAGAACCTCCGTGGTGACACAACCCACGGTGCACTCGGAGGTAATGGACCCTATGGCCGGATGGGTGAAGCTAAGACTAGCGGGTTGGTCAAAGCCTCGGGCCAAAAGATGCGTCAACTCCCATTGTGAATCTAATCCCATGACAAGATCATCCAACGTATCAACATGGTGACGAGATCGAAATGTGGTATGGAATGAGTTGACCGGCACTAGTGATAGTGTGGGGTCCATTGATGGGAAAGGAGGTGGGACCAAGCCATCCTTGAGCCATCTAAGAAGTGGCTCGGCTATGTAAAGTGTTCCCGTAAGAAACACGGGTGGCTCGGGCTTTGGTAGTTCCCACTTTGATGGTTTCGAATGAAGACCGGTGGTAGATAACAATGGAGCATCCATGGGTGGTGGAGTAGCTTGTGTCCTTTCCCACCAATCCGAAATCATTTTCTTTATTTCCTCTAAGGAGCGGGTTGGAGGAGGGACCTTGGGGTGGACTAGCTCCTTAACTCTCGGCTCGGGTGTGGGCCTAGGCTCGGTTATAAGCGGGACTTCCACTCGGTTGGAGGTGCTTGAGTGGGTTGGGATGGGAGTGCCAAGGGGAGGTTGGTTGGTGGTGCATGGGCGGGCCACTAGATTGGGGTCACTTTGGTGGGCTTGGACGGCGGTGAAGGAGTGGGATTGGGTAGAGGTGTGGCCCACTTGATTGTGGGTGAGTTGGTGGGGCTGGTGAGTGGAATAACCTCCGTGGTTGGAGGTAGGTGGGCGGGGAACGTAGGCCTTCCTAAGCACTCTCTTCATTTCCCACCATGACTCGATGGGCCTTAGATTCCTATCCTCCCTCCAATATTTGATGTCCCTCCAAGTTGCAGCGGCTTCACCAAAAAGTCGCCTTTTGGCAACATCAACTTGCATGGGCCCGTACATGATGTACACCTCGAAGTAATCATCCATAATGGCTTCCCATTCTAGAAAGACACTCGGGTCATCGGACCCGTAGAAATCCCGGGTTTCGGGCCTCGTGGGGTGGTTCGGGTGGTCCTTCCATTTGAGATAGTATCGCCACCATCCGGGAGTTTGGGACTCCATGGGACACGGGGAAACTAGTGGATGGCCATGCCGACACTCGGACCAAAACACTAGACACGACACTAAGTAATGCAAAGTTGGAATGCACTAACTAATGCACACTAAGGACCCTAGACGTAAACCAAGACTCGGTACGCGGCGGAGACAATCGACCCGAAGGTCACTCGCACAAGTGTGCGGCCTTCCCGATAGGCGTAACCTAACGGTCGGACAACACCTTTTTATATACCGAGTAAAGGGATGTATGCGACCCAAAAACGACTCTTTTGTTGTTTTAAAAATATGATGATCCTAAACACAACTTAGACTGACTAATGACTACATGACACTCTTCTTTTTTTTTTTAATGCAAACACCCTAGACTCAACTCGCTCTGATACCAAATTGATGCGGGACGAGACACGGACACGGCAAGCTCGCGATCGTCCCTTGATGAGGGAAGCGTCGGACGTGCACGGTTGAGAAACCGGCAAGAGCTAGGGTGGTCGGCTCGCACTTTCGTGCCCGGATCGGGTCACGGGACGGTCACTCTCTCACTCGCAGCAGTGATATGATAAATTAAAAGCGAGCTAGGTAACCCTACACATGCTCTCTAGCAGTGGCATAAACAAGCATATATAAAATAAGCGAAATGCCAAGTGTAGGAGCGAAGACGATACCTCCACGCGCTCGGCGTGGGGACGACGGACCCGGCCGAAACTCGTACTCCCGGAACAATATTACACAATATTACAGAAATGTAAGCCGCTGCCCACTCCACGCAGGGAGGTAAAGGGCTACACAATGGGGTCCGGGAGGACCGAATTCGGGTTGACGGGCGGCTTCTCGCGCTGTTTCGGCAACACCCGAACACGTGACGGTGGGGCCCACGTGCTGTCCGGAGGGGCCGTGTGGGACCCGGTGGCACCGCTGTAGTGGTGGATGCCCGGAGGGTCTCTCCTTGGGATGGCGGCGCGCTGGAACGCCGGCCGGAGGCCCGGCGGCTCCGTTCGGCACCGGTCGGAAAAACCGGCCACGGACCTGCACTTTCTGATTTTCAGCGCGCGCTCGGACGGGAACGGACGCTGCGATCAGATCCGATGTCGGATTGACACAAAATTAGCGCCGTTGGAAAGCTGACTCGAAGTACTTCAATGTAGGCCTAGAGATCTGGCCTGGATCTTTGCTGATCTTGACTTATGGAATTTACAACCTCCTGTTGTACAGTAACTAAACACTCAGATCTGCAGAGCTGATCTCTGATAACTGCCATTGACCGCTAGGAAGAACTTGGATTCAGACTTCGACTTCTTCATGAAAGTTGTAGGATTTGGAGTTGGGCAGATGGCAAAGTTTGTGTGGACACGTTTGGATGTGTCTATGAATTTCTATGATTTGTTTACTGGAAGAAGGTCGAATCTGAGATCTGGCTGGCGGTACTGTAGCTCCGGTAGAACATGAATTTTGAAAAATAGGTAAAAGACTCAACAAAAATTAATAAAAATGGTGGTGGTAGGGAAAAATGGACAGAAACCCCAGTTAAATTGGGAGGGAAAAATAAATTCAAAAGGGTGGTAGAAGGGGATGAACTCAAAGGTTCTGTCACTGTAGATAGAGACAGATCTGATTTGAATTTGGGGAATGAACGAAGTGGAAACAATATGAAACGGGGGAATTTGGAGCTGAAGTTTTTTTTGGGGAAGGGTCTATAAGGTAGGAACCAACCCTCAAAATTTCATGTCGATTGGAACTCGTGTCTGGCCTGAGGAATTTTCGAGCTGCACCTCTGTCCAGCAGGACAGAACATCGAAGACGATCCCGTGGCGGCTCGAAGGCGGCACGAACGGCGGCGGCGGCGGCACCGATGATTACCGGAGGTGAAGAGGAGATGATAGAAGGGTTACCACTCTAGAAATGAGGTTGGGGATGAAGAAAACCAGAGGGAGAGAGAGAGAGGGTCGAAATTCTCACAAGGGGCTCTTGCCAAAATGCTTTTTTCTTCTCATTTCTTCATTAATCTCTAATGACACTATACATAGGCTTATATAGAAAATATCAAGGGGTGGGGGGGCTGATAATTTCGTGGGAAATATGTCATTTTCATCCCCCATGTGGTCAAAACTCAAAATAAATAAATTACATATGAATGGGCACTCCTTTGACTAGGTAGGTAAGGTAGGTGGCCTACCTTTGAAATTTTAACCCCTTTGTCTCCCATGTGGTCAATTAGCATTCAAACCTTCTAGATGGCCACCTAGGATGGTTGACCAGCCCCACATGGATGAGGTGGACCAATGGGGAAGGGGAGGGGGCCCCCTAGCTGGACCTACTACACATTTGCGCAAAAACCCACACAATCCATGGGAATGACTCTTTGGCTGATAAAGCCTTACATTTGCGTACATACTTTCCCAAGGATATAAACACAAACTAAAAGGACATAAATACAAAATAAAAAGTACATGCTCGGCGTCGATTCCCATCATACCGCCTAGGCAAGGTTTGTTGACTCCGACATCCCGTCAGGTTAACGTTCATATTCTACCTCTGGCTCGGACCTTTCATCCAGTTAGTCAACAAAAAGACCCTTTCATCTTTGGCTCGGACCTTCCGTCCGACCATACAACAAAAAGACCCATCTACCTCTGGCTCGGACCTTTCGTCCAGTCAGTCAACAAAAAGACCCTTTCATCTTTGGCTCGGACCTTCCGTCCTACCATACAACTAAAAGACCCCTATACCGCTGGCGCGGACCTTTCGTTCAGTCAGTCAACAAAAAGACCCTTTCACCTTTGGCTCGGACCTTCCGTCCGACCATACAACAAAAAGACCCTTTTACCTCTGGCCCGGACCTTTCGTCTAGTCAGCCAACAAAAAGACCCTTTTACCTCTAGCTCGGACCTTTTGTCCCGTCAGTCAACAAAAAGACCCTTTTACCTCTGGCTCAGACCTTTTGTCCAGTCAGACAACAAAAAGACCCCTTCACCTTTGGCTCGGGCCTTCCGCCTAGCCAGGAAACAAAAAGATCATTTCTGCTTGTGACTCTACCCTTCCATCCAGTTGAAGAACAAAAAGACTCCTTCTATCGACGGCGTCATGACTTTATGTCTAAGCCGTTAAATATTCTTTTCTGGCGTCATGGCTTTCCGCCTAAGCCGGTAAACAGTCTGCCTTGACATCATGGCCTTCCGCCTAAGCCAAATTGTACGGTGTCATGACTTTATATCTAAGTCGTTAAATATTCTGCCTTGGCGTCATGGCATCCCGCCTAAGTCAAGTTGTACGGTGTCATGTCTTCATGTCTAAGCCGTTAAATATCCTTGTCCGGTGTCATGACTTTCCGCCTAAGCCGGTAAATATTCTTCCTTGGCGTCATAGCCTTCCGCCTAAGCCAAGTTGTACGGCGTCATGACTTCATGTCTAAGCTGTTAAATATCCTTGTCCGGCGTCATGGCTTTCCGCCTAAGTCGATAAATATTCTGCATTGGCGTCATGGCCTTCCGCCTAAGCCAAGTTGTACGGCCTCATGACTTCATGTCTAAGCCATTAAATATCCATGTCCGGCATCATGGCTTTCTGCCTAAGCCGGTAAATATTCTGCCTTGGCGTCATGGCCTCCCGCCTAAGCCAAGTTGTACGGCGTCATGACTTCATGTCTAAGCCGTTAAATATCCTTGTCTGGCGTCATGGCTTTCCGCCTAAACCGGTAAATATTTTGCCTTGGCGTCATGGCCTTCCGCCCTTCCGCCTAAGTCAAGTTGTACGACGTCATGACTCTATGTCTAAACCGTTAAATATCCTATCTTGGCGTCATGGCCTTCTGCCTAAGCTAAGTTGTACAGCGTCAGGACTCCATGTCTAAGCCGTTAAATATCCTTGTACGGTGTCATGACTCTATGTCTAAGCCGTTAAATGTTATGCCTTAGTGTCATGTCCTTACGCCTAAGCCAAGTTATACGGCATCATGACTCTATGTCTAAGCCGTTACATAGTCTCCCTTGGCGTCATGACCTTACATCTAAGCCAAGTCATTCGGCATCATGACCTTTGGTCTAAGCCGACAAACCTCTTACCCTTGGCTCGGAACTGTTGTCCGAACTAGCAAACGAAAAGACCTCCTTTGGTTTCATACCAACCCGTGATCCCTCCAGGGATTCACCACCACATATGACACCTTCTCTCCACTGCCATTGCATCGGGCTCCCGACGCCATAATCACCAACCTGTGGGCATGTCCATTAAGCCCTTCAGAAAAGAGAAAATAAAAAGAAGAAACAAAAAAGTAGAGAAAAAAAAGAGAAAGAAACCAAAAGAAAAAAAAGAGAGAGTAAAGAAAGAAAAAAAGAAAAAAAAGAAAAAAAAGAAGAAGAAAAAAAGTAGAAAAAAAGAAAAAAGAAATGAAGAAGAAATGATAATCATGACGTGATTTATGTGCTTGTTTGCCTCACGTGCATGTCTGCCTGAAATATAGTATTAACACACTTCATTCAAATTTCTAAGGCCGCGTACTCCCTTCGTAAATAGTGCTGCCCTAGTTCAGGATATGTGTGCGTCACGACACACACTAAGGAATGAAAAGTCAATTCTCGGCAAGTGCATACGATCAGGGGAAGAGTCGTAGCCATGTCGCTAGCATAACTCGCTGAATACACCCTATACAAAACTCCTGCACTTCGCACATAATATGAGCAACGGTCCTTAGTCATAGGGACGTCATAAATTCTTCTTAACACTTCATGGATGCTTAAATCTCTACACTCGCGTAAGGGGTGATCGTGAGGAAAAAGTTACCTACCCCCTTTAGAAAAAATAATAAAAAAATGGAAAAAAATGATGATAATGGTAAGTGGAGTGTGAATCCAAGTAGTCGGGAATCCCCACTGAAACAAATGAGGAGACTCACGTGAAAACGGTGCAGCAAACTCTACAATTAAAATAAGGATGAATCCTAGTAACTGGAAATCCCCACTGAAATAAATGAGAAGACTCACGTCAAACGGTGAAATCCACAATAGTATCATAATAAAGGACGAATCGTAGTAGCTGGGAATCTCAATTGAGACACATGAGGAAACTCGCGTCGAACGGTGAAGTTTGAAATTAAGAATAAAAGGGGGTTGTGCGAAGCTACCAAAAGTCGAGAGCCCCGAATGTATGTGTAGGCGATAAAGTAATCCTCTAGTGTTACTCAGAATGTCTACACGTCCCTATGTCTAGGGTTCACTACCCATATAATCGCACCTTCACACTATGGAGGAATAGTCCTGGGTGTAAATTGTGATTCATGCTATGCATATGTTCTACGTGACGTCCTCTCTACGTATGCACATCTCCTTTAGTTGTGCTTCGTGAGCCGCACTATGCCCGCGAATCTTGGGCGCTGTCCTTATCCTATCCCTGGTATAGGGGATCTATGCTACATATATCTACTCTATGCTTGCGGATGATGAATGCATGCGTGCTTGAGTGAGGCTATATAAGGTGAATAAATAAAAATGAATGACAAAATAAAACAAGAGATGCAATGAAGCAAAATAAAAAATATATAATAAAAATGATGATAAATGAAAATAGAATAAATAAAAAGAATGAATAATAAAAGATATATGCAATATTTTCAAATGGGCCATGGGCTACACCCGCACGTCCCGCTCTTTCGTCCCTCTATCGCGACACCCGCGGGTGGGGGGCATTTGTTGACACTGAAAATATTCCTAATATTTCTTGACTTCTGCTTCTGCAGGTCTTAAGTTCTGATCAGGTGCTCCTGTGTCGACAGAGAAGAAAAGAAATAAAAGAAGAAAAAGAATGGCAAAAGCTGAACCAAAGATGAGACCAAAGAAAAGAAGAAAAGAAAAGATGCTCGGCTCCAACGGATAGCCGCTAAAGCAAGACCCGGGAGCTCGGAAGAGTATTCAGGACCATCCCCAAAGAAGCAATCAAAAAAGCTACAAATACAAGTGAAGCCGGCCCGACAGCACAAATTACAGTCCCGAAGGCCATGTCAGCGCAAAACCCAAGTGTCTGAACCAAAGGCACAAACGGTTTCCGAATGGGCCATTCAGCGACCTGAAGGCTTTACCAATACTTCTCGTAGCAATTCTTACGAAGCCGCGATGGGATGAAGGATCAGGACAACTCTCGGAGCCAGTCCGAGGCCCACAGCCCGACTCACACCCGAGCAAGTGCAATGGGGCATGTTTATCCGGCGCGCCCCTTTACCTGGCGTGCCCTACCCGGCGCCCATCTTCCCAGCGCGCAGAATCAATGGCGCCCCTTATCCGGCTCGCTATATCCGCACCGGGTAGAGTCACGCCCATCTCCTGCTATATAAGCCAATGGTCTTTGGCAGAAAGAAATAGAGAACATGTAGGGAGACAGGCAGAGGGCCAATCGTCTGAGAGCGGGGAAGCTTGGGAAACAAGAAAGGAGGGATTTCTGAGAAAGATAGTCAAAGAGCCACCATCTCTCCTGCCCCGTCCGTCTGCTTGAAAGAGCCCGAAGCCGGAGAGAGAAGCCCCTTCTCCGATACTCTGTTCTCTGCAGTGAAGATTTTAGGTGGGTTCTGGAGATTTCTCCCAGCCACCCCCTTCTATCTTCTCTTGGCGACATCTCTGTAAATTAACATAGTCGAGGGGCGATGATATGAGCCCATCTCCCTCGCGCTGTCTTTCCATCTCTCCCCCTTTCTTTTTTGTAACTGGGTCCTGCCCCTTTTGTATAACCAGTGGACGGCCTCCGAGCGACAATGTCGTGCCGTGCCGAATGTATATGGTGTCGAGTGTTTCTTTCGCCATTATAATGAATGATATCGGATTTGATAATCTGTATATGTTCCTCTGCCTCTTCTGATTTGAATGGAAGCACCGATGTATGCTCAGATTCTCCCTCTTTTATCTGATTGCATTACTTTTATAAGCATGGCCCGTGTGTTGTTTTCCCGATTTCTCCGTGCTAACACCGAATACGCCCTGGGTCATTCAGGGCAACATTAACATCATCACCCCTCTCCCCGAGGTTTTCTTTCTAATAACACGACCATGTTGAATTCCCGCCGTCTCTGCTGAGGGTTTAATCACCCAAGATATATATACACCCGGGCCTCCCTGATGAACTCCGGGACTAGCCCCCACTGCCCTTTTGTTTTCAGTCATGAACTAAGGGGAACGGGGCCATCCCTATAATATGGGTGTATGGTTTCCTCATGTCATCGCCTCCCTGTATGCTATACACTAACTGTGTGATGGGTCACCCCCCCATCTACCATAGCCCTCATTTTATTTCGCTGGTCCCTAAAGCTAATTTGCTAATTGACTAACCTCAACATGTGTATATATATACATATATATAGCTGATTGTAGTCGTTCCATTGCCTGAGTGCATCCTGCATACGTATCATATGTAGCTGTTCTTCTCGAAGAGTCCAGTGACCGGGGAGAGGGGACATTCCCCCGTGAATCACCAGTGGATCGCAGGGTCATACCCCTTCGTGGTATGTATCCTCACGAGCCGGTCGGTGAATATAAATAGGGCTTCAGCCCAACATTAAATCCACTATCCATAAGTGAATCAGTGGTGGCTATGGGTCGTGTGCACCTCGTAGGCTAGCCCTCGGGGTTTCCTTCCCTATTGGTTGTCCCTTTTGATCATGCTTTGACCATAGGTTGTGTGCCCCTCGTAGGCTTTGCCCTTAGGGTTTCCTCCCACTTTGGTCGTCCCATCCGATCGAGCTTTCAACCCACGGAACCATGGTGCCCCTCGTAGGCTAGTCCTCGGGGTTTCCTATCCACTTGGGGTCTGCTGGCTGCCGTTGTGCTGTCCGGCTTGTTAGGGGCTTACTCCACACGTGAGTATGACCCCGCTTCTCCCCTGCAATCCTTCAGGGATGGGGAGATGCTGCCCAATTTTCGTCAGGTTTGGATTTAATAAAACATGTGTTCTTAAACAATGAGCTTCCGTGCTTGAGTATGAACCTCGCACGAACTTCTGACTCTACTCCCGGAGAGCCCGGGATTCCAACTCAATAAATAATTAACACAATTAACCCCTAAATCATCAAGAACATCTTAATAAACCAAATAAACCAAGAAATACCTCAAAAATCAACTAAACCGGCGCGCTCTAATACAGCGCGGTACCCCCCCGCGTCGGATTAACCTTAGACTCAATCTCATCAAATTTCAAATGGCCTCTACCCAACACGGTGATAAGTGTGCATTTATATGAGTTAATTTATGATTTACACACTTTTTATGAGCTTAACTATTAATAAATATGCACTTATCACACTTAATATCAATTTTCGCTCAAAATGTTTAATTTGATGAAATTATTATAATTTGAACAATAAATATGTTATTTTACAGGCACTCGGCAAGAACTCCACAAGTCTGTGCAAGAATAGGCCAAAGATCATGAAGCATGAAAAGAAAAAAAATGAAAGAAAAAAGTAAAAAACCAAAATATTAACATATATTATATGATATTATGATATATATATATAGTATATAATATATAATATATATATATATCATATAATATATTCATAATATGTATATATTATATATATATAACATATATATATCACATAATATATAATACATTCATTATATATATATATATATCTTTATCCTATATCTATATACATACTCCTTCATAATATATACATAATGCTTAATATGCTTAATATGCATATGCAGAAGCTTACGAGATTTATAATGCTTCAAACAGCATGCAAAAGCTTCATGAAGGCATGCACAAAGTAGAGTCTTCAACGTAGGGCCCCTTCACATGGTAAAATAGCAAAAGACCAATTCATTAAAGTTGATTCATTATAAGGGACTATGCATCAAATGGGCCCATTCATTAAAGATGATTCCCACGCAAGAGGCCAAGGTGGCCAAGTCTTCAAGTAGCAGGTGGAGGCCTTCACAACGTGTCTTCACGATGGGCTCCACGATGGCTTTGGCAGGGGCTCTTTACAAGGCTAAAAGCCATGCAAAGAATGCTTTCACGCGAGGTCGGCCAAACGCGGCAGAGAACAAAATGGCAACAAAGGCTTAACGTCGGCTTCGGCAGTCTTCACACGGCTGAAGGTTTCACGTGGCCAACTAGAAGTCTTCATACAACGTGCAAAGCGGCACGTCGGCAGTGACTTTGTGGGTAGCACAAGAAGACTTCAATATATGCGACAAAGCTCCCATTCACACGAACGGCAGAGAGAGGAACAATGCTATTCTGGAGCCTATAAAAAGGGGGAGATGGGGGCTCACGAGCTCTCCTCTCTCCCTCACTCCATCACATGCGCATACTTAGCATTAGCTCTCTCTCTCTCCCCTCTCTCTTGTCAAGTAGATAGCTTCTCTCTATCTCCCCATCTCTTGTTCCTTTCATTTATTTTAATTTGTTCTATCATTGTTGTTGTAATTTTTGTGCACTTAATTCTAGTGGTGTTATTCTTCATTTTTATGTTGTATAATCTCTCTTTCTATCTCTCTAATCTCTTCCTAAATTCTTTTTCCTTCACCCTCTATACTTCTTCTAAAGACGGTCAAGAGAATCGGTTCCGATCCGGTCGAGTGTACGTAACCGTTCCCGACGACTCGTAAATCAAAGGCTCAAGGAGACGACGTCGTTATCATACCACGACCGCACCAACTGTCTCAACTTCATCTATTTTATTTCGCATTTAATTTTGTTGGATTAGATAGGTCTATTTCATGTGCTTTAAATTATGAAAATCAAACACAAACATTCATCTATTTTTGCTTTAAATAAAAATTCAAAGTTTTCAATTTCAACATTCCTCTATGTGGATTCGACCCGTGCTCACCAGTATATTATCGTTAATTTGGATTATATTGTGAGTTCGGTATTTATTTTTGATTGATTGCCGCAGGTTTTAACGACGAACATTTCGGCTCGCATCACGCGGCCTAATCCGGCGCGCCTCAAGCACCCTGCACCGGTTTAGCCCATCCATCCACCTTGCACCGTTTAAGCGCTTTACCTACGGTACCCCACGCCGTTTTAACCCTTTTACCTACGCCTCTCCACGTTGTTTTAAGGTGATTTCTGTCCCGCCGTTTTAAGGTGATTTCTGTCACGCCGTTGTAAATGATCACTCTCCGAGTGAATATTAAACCGCCTTAATGGCGAACACTGTCCCGATTTGGATAACCCATGGACACATGGAAACCCCTTGCAGGCTAGCCCTCGGGGACCGTCCATTTGGGTTTTTTTCAAATTTACGATTACAGGCCCGCGGAACATCGGTACCCCTCGTAGGCTCGCCCTCGGGGTCTCCGTCCATCTGGGTCTACCGGTCACCGTGTCTGGCCTCCCGGCCTTTAAGGAGCTTACCCCATTCCGTGGGTATACCTCCACTTTTCCCCAGACGCACCGGGTTTAGGGAAGATGTTGCCGGATTAACCATTTCCAATATCGAGAATATAAATAAAATGAATGAAAATGAAATAATAAAATAAACAAACAACAACTAAAATAATAATAATAATAATAAAATAAATAAATATATAATAATTAATGAAACAAATAATAAACAAAAGCAAAATAAAATAAAACAAAACAAATAGAGTCTCACCGTTACCTGACGCGGTCTTAATCGGCGCAGCCTAATCCAGTGCGATACCCCCTCGTGCTGTTTTAACATCACACTCAAAACCATCAAAATTTCAATTACAAGCAACCGGCGCGCCCACATTCTCCCCACGCCATTTCAAACTTCTCCACACCCATTTATCAATATAAAGAATAAAATCAAAAAGCGCGCCAGATTAACCTTCGTGCACCCCCGTGCCGTTTCCAACTCTTCCCCCATACTCTCACATGCAATCTCCCGCCGTTTTCACTCGTCACGTAACACACTCACCCAAATACAATACACACACGTGCATGCATTCTACGTAAAACATGAACAAAATCATGCACACATTTTACGTAAAACACACACATACAATTAACATATTATACCCATTAATGGTTAACATATACATACCCATACAATCACGTTGCCAAATAAAGCAACACATGTCCCCCCCCCTCCATGCCATATATATACGTTTATATATACATAAAAGGGAACAAATCATAAAACAAAGAAAAACACTCATTCAAACAAAATGGAGAAACAAGAAATGACTAGAGTAAAACAAAACAAATAAATAATGTGTGCCAAAATGACAATAAAATAATAGAATAAAATAATAAAAAATGGGAATAAAAAAGTAAATAAATAAATAACAAAGAATCGATTAATGAATAAATGCCAAATAAATATCAATAAAGGGAATAAAAATGCATGTATCCAATAAAAAAATAATAAAATAAAATAAAAGAAATAAATAAATAATAAACAAAGTGCATTCATACATTTAAAATAATAACAAGAATAAATAAAGAATAATGAACATGACCGTGTCCACTCCGAAGCTCTTACCTCCTCTAGACCCCGGGCATGGAAATATTGATGACCCCCTGACATGTCGTGTCTGCATCTCGGGATTAATCCCATTATGGCCACGGCATGACCTTGTCCTAGACCGATAATTAAGTCGTTGAATTCAATTCGTCTCGACCGGATTTTAACCGCATCCCCTTAACTTTCAAATATCAAATTTACCATACCCTGGCATACACTGTCCCGACGATACACGAGTCTGCCCGAATACGGTCATACTCCGCCCACCTCATGGGCCCATATGTATGCACCGTAATGCTATGTGGAGTCTCAAAATAAAAAGGCAATGACTAATCGACAGCCCTGCGAGTGACAAGGATTGCCAGAGTCTTCCTTAAATTTATAAATAAATACCCAAATAAACAATAAACAATAAAACTAAATATTACCACCTTGCATGTCTGCATGATCTGACTCTCCGGTATATCGAATGGTGATTAGTAGAAAGTCGGGTTACGCCCGGCCGGAGGCTTTCACTATGCATGATGATGGTCCTCGGACCTAGATTCTCCGCCCTGTACCGGGAGCCGGCCTAATAAATAAATGCTACCCTATTGTGTGCTCGCATGCAATCGCAGCTTTCATATATTTTATGGGCCCCACGGCCTCTTTATTTTGGCGATTAATCCAGGGTTGTCCCTCTTTTGGAGGGGCGTAATTAACGCCGTAGCCTTTATAGTACGCGGGTTTTGGGTCCCGACACGATCACCTATAATCGTCTGGTTAGTCAGACGGTGTGCGTAATAAATTTGTCACCCAGTGACTGGCACACCTACGTAAAATAAACCAAAACATTAATAAAATAATAAAAATCCATTCCCACAGGCATCCACCATGTTTTGCATGTGGTATGTAGAAGGTTTGGCAAGGGCTTTTGTGTCTTATTGGCTTTAAAT
Source organism: Amorphophallus konjac (assembly GCA_022559845.1). Classification (NCBI taxonomy): domain Eukaryota; kingdom Viridiplantae; phylum Streptophyta; class Magnoliopsida; order Alismatales; family Araceae; genus Amorphophallus; species Amorphophallus konjac. The sequence goes on from CM040127.1 coordinate 242,003,130, forward strand.
CCCTTTGGTATAAAACGCCGCCCTTGTTCGATCGGAAGAAGTATCCAAGAGCTTATAATGTGCTATCTTCTTGCAGGAAGAAGGAGAAGAAGGGATGCGTCCGTGGAGAAGGAGGAACTCTGTCCCTGACCGCACTCCACGTTCCCAAGGTCGAGGTTGGAGGGGTGCTGCGGCTCCTCTCCATCCTAAACTGCCTGGGCGAGCTTCATCAAGGGGCGACTTCACTCCTCTCAGTTTCATCATTCCAAACCACCCTTCGTTCATCTCCGAGTTTGGTTGAAGGATTTAGGGGAAGATCTATTTTGTCTATCATCTTCTTAGTTCTGTTGTGCTTAGATTGTAAATCTCAGACAGGGCTTTGTCATTTCCATTTTATTTCTCTCTTTAGACGATTTCGGAGCTTGCTTCGAGTGTGTGTGGGGCTTCTCGTCGTCGTGCGAGAACCCACGTGTGTGGGCCGTCGTGCCCGTGTGTGGTGGTTACTGTCGTTGTGCAGCGTGTTTTAGTGAAATCATCTCGAGGTGAGAGGGGTGGACGTAGGACGACACTTGGTACGTCCGAACCACCTAAAAATCACTATGTCGTGGTTTACTTTTTATGTGGTTGTTGATATTTCCTATCCGTTCGTACTACGAGTATGAGTCGGTGAGACGAGAGTTTGATTAATTGTCCGCTCATACATTGTTCTCTGAGTGATTATATTTCTGCACTGGGAAGTTGTGAGGGCTTGCTTGCCTTTCATTCATACATTCTAATCAAGCTTTATCTAAGGTTTATTTACCATATCTGTGATTTGATTTAATTAAGTCTAAATTTGTCGAAAAGGGTGGGCAATCAATTCACCCCCCTCTCAATTGCCTCCTAACCGGGCCAACAACCTGGCCTACTATGTCACGGCCATGGGCGAGTTAGCGTTGGATGAGTCATACCTCCTCCGCTACTTCGTCACTTCGCTTACGGGAACGGCCTTCCAATGGTACTCCCGCCTGAAGCCCAACTCAGTGATCGACTGCGCGGATCTCCAAAAGAAGTTCCTCGACCACTTTCAAACGGTCGAGCAAAAGATTTCCCTGGCCGAACTCTGCTCTCTTCGGCAAAAAAAGGGCGAGAGCGCCCTTGACTTCATCAAAAAGTGGCGAAACCTCAGCATGAGGTGAGTCAATATCCACCCATTCAGGAGGACGCCATTACCATATGCTGTCGAGACTTGGCGGCTGAGGTCAGCGAGAAGCTCCTCGGCACCAACATCAAAGGATTCGACCAACTCAATTTGACAGTCGCCGAAATAGAAATGTTCTTCGCCGACAACCCAAGCTATACTCCAGCAAAGGGTAAGCAAACGTGAGAACGCCAGTCTGGTAAGGAGGTGAGTATCATAGAGTTCACCCCTGCCGCTAAAGCCAATAAGGAGGCCGAATCCAGCGGCTCAGACAAAAAGCCAGCGGACAAGCCGGCCGTTCCCTCCTTCTCGGAACGCATGAAGACACCCTTCTCCTTCAAGAAGGAACATACGAAGATGCTCTTCGACCTCTGTATGGCCCAGAAAATTATCGAGCTGCCAGAAATCCGCAAGTCGGACGAGACTCTGAAGACTGACTGTGACGACCCGGATCCCGGATACCAGATATACCCGATAGGATACTCGAATACACCTGATACCACTTGGAACCCGCGAGGCCTCCCAAGAGCGATAAAGCTCCGAAGGGAAAAAGGATTGTCGTGTAGTACATTGAATTGACAGATATAACAGTAAGCAATTAAATTTCATTAGACCGGGTTGCTGAAATAGCAGAAAAAAATTACTTTTTAATTAACAGATTACAATTAACAATTATATACCCAGAGTCAAGTCCAAAGGAAGGACAACAAGTCTACCAAGTACAGTCAACAGAAAAGAAGGACGTACCAGAGAGTCAGGGGAAACCTGACGAGGGTACCAATAGGCCACAACCACACGCTACAAGCATGCGCACCAGGAACCACACAGAAGCAGAACGAACAGCGTCACCCCACCTGAGAAGCAGGGGTGAGCCTCGTGTCACTGGCTCAGTAGGGGTCACGCGGATCCCCACTGAAAAACAGGCATTAACACGCTAAAACTGCAAGTAAACGACAGCAGTAGCCAAATAGGAAAGCTACACTAGAAAGCTGCAAGTCTACACTAGAAGACAGTAAAGGAATAGACGGGTAGTAGGAGTAGGGAGCAAGCTAAAGAAGAGGGGGAAGAGCCCGTGCCAAACAATGGCTACCGAACTAACCTCGGCACCCCAAACTACTCCAAGCAACAACAGGAAGGCGACTCAGAGCTGACACGGTCAGGAGTTGCCGATCTGCCGATGAAACGCCAGGCCTAAAGCGAAGACCTGCAAGGACAACAAGAAAGCCTAGGAAAACCTAGACCGACAACCGACAACACGACCAGGACGTCGTGTACACAGCCCCACGCACGACCAGAACGTTGTGGAGGCGACAGAACACCGACCTCGAGTACAGCCACATAAAGGCTAACCCGGGAAGGTCGCGACGCCCAGAAACGCCGAGAGTCACGTGTCACGTGACGGGAGTGCCTCTCCACAGCCAACTGCGTCCACTGACGTCTTATGCTGCGCTCCACGTACCAAGTCTAACAATGGCTAACCAAACAGGTGGAGACTCCAGTACACGCTGACCGGTCCCAAACCAGAACAACAACCGAATTCGAGTAACTAGTCAGGGGAACGCCCGTCGGCGCCTCATCCACAAGCCCCTAACCACGTGTGCACAGACTGGCTCTTGCCTAAGCCAGGCCTCTAACTAGTATTCTCCCCCCGTAGGACGCTACGGTAACCGAGCCGGGAGCCCACGGAACTAGCTTAGGAACCGTTTAACGGGAACACCCCTCCCACCACTCCTGAGGTGGGTCGACAACTGAAAGTTGAGGGTAACATAAAGTGGAGGCTCACGAACACAAAGACCCAAAACACAAGTGCCGAAGTATAGACAGGTTAAACAGACACTGTCACTCATACTTCCAAGCACCAATGGCAGTACAGACAACTACCGACCGACTCAGGACAAGGCAACTAGACCTACCAGCGCAACGATCCTTGAGTCGGATAACTCAAAGGCAAGATCGTCACGAACAGCGGAACAAGCCGCCAATCGGTCTAACTCCTAAGCCATAGAAACGACACACTCCATAAGAAAACGACGCACGGAGACCTGAGGGAACACCGAGAACCCTCCGGACACTTGGACACACGGACCGAGGTAAGATGACACCTCGAGGCATCCAGAACCAATGTCTCGAGCTGGACAGAACCGCCGAGACACACACAGCCACCTGTCAACCCCCGGGTAACCCCCAGTTGACCGGAGCCAGACAACATCGACACAAACAGCCGACACACAGAGCCACACGCAGCAAGCACAAGCATTCCTGGCTATCCCATCATGGTTACTGCCCTCATAGGACGTCAACAGACACCCACGGGTCACGGGAAAACCACGAGACCAAGCCAAGACAAGCAAAAACCGAAACGGCAATAACAACATTCTGGCAAAATAGACCGTCATTCAACCACTAGGCAGACCCAGCAGTCAAGGAACAGCCGCCACGCAACCAGAGGCAAGGGCATTGGCAGTTCTAGATTGCATCGTTAGGGAGCTGTCGCAGTCAGGGAAAAGATCGCAGCCAGTCACCTAACCTGACCGATCCAGAAGACCACCGCCACAGAAACAAAGCCCTAAAACACAAACCTACGACTGCCCAACACACGGGCGAACACCGAACCACCCAACGGCCATCACGACCACAACAGGGCTGTAACGCACCACCACAGGTGCGTTACACGAGCATGACGCACCAGGACAGGTGCGTCAGAGCCAACAGGCCCAAGCTTAAAAACTGGTCGAACAGCAGGTAACGGTCCAGCACGGACGCGTTACAGCACCCTGGCGCATGGGGGAAAGGCCGTTAGAGCCAACCGACACAGCCACCCAACTCGGCCAAACAGTGTGTAACGGCCTAGGACAGGCGCGTTACAAGGCTGTGACGCACGAGGGAACGACCGCTACAAGAACCGATTGACACGGTCAAAACCGGTCAAACAGCATGTAACGGCCCAAGGAAGGCATGTTACAGGGCTGTGACGTATGAGGACTGGGCCGTCAGGGCAACCGGCTGACCAGAACCTCAAGAAAATGAAATGGCTGTGACGCACCTACCTGGATGCGTCAGAGGGCTGTGACGCACCAATGATGGACCATCACACTCCCACAGCCTCACAAAAACTGAAACGCCCAGAGCCTGTGGTGGTCTATCGTAGGGCCGTCAGAGACTATGACGGTCTCTTAAACGACCGCTACACCGGCCACGGCAGGGAAACAATGGAAACGCCGAATCGGCCCGTTCCACGCCCCATGCACGTCGAAGCGCAGGGGATATAAAGCTAAACGATGAAAAACAACATATGGAGGCTAAAAAGCCCACATGCACGCACTAAAACGCAAGAACGGGGCGATTCTGATGAATCGACCCAAAACGGGTCACCGGGGTTCCCGGACTCCTACCGGCCCCGAATGACAACCGATCAACACGAAACTGACGTGAATGGGATCCAGACATCCCAGCGGTCATTTTGACACTAACCACGCCGCAAATGGTTACAGTTTTTTGGCGAACCCTGAAAACCCCAAAAACTATGGTTTTCATTAAACCGGCCCGATCTCCCCCGATCGAGCACCAAACTACGCACAAAAGTAGGGAAACTGTGCGGAATGGAGTGGCGGTCCATCTCCCTACCTCTACCGAAGCGACTAAACCACGCCGAAAACCACATCGCGAACTGAACCATCGGCTTTGAATCCACCGTTCGGGATCGCGCCCAGACCGCACCGATCCTCGCTCCATCACGCGCGTCAGCAGCTCCCCAGCGTCGTCACCTCGCCCACGATCGCCTCCGTTCGCATTCAGAGCCGAGAGGGTGAGAGAACGTGAGAGAACGGGAGAGAGAGAGAGAGTGAGAGCGTCAGTGAGATGAGGGAGAGAGAGAGAGGTGGGTTAGAAAAGGAGAAATTAGAAATTTTTCTAATTTCTGAAAATCCGTAAAATGCGTCGAAAATGCACTAATTCAGAAAAATACGTAAAAATAGTCGAAACGATCGGCTCGAAGAGTACATCGCAACTGCGGCATCCACGAGTCAATGAATTGAGAAATAAACTCACCGTAGGGTTCCGTAACTAGTACGAGGGAAAAACCCACACGGATCGTAAAACTCAACTCGGGAGCTACAAAAGCGATCCGAAACTCTCCAAAAAGGATCTGAAAGACCTGATAAAGATTCGACAAAGATCCACAAAGGATCCAGCAAAGATCCGGGGCATTACATCCTCCCCTCCTTCAAGAAATTTCATCCTCGAAATTAAAGGACTAACAAGAAGGAAGAAGCAGGGACGGACAACCCGACGGATACAACCACGAAAAAACACAAATCTCGAGAAACATAATTCAGAGGAAAATAGTCAGACTACCATCACAAGCACACGCTCTGGGCAGAGCATAACGCAAGTGAACACAAGTCCGACACCTCCGAAATAGGGCAACATCGTTCACGCCTCACCAGCAATAGAGACACGACTGCCACAACAACAGACAACCAATACCGAGAAACACAATGACAGCATGGCAAGCAATAGCTTACACAAGGAGACACAGTCCTCTCAGCAGATAGCTCGACCACATCATCGGCTCCAGTGCCAACGGCGGCAGGGAATACCTGGCACACAGGACGCCAACGCCAACGACACCACTGGACCACAAGCGCAATCAAGTCAGTCCTCATCAGACAACACAATCTGATCGAGTCGCGAGCTACTCTACCAGGAAAGAAGAATATGGCAAGCTATTGACAAGACAATGGTCCAAGGTAGAAACACAAAATCATACGGAAACAGCACTCACAAAATAACACAGCGGCGATACTCGCAGGATTCCGGCTCCGTACAGCAAATAGAACCAAGAAACACGACTGCAAGCAGGGTCACATCAAGGCACAACAGTAGCTGATCACACGACTATAGAGAACAAGTCATGCATCGAGCAGCTTACTAAGGAAGACCCACAACAATGAGAAAATGACAAGGAACGCCACAATCTCGAGGAATGCATCTCAAGGACCACAGACATGCCTCGAGAGCACAACACCCACGAGAAGAAACGCAGAGTAGAGGGTACTCAATCAGTAGGAATGCCGACAAATTCCCCAACACTCGTAGAGGCCAATACCGATAGCAGAATAACTCCAGCAACAGCACGGCAACAGACAGAGTTTAAGGCACAAGAAGCCAAGATGAAGTCACATCGAGAAGAAGCAAATCTCTCGACCGGCCAGAATCTAACAACAACGATCCTGGACCAGTGGGTTATCAGCCCACACGCTTCCGTCGCACACACAAGGAATGCACATAGGCAACAGAACAACCTCGGCAATCGCATCTCAGCACACACCAAGCGCCATCGTAATCTATGAAGATCGCGATTAACACGCCACGAGTACCGACCCAGCGAATAACCGATCACAAGAGCCTAAGTGCAACAGGAGAAGAGCAATAGCTTCAGCACAAGGTACAAGGAAAAATGCTAATCTCAGCTTACCTCCACGTCCTGAAACGATAAATGAGCCCTCACAACACATCGGCCGCTGGACACGGCACGATAGAATACGGCACACGACAGCTCTCGACACAAGGATTAGGTCCAAAGCCAAGCAACCGTAAAATGAGGAACAAATCAGGCTCAGAGTAAAGTTGTCCACACTTAAGTAGACACAGGACAAAAGCACCACTGAGACAGCAATTCCAAGGCCAACCTCGAAAAGACTCCACCAGAAGGAACGAGAAGCAACAAGCTCAACAACAAAAGCTCACCAGGAAGGGAAAATCCTAGCTTGCCTGAGCAACTTCTCAATCACGGAATCTAATCGAGCACTTCAACAGAAGCAGGACACATCAGGAGCTAAATAGACTCAAGCCGGGATGAACAAAACAACGTGGAAACGTGTACGGTCATCAGACTAAGGCCAAAGGTCAACAGCAACCTGAACAACTTACAAGAAAACCGTCAAACAACGTACCGCAGATTCAAGCCTTCCGGCGAACACTGCCAAGTACGGCATGATCGAGACAAACATCACAACAGAAAAGAGGCACCTCGTCACACCCTGATGAGAGCAAAACCACCGCGCATAGTGCTAGAACAGCACACGCAAGACAATACACGAAAACCAAGCGACACTGAACCGTAAAACCGAAGCCAGTTGAAGACTGTACTAGACTTTACCGACTCTGGTAACCACATATCAGAGATTCCCATGTACTTCACACAACAAGGCTCTGATACCAACTGTGACGACCCGGATCTCGGATACCAGATATACCCGATAGGATAATCGAATACACCTGATACCACTTGGAACCCGCGAGGCCTCCTAAGAGCGGTAAAGCTCCGAAGGGAAAAAGGATTGTCGTGTAGTACATTGAACTGACAGATATAGCAGTAAGCAATTAAATTTCATTAGACCGGGTTGCTGAAACAGCAAAAATAAAATGAATTTTTAATTAGGAGATTACAATTAACAATTATATACCCAGAGTCAAGTCCAAAGGAAGGACAGCAAGTCTACCAAGTACAGTCAACAGAAAAGAAGGACGTACCAGAGAGTCGGGGGAAACCCGACGAGGGTACCAGCTGGCCACAACCACACGCTACAAGCACGCGCACCAGGAACCACACGGAAGCAGAACGAACAATGTCACCCCACCTGAAAAGTAGGGGTGAGCCTCGTGTCACTGGCTCAGTACGGGTCACGCGGATCCCCACTGAAAAACACGCATTAACACGCTAAAACTGCAAGTAAACGACAGTAGTAGCCAAACAGGAAAGCTACACTAGAAAGCTGCAAGTCTACACTAAAACGCAGTAAAGGAACAGACAGGTAGCAGGAGTAGGGAGCAAGCTAAGGCAGAGGGGGAAGAGCCCGTGTCAAACAATGGCTACCGAACTAACCTCGGCACCCCAAACTACTCCAAGCAACAGCAGGAAGGCGACTCAGAGCTGACACGGTCAGGAGTTGCTGATCTACCGATGAAACGCCAGGCCTAAAGCGAAGACCTGCAAGGACAACAAGAAAGCCTAGGAAAACCTAGACCGACAACCAACAACACGACCAGGACGTCGTGTACACAGCCCCACGCACGACCAGAACGTCGTGGAGGCGACAGAACACCGACCTCGAGTACAACCAGAGAAAGGCTAACCCGGGAAGGTCACGACGCATAGAAACGTCGAGAGTCACGTGTCACGTGACGGGAGTGCCTCTCCACAGCCAGCTACGTCCACTGACGTCTTATGCTGTGCTCCACGTACCAAGTCTAACAACGCCTAACCAAATAGGCGGAGACTCCAGTACACACTGACCGGACCTAAACCAGAACAACAACCGAATTCGAGTAACTAGTCAAGGGAACGCCCGTCGGCGCCTCGTCCATAAGCCCCTAACCACGTGTGCACACACTGGCTCTCGCCTAAGCCAGGCCTCTAACTAGTATTCTCCCCCCGTAGGACGCTACGGTAACCGAGCCGGGAGCCCACGGAACTAGCTTAGGAACCGTTTAACGGGAACACCCCTCCCACCACTCCTGAGGTGGGTCGATAACTGAAAGTTGAGCGTAACAAAAAGTGGAGGCTCACAAACACAGAGACCCAAAACACAAGTGCCGAAGTACAGACATGTTAAACAGACACTATCACTCGTACTTCCAAGCACCAATGGTAGTACAGACAACTGCTGACCGACTCAGGACAAGGCAACTAGACCTACCAGCGCAACGATCCTTGAGTCGGACAACTCAAAGGCAAGATCGTCACGAACAGTGGAACAAGCCGCCAATCGGTCTAACTCCTAAGCCACAGAAACGACGCACTCCGCAAGAAAATGACGCACGGAGACCTGAGGGAACACCGAGAACCCTCCGCACACTTGGACACACGGACCGAGGTAAGATGACACCTCGAGGCATCCAGAACCAATGTCTCGAGCTGGACAGAACCGCCGAGATACACACAGCCACCTGTCAACCCCTGGGTAACCCCCGGTTGGCCGGAGCCAGACAACACCGACACAAACAACCGACACACAGACCCACACGCAGCAAGCACAAGCATTCCTGGCTGTTCCATCATGGTTACTGCCCTCATAGGACGTCAACAGACACCCAGGGTCACGGGCAAACCACGAGACCAAGCCCAGACAAGCAGAAACCGAAACGGCAATAACAACATTCTGGCAAAACGGACCGTCATTCAACCACTAGGCAGACCCAGCAGTCAAGGAACAGCCGCCACGCAACCAGAGGCAAGGGCATTGGCAGTTCTAGATTGCGTCGTTAGGGAGCTGTCACAGTCAGGGAAAAGACCGCACCCAGTCACCGAACCCAACCGATCCAGAAGACCACCGCCATAGAAACAAAGCCCTAAAACACAAACCTACAACTGCCCAACACACGGGCAAACACCGAACCACCCAACGGCCATCACGACCACAACAGGGCTGTAACGCACCACCACAAGCGCGTTACACGAACCTGTCGCACCAGGACAGGTGCGTCAGAGCCAACAGGCCCAAGCTTAAAAACTGGTCGAACAACAGGTAACAATCCAGCACGGACGCGTTACAACACCCTGGCGTATGGGGGCAAGGCCGTTAGAGCCATCCGACACAGCCACCCAACTCGGCCAAACAGCGTGTAACGGCCTAGGACATGTGCGTTACAAGGCTGTGACGCACGAGGGAACGACCACTACAAGAACTGACTGACACGGTCAAAACTGGTCAAACATCATGTAACGGCCCAAGGAAGACGCGTTACAGGGCTGTGACGCATGAGGACTGGGCCGTTAGGGCAATCGGCTGACCAGAACCTCAAGAAAACGAAATGGCTGTGACGTACCTACCTGGATGCGTTAGAGGGCTGTGACGCACCAATGATGGACCGTCACACTCCCACAGCCTCACAAAAACTGAAACGCCCAGAGCCTGTGGCGGTCTATCGTAGGGCCGTCAGAGACTATGACGGTCTCTGAAACGACCGCTACACTGGCCACGGCGGGGGAATAGTTGAAACGCCGAATCGGCCCGTTCCACACCCCATGCACGCCGAAGCGCAAGAGATACAAAGCTAAACGACGAAAAATAACATCTGGAGGCTAAAAAGCCCACATGCACGCACTAAAACGCAAGAACGAGGTGATTCTGGCGAATCGACCCAAAACGGGTCACCGGGGTTCCTAGACTCCTACCGGCCCCGAATGACAACCGATCGACACGAAACTGACGTGAATGCGATCCAGACATCCCAGCGGTCATTTTGACACTAACCACGCCGCAAATGGTTGCCGTTTTCTGGCGAACCCTGAAAACCCCAAAAACTACGGTTTTCATTAAACCGGCCCGATCTCCCCCGATCGAGCACCAAACTACGCACAAAAGTAGGGAAAATGTGCGGAATGAAGTGGCGGTCCATCTCCCTACCTCCACCGAAGAAACCGAGCGCCGAAGTGACTAAACCACGCTGAAAACTACATCGCGAATCGAACCGTCGGCTTTGAATCCACCGTTCAGGATCGCGCCCAGACCGCACCGATCCTCGCTCCATCACGTGCCTCAGCAGCTCCCCAGCGTCGTCACCTCACCAACGGCCACCTCCATTCGCAGCCGGAGCCGAGAGGGTGAGAGAACGAGAGAGAACGGGAGAGAGAGAGAGTGAGAGCGTGAGTGAGATGAGAGAGAGAGAGGTGGGTTAGAAAAGGAGAAATTAGAAATTTTTCTAATTTCTGAAAATCCGTAAAATGCGTCAAAAATGCACTAATTCAGAAAAATACGTAAAAATAGTCGAAACAATCGACTCGAAGAGTACATCGCAACTGCGGCGTCCACGAGTCGATGAATTGAGAAATAAACTAACCGTAGGGTTCCGTAACTAGTACGAGGGAAAAACCCACACGGATCGTAAAACTCAACTCGGGAGCAACAAAAGCGATTCGAAACTCTCCAAAAAGGATCGAAAGACCTGATAAAGATCCGACAAAGATCCACAAAGGATCCAGCAAAGATCCGGGGCATTACACTGATGATCCCAGCTATTGCCTGTATCATCGAATGCTCGGTCACTCAATTGAAGATTTCTACGTCTTCAAGACTCAGTCGCAGAAGTTGATCCGAGACGACCTCGTTAAAATGAGGAGCGATCTCGTTGATCCTCCGCAACCACATACGTGGACTAGGCCAGCTAAGGTAGCACGCGTGGTCCACTACTCAGCCAATGATGTCTACATGATGGCCACTTTCTCTCTTTCCGACGTCGAAGGAGAGGAGCCCAGTACTAGTCAAGGTGAACCTTCGCTCGGGTATCCGGGGTGGAGGCCCTGGCATGATCACAGACCCCTCTCCTTCCCCTGGGAGAGAACCCAACGACTCTTCGATATCCTCATCGAGAGGGCGCAAATCATGCCCCGCGACTCGCCGACAGATTACACTTATTGGGACCGTAGTCACCCCCAATACTGTCCCTTCCACGCTATAATATGTCACACAATCGAGTCCTGTGAAGAAGTTCAACACCTTATCCAGGAACAGATCCGGTGGGAGCAGATCGATGTGGAGGGGAACTCCATGTCACTCGTCAGGCTATGGCAAGCTGTCGAAGAAACCCTGAGCATCGCCAAGGATGCGCCAGAGTGGCCAGACTCCCCTCAAAAAAATGGGCACAGATTGCCTTACCAGCATCCCCCAGAATGGCTCGAGTTCCGGGCCGACAACCAAGAAGCGCTCGAGCGATTGCAAAGGCGTAGAGAGCAGGATATCAGTCAAGAGATAGAGCCGACTAACTTCTCGGTCAATGTCCTTCATTATCTTGCTTCTTCGGCCCCTGTTGGCTCCCAGGCATCAGCATCCAGCCAGCCAACCCCTGGCACTTTAGCTGTGCGGTGGCGATCCTGGCGGGAACTAGAATCTCTCCTTTTCCCTGAAGAAGACACCGCTAGGCTCCTCCGGGTCCTTCTCGGCCGAGAGGATGTTCTGGTGGGTGAGACAACGACGGGCTCCTCTGCTCTCTCTCGTCCTTCCCCTGTCCTATCTCCGTCTCTTACGTCCGTGGATAGGAAAGGAAAGCAAAAGTAGGGTGAGGTCCTGGCCCAGCCTTGTCACGCTCCCTCAGCTGGTGGGCCGTCAGGTCCTCTCCGCCTACCATTTAAGACACTCCGAAGTATGAAGAAGATATCTTCGGAGTCTTCAGCGGCTTCGATTCAAGCGGCAAGCCCACCGCCACAAGGCTCAGCCGGTCCGCAGAGTCGGGGTAACTGTGCAGAGCAACAACATCTTGCGGCGTCGTCAGTTGTCGCTAGGCCCGACCCTCAGCGTGATTACAAAGGCAAGGCTAAGGAGCAGGGCAACAAGCACATCTCTCAGTCTGCTTCTCAACAAAAGCTGTGGCCACCGCGGCTAAGTCATCAAACTACGCATACGTCTTCAGACGCCAGCACCAGTCAACCTACTCTTCGTAGGCTCCTGTCACCACCGCGGGTAAGGCACCAAACCGCGCACACGTCTTCGAACGCCAATCCCAGTATCTCGGCATACCAGGAGTTGCCGCTCGAGGTAATCAAGCAGGCGATCAACGTCGCCTTCTAGATACAACAAGCGGAAAGTGCCTGGATCGAAATTCAGGCAAAGAAGAGTCGTCGACCTCGCCCCACCAAGGCACTACCCCGGGGGAATCCTCAGGGGAATTTATCAACTCCGGCCCCAACACCTCTCCCTCCTACTCCCTTGGAGACTGCTATCGCCAGGAGACAAGAGAAAAATAGGAGGAAGAACCTCAGAAGGAGGCTCAAGAAACAAGCTGAACAAGCAGCCACCCTGCAATCCCCGGCCAAGCCGACGCCTCTCCAGAGGCTCCATCGGCTCATTGATGACCTGGAGGAATACGTTCCTCCTCGTCCTACTGGAGCTCTCCCACTAGATAGTTACATCCCGTGGGAAAAAATGCAGAAACGAGCCCGCCTCAGAAATTAGGTCCAAGAAATGATCCAGAAGCTTAAGAACGGTGAAAGGCTCTTGATCCCAGATGAGCTCTCCTTGTGTTATAAAGACAAGGAGATCACAACAGAGCAGCTAGAAGAAATGCTACGAGGCTGCACCTGTAACATGGTGGCCATCCCACCTCCTGACGATATTGTAGATTTGTTTTAATTAGATTCCTATCCCGCCCCCTTTAAATACATACATGCATAAACATGTGAATCAAAGACAAGGGGGATGAAGGAATGAGAAATACTAACCGTCATCGCCACCAAGGTTCCAACAATGCCAAAGGATGAAGAAAGGAGAGGAACGGCACCGTGTACCTTGGAACTTAAAGACTTGATCGCGCTTGAAGAACGGGGTGTGGGAAACTTTGTGGATTCAAACCTCCTCTCCTTCCAGCCGGCTAGAGGAAGAGGGCCTCACGTTGTATTCATGCTCTCCTGCAAAATAAAGCCAAGGCAAGGACAAAAAACCCATTAGAACATGCATGTGTAGTATCAATCCCGAAGTGATAAAATAGGGGTAGAAATTGAGAGCAAACTCACCGGGGAGAGGTTGTTAACCCCTGTGGAAGGGTGGAAATAATAGGTGTGTGTATTGTGCATGCATGAGATTTGAAATCATGAGATTTGATTGAGAGAATAGAGAGAAACGTTGATGCAAAACGGGGGAAAACACATATGTAGCAGAAAAGTGTAGAAAATTATGATGATTTGTGATTTTAAGAGGAAGAGAACTAAGAATATAGATCATGAAATCAAGCCCAGAAGGATGTAATTGAAAGATAATACTTCCCTCTTCAAGCCAGGGTCGAAGTTGTGAGTTCGAATTGCAGCATGGCTTCGCCCCGAACCAAGAAAGAGCCCCCCTTTACAACTACGAACTGGGCAGTTTTTATAGAGTTTTGTAAGAAAGCCCCATCTTCTTATCACGATTCCCAGAGATATAGTCCAAGATAAATAGAGTTCTCTAGATCAAACTCGAGATAATACTAAGGACAAGAGATAGGAACAAACGGGGATCAATTCGGAGCAGGATTCTAGAAGATATGGCTCTTGGAAGGTAGCCCCGTCGCACTAGAAAATAGAGTTTTAGTTGTACCAGGATGCTTAAATCCTGATCTTGTGACCCAGATCCCGAGAGATATAGCCAATGAAAATTTGATTTCTATGAACCAAATTCAAGATAATACAAAGGGCTAGAAGTAGGAAAAATGGGAATCAATTTGGATAAGAATTGAAGAAATTATGGGCTCTGCAAGATAGGCCCATCGCACAGTTTTCGGGGCAGAGTCCAACACGAATTGGACTCTCAGTTGTGTGTAACGGTCTATCGTAGGACCGTCAGAGTCATGTAACGGCCTAGGGTAGGTCCGTCACACTCTGGGGGTCGAACGGGATGATTTCGGACAAGTTTGACTGTGACGGTATAGTATAGGACCGTCACAGTGCTCTGACGCCTATACTAGACCGTCACATGTGCTCTTACGCCTACACTAGACCTTCACACCGATGAAGGAAAATTCTGGGCATACTGCGCGTGACTTTGGAAATTGAAGCGTAATTCTCAAACGAGGTAGAACTAGCAAAAGTGGTAGAAGAAGAAAATGTAGATAACGGAGAGAGGAACAATGTTTATGAAGAAAGAAAGTTGAGAAAATGAATGGAAGAGGGAGAAAATGGGGCTATAACAGAGAGGAAAATTCTGGGACAAAGGTGAACAGCACAGCACGCCGGAAAAATGCGAATGGCTCACAAACGGGGCATAACTGGCCAACGGCGTAGAAGAAGAAATTGTAGATCGTTGAAAGATGAACAACTTTGATGGAGATAACTTTTTGAAAAAAGGAATGGAAGAGGGTGAAAAATGACCACTTTCAGGACTGCACAGCGGGAGAGAGCCGATTACTTGAGGGAAGCCGGCCTAAATGGGCCGAAAGTTGACTTGGAAGCCGAAAGTTGATAAAATAAGCTCTAGGGCTCTAGGAAATCATGATCTCTGAGGCTCAAAGGGAATGAAATGGGCTCAAAATCCAGCCAAAGAAGGCTCCAAAATAATGGCTAATTCGAGACATCAAAAATGATGAATATGAAAATGACTCAACTTGTGGGCTAAAACGGGTGTCAACAGATGCCCCTCCTTGATGTCCGCTTTGCAAGAGAACGAGCGAAAGCGACGCGGAGGCAAAAATGGAAAGGAGATGGAGTAAAAGCGATAGCGACGTGAAATGGAGATGAAGCAAAGATGAAGCAGAGATAACTGAAAAAGTGGACATCAAGGCAAAAAGACACCCGTCACAACCAACAAGCGACTGGAATTCTCCCAAAAACGTCGAAGTAACCACCTGGAATGGATGACAAGGATGAGACATGTCTGGAGAACTAACTAAGAAAGGAAAGGAAACACGACCAAGCTCATTGGGGACACAATCCACGGACAATGAGTGGGTCGGAAGGAACACATCGTAAGAGCTGGAAAATGAGAGATAAGACTGAGAAAAAATCCAGACAGGAATCACGCTGGCCAACCAGACCAAGCGGCAAGATCAGAGAAATTGATCAAACTCAGAGTGGAATGAAGAATCTCTTACCCAAGAGAACTGAGATGCAATTAACCATTGCTGAGGAGAAACCTTGAACGGAACACGAGGCATGAATGCTCAAAATGACATGATGCATGCTGGGCGAAAATAAAGAAATCATCAAAACGAATGCAAAGAAAGGATAAAATATAAAGTACTCAAGAATAGTATTGCTAGACCGGAACAATAAGGGTCAAGACACTATCCGCAACCACGGCGTGCGAGATAGAACCATTGTTCCCTAATTTTCCCAATCTAACAGCCTATCCGATGATTAAACACGCGCACCTAGATCATCATTATTTTTGTTAAAGGGGAACGTTAGATCCTGGAACACATGAATGACTAGTTGGTTCTCGAGATAATATAATAATATAGATACCATATAGTAATACAAAAATGAGAAGGGATAGAAGGCCATACCTGATTTACCTGTGCAGGCAAAACGACATTTTTTTGAATTTTCTAATTTTTTTTTTGATTTTTGTGGATTTTCAAATAAGACAACAACAATATGAATGAACATGATAAACAAGCATGAACATAACGACGATAAGATAATGCTCAACTGAATGACAAACAACATGACATAACATAACGATCAAATGAATGGAAAATAACACAACAAGATGAACAAGCACATACGCAATGGCATGAACAGACAACACGTATGCAAGATGAACGTGGGGGACAAGACAACAATGTAGTGAGACAACACACGGTTAAGACAAGAACATGAGGGATGACCACACGGTTGGGACAACACACGAGATATAGAAGGACAACTAACAACATATGCAAGACAACTAACGACATGTGGTGAAGAACAAAATAACATGCGTGGGACAACACAGTGGGACATAGACACGGCGGGACAAGGACACAGCGGGATAAATGACATAAATAAATACGCCCTTCAATCAAAACCCAAGATCAGAATGAAGCAGAACCGCCAGGTTCATAATCGTGAGGTAAAGTCCTCTCATATAGATATAATCATTGCAAACAAAAGTTGAGAAGGACATAAGCTTCAGAATAGATCGAGAGACATAAATGACGAAGAGAACAGATCAGAAGATGTGAACATGAGACAGATAAAATAAAATATGGAGCAAGGAAAGCCTGAGTACCTGCAACCTGCACACTTAGCAAACAGATTACGTATCTGTTCTCAAAATAAAATGTAAAAGATAAATATCTTTAAAATTTTCAATTTTATTATTTTTTTTAGATTTTGAAAATATTTGATTTTTTGTTTTGTTTGATTTTTTTTGGATTTTTGACAATATCTCATTTTTTTTGGATTTTTGACAATATCTGATTTTTTTGGATTTTTGACAATATCTCATTTTTTTTGGATTTCTCACAATATCTCATTTTTTTGGATGTTTAAAATAGTAATCCGCAACACCCAAAGACAGGCTCGAACTACTGGTCAGGGATCGACGTCCCTCCCCTCTCATTAAAGACTTCCCTTGAGCAGGGCATGCATGTGAGGGTGGCTTACCACAACCAACTGCCTCTAAAGAACGGTGCCCCTACTAAGGCGATACCCGGGATACAACCCAACCTAAGAGGGAGAAGCAGAAGAAAAATTGGAGACAAACTTTATGCAGGATGGGAGACATCAGGACTTGAATTCCTTCCAGGGTACTACCCCTCAAAGAGTAGGTCTGTTGCGCCGGGGCTTTGTGTCTTTGATTTTTAGACCCATATTTATCAGGCACGCATGCGACCGGGCTCATGACGTCCCGCGGGGAACTTTACTGACACTCTTGCCATGCCTTTAATTCATAATTTTGCATTGATTCATTTTCTCATTTTGGTAGCCCTTATTGGCCAAATATAGCATGAAAGCTCACTTTTGAGGATCAACACTGCCCCTATTTGAGACCTCTCTCGTATTAGGGAGCGCCTAGGTTAGTCATCTTATCCATCAATCTCTTGCCCTTGCACTTGGCCGAGCAGAGAAGAGAAAATGACCTTTGTGCATACCCATGGTATGGCCAAAGCAGCAACGGTGTGCCTCAAAGGAATCGGCTATGGCTCACCGTGAAGTGTGTGAAAAACCCATGCTCAAAGGTCACCCTCAACGATCGGGGAAAGAACTAGACTCCTAGTGCGGAGCTATCACCGGCCTAAGGATGCTGCAGAAGCGAACTCATTTTTGACTAAAAATAAGCAAATTTCTAAAGCCACTTAACCACGTTGAGGAATAGCATTATAACCATGTGCAGAAATAATAATGGAAATGAAAGCATGTTTCTTTGCTCAAAATAAAGATACCTTTGCAAATCCGCAGTGTGGAAGTAGCATCCTAAAGCAATCTTGATCATCGAGCTTCGAGCAGCACGAGCTTTGTATTCCTTGCTTGATAGGATGAAAGGGAGAGGATAGCAAAGGGATTGAAAGATTCCTTAACATGGAGGAGCGACAGACACCAAACTAGATGAAATAAGGATAAAAAGGAAGAAGGACGAGGGCTAGAACTCCCTTGTTAAGGCGTCGAGGCCCTGATAATAAGGAACCAGATACAGAATAAACCAGATTAGCTGAGATCAAGGCGGACTAAAGCCTCGAAAACAGCATGAAAAAGGGCAATAACCCTGAAAGGGTGAAGAAGAATGAGTAGAAAGATGAGAAAGAGAATCATCTGACATGATCGGAGAAAGAGAATGGTAGACATCCGACAGGGTCGGAGAAGAAGAATGAGGACCACCCGACAGAGTCGGGGAAGGAGAATCATAGACACCCGACAAGGTCGGGGAATAAGAAGGAGAACCTGGGGATACCGGAGGAGAAGAACTGGGAGATGTCCCGAGATCGGGATGATAAGAGGGCATAGGCCGAGGCCCAGAATTGTGAGAGGAGGGAAAATCCAGAGACTCTGGATGGGAAGAAGAGGAATGTGGGTTTGCGGACCCGGGAAGAGAGGAGAAGATGATAGTAGCAGGATCTGATGTGGGAAGATACACCACCCAAGGGTGGGAACTGAGTAGAAGGAAGGATGAATGAAAAGAAGGGGAGAAAGAGGTGGACCCCTGAATGCACAATTGACGGCTCTTGCACCTGTGCCGCCGCCTCTTCTTAGCTGAAAATGGCTTGAAATGGACCCGCCTGGCACGGGCTCGAATCCTTGGGCACCTTGCCTTGCAATATCTTCTCCAATAGCAAGCCCATCTAGCAGACGGCCTGGCCCGATCATGAACATGCAGCTTCACCGGGGTGATTGCCCCTAGACACCCGGCGCTAACAACATTAGACGGACATTCTTGGACAGATAACTCCTCAAAATGCTGCATATCATGGAACCATGGAGTCTTGTTACCTGGCATAAGTAGCATGAGATTTTGCAGCTCCACTCGGCAATCAGACTTGAAAAGTAACTCCCTTGTTAGAAGAGACGGGTGAAGCTGAGGGAGAGTAATACACGATGTTGACATGACCGATGTACCGATAAATTGAGAGAGGTTGCATATAATGTGCAGAATGTCCTTCGAAAGTGCAGAAGATATGGCCAACTGCCCCTTGGACATGGAATTTACCAATCCTTTGGCAGCCATATGAGTTAGCAAAATCTGAGTAGAGAACCCTTCTCGGCTAGTGAACTGAACGGCGAGAGTGCGAGAAGTAAAAACAACATCAATAATCAAACCCCCGGTAAGTAATGAGATTGCCATCGGCCTCGCTCTTGAAGAGACTGGCACCAATGCAAGGGAACTCTTCTTAGCAACCGACATAGGAGATAGTGGCACATCAGCCCCAAAATAGCCTGGGACCAAGACATGTATCGGCATTCAGAGGATAAACTCTTGACCTTTGAAATGCACAACCGGCAAGTAATTGCCCTGACTCGGCTCATCGTCTTCCCGGGGACCAGACCCGAGGGGTACCGGAGGTAGCGCGCACCCGCTCCATGGGGGGTAAGTGGATAAAGGAATGGGGACAGGAATTGGTTTGGATGGCGTGGAGGTTTCAACGGGAGTGGTGGTGTGTTTAGGTGGAGGCAAAGGGGTTGAGATGATGGCAAGCTCAGGTGCGGGCAAAGGTGAAGCCAGATGTGAGGGTGGAGGTATAGCCTGCTCAGGCTCGAGCCACGATGGTGACGGAGATGGCAAAGGCAGTGGAGATCGATGGTAGAGGTGACGGAAGCACTGGTGGTGGAGACGGAGATGATAGTGATGGCAATGGAGAAGGTGAAGATGGTGATGAAGGCGATGGGGGTAATGGACATGGGGGTGGAGATAGTGGAGAGGGAGGTCGTGGTGCCCACCGTCGACATGTCGACACAACGCGTTGACCGGCATTAGAAGTAGCGGAAGTGGCGGCGGGAGAAGAAGGGGAGACACTGGCCTGAGCAGAGGCTTGGGTTTGTAGAGGTTGCGGAGATTGGATAGGAGATAGAGAAGGTAATAGAGTAGGCAAGGTAGTAGGTGATGGAGCGGGTTCAACGCTAGACGAAGAATCACTGGGGTGCCCCCGGTCTTGTAGAGATGGAGACGGTTGCTTGGGTGGTGCTTCTTGTTGCTACTGCTTGCTGCGGAGATCTAAAACAACTTTACGCATGGCGGCCCAATCAATCCTTTTATTATCTTCCAGGTCATAAATATACTCTTGGAACTCGGGACAATCCTCAACCAAATGCCCCTACTGGCAGTGAAAATCACAATATTGAAGCATATTCCCGACCGCAGGTCGGCAAGGCATAGCCGGAGAGAGCGGCAATGCGTGAGTGGCCATCAAAGCCCTAAAAATGTCGATAAAGCACTCCGGCAACGGAGGACAAGGAGCCCGCTTCGGGCAAGGCGGAAGCCGAGGGGTATGCGGTGGTGGAGAAGGTTGTGGAGACGGAAGCGGAGGTTGAGTAGGCAATAGTGCTTGGCCGGCGGTGGAGGGATTTGGTGAAGGCATATGTTGAACGGAGTGGAGAGGTATGTAGATGGCATCCACCTGCTCGGGATGTTGTGTGACCTTGACCGGGGGTGGAAACGGAGACGGGTATGCGGACGCAGGAGGCTGACTCATGGAAAGTTGATATGCGGAGGCGTATAGGTATGTAGAGGCGGGGGTTGGCTCGTGGAGGGATATGCAGCGAAAGGCTGACTCGTGGCGGGCTGACTCATGGGAGCATAGGGTTGGCACGTGGAGGGTGAAGGTTGATATATGGAGGTGGACGGTGGAGACTCGTGGTCAAGGGAATCTTGGATTTGTTGGCGAATGAAGCGGGCTCGGCTGTAAAGTTGTTGCCAGGAGGTGATGTCGTTGAGGGCTAAGATAAATAGATACTCGGGCGCGGCATTGGATATCAGCATCTTGATTTGCTCTCCCTCCGGAATGTGTCCCGGGACTTGCGCGGCCAAGCGACGCTAGCGGTCAGCAAAGGTGCAGAACTCCTCGTCGGGTTTCATCATCTCATGGGCCAGATCCACCATAGAATACTTGGGCCCAACCTGGTCTTGATACTGTTGAATAAACTTTTCTTGAACGTCATGAAAACTCACAACTTACTCTTGCGGAAGAGAGAAGAACCAATCCTGAGCCGGGCCTTCCAACGACAGACCAAATAGATAGGCCATAAAGCGTTGGTCATGTCGAAATTGGGCCGACTCATAAACAAACTCCTTCAAGTGCACATACGGGTCATCGACTCCACTATAGCGACGATATGTGGGAATTTGTAATGGAGGTGGGAGCCAAAGACCTTGGAAAGCGAACGGAACACTTAAAGAGGATTTAGGATCGATTCGATGTTGAAGCTCATCAAGTTGGCATTGGGTTTGAACAATCATCTCTTGGGTAGGGAGAGATCGAGAAGAAGAGGATGTGAATTCAGACCAATATGATGATAATGGGCCGGATAAGAGGATCTGGGCTGAGAAGAAGAAGGGCCCATTCCGAGAATGGAAGGATATGTGGGCCTGGAAGAAGCATGAGCATAAGGGCCCATTGGGCTGGCAGGAACATGGGCAGAAGGATGAGACCCATTAAGAGAATAAGTCCCATGGAAATCGGGCTAGTAGCATATGAAGGAGAAGAAAGAGGCCCATGAACAGAAGATGGCCCATTATGAGAAGAAGGCCCATTAAGATGAGATGCAATGAGGCGTTGGGCCTGGGCCGGGTCCATTTGGCGAACAAGGCTTGAAAGATGGGCCATAAGATTAGCATGTTCCTCTGATGAATTAGAGGGACCACGGGAAGATGGGCCCGCGTGGGAAGAGGATTCCATGCGGGAATGGGAAGAAGATTGGAAAAAAGAATGATACAAAGGGTTAGAATGATACTCCATGAGGGAAAATGGAGACTTAATACAAGGAGATCAAGGACAATACAAATGGGGAAGCAAGGGCTTAATGGGCTTGAGAACAAGGGGGGCTGACCCACAAATGCAAAGATGAATGGGCAACGGACCAAGGGACAATGGACTAGATAATAGACATGCAAAATGGGGTAACCTAAGTGGGCTTAACAATGACGAAACATGTGGATGTAATACAAAACACCACTAATGGGCTTGGACAAGCCCAAACAAAACAAACAATACAATGTGAGAGTTTTCACCCAAGTCAAACAAGTTGATATGATGGGAAATATTTTAGGCATTTTAGTAGACATTTTAATGATTTGAATTAATAATAATTCCCTCAAGATAGGAATCCTATGGGAATAAGGTCTAAACTTTGGGTTGACTAAGATTAACTCCCTCACACTTATGCAAATGCAAGCTTAAAGGGTGGAAAGGTACAACCGGCCCGGTGTCCGTATGGGAATCCACGGCTCGCGGGGACTTATGGAGGTCCAGGATAAGATCACCTAGTCGACTCCAAGGAATATGGAGGTGAGAGGATCACTTACCAAGGTAATAAATGTAACTATGATATGCAATGTATGGCCCTATGTGCACCGGAGTGCATGAAAATTCTAGCTTAAAACTAGAAAATCAAGACTAGATTAAACTATGCAAACTTGATCCAACTAAGACAAATAGTATATGGATGGAAAGATAATACAAAGGTCTGCACAACGGGCCCAAGAACAGATCAATCTGACCCCGGGAGGTCAATCAAATCACCGAGCAAAGTTGGCCCCGTGAACCTGTGTGCAGACCACATGCAGATTTTACGGATAAAATGCTAAAATGATGATAATTTTTAACTAAGCAAATGAGACCTAAATGATGCACATAAGCTATGGATGGAAAGACAATACAAAGGACTATCCAATGGAACAAAATGAGTGCAATCAGACACTGGGAAGGCAGTCAAATCACTGAGTAAAGATGTACCTGTGAACCTGTCCCTGAGCCTGCCTGCAGAACTTATGCAGAAAACTCAAAACGTTGGATAATATTAGAATATGCGAATGTTAACCAAATGATGCAAATGATATATGGATGGAAATACAATACAAAGGGCTATCCAACGGAAGAAAAATCAACGCAATCGGACATCGGGATCAAAAGTTATGCCCCGACGAACACGGCCCTGTGAGCATACGCGCAGGACTGCCAGAATCTGTAACGGTCTACCAAAGGACTGTTACATTCATGTGGCGGTCTACTATAGGACCGTCACACTACCAGAGCCCTTAAAACGCCCCAAACAATAGAAGAATGGATAAAATATCACATAAACATGCACATGCACACAGCCAACTTACAAAAGAGCATTAAAACAAACGTGATGGGCATTGGTGTCCCACCGTAATCGCCAAAAAACTATAGATTTATTTTAATTAGATCCCATCCCGCCCCCTTTAAATACATACATGTATAAACATGTGAATCAAAGACAAGGGGGATGAAGGAATGAGAAATACAAACCATGATCGCCACCAAGGTTCCAACAATGCCAAAGGATGAAGAAAGGAGAGGAATGGCGCCGTGTACCTTGGAACTTAAAGACTTGATCGCGCTTGAAGAACGGGGTGCGGGAAACTTTGTGGATTCAAACCTCCTCTCCTTCCATCCGGCTAGAGGAAGAGGGCCTCACGTTGTATTCATGCTCTCCTGCAAAACAAAGCCAAGACAATGACAAAAAACCCATTAGAACATGCATGTGTAGTATCAATCCCGAAGTGATAAAATAGGGGTAGAAATTAAGAGCAAACTCACCGAGGGGAGGTTTTTAACCCCTGTGGAAGGGTGAAAATAATAGGTGTGTGTATTGTGCATGCATAAGATTTGAAATCATGAGATTTGATTGAGAGAATAGAGAGAAACGTTGATGTAAAACGGGGGAAAACACATATGTAGTAGAAAAGTGTAGAAAATTGTGATGATTTGTGATTTTAAGAGGAAGAGAACTAAGAATATAGATCATGAAATCAAGCCCAGAAGGATGTAATTGAAAGCTAATACTTCCCTCTTCAAGCCAGGGTCGAAGTTGTGAGTTGGAATTACAACATGGGTTCGCCCCGAACCAAGAAAGAGCCCCCCTTTACAATTGCGAACTAGGCAATTTTATAGAGTTTTGTAAGAAAGCCCCATCTTCTTATCACGATTCCCAGAGATATAGTCCAAGATAAATCGAGTTCTCTAAATCAAACTCGAGATAATACTAAGGACAAGAGATAGGAACAAATGGGGATCAATTCGGAGGAAGATTCTAGAAGATATGGCTCTTGGAAGGTAGCCCCGTCGCACTAGAAAATAGAGTTTTAGTTGTACCAGGATGCTTAAATCCTGATCTTGCGACCCAGATCCCGAGAGATATAGCCAATGAAAATTTGATTTCTATGAACCAAATTCAAGATAATACAAAGGGCTAGAAGTAGGAAAAGCGGGAATCAATTTGGATAAGAATTGAAGAAATTATGGGCTCTGCAAGATAGGCCCGTCGCACAGTTTTCGGGGCAGAGTCCAGCACGAATTGGACTCTCAATTGTGTGTAATGGTCTATCGTAGGACCGTCAAAGTCATGTAACGGCCTAGAATAGGTCCGTCACACTCTGGGGGTCGAACGGGACGATTTCGGCCAAGTTTGACTGTGACGGTCTAGTATAGGACCGTCACAGTGCTCTGACGCATCTATACTAGACCGTCACATGTGCTCGTACACTAGACCTTCACACCGATGAAGAAAATTCTGGGCAGACTACACATGACTTTGGAAATTGAAGCGTATCTCTCAAACGAAGTAGAACTAGCAAAAGTGGTAGAAGAAGAAATTATAGATAACTGAGAGAGGAACAACTTTTATGAAAAAAGAAAGTTGAGGAAATGAAGGGAATAGGGAGAAAATGGGGCTATAACAGAGAGGAAAATTCTGGGACATAGGTGAATAGCACAGCACGCGGGAAACATGCGAATAACTCACAAACGGGGCATAACTAGCCAACGGTGTAGAAGAAGAAATTGTAGATAGTTGAAAGATGAACAACTTGGATGGAGACAACTTTTTGAAAATAGGAATGGAAGAGGGTGAAAAATGACCACTTTTAGGATTGCGCAACGGGAGAGAGCCGAATGATTGAGAGAAGTCGGCCTAAATGGGCCGAAAGTTGACTTGGAAGCCGAAAGTTGATAAAATAAGCTCTATGGCCCTAGGAAATCATGATCTTTGAGGCTCAAAGGGAATGAAATGGGCTCAAAATCCATCCAAAGAAGGCTCCAAAATAATGGCTAATTCGGGACATCAAAAATGATGAATATGAAAATGACTCAACTTGTGGGCTAAAACGGGTGTCAACAGATATCAACTTTCCTCGGCGAGGTGAGCCAGTGGCCTCCCGAACCAGACAGAGAGCCACTGCCCCGCTTGGGCTACAGCCAGCTCCAGAACACACAGGCCGCAGTCGAGGTCGTGGCCGGGGACGCTGTAGAGGCTGCGGGAGGACTCCTGAGTTACCCCTCTCTCCGTCCACCTTCGACACGGAGCGAATTATCCTCTTTCGAGGGGAGGAACCTGTCCCCATTTCGAAGATAGAAATTCAGATGGGACCTGGCATCTTCGACCCTATCGGTATCGAAGAGGTTCTCGTTGACCTCCCGGTCTCTGCACCAGCTCAGGCCGCTTCTGCGGAACAAGCGGGACCGTCCGGCAAGGACGGGCCAGCCCGCCAGTCACCCCCAGAAGAGCCATCATTGGCACCCCTGTTCCAGGAGGCCACCAGCGATCAAGGTCGGTCTGACCTGAACGATAAAGGCGAAGCAGGGCAACTTCCTGAGGGAGAGCGGCAGGATAGCTCGTAGAAAGTTCAGCCAGACATACTACCCTCCTTGGAGGATGCTCGAGCCAGAGCCAACCGAAAGGTCCTCCACCAGATGAAGCGCTTCCCTACCAGCATTACCATTTGGGAAGCCATCGCTTGGAGTAAAGGGCTGAGAGAAACTCTCATCAAAATACTCCAGGAGCCAGAAGCTTATGAGGCGTATGTCGCGGAAATGAAGATAGTGACTTATGAAGCCTTTGCAACCACCGTCTCCTTCACGGAGAAGGACATGCTGTTATCCCCTCCATGCCACAACCGTCCTCTCTACATGAAGGGAACGATCAATGGGCGTGATGTGAACCGGATCCTGGTGGATGCTGGTGCTGCCATTAACATCATGCCGCTCAAAGCATTCAAGACTTTATATATGACCCCATACCTCCAGAAGGTTCAAGCGGTCAAGATATCCGACTTCAACCAAAACATAGAGGATGTCCTCGGTCGGGTGGATGTTGATCTGGTGCTTAATGATTTCGCCTCTAATGTGAAGTTCTACATCATCGACTCCAACACGTCCTATAAGATGCTACTGGGCAAGCCCTGGCTCCATGAAAATTTGGTCGTCCCATCAACTCTCCACCAATGCATCAAGTATGCCAAGGACGGGGAGCAGCACACGGTCTTTACAGACCTGTCACCGTTTACATCGGCAAAATGCAACCTGGCTGACGTTGCGCTCTACTTCAAGGGGATTAGTCCATACCCTGTGATTAAGAGTAGATCAACAATTGGCTCTCAGAGGGAGACGATGATGATCTCTTCTCTATTGACGAGGAGAAGGCCAAGCTCCATCGGCTGCGCCTCAGCTCCAAGTCAACCCCAGATCGCCCTAAGAGGCGCCAAATCGACTCCCTGGCTAACCTCATTAGTCGAGCTATCAGCAAGAGTATATGCTTGCCCCCATACTTCATCTAGTTCCCATGTGCATCCGAGAAACATAGCATCGAGTCGCTGACAACATTCATTGTCAGCTTCAAGCGACAACGCCGAAATAAGAGGAAGGTCAACAGGGACAAACCCATCGTCTTCTATAAGGGAGACATGGTCCCTCAAGCCCCACCGGCTGACGACTTTGGCTGGTCCAGGCAAGCTGATGACACCCCTGAAGCCATCCAAGTACTGGACGACCTGTCGCCACACATTCGGGAAATGTGTCTGAAGTAGCACATCCCTCAATGGCAAGGTTCCGCGCGATGTGAATCTTTTCACCGACTGTGGACCCCTTCCGAGGTCCGGGGTCAACCCCCGTCCTTCCATAAGGATACCAGGGGACTTGGCTACGACCAAGACCCCAACTTTCGCGTCTACTACGTAGTCAACGTCATAGGCTTGACACTGCCAGCTAACGACCGAGCTAGAGTCGAAGCCAAATTCGAAAGCTCTGGGGAGGAGGAAGAGGAGATCCTGATCCCGATCCCCGTCAAAGCCAGCACCCCAGTTCAAGTAGTCGAGGAACCTTCCTCACCTCCCTGCCAACATGTCGGGACTGAAAAAGCTCCTCCCGCCACCCCGTCGGGCGACGGACTTGGATCATCGGACTCTCCTGACGAGGTAGCTAGCCAAGATGCTTACCACGAGGGATTGTCAACTCTAGCAGGCAACCTCGCGCAAACCTCGACAACTCCAACGGGCAACTGCTGGCCAGAAATTGGCAGCCCAGACCAATCCTCGATGGACCCCACCAACGACTCTCCACTCCCATCGGCGTCAACCAGTGGCTTCGAGAATCAAGAAATACATGAAGCCAACACCGATGATGAGGATTTCATCGACTTCCAACCCGCTCCTCCCGAGCTGGAGGATGGCGGCCAGGCGACCGTGGATGAGCTCGTTGAAATCAACTTGGGCGAAGATGAAGCTCACCAGCCAACGTTTGTCAATGCTCTCCTTACCGAGGCAGAGAAGCGGGACTACAAGAAACTCCTGCTCGAATACAAAGACTGCTTCGCCTGGACATACAAGGAGATGCCAGGGCTAGACCCCTCCGTAGCGGAGTACGAGCTAGCCATTTCTCCCTCAGTCACTCCGATCAAGCAACCACAGCGACGCATGCGCCATGTGCTGGAGCTCCAGGTTTCGATCGAAGTCCATAAAATGGCAGAGGTCGATTTCATCAAGCCATGTATCTACCTGATTTGGCTCGCCAACATAGTCCCAGTCAAGAAGAAGAGTGGTCAAGTCTGCATCTGCGTCGACTTCCGGGACCTCAACAAAGCCTGTCCGAAGGACGACTTTACAGTCCCGATTACAGAAACAATGGTCGACATGACCACCGGGCATGAGGCTTGTCTTTCATGGACAGGTCGTCCGGTTATAACCAAATACGGATGTCCCTTAAAGGCAAGAACCATACAGCTTTTAGATCCCCCAAGGGGATTTTCAACTACAAGCGCATGCCCTTCGATTTGAAGAATGCCGACGCTACTTACCAAAGGGCCATGACCAAGATATTCGATGAAATGCTACACAATACCGTCGATTGCTACATTGATGACCTGGTAGTCAAGACTAAAAGGCGCGAAGACCATTTGCGTGACCTCCCCCAAGTCTTCGAGCGTCTCCGATAATACGGGCTCAAGATGAACCCCATGAAATGTGCCTTTGGCGTATCCAGCGACAAATTTCTCAGCTTCATCGTTAGGTACTGAGGAATCGAGGTGGATCCCAGCAAGATCAAAGCAATCCGAGAGCTTCCACTGCCCAGCAACATCACCAAGTTCAGGTCCTTCCAAGGGAGGTTGACCTACATTCGGAGGTTTATTTCTAACCTCTCCGGTCGATGTGTGCCTTTCGGCAAGCTAATGAAGAAAGATGCCCCGTTTACATGGGACTCGGAATGCCAGGCGGCTTTCGAGCAAATCAAGGAGTTCCTCCTTACTCTGCCAGTCCTGGGGGCACCAATCAAGGGTAAACCCCTCCTCCTTTATATTGCTGCCATGGACGCTTCGCTAGGAGCTCTGTTGGCGCAAATCAATGAGGAAGGTAAAGGGCAGCCCCTCTATTACCTCAGCCGGAAGCTAATCGTTCCGAGTACCGCTACTCCCCTATGGAGAAGGTTTGCTTGGCATTGGTGTTCGCAGTTAAAAAGCTACGACATTATCTTCTGTTCCATTGAGTCGAGCTTATATCCAAGCACGACCCCCTGAAGCATCTCCTTCGGCAACCTGTCCTCTTAGCCCGACTGGAAAGATGGGCGCTCCTGTTGATGGAGTACGACATTAAGTATATTCCCAGAAAAGCAATCAAGGGACAAGGCATGGCTGAATTCTTGGCAGCCCATCCAGTGCCAGACGACTCACCTTTCAGCACGGAGCTCCCGGACGAGGAGTCCCTTGCAGCTCAATCACAACAACCGGTTGAACAGAGCGGAGATGTCTTGCATTACTGGCAACAAAGTGCTCTCACAACCAGCGTACCTTGCTGGGAGCTCTACTTCGATGGCGCTTCTTGAGGGATTACACGGAGCAACCAGGATCTAGCCATCAAGGCAGGCGCCGGCATTGTTTTCCTGACTCCTCAGGGCGGGGTTCTGTATAACTCCTATGCTCTCATGAAACCTCTGACAAACAACAAAGATGAGTATGAAGCTCTACTTATTGGGCTCCATATGGCTCTCCACATGGGCATTAAATGTCTCAAGGCCTACGGGGACTCCCAACTGATAATCTGGCAGGTCCTCGGCATCTATGACGTCCGGAAGCCAGAGTTGGTTCCGTACCAAACCGCCGTCACCAGATTAACCCAGAAGTTCTATTTCTTCAAAATAGATCATATCCCCAGAAGCAGCAATGCCTAGGCAGACGCCCTGGCGAAACTGATAGCGACCATCAAGCTCCCGCCCGAGGGCGAGGTCGACATCGTCATCAAACACAGAAGGCTGATGCCGAGCTCGCTCGAAGGCAACACCAGTCTCACCATTTACGAGGTCCACGACCTTGACCAGAGCACGCCTCCAGAAGAGGAGGATTGGCGTGCGCCCATCATCAAATTCAAGAAAGGGTGGCTCCCCCCTGATCGGGCTCAAAGGGTTCAACTACTCCACCGAGCAGCCTCCTATGAGCTGATGGGCGACTCCTTGTACCAACTTGTCCATGAGAAGGAGAAGTCTATTCTTCTGAGATGTGTCTCTCTCGCGGAGGCTCAAGCTGTCATGCAGGAGGTCCACTCCAGGTTGTGCGGCGCGCACCAGGCCAGAGACCGAATGAAGCACAATATCAAGCTCAAGGGTTTCTTGATGCGGAACGAAGACCCGGGTATTATGATTTTATTCATTTCTCCCATTGTTATTCTTTCTTCCCCTATTCTCAAACTATTTTTTTTTCACTTTCTTTTCTCATTTCACAAAAAATATTTTCTTCACCATTTTTTTGTCATCATTTTTTTGAACTTTTCTCCTTCTCTTTATTTCACTTTCTTTCTCATACTTTTTTTCTTTTCACAAAATATATCTTATAATTCTTTTTTTCTTTATATCACTCCCTTTTTTTCTTTCTACGGTGTCATACAAAATGAGAGAGAGGGACAGAGAACAAATAGAATAGAGATAAGAGAGAGGTTACATGAGAGATGGATAGATAGAAAATTAAAGAGAGAGAATAAAGAGAGGGATGAGGGAGGGAATCTTTTATTATTGTACCTTAAGGGCCCAATGCGAGAGAGAAAGAGAGAGAGAGGGAGAGAGAGAACGGAATGACGAGAGAGAGGGTTACGAAGAGAGAGAGCGGGAGAGGTGGTTCGCCATGGATTAGAGATACAGAGAGGGAGGGGAGAGAGTGAGTGAGCATGAACACATGAAGGGGGTTCACGAGGATGTGCATGGCACCGGGATCAGGTGGTGCGGCGATCGGAGCTGGAGTAGCCGGTGAAGCAGCCACGATTGGCGATGACGTGCATGGGCGATGAGAGCGGGGAGGACAAGGGGCTCACGTGCATGGGCCCTGTTCGCGGGCATCCACGACGGAGCCCTAGCAGTTGTGGGTGTAAGAGAGGAAAAGGGGGAGGAGGCGAGCAGCCGACGGCGGGCTTGTGCGGCTATCGATAGGGTGAGGGGTGGGGTGAGGTACTGTGCAGAGTATGGAGGCGGCAAGATCGAGGGGGAGGAGGGTGGCGAGATGCGTGGCGCTGAGAGATGGTGGCGTAGGAGGCGGGGCCGGAGACTTGTTCGTGTTGCAGGTGGGGTAGAGGAGGGAGTGGCTACGTGTATGGCGGACGAGTGACTGGCAGTGTTGACGGGAGGGGCCTTCCCACGTTTGGTTGCAGGCGGAGAGTGGCCAACGTCGGCCGGAGAGTGGGGCTGGCGACCCTTGGTGCATCCGTGGGGCTTCCGTGTGCTTGGCGGTGGGGTTGCGGCAGGCTCGGAGGACAACGCGCCTCCAGTAGGTTGCTACGGCAAAGATGAGGGAGTGGACACGCTAGGGTTCTGACAACATCTGTTGGGTGCTACGGTTTGTGGGGAAGAATATGTAGGGAGTGGATGATGAGGGGTGGGGGCTGGTTTATGAGATGACTAACAGAAGAAAAGTAGGAAAACCGGGGATGGGAAGTCTTGGTTGGGGCCTCTCACCCGTCTCCTTAGCAAAGACGATGCAACCATGAAACCTCTCACTCCGGGGGCTTCTCACCCATGGGCATCTCCTTCTCGGAGAAGAACAAACAAAGAGGCATCTCACCTCACATGGAACCACTTTCCAATAATCTCATCTTAACTTCATCATTTTTAACATGGAATTACATACACTTATATAGAGACCAAATGATCCCTCATTAAAGTCTGAACATGGGTTACAGACTCTTTTTTTGACTCATTACATAAGGGACAACTTATTGAAAATGTCAACACCTAACAACTCTCATAATTCACGTGGGAAGACTTAAGACACTAATGTTGTGCCCCTTAGGCACAAGCATGTGCTATGTTGCTTTGATGATAGCAATGCTATTTGGTTTTGATGATAGCAAGACAGTGAGTGCATTTGAGTGCATTTGATATTGTATTTTGATGATGTCTAGCATTGATGACATTGTGCTTTGATGATAGCTTCATGATTGTGATTTGTATATCATCTGGAGAATGCACGTGTATGACTGATATATTGTTTGTGTTAGACTTCTGGTATGTGCATAGTCTATACATTGCATCGTGGGGTTTATGCTTTAAGTCTATACACTGCATAGCAAGCTCAAAGTCGATACATGGAGCGTCTCATGCATCATTCGTCTAAGTCCATACATTGGACTGTAGTATGCATTTGGCGAAGGCATCGCAAGTCTAGACAGTGGACAGCGTCTCGTGCATATAGCAAGTCTAGACATTGCACTGTAGCATGCATTTCTTCATAGTCTATACATTGTGCATTTCGTTGACAAGTTTGCACACTCATGAAGTCTACACATTGGACTCTTGATCAAGTCTACACATTCATTGTTAAGATAAAGTCTATACAACGTCAGTTCATGCATTGTCTCAGGCTAAGTGTGTGCAGCGTCTTAGGCGAAGTCTGTACAGCCGTGTCATATGCTCCTAAGTCTATACATTGGTGTTGGGCATCAAAGTCTGTACATCGCCTTCAATCTTCAAGTCTACACATTGGTCTTTACTTGAAGTATATACACTGTTTCACTGTTCATCGCCTTTGGGCATCAAAGTCTATACAATGGCTTTGGGTCTCCAAGTCTATACAGCCTTCTGATTCGTCAAAGTCTGTACAGCGCAGTTCATATACAAAGTCCAAGTCTGTACAGCGTGAAGTCTCACCTCGTGTTTCTTTCAGTGGCACTTGAGTCACACTTCGTGTTGTTTCCCCTCACTAACACGAAAAGATTTCGTGTCGTCTGAGCTTACGACACTTCGTGTTGATTTCAATGTTTGACAAGAAAAACTTGTATGAGGTTATACTTCGTGTCGTTTCTGTTTTTATGACTTCGTGTCGTTTTTCCTCTCATGACTTCGTGTCGTTTTCCCTTTCATGTCTTCGTGTCGTGTTTCCTACACCTCGTGTCTTTGTCGCTTTGTGACTTCACCTCGTGTCATTTTCATCGTCTTCGTGTCATTTTTATTCTATTGCGTGTAGGACATCGCAGCACCTCGTGTTGCTTTCTGTGCCACTTCGTGTCGTTCTCTGTGTAGTGTGTGTTTCTGTCACCTCTGCACCTCGTGTCGTTCTCGTTTCACTTCGTGCTGTCTCTGCGTCTGAGTCTTCTTTGTTATTTCTGTCTTCATGTTGTTTCGTTCTAACCTCGTCCAGGTTTCTTCTAAAACACTGTTCTTCTGATAAGTCTATACAGAGTTGTTCTTTAAACTGATGACTTATCCGATACTCTGTTTAACAGGTGCTTTGATCGTGAAGCTTAAGGAGAGCACGTGATCCGAGGAAGAACATTCCCCAGTGATTGGCAGCACGTGATCCGAGGCTGGAATGAAGCCTGCTGAGAGACTGCCACGTGGCCCGAATATCTGGGCGGGAAATGTGGAGGTCACACGTTGGGGCTGATCCTGCTGGCTGCTGCTATATATATGAGCCTCCTTCCACAGAAGAAGATAGATCGAGTTGGCGAGAAGAAAAGCTCATACAGAGAGCCACGATCCAGATAGAAAAAGAAAAGAGAAAGAAGAAGAGTAGAAGGAGAAGAAGAGAGGCAGAGAGCTCGAGAAGAGTGTGAAGAGAAGAAGAAGAGAAAGAAAGAGAGACAGTGAGATTGAGAGAAGAAGAGTGAAGTCTGAAGATTTGTTTACTGGACCTTGGATCAAATCCAGGCCAGTCTGCTCTGTTGAGAGCTATATTGTGTTCTTCATTTACAGCTTTCCGATTGCTGTTTCATTCTATTTTCATTTTCCTTTATACATTTCTTCAAGCTGTTTGTCAGCGGTTTGCAGAGGTGCTGCCTCTGGACAGCAAGCTGTGTAGCTCAGCGGGCAGTGGAGGTTTCCACTGGACAGGTAAAGCTGTAATCCTCAGCTGGCGAGACTTGGTCTCGGACGGGTTAAGCTGTATTCCCCAGCGGGTTCAAGCTGTGAGTCAGCGATGGCTAAGCTGTATTGCCCAGCGGAAGCAAGCTGCGATGCTCAGCGGTTGGCAAGCTGTGAGGCCCAGCTGATTGTTGGCAAGCTGTGTTGCCCAGCGGTTAGTGAAGCCACACTCGGGTTGAGTGTGGGGTGGATGTAGGTCTGCTGGACCGAACCGCCTAAAAACCCTTGTGCATTGTGGTTTGATTTGTTCATTTGTGCTTCCGCCTGATGAATGCATAGGGGCGCTCCATGTGTTTGCTAACTGGTAGAACAGAATAGTTGATTAGCTTTCAGATTTGGTAAATCTGTCTAGTTAGCATCATAGTTCCTTTTTGAGCGAAATTTTATATTGGGTGAAAGTTTTATAGGCCATATTCATTCACCCCCCCTCTGAATACTAGCACCGAACCCAACAATTGGTATCAGAGCGGGTCTCTGATCTAACAGATCTAACAATCTGCAAAGGATCCTGCTAACTGTTTAGTGCGTTTTCAGAGTGGATGCATTGTGCTCGTTGTCTTGTTTCACCGGTTTAGTGCTTTACCTTACCCATTTGGTTTTGCTGCATTTCCTGTCGGTTGTTTTAGTAAGTTGATTTTGTTTGCCATCTGTCCAAATGGATCGTCCTCCAATTTATGATGGTTCTAACTTTGAAAATTGGCTAGGAGGCCTAGTTGTGTATGTAGATTCCATTGATCCCAAACTATGGAGTTTACTATCCAAAGGCCCACATCGACTACCCAAAGACCAGACCAAGTGGTCTAGTGAGGACACGTTTAAGAACCGTGATAATGTCATAATTCTTAATATCTTGAGAGCTGCTGTTAATACTGATGTATATTCTTTTGCTCTCAGGTGCACATCTGGAAAGGAGATATATGACAGAGTCGTCTCTGCGCATAATCAGCAAGGTGATAGCTGCTTGATGGCCAACCGGGATGATGAAGATGAGATCTCATCTCAGGTAAGTTCTGAATCAGAAGGATACTCTTTCGATGAATTAATAGAGATGTATGAAAATTTGTTAGAAGTATCCAAGAAATTGAAATCTGAGAACAAAAAGTTGAAAAAGAAATGTGATAGAATAAATCTGAAAGATTCCTGTGAAAACTGTCCAAATATGAAAAAGTCTTATGATGCATGCATGCTAGATGTTCAGAATCTTAAGAAACAAAATGATTCTCTAAAAATTGAAAAACAAACATGCTTAGATAAAATGTCTGAACTTCAGAATCAACTGAATGATAAGAAAAATGAGCATCTAAAAGGCATGCAAGAACTAACTGAAGTTAATTCTGAATTGGACAAAATGAAATTGGAGAATGAGGATCTTCAAAAGAAGAATAAAACTCTTATTATCAGAATGAATGAAATCAATGAGGTTTCACAGTCCTCTTCTGCTAAATCAGATTGTAAAATATACTCTGCTTTAAGAGAACGAAATGAAGATCTCTTTAGTGAGAATGAACGGCTAAATAAACAAATTGCCTCACTTAAAGATGATCACAAAAATCTGCTCGCTGAGAAAATTAAAGTGGAGGAAAGAGAAGAGGAATTAATTGAAAAACTGGAGCTAATGTCTGGAAGAGAGAGATGTGAGGGTAATGAATTTCAGACTAGAGATCTTGAGGAAGAAAACACTGAATTAAAAGCTGAAGTTGAAAAACTGAAGTGGTTAAACACTGGCTTGTCTGAAAGACTTCTCACCACAGAAAAAGGAAAAGCTATTTATGATGAAAATTCAAAAAGTTTGAATAGTCTAGAACAAGAAATTGAGAAGTATAAAACTGCAAACCAAGTTCTAAGCGAATGTGTTAATTGCAGTGAACAGGAAATAGCCAGTTATGAACTTCACATAACATCTTTGGAGAATAAGATTCACGATCTAGAAAAATTAGCATCCAATTCTGCTAAGAATGAAAGAAAAGTAAAAACTGTTGTGAAAATGAAGGATGGCAATCCAAGAAAGGGGACAAGCTGTAGTCCTGATGTTAAGGAAACTACCAGAAACCAGTTATATACTACCTTTGTGCATAGTTCTAATGTAGCTGGTACCTCAAGGCAATCCCCAAAACAAAATGAAAATCATAAGTCACCTTCAAAACCCGTTTTCCAGTTCAGAGCCCAGAAAATAGAAAAACAAACAGAACATGTTAAGGATAATCAGAAATTGAAAAGAAAGAGTCAAATAAAGAAGGTAAAGACTATTCCTACTCACGAATAGAAAGCTGCTAGCTCGGTTGAGCCTGATGGTGTACACACTGTTCATGCTTCCTATACTCATTCACATACATCTAGGAACTCATATGATAGAAACCATGTTCCTAGGAAATCTGATGTCTCTTGTTACTACTGTGGTAGGCATGGTCATTATATGGATGACTGCAGAGTGATGATATGTGATGATATGATGCATGATAAAACATTTCCAAATAATCATCACCACCCCAAAAGAAACATGTCTTCCTCAAACCAACATATCATTTGTTACAATTGTAACAGACGTGGTCATAAAGCTGTTGAGTGTTGGTTTAGGCCTTCATGGGGATTTACTGGCTCAAGAGGTAAGCACCCTAGGTGCATTGAATGTGGCAAGTATGGGCATGCAGTCAAGGACTGCTGGTTTGTTCAGGGAAATCATTTTGATTCCAAATTTGTAAGATTCCCTCCAAACAAAAATTTCTTGGGCAGAAATAAAGCTAGTCTTAAAGAAAAGACTCTTGTTTGTTATGAATGTGGAAAACCTGGC
The DNA here is from genome assembly GCA_022559845.1 of Amorphophallus konjac. Lineage (NCBI taxonomy): Eukaryota > Viridiplantae > Streptophyta > Magnoliopsida > Alismatales > Araceae > Amorphophallus > Amorphophallus konjac. The sequence goes on from CM040127.1 coordinate 242,039,798, forward strand.
CACCGAGCTTCTGAATGCTGGTGGGCAGGTAATGGTAAATCAAAAATTCATGCTTACAACAGAACAATTCATGCTCATTATCATAGGTCTCATGCTGCTGTTGATATGCATCATAGGACCAGAAAATCTGCTGTTTCATGTAGATATTGTGGTAAACTTGGTCACTCTATGGACAATTGTTTTCTGATGAAATTTGATGACCATGTTGCTAAGAAACTATTTAGAACACCTGATAGGGGTAGTGCAGGACCCAAGACTGCTTGGGTCTCTGCAGGATCAACTTGATTGACTTGCTGCAGGTGTGCCTTGGAAGGAGAAATAAAAGGGGTCAACCAAGGCACTCAAAAAGAAAACCCCATGATTCAATTCAGGTCAGTTCTGAAATCTGTTTTAAATTCCATTATCTGAAATTGTGAGCATGAAAATTGTGAGTTTCATGTTGATTTGCTTGGTTGATTTTTTTAATGAACTCTTCATGTCTAGCTGATCAGTCTGCATTCCAGACTCAGCTATTGAATTCAATTCTGCATATCTGATGCTCTTCTCTTGCTATATGTTGAACTGAAATTGAATGCTTCTTTAGTGTATATAGTTGATGCACTATATAGACTCTGTGTCCATGCATGTGTTTTGTGGTAATGCATTGCATGCTTGTTATTGAATGCATACTTGGACTGATTGTGTATAGACTGATTGTCATTGCATGTGTCAATGATGTTGTTCAATGCATGAAGAACTGCTTTATGTTGCATTGTCCTTGTTAACCCTGGTATATCAAATGGTATGTTACTAAAAGGCAGGGAAATCTGCCCGGAGGTTCCTACCATGTGTGAGATGGTCTTTGAGACCAGATCCTCCGCCTAGTACCATGGGTCTAGTTTTCATGTAGAACAGTGTACTGCATCATATGTTGAAAAAAAATCTGAAAATTTAAAAGGAAGATGATGCATTTGATAAATTCTCTCTCTGATTGAACAAAGCATGAATTCTTCTTGAGCATATTCTAAAATTATGAGCAGTTCATTAATTCTATTTCATGCACTTTGTCAGGGGGAGTTTGACTAATGTTGCATAGTCTGCATGTAGAACAGTCTAATGTATAGCATATTTTTGCATCATGGTGTCAGGGGGAGCTGAGAGTTCTATTCAATTCATTGAATCCTTGGTACTTCTCATTGTCCCCTTTCAACTCATTCATATTCACTGTCATCAGATGCTATGGATCATAATGCTTATTGCTATCCTTTCCCCATTTCTTCACTAAACAACAGCTTTGCATCTGGTTTAGTACATTGAATGGTGATTATTACAACTGTTCACTTATAAGAATCACATTTACAAATTGAAAAGAACTAAAGGTTTAACCTTTATAAATTGGAGAGTTAAGTGTCTGCACTTCAGAATTTGAGATAAAAGAAAACTTTTATAGCTCTTAATCTTTGTCTCATAGCTAAAATAGAAAAAGTTTTTTGTAATGCCTAAATGTGTTCAACTGGATATGTCTAGAACAGGCTAATAAGAGTGTGTACTGATTTTTTAAACAATCACTCTAAAAGAATTAAGGGCAGCAGTAAATAAGATCATAAATGTAAAGAACTGAACATTGTGACAGAGCAATGGTTAATTGCACTGAGAAACTGTGAACTCCTCCAATGAAGCAGGAAAATTCACATGTCATGAAGTGCCTCAAGCTAACTCTGTTCATAGGGTCAAATCTATAGGGGGAGTCCTCACCAAGTAACTGAGAGTACTGGCCTCTAATCACGGTGTACCCTTAATGTCAAAAGTGAAGACTATTCCTTGTAGGTCTTGATATGAAATAGATCTAGTAGTTTATGCCTAGTAACTGGGGGTACTTGCCTCTGATCAAGGTGTACACCTAATGTCAACAGCATAAATGCCACAGGTCTATTCACTTAGTTCAGGTTCAGAAATCGAAAAATGAAAATCAAACTGCTGTAACCCTTTGAAAATCAAAAGTCTATGAGTGAAAATTGTTTTTATTAATACATAATCAAGTTGCCTTTCTTGAACTTCCATGTTTACACACAAAAGGGTATTATTTCAGACTTATCTATTAATACCATGTGCCCTAGATTCATTGCTATAAATGGAATCTAAAACTCTTTTTCAGGGGTCAGGTTCTTTACTCCAGATTTATCACTGTTAAACCTGAATTTTTAAAAATTGTATGTTGCTGATTCTTATACTTTAACAATTGTTTATAATCATGCTTCCTTTCTGAACCTATGATTCAGCTGTTATCAAGTGACCCTCCTACATTTTCTACCTTGGTTATCTGTTCATATTCCTTCTCAAAGGGGGAGCTTGTATTTAGGGGGAGAAATAATTCAGGGGAGTCTTACATTCAGGGGGAGAATGCTCTAGCAGTCACTTGCATGCATAATGCACTTTGCACTCTTGTTTTTACTATTTTTCTCTTTTTGATCATGTCAAAGGGGGAGAAAATCTTGTGTGTGACTCACTGTCACATTGTGTTGCCATCATCAAAACCAAATAGCATTGCTATCATCAAGGCGACATAGCACATGCTTGTGCCTAAGAGGCACAACATTCTCCCCCTTTTTGATGATGGCAACGCAATGTGACAGTGAGTCACACACAATATTTTCTCCCCCTTTGACATGATCAAAAAGAGAAAAATAGTAAAAACAAGAGTGCAAAGTGCATTATGCATGCAAGTGACTGCTAGAGCATTCTCCCCCTGAATGTAAGACTCCCCTGAATTATTTCTCCCCCTAAATAAATGAATATGGCCTATAAAAACTTGCAGACCTACATCTGTCTAGTTAGCATCATAGTTCGCCCCTATGCTCTAGCAGTCACTTGCATGCATAATGCACTTTGCACTCTTGTTTTTACTGTTTTTCTTTTTTTGATCATGTCAAAGGGGGAGAAAATCTTGTGTGTGACTCACTGTCACATTATGTTGCCATCATCAAAAAGGGGGAGAATGTTGTGCCCCTTAGGCACAAGCATGTGCTATGTTACTTTGATGATAGCAATGCTATTTGGTTTTGATGAAAGCAAGACAGTGAGTGCATTTGAGTGCATTTGATATTGTATTTTGATGATGTCTAGCATTGATGACATTGTGCTTTGATGATAGCTTCATGATTGTGATTTGTATATCATCTGGAGAATGCACGTGTATGACTGATATTTTGTTTGTGTTAGACTTCTGGTATGTGCATAGTCTATACATTGCATCGTGGGGTTTATGCTCTAAGTCTATACACTGCATAGCAAGCTCAGAGTCGATACATTAAGCGTCTCATGCATCATTCGTCTAAGTCTATACATTGGACGGTAGTATGCATTTGGCGAAGGCATCGCAAGTCTAGACAGTGGATAGCGTCTCGTGCATATAGCAAGTCTAGACATTGCACTGTAGCATGCATTTCTTCATAGTCTATACATTGTGCATTTCGTTGACAAGTTTGCACACTCATGAAGTCTGCACATTGGACTCTTGATCAAGTCTACACATTCATTGTTAAGACAAAGTCTATACAACGTCAGTTCATGCATTGTCTCAGGCTATGTGTGTACAGCGTCTTAGGCGAAGTCTGTACAGCCGTGTCATATGCTCCTAAGTCTATACATTGGTGTTGGGCATCAAAGTCTGTACATCGCCTTCAATCTTCAAGTCTACACATTGGTCTTTACTTGAAGTATATACACTGTTTCACTATTCATCGCCTTTGGGCATCAAAGTCTATACAATGGCTTTGGGTCTCCAAGTCTATACAGCCTTCTGATTCGTCAAAGTCTGTACAGCGCACTTCATATACAAAGTCCAAGTCTGTACAGCGTGAAGTCTCACCTCGTGTTGCTTTCAGTGCCACTTGAGTCACACTTCGTGCTGTTTCCCCTCACCAACACGAAAAGATTTCGTGTCGTCTGAGCTTACGACACTTCGTGTTGATTTCAATGTTTGACAGGAAAAACTTGTATGAGGTTATACTTCGTGTCGTTTCTGTTTTTATGACTTCGTGTCGATTTTCCTCTCATGACTTCGTGTCGTTTTTCCTTTCATGTCTTCGTGTCGTGTTTCCTACACCTCGTGTCTTTGTCGCTTTGTGACTTCACCTCGTGTCGTTTTCATCGTCTTCGTGTCGTTTTTGTTCTATTGCGTGCAGGACATCACAGCACCTCGTGTTGCTTTCTGTGCCACTTCGTGTCGTTCTCTGTGTAGTGTGTGTTTCTGTCACCTCTGCACCTCGTGTCGTTCTCGTTTCACTTCGTGCTGTCTCTGCGTCTGAGTCTTCTTTGTTATTTCTATCTTCGTGTTGTTTCGTTCTAACCTCGTCCAGGTTTCTTCTAAAACGCTGTTCTTCTGATAAGTCTATACAGAGTTGTTCTTTAAACTGATGACTTATCCGATACTCTGTTTAACAGGTGCTTTGATCGTGAAGCTTAAGGAGAGCACGTGATCCGAGGAAGAACATTCCCCAGTGACTGGCAGCACGTGATCCGAGGCTGGAATGAAGCCTGCTGAGAGACTGCCACGTGGCCCGAATATCTGGGCGGGAAATGTGGAGGTCACACGTTGGGGCTGATCCTGCTGGCTGCTGCTATATATATGAGCCTCCTTCCACAGAAGAAGATAGATCGAGTTGGCGAGAAGAAAAGCTCATACAGAGAGCCACGATCCAAATAGAAAAAGAAAAGAGAAAGAAGAAGAGCAGAAAGAGAAGAAGAGAGGCAGAGAGCTCGAGAAGAGTGTGAAGAGAAGAAGAAGAGAAAGAAAGAGAGACAGTGAGATTGAGAGAAGAAGAGTGAAGTCTGAAGATTTGTTTACTGGACCGTGGATCAAATCCAGGCCAGTCTGCTCTGTTGAGAGCTATATTGTGTTCTTCATTTACAGCTTTCCGATTGCTGTTTCATTCTATTTTCATTTTCCTTTATACATTTCTTCAAGCTGTTTGTCAGCGGTTTGCAGAGGTGCTGCCTCTGGACAGCAAGCTGTGTAGCTCAGCGGGCAGTGGAGGTTTCCACTGGACAGGTAAAGCTGTAATCCTCAGCTGGCGAGACTTGGTCTCGGACCGGTTAAGCTGTATTCCCCAGCGGGTTCAAGCTGTGAGTCAGCGATGGCTAAGCTGTATTGCCCAACGGAAGCAAGCTGTGATGCTCAGCGGTTGGCAAGCTGTGTTGCCCAGCGGTTAGTTAAGCCACACTCGGGTTGAGTGTGGGGTGGATGTAGGTCTGCTGGACCGAACCACCTAAAAACCCTTGTGCATTGTGGTTTGATTTGTTCATTTGTGCTTCCGCTAGATGAATGCATAGGGGCGCTCCATGTGTTTGCTAACTGGTAGAACAGAATAGTTGATTAGCTTTCAGATTTGGTAAATCTGTCTAGTTAGCATCATAGTTCCTTTTTGAGCGAATTTTTTTATTGGGTGAAAGTTTTATAGGCCATATTCATTCACCCCCCATCTGAATACTAGCATCGAACCCAATAACTAACATACTTATTATATGATGGTGACATATCTTCAAAGCACACCTAAGCTTACGAATGTGACCTATAAAATAAAACACTCAAAATAAACATAATTTGATAAATGTCTATGCTACTTACGATCCTCGTCAAATCCCTCCGCTTGGAAGAGGTTCGACCTCGAACCTAGGGCCTTTACTCGGAGAAGTAGCGGCGTTGGTGGAGACGGACGGTGAAGATGGACGGCAGAGAAGGACGGATCTGGAGCTTCGAATGGGGTCTCGCACCCGTCCCCATCTCAAGGACGATGCACCCGAAGTTTCAAATTCTTCCTTCATGGCGGAGAGGAGGAGGACGGATCTGGAGCTTCGAATGGGGCCTCGCACCCGTCCCCATCTCAAGGACGATGCATCCAAAGTTTCAAATCATGTCTTCCTGGCAGAGCGGATTTGGCCAAGGACCCGACTTGTGAGAACAAGTGGGTAACCGTCTCTGATACCAAACTGATGCGGAACGAAGACCCAGGTAGTATGATTTTATTCATTTCTCCCATTGTTATTATTTCTTCCCCTTTTCTCAAACTATTTTTTTCACTTTCTTTTCTCATTTCACAAAAAAATATTTTCTTCACCATTTTTTTGTCATCATTTTTTTGAACTTTTCTCCTTCTCTTTATTTCACTTTCTTTCTCTTACTTTTTTTTCTTTTCATAAAATATATCTCATCATTCTTTTTTTTCTTTATATCACTCCCTTTTTTTTCTTTCTACAGTGTCATACAAAATGAGAGAGAGGGACAGAGAACAAGTAGAATAGAGATAAGAGAGAGGTTACGTGAAAGATGGATAGAGAGAAAATTGAAGAGAGAGAATAGAGAGAGGGATGAGGGAGGGAATCATTTTTTTATTGTAGCTTAAGGGCCCCATGCAAGAGAGAAAGAGAGAGAGAGAACAGAATGGCGAGAGAGAGAGGGTTACGAAGAGATAGAGCGGGGGAGGTGGTTCACCGCGGGTTAGAGATAGAGAGAGGGAGGGGAGAGAGGGAGTGAGCGTGAACACATGAAGGGTGGGTTTGCGAGGACGTGCATGGCAGCGGGATCAGGTGGTGCGGCGACCGGAGATGGGGTAGCCGGTGAAGTGGCCACGGCTGGCGATGACGTGCATTGGCGATGAGACCGGGGAGGACAAGGGGCTCACGTGCATGGGCCCTGTTCGCGGGCGTCCATGACGGAGCCCTAGCAGCTGCGGGTGTAAGAGAGGAAAAGGGGGAGGAGGCGAGCAGCCGGCGGCGGGCTTATGCGGCTGCCGACGGGGGTGGGGTGAGGTACTGTGCAGAGTAAGGTGGTGGCAAGATCGAGGAAAGGAGGGTGGCGAGTTGCGTGGTGTAGAGAGAGGGTGGCACAAGAGGCGGGGTCGGAGGCCTATTCATGTTGCAGGTGGGGTAGAGGAGGGAGTGGCTACGTGTATGGTGGACCGGTGACTGGCGGTGTTGACGGGAGGGGCCTTCCCACGTTTGGCTGCTGGTGGAGAGTGGCCAACGTTGGCCGGAGAGTGGGGCTGGCGACCCTTGGTGCGTCCATGGGGCTTCCGTGTGCTTGGCGGTGGGGTTGCGACAGGCTCGGAGGACAACGCGCCTCCAGCTGGTTGCTACGGCAAAGATGAGGGAGTGGACATGTTGGGGTTCTGACAACATCTGTTGGGTGCTGCAGTTTGTGGGGAAGAATATGTTGAGTGTGGATGATGAGGGGTGGGGGCTGGTTTATGAGATGACTAACAGAAGAAAAGTAGGAAAATCGGGGATGGGATGTCTTGGTTGGCGCCTCTTACCCGTCTCCTTCGCAAAGACGATGCAACCATGGAACCTCTCACTCCGAGGGCTTCTCACCCATGGGCATCTCCTTCTCGGAGAAGAACAAACAAAGAGGCATCTCACCTCACATGGAACCACTTTCCAAAAATCTCATCTTAACTTCATCATTTTTAACATGGAATTACATACACTTATATAGAGACCAAATGATCCCTCATTAAAGTCTGAACATGGGTTACAGACTCTTTTTTTGACTTATTACATGAGGGACAACTTATTGAAAATGTCAACACCTAACAACTCTCATAATTCACGTGGGAAGACTTAAGACACTAACATACTTATTATATGATGGTGACATATCTTCAAAGCACACCTAAGCTTACGAATATGACCTATAAAATAAAACACTCAAAATAAACATAATTTGATAAATGTCCATGCTGCTTACGATCCTCGTCATTTCTATTGGCCAGCCATTTGCCGAGTGGGGCATGGACATCGCGGGGCCTTTCTCGCCATCTTCTAAGGGCCACAAATACATTTTGGCTGCCACCTACTACTTCTCCCGATGGGCGGAGGCCCTTCCCTTGTGAGAGGTCACTGGGGAAATCGTTGCTAGATTCATCCGGCACAACATCATATACCAATTCGGTACTCCCAGTCGCATAGTGTCCGACAACGGGACACCATTCAAGAATAAGGCCGTATACCAGCTAGCGGCCAAATTCCACATCGACTGGAGAACCTCTTTGGTCTATAACCCCCAGGCTAACGATTTAGCGGAAGCCTTCAACAAGACCCTCTGCAAGCTCCTGGCCAAGATGGTTAGCCACCGAAAATGCGATTGGGGTGAGAAGGTCTTCGAAGCCTTATGGACCTATCAGACGGTCTATAAAACCCCCACGGGGTGCTCGCCATTCTCTCTTGCTTACAGGACAGAAGCAGTTATCCCCATCGAAGTCTAGTTAGCTTCTTACCGTGTGGCGTTCTACACCGACCTTGCCGGCCCTGGCGAAAGTGAGTACCAAAGAAGGCTAGAAGAGCTCACCGATCTACAAGGCAAACGGCTCGAAGCCTATAAACACCTGCAAGTATACCAGGCCCGCATGGCTCAGGCCTATGATAAGCTCGTCAAGTAGCGAGCTTTCAAGCAAGGCGACCTCATCATGATCAAAGAAAATGAAGTCATGGCAGGGCGCTCCAATGGAAAATTATAGCCGAATTGGCGAGGTCCATACATCATCCACAATATCTACAAGGGTGGGGCTTACACGGTTGTCGATCACAAAGGTCATAGATCGTTCCCGCCTCTCAACTGCAAACATATGAAGCTATATTATGCACCAGAGCATGAGTTTGCACGTCAGCCAGACTAAGGTGCACGCCCCAGCTACTACCAGAGAAATCGGCCCCTCCCTGCGAGAGGAGGGGAGTTCTAACTAGTCATTCCTTCCAATCTCCAACCAGCAATAGGGTTAGCCAAGCCCTCTCAGAACCACCGCCAGTCACCTTCGAGGGTTAACTCCCCGCCTTCGTCCTTGCCACGATGATAGCAAGGGTACCTCTACCCCAGCAGTAGTCCAACCATCAGGACCTTAGGTAAGTAAAATTCAAAAACTATATATAAAAAGAAAATGGGGTTAAAAATAGAGATACCCTGGCAGACTCGGTCGTTCTCTTCCTCAAGGAAGCGGCCGAGGGTAAAAAGGCCAGCAACCTGGCTGAGGTGGAAATCTGGGAGAGCACCTCAGGCAAAATTGGGAAACCCCTTGATGTGAAAACCCGCTAGGGCGCGTTGGAAAAAGCTAAAGGGGGTCGGCTCTAGCGAAAACCCGAAAGGGTGGTAGAGCCGATAAAGAGAAAATCTTCCTCTCCCCACCTGTCAGAACGGCCTTCCTCCCACTCCTCGGTGAGCCGTTAGCCTCATCAAGAGCCAGTCTTCAATCAACTTACACTGTTAGAGCATAAACCCTATAATTCCCAGTTGGCCTCTCACTACCCCCACTCAGCTCGTCCAACCTTCGGCCCTTGCTTCGACACCACAGGTCAACCAGTCCCTGTGACAATCAAGCTCCTAGTCACCATCCCAGTAGACTTTCGTCCCAGCACATCCCCTGACACTTATCATTCTACGCCACTACATCCTACATCCCTTGCAAATCCAGAGCCTTCAAGTTTCATTATAATCCCAGTTCTCTCCTACAATCCCTGATCCAACAGCCATAACTCCAGTCATATCTTGCCATGACAAAGTGGCCCTTCGCGACCATGGCATGAGGATTTGTAAAAACCTTTATTAATGGCGGAACAATATCCGGCTACCCACACCTTCCAGTTCAAGGTCACGTCCCCTGACGGCAACAGGTTATGGACGGCAGTCTCCAAAAAATATAAAGAAAAAATAAAAAAAAGAAGAGAATGGGGTTAAAAATGAAGATACCCCGGTGGGCCTGGTCGGCTCCATTACAAGGTAACTGGGTGTAAAAAATTGCCACCAACTTGTGGACGTCAAAAAAAATGACGATGATCATACGGCATGCACGTCTCAGCACTCGAGAGCGAGTCGAAGATGGAAAGGCTGAATAAACCCTATGCCTCCTCCAAGAAGGACGAATACCTACCCGGTGCTCCGCCACCCAACAAAGAAGCCCCTCGGGTTGAAGAGATGACCACGGCTCTCCAGTCAACATTACCGAAGGCCGAATCAGAAGAAGCTCGGGAACTTAGACATAGATTTGGCTTATGCCGAAGATCATGCAAAGTCGAGGACCGGGACTCGAAAACTTTGAACTAAACACCTCGGAACAGGAGCATTGCAACTGAAGTTCTTCGGGAGCACAAGTGTTCGCCTAAATGGCCGCAAAGCTGAGACGAGGGCTAAACTGGCACGGCCTGCACTTAACCCGGCGCGGCCTGCACTTAAACCAGCCCGCCCTTGCTTGGGCCTTAAACTGGCGCGCTCCTCCATCAAGACTTAAACCGGTGCGCCCCCCTTCTCATTCCAAATCGGCGTGCCCCCTTGTGTGATGTTAATCCGGCGCGCACAACTCCGCGCCGTTTTAACCGAATGACCACCGCATCCAAACTTCGATACCCTATTTTGCATCAGTCTGAGCGCACAGAGAACATTCAATGCCGCAAAGCCTGGCTCCACCTCCGTTCGACAGTGAAGCGGCAGCGATGGCAGCAACACACATCGACGGTGGCAGCAGCAGTAGATCACCCAGCAAATCTATGAATATCCCATCCTCGGACGAGCAGCAGCATAAGGCACGAACCAGCAGCTTCCGGCGTAGCATGTCGATTTCAGACTTCGTTGCGAAAGAGGTGGAAGTGGCGGGAACTCTCCTGAATGCCCATTCTATAAAACAGCAAGTCTGAAGAAGGAATAGGGGTTTGGCGGCTTCTCCTGGTTCTTCGTTCGGTCAATTTTCTCTCTCCCAGGGCAACCACTAGTTAGTTGAGAAGACAAGTATGGAGCCCTCCCCCTTTTGAGACCTCCGGCATCTGAAGAGGGAGAGAAGCCTGCCGATCTACGTCGGTGAGGTGAAGAAAAGGGTGGGGTTTGGGTTTTGCTTTCCTTTTACCATTGTATATCTTCCCCTCTGTTTCTGCTTTCCTCTACTATGGGATAGTATTTCCCTCATGTATCTAGCCCCCTTTCTTCCGCAGATGAATAAAAAAGGGTCCCCCTTTTGAAAACATGTGTAGTGTTCTACTGCTTTGATCTCCTCCCCTTTCTCCCAGATTTCTTATCATCCAGGAACCTCGGAGACCTACCTCCTTGTGGCACTACCTTCAGGGGAACCTATCGAAGGGATGAACATCTAAAGCCTCTTAGGGCACACATTCATCCCGCTTACGAAATCATCACCCGTGAGCTGTTGGAACTCTTGAAGGCTAGTCCTCGAGCCTCCACACTCACTTATGGGTTAACGGAGGCTTCACTCCGAGTTTTGAGGTTCACCCCGGAGCAATCCGTTTGGTGTTCCTCTATTTTCTCTGGCAAACCTCAGTCCGGGGGAGATGCTGCCCAATTTTTGCCAGGAACATGAACAATAAGAACCAAGAACAAAGATGCATAGGAATGGACAAACAAACTAAGCTCTCTGAGGGTAAGGGCTTCATATTTGAAACCCCTGAATAAAACTTGGACCTGAACTTTTAAGTCTCAGAAGCCTTGCACAAATAAACCCTTCCAACAAAAAACACTCCAAACTTTCATGTTATCTTACCTTAGGGAATGATAAAAAATATTCAAACCTCCCTCCTATTGATTCAATGTATTAATTGAATACATAATTCAACCATTCAATCGACCTGTGAGCAGAGAAAGAAGAAGCAAAGTCAAAAAGAATGCAACTATACTCATAATAGCTAACTCGGCGTGGGGCTAATCCGGCGTGGGCTAATTCGGCGCGGTACCCTCCCGCGCCGGTTTAACCCCACACTCAAAACCCTCTTCATTTTCTTGGCATCTATCCGGTGCGCGCCTCTTCCTTCTTGCCATGTAACCGGCGCACCCCCCCATGAACATCCTTAACCGGCGCGCCCTTCTCTCCTTGACTTGGACCCCCTTAACCTGCGCGCCCCCCAGGGCTTCCCTTAACCGGCGCGCCCCCTTGGCATCCCCTTAATCGGCGCACCCATTTGCTTCCTTAAACCGTCGTGCCTAAAAGAGAAAGAAAGTGATTAACCAAATAAATAAAAATAAAAATACTTGAAGTTAATGGAAAATTAATCAAAAATTGCCCCTCCTATAATCAAAATTTTCTTCCGGGGGCGCTGCCCCCTTGACCCCCACACAGGTCCATCCGCGTGCGAGGGCGCACGTTGGCAAGTTCGGGCTTCACATTTAACAATTCGCTTCCCCGGACTGTGCGTGAAGAGAAAAGCAATGACGTCCCACAGCATCGGATGTAGACCTCAGGAACCCCGTTATGGCCATAGTCCGAAACCATCCCGGGTGAATAGTTCGTCAAACTTGACCCGTCCCTACTGAGATCCAATCCCGCATTCTCATTAAACTTGCCATGTTCACGGCAAACATCTGTGCAGTTTTGTCACCGTCTTTTATGCTACGAATACGGACTTCTGTCCAGAGATGAAACGGTCTATGAGTGACCGACACATATGTATCCATGAACATTTACACCCCAATGCGGGTTTGTTTAAACGTGATCCGAGACCTTTGCTCTCGCTTTGTTACCATGAATTTCAGGCCATAGGGTCCTTATTCATGGCAATCAATCAAGGGTGTTCCCCCGTATGGGGGATGTAAATAATGTCGTGGCATTTATGGCACGGTGGGTTTTGGTCCCGACCCGAACTACATAATCGTCTGATTAGTCAGATCGAGCGCACCATGGGCTTCATTGAAGCCTGAATAAATCGTCACTTTGTGACTGGCACGCCCACACACTTAATAAACCTAATAAACAAATAAACGAGATCCCAAATAAAAAAGTGCGTCCACACAACCCAGCTGAGGTGAAAACCCAAAAGGGCACCTCAGGCAAAATTGGGTAACCCCTCGGTGTGAAAACCCGTAAGGGCGCACCGGAAAAAGCAAGAGGGGGCAAGGTCTAGCGAAAACCCGCAAGGGAGGTAGAGCTGGTAAAGAGAAAAAAAAAAACTCTCTCCCTCTCTACTCCTCGCGGATGAAAGCTATTGGCCGTGACACCTCGCCGATAGCAAGCTCAACACCATGCCACAACAATGGTGACCACTACACCCCCAAGGGTCGGTCACCACAAGTCCCAACTTCCAGGCTCGACTACAACGCGTTCACAGGCCAGCCGCCAGCTCCCAGCTCCCAGTCCCAGCTACAACGCCTTCACAAGCCAGCCTCCAGCTCTGGCTACAACGCCTGCACAAGCCAGCCGCCAGCTCCCAGCTCCTAGTCCCGGCTACAACGCCTTCACAAGCCAGCCTCTAGCTCCGGCTACAACACCTGCACAGGCCAACCGCCAGCCGAGTTCCAGCTCCGGCTACAACGCCTTTACAGGCCAGCCGCCCAGTTCCAGCCGCTAGCTCCTAGTTCCAGATCCGGCTACAACGCCTTCACAGGCCTGTGGGAGATAGATTTTATTAAAAATATTTTATTATTAATTTATTTGGTTTATTTATTAGAGGTTTATTTAGGTAGGGCGTGCCAGTCACTGAGTGACAAATTTATTATGCGCATCGTCTGACTAACCAGACGATTATAGGTGATCGTGTTGGAACCCAAAACCCGCCGTACCATTAAGGCTACGGCGTTAATTACATCTCTCTAGAAGAGAGAAAACCCTTGATTAATCATCAAAATAAAGAGGCCATGGGGCCCGTAGAATATGTAAAAGATGTGATTGCATGCAAGCACACAATATAGTAGTATTTATTTATTAGGACGGCTCCTGGTACAGGGCGGAGAACCATGGTCCGAGGACCATCATCACGCATAGTGAAAGCCTCCGGTTGGGCATAACCCGACTTTTCGCTAATCACCATTTGATATACCGGAGAATCAGATCATGCAGGCATGCAAGGTGATAGCATTTAGTATTATTGTTTATTGCTCATTTGGTCATTTATTTGTAAATTTAGGGAAGACTTTGGCAATCCCTGTCACTCGCAGGGCTGTCAATTAGTCGTTACCTTTTTATTTTGAGACTACATATAGCGTTATGGTGCATACATGTGGGCCCATGAGGTGGGCCGAGTATGACCGTATTCGGGCAGACTTGTGTATCATCGGGACAATGTATGCCAGAGTATGGCAAATTTGGTATTTGAAAATTAAGGGGATGCGGTTAAAACCCGATCGAGATGAATTGAATTCAACGGCTTATCGGCCCAAGACAAGGTCATGCCGTAGCCATAATGGGGTTAACCCCGAGATCTAAGGATGACATGTCAGGGGGTCATCAATATTCCCATGCCCGAGGTCTAGAGGAGGCGAGAGCTCCGGAGAGGACACAGTCATGTTCATTATTCTTTATTTGTTCCTGTTATTATTTTGGACGCATGAATGCGCTCCTTTTCTTTTTAAATTCTTTGTTCTTATTTTATTTATATCATTCCCCTTTTCATTACTCATTTATTATTTTATTATTTATTTATTTGATTTTATTTTTTAGTATTATTTTTATATTAGATGCATGCATCTCTTATTTTCTTTATTAACATTTATTTGGGTGTTATTTATTCATTATTTTTGTTGTTGTTTATTTATCACTTTTATTCATTTTTTACTGCCATTTATCTAGTCATTATTTATTTATTGTGTATTTTTTTGTCTCTCACTTTTTATTATTCTATTTCCCCCCTTTTATCTGTTAATGCATATGAAATGAAACATACGTGTAGACATGAATGTAAGTGGGTGAACATGGTTTGTTCTCTTTCTTTTGCTATTATTATTATTATTAAAGGAGGAGGGGAGAGAATATTCATGTGTGTGTGTTTATTTTGTTACGTGACGGGGGTGTATGCTTTATGTGTATTGCATGTGTGTGTGTGAGTGATAAGTGTCCATTTCTTATGATAATTCATCGCATGCACACCATTTTATGTGCATATAATTAGGTAATTATACATATTTCATAGTTAACCTCAACTCCGCATTTAAATTGGAGCTTCCACGTAAATTGATTAATTTGGTGATATTACTTAATAATAAATTAAAGTTGAGGGCCATGAGCATTAATTCTCCATTGCATAACCATGAGCATTTGAGATTTATGTGCACATTGTGGTAATTTTTATGGACTAAAGTGTAATTATGTGTGTGCAGGACACTGAAGGTAATTACAAAAGAAGCCGGGGGTAAAACTGTCACCACCATTTTGACCAAGTCAAAAGCACATATTTTGGTTGGAGGGAAAAGAAATTTCAAAAGTTTAAAATTGAGGAAAAGAAACACATATTTTGGTTGGAGGGAAAATTGAATTCAAAGTTTAAACTAAAGGAGAGACATGATGAGCCTTGGGAAAGGGGTGCCCAAAGTCCAAGAAAGGGGGTGCCCACCTACTTTTCCTCTTCCCCATGCATCATATTCCACTTAAATCCCAGCCATCCATCTCCTTTTGATACAATCTCCACTCTCCATCTACCCAACTTTCCCTATAAATAGTCCATGATAAGGAGGAGAAAGGGAGTTCTTCATTTGGCAATTTTCACCCTCTCCCTCTCACATCTTAGGTCACCGATTTCGCCCTATTTTGTCCTTCTTCTCTTCTTACCGTCGTCATAAAAGTTCTTTGTTTTTAAGTCCTCTACAACTTCTTTTTTACATCATCTTCGAATTCCTTCTGGTTCTCAAGCTATTTTATATTTTTCACTGTGCTGTCATGTTCATCTGCGAACCACTATTTCTCTCTGTTCTTCCCCTTATTTCTCCCTCTTCTAGTCATTTTCTGCTCTTACTGTCTTCATCAAAGTTCTTTATTTTTAAGTGTTCTACAACTTCTTCTTCTACACCATCTTCTAATTCTTTCTGGTTTGGAATTTATTTCCCATTTTTCAACTTGCTATCCTGTGTTTTGACTGTTCATCTGAGGTGTAAACTTTTGTTATTCCTCTATTTTGAAGCCCTTTTGCTCTTCTTTGCTATCTAAGTTCTTCATCAAAGTTCTTCCCCTCTCCCTCCTCTTCAACTTCTTATTCTTCTGCATCCCCTAATTCATCTTGGTTTCAAAGTCATTCTCCTCCAAGAGCGGCTTCAACGACGAAGGTGACTTCCTCCCGGCGTAGATGACATCTTTCGCGAGGTGGTTCATGATCCAAGGCCAAGAGAGGACGGCGCCATCATCAACATTGCTGCTACCATCTCCAAACTCCAGACTTTTCTTGTTCTTATTGCTTTTATGTTATTTCACTTCAATGTAATCTCGTTGCGTCATTAGTGTAATCTTGTTTCACATTTCATGTACTCTTTCTTTTAAGTTCATGAAAGGAGTTGTTCTTTTGATCTAGTTCTTGCTATTTTTCTCTCTCTACCCCCTTTTTCTATCTCTTCTTTCCACTTCATACAATTATTTTCTGTAGCATAAACACATAGTCATAGATATTTTTAATTAATTGTTAGAATCGTTCTTTGTTTCATCACTTTTCTTCAAGCAATCAAATCGTAAATATTTTCTAAAGTAGTTCAAGGTTTTTAACTTTAAAAATCTATTCTTCCCTGTGGATTCGACCCTTCTCGCCACCTTATTACGTTTTACTTTCATCTAAGTGCGAGTTGGAATTTTTAAGATTGATACGCATGTTTTAAACGATGAACTTTCGCGTTATCAATTTTTGGCGCCATTGCCGGGGAAGAATGATGATTTTTGATTTAAGAACTTTATTTTCCTTGTATATATAGTATACTAATAAAGCTCTCTTTTCTTTTTTTTACAGGATAAAAAAAATCAAAAAGAATCAGAGGTAAGTTTGCATTTCTTTCTTCATCTTTTGATTTTGTCATTCATTTCAAAAAAAAAAAAAGAACGAGGGATTGCACTTCAAGTAAGTGTCCTAACTCCTCTCATTTTGGGTTATTTCCTTAATTTTTTTGCATATTGTGGTTAGATAGGTTCACTAAATAAAAAAAAACTCTTCACTTGAACCCAATAAAAAATCCTCATTCCAAGAGTAGAAATCACACTTTCATGCTCTAAGTCATGCATCATTTAGGATAGAAGTTTTTTTTCCTTGTTGTTTAACTTTGGTCATTACATTTTGGAGATTGCGAGGGGCAATGTGAGTTCTTTTCTAAATCACATGCTCATGCATACTTGCATAGAACCCCTTGTTTGAACTTGGTTTGTTGCATATCATTCTAAAATATTCTAAGGACAATACCCATAAGCAAGATAAGGTGGGAATCTCATCACCCTTCCTCAACCCACAAACCATAATTTCCTTCATCTTTGCATCACCTAGACCCTAAATAAAATTCAATAGACGTTGGCCCTAGGTTCACACTATGGTTCTTGTGTTATTTGGGTTTACCCTCTCGTGAAAACCGGTGCCTAAGGTAAGACGGTCGGACGGCAAACGTCTTAAGCGGGCTAGTGGTTTGTAATTAGGTCCCTACGAAAGTAGGGGGAGCCTCTCACTACCCCACCCCTTACGTGGTCGGTGAAAATATTGAGGGTGAACTCAAGTTGTACTTTAGAAATTTTGTGAAACCCAATTTGTAGGTCTAAGTCACATCTAGGTCATTAGGTAATTTGTGTGACAACTTGTTTGTATTTGCATAAAAAATAAAAAAAATAAAAAAAATTCCTCATCTTCTCTCTCTTCGTCCTAGTTTGTGTCAAAACCAAAAAAAAAATATAAATCATCATAAAAAAATTATCTCTCATCTCTCTCTTCGTCCTAGTTTATGCAAGGAAGAAGATCACAACATCCAAACCTACTAGGACCCATTCAGGAAATAGAGAGAGTCTTGTATCCAAGAGACGATCTCCAAGAAGATCTTATGGCCGAAAATCAAGGACCTCACCACCAAAATCTTATGGCCGAAAATCACAATCCTCCAAAGCAAATGAAGGATTATTTCATTCCCAATCAATATCAACCTCCATCTTGCATTTACATTCCTCAAAATCAAGCCATACATTATGAGATCAAGTCAAGCACAATTCAAATGCTCCCCTCATTTTATGGAAATACCAATGAGAACCCCTACAAGCACATTGATGAATTTTTAGAAATTTGTTCCACGGTAAAAATCTAAAATTTCTCGGATGATGCCCTTAGATTGACCCTCTTTCCATTCTCTCTTAAGGATAAGGCTAAATATTGGTTAGGCACTATAGGGAAGCCAATGAGAAATTGGGCCGAGATGCAACAAGAATTTTTGAAGAAGTTCTACCCTATAGGCCGCACCAATACCATGAGAAGGGCAATCACGGGTTTTACCCAAACTCCAGGGGAACAAATGCATGAGTCATGGGAAAGACTCAAGGAATTGCTTAGGAAGTGTTCTCACCATGGGTTGTCCAAATGGCAAATAGTCCAAGCTTTTTATGAGGGTCTATCCGATCAATTTAGACAAATGGTAGATGCATCATCTGGAGGGACATCCATGAGTAAAAGTGAGGATGAGGCGTATGATTTGTTCGAAATGCTTAGTGAGAATTCTATCAATCATGCTTCTTTATCATCCTATGAGAGATCCATTGGGCCCTCCAAGCGGGCCTGATTATATGAGGTAAAGGCCTGGGGTGATTTTGAACCAAGATTGGGCATAAGTCTCATCACTCAAAAGTTGGATAAAGTAGAGAGTTTGACTCAAAAGTTAGACCAACTCTTGACTTTGAAAGACCCTTTTTGCCAACCATCATCTCACTCCTACTCGGGTCAATCTGTCACTCCACATGAGGTATGCACCCTATGTGCAAGCCCATCCCATCACATCACGGAGTGTCCAATTGCGGCTCAATTACCCCCTGCCATCCAGGAGCAAGTCTTTGCAGCCCAAGGATTCTCTAAGCCCAATAATTACCCATTTTCAAACACATACAATCCGGGCTGGAGGAATCACCCGAACTTCTCTTGGAAATCCCAACAAGCTCTACCTCAAGCAACCAACCCCTCTATTCATCAAGCCCAAAAGCAACCCATGCAAAGTCAATTTCAAACCCAACCCAACACCTTCAATCCATTTGATAGAGGTCCACAAGCTCAATTCCTTCCTATGGGCTATTCACATTTTCAATCTAATCAAGGCCAACCCACTTACCAATCTCCGTCTCAATCCAACTTTGAAGATAAATTCAATCAACTCCAACAAATCATCTTGAATCAACAACAATCCATTTCCAAGTTGGAAAGTCAAATAGGACAATTGGCGGAAGCTACAATGAGAAGAGAAGTGGGTCTATGATGTGACACCACCTATGGACCTATATTGTAAGCAATCAAATTGAGCAGCGGACTCACACTAGTGAACACGATCGCGAAGCACACACTAGTGCCCGTAGGCGACTTAGCGATGGTGGAGAGGGTCCGAAGTGGGACCTTGATGCTCCAAAGGTTGGCGAGCTTGGGGAGGACCCCTAATGGGCCAGGGATGCCCAATTCACGGGCGGCCAGCACGCCAAGGGCGTGGGATGTAGGGTTGCTCTCGTCTCGATCCGCGGTGGCCACTCAATTTGATGGTAATTATGGACCGGTCACTCTCTCACCGCCGACGGAGCAACTAAGAGCAATACTTAAACTAAGCAATTAAATCACAGCAATGAGAGGTGTTCAAGAGCTCACCTGATCGGTGTGAATACGCCGATCCCGGCCGGAGACGAGGGTGAGCGGGGAGGCGTGGGACGCACCCGCACGCCGCGTCGGTATCGCTTTAACCTAAAAATTGAAATGATACACCACTACGCCTCTCGCAGGAGGGGGGATCTTGGGGAGCGGATTTATTGAAATTACATCCAAAACTACCTCCATGCAGGGAGGGGCCTTCAACCGGCCAAGCGGGGTAGGAAAAACTGAGCTAAACGCAAAGAACGGAAGTCGGTGCCGAATCTGCCACCCTCTGCGCTTCTGGACAGACACTTTCTTATCTGGACTCTGTGATCACTCCCAAATTTTGTTGATGACGAAACCACTAGGAGATTGCTCGTAGCTGGGCCGGGATGATGCCTGAATTTTGGTAATTTCGTCTGGCACCGGCGCTGGTCGGAGTAGGAGCTTGAACAGGGGAACAGGTTGACAGTTCTGACTACTTCAAAAACTCAGCAGCAGGAAGCATAGGATGCCACGTCCGCTCCCGAACTCAGAATGAGGCGCTATTAGAGTCGACGGAACCGTATGTGAGTCCTCTTCGAAACAAACTTGACAGGGATGCCGTTCGTTGTCGGATTAGATCGGTAGTCTCGGAACACTGAGGAGGGGTCGGTGCAGACAGAGTGGAGGTAGAACCATGCACCCGGGGAATAAAAATGATAACTCTCAGGTTCGGTTGCCAAACTGGGATCTGCTTTTTGAGGATGATAGGAGACTTGTAGTAGAAGATTTTTGTAGAAGAACTCCTGATCAGATTCCCAACAGGTTCGTTGTAGTCGAGCTTCCACTCCGGCTCTGATATCCTGCTAGGGAGGCTTTGCGCAGTCAAGGAAGAAAGGGCCTCTCGATCAGCACGGTACTCGGATGAGGACAAAACCACCTTGCTTGGAAAGCTCTCTGGACGACCTTTCCAGAGATATATGCCTTGCCACCAGAAGAGTCAAGGAAATGTCGGAGATGACATAGCTTCTAGGACCAAACTTGATGCCTACGACCTACAAATGAAGTTGCTACCTTGTAGTGGCAAATGGTGGTGGAATGAGGTGGAGGGAAGGGGATGGTGACCTGACCTAGGGGAGAGGGGGTTTGGGAGACCAAGGGCTATGGAGGGAAGGAAATTTTCAAATTCAAATGGCCTTGGGAGGTGGAGGGTTGCATGGGGGAGAGGGAAAAGTGTTTGGAAAAGTGGGTATGGTAGTTGGGGGTTGGAGGGTGGCCTAGTGATTGGGGATGCTCCCTTGGGACTAGGGGGTGGAGTAATGGGATTTGTAGGGAAGGGGAGTGGCTTAAATGGGGTAGGTGAGAGAGTGGAGGTGGTTGGGAGGGGAGGAGAGAGAGAGGGGGGCGACCTCCTCCTTGGGGAGAGAGAGAAGAGAGAGAGAAGAGAGAGGAAGGAGGGGAATCCACCCCAAAAGAGAGAGAGAGAGAAGTGGAGAATCCTCTCCAATAACACTAAGGCTCACTTGATTTAAATTGATCATAAAAAGTTGTTACATATGAGAGGAGTGGGCGCCTATTTATAGGCTTACATAATTCCTAAGACCAAAATGACCTTGACAAACAAGTAAATGACCAATAACTCCAAGGGAGGGGCGCCCTTGGGCCTAGCCCACTAGTTGGGTCCAATTGACTAACAAACTGACCCATTAACCTATTAACTGACTCAAATAAAGGAAGATTGCACATACATGACTCAAATGAAATAAAAATTACATGCTATGACTCAAGATTAACGGCCAAAAATGATGATGTGCTGATGGCGAGCAACAAGCGTATCCCAAAAAGTGAAGTGGCTGGGGATGTCCCCATCATACCCCCGGGGTGGGGAAAACTCGACCCCGTCGAGTATGGGTCCACCGGGGAAGTAGTGTACCAAATGCAGCTCTAAGCGTGCCACGATCTCCGAACTCAACCCGCGTCCGTAGCCGGGGAATGGCGCTTGAACTTTTCAACAAGTGGCTCGGACACACTCTCATGCTGGCGATGAGATCTTGCTTGCCTAGTATTGCCGCCGTGTGCTCACGTCGGACTCTCAGGATAATTTGGGATGGCACTCCGAGGGTGTCCCTCGCAAGGATAAGTGTAAGCTCAAGGCACTCACTAGGATCCACCGCGGTGCCCTTAGAGGGTGCCGGATCTGCCACGTGGGAAGTGGGGTGAATCCCAAAACCCATTCGAAAGTCCAACCCATAAGCCGGGTTGCCAAAGCCACTCGGAACTTGGCAAGGTCCAAGTCTTCGTGCCCTCAATTTGGAGGTGACCCTAAGGTAGAGCCATCCCAAAGCCATCATTGCAAAGTTGCCAACTTGGAATTCCAAGTGGCGCTTACGAGTTTGTGCTCGCTTCTTGTGAATCTCACTGCTTGTTGCTTGATACTTGCTTATATGCCATGCACAATGATGCGGTGTGAGTGGGCAATGTGTGGTGTGCAAAGGTGGTCCAGGGCAACCACAAATAGACCTATCTTGCATTGATGTTATGAGGACATTGAATGATTTGGGAGGATCGGGGCATCCATAGGTGTCCCTCTCATGCGTGGGTGTGATAAGTGCCGGAGGACCCGGACATCCATGAATACTCCTAACATGCTTAAGACTCATGATGAATGAAGGAGGGCCATTACACCCAAATATGGACCACTCATGCTTCTTACTTGACATGTGGGTGATATGAATGAATAGACCCGACTCATGAATCATGTCAAGTGGTGCGATATGCCCAGGCACATGCATTTCTATCCTAGAGATGACTTTCATGTGCATGGATGTGGGGTGGCCCTTGAGCTTCCACTCGTATAGATGAAAGGGATCTAAGAAGGGGGACATCAAGGAGTGAGGCAATTCATCAATCCCAAGGTATATGTTGCCTATGGTCAAGGCTCCCTTGGTGTAACCCGATTCTAGGAAGGGAGGGGTTTGGGTTAACATGGGCGGTAAGGGTAGGGTAAGGTGGGTGGTGAATAAGGTGAGTGGGTTACATGGAGATCTAAGTTCCCATAGGAAAGGGTCGAAGGGATCATGGTAAGGGTCACCTAGATTGGGGTACTCCATGTCCTCAAGATCCTCATATGGTGGTTAGTCGCCCTCTTCTAGTGAAATGGTTGGGCCGGTGTATTGGGTGGGTTGGCTGGTCAAGGTTCTAGGAATCACAATGGTAGGGGAGTGGACCGGGATGGGCTCTTCCACTATGGGGAGAAGGAAAAGGAGGTCACTAGTGTAGCAACCAATAGTGCAAACCGAGGTGATAGACCCAATGCATGGATGGATGAGGTCAAGGCTCTTGGGTCGGTCCGCCCCTAGGGTCAACAAAGAAGTCAAGTCTAATTGCCACTCTAGACCTTTGAGGAGATCATCCCAACCTTCTACCTCATAGTAGGATTGGATTGTGGTGTGGTAGGAGTGGAGGGGGACAATTTGGGACGGATATCTCAAAGGTGAGAGAGGTGGGGGTGAGCTAGGAAGGGTCGGTCCTTGTTTTAGCCATTGCAGTATGGCCTCATTCACGGTGGGGGTGCCAAGTGTGTGGATGTGTGGCTCTTGAGGAGTTGGACTAGGGAAGAATGGTGGGATTGGGGGCTCTTGAATTTCCACAATGGTGGGAGGTGGATCCGGATTGACATCCTTCTCTACTTGAGTGTGTGTGT
This sequence comes from Amorphophallus konjac, assembly GCA_022559845.1. Classification (NCBI taxonomy): domain Eukaryota; kingdom Viridiplantae; phylum Streptophyta; class Magnoliopsida; order Alismatales; family Araceae; genus Amorphophallus; species Amorphophallus konjac. Next base: position 242,062,977 of record CM040127.1, read on the forward strand.
GGGCCACAACTTCTAATGCTAATGGGGTATGAGGATCTATGGTGGGTGGTTTTGTGAAAGCCGGCGCATGACGCACTCGGGGTGGTGGGCAAGGGTGGACTTGGGTTGGGATAGGAAGGGGAAGTAGTGGAGGCCTAGGTTGGGGAAAGATTGGTGTAGAAAGCGGGAGGTGGGTTGGGTGAGGGGGTTTAGGTTGGTTGGCCTTGGGAGGTGCATCTTTCTTTGGGGGTGATGGAGGGATAGTGGTGGGGTTCAAGGGGGCTTGTGGGATATGGGTTTTGTGGGGAAATTTGGGTTGGGGGGTGGTGGTCGTCATGGGCCTAGGTGGAGGGGTGGTCATGGGGCCCAATTGGGTTTGTGGAGCTATGGTTGTGATGAGGACTTGTAGGTAGGGTGTAGGTTGTGGTTGGAGTAGGAGAGGTGGGAAATGGTGGGGAATGCGTGATTAGGGTCTTGGTTTGGCCAAGGGGAAATGAAGTAGTTGAAATGCTCTTTGGGACTCGGTGTTTAGAATGGGAGGGGAAAATATATCTAGCCCTAAGTTGTTCCTTCATGTCCCCCCATGTTGTGAGAGGAGCTTCCCTTCTAATTACCCTTAAGCCTTCAATTTTCAACCAATGAGTTTGAGCCCTTTTGGTTAGTTGCATTTTCGCACATCGAACCTTCCTATCCTCGGACATGGAATTCCTCTCAAAGTAATGGTCTATTGATGCCTCCCAATCTAAATAGTCATTAAGATGAGTTCCATTAAAAGTGGGAGGTGGGGGACATGTCCTTCTATCATCCGTCCTTGGGGCGGACCCATTTTCTCCTAGTTAGTTGAGTCGACCCGATATGTTATCAAGCCGCTCATTGGCATAGGTCAAGACCTTCATGAGGTAGTTGACATTGCCAGGGAGGTCATGTGTGTTAGGGGTAGGCATCCTTTGCTGGTTTGGACTTATGGAGAGGGCTGATTGGTAAGGTCGGTAAGAGGTGGCCATGCTAATGGACAAAGAGATGCAACCGAGGACTCTAAATGTATAAACATGCCCTAGGACCAACTTGATAGAGATAAGTTGTGAACTTGCTCTGATACCACTTGATGTGACGCCACCTATGGACCTATATTGTAAGCAATCAAATTGAGCAGCGGACTCACACTAGTGAACACGATCGTGAAGCACACACTAGTGCCCGTAGGCAACTTAGCGATGGTGGAGAGGGTCCGAAGTGGGACCTTGATGCTCCAAAGGTTGGAGAGCTTGGGGAGGACCCCTAATGGGCCAGGGATGCCCAATTCACGGGCGGCCAGCACGCCAAGGGCGTGGGATGTAGGGTTGCTCTCATCTCGATCCGCGGTGGCCACTCAATTTGATGGTAATTATGGATCGGTCACTCTCTCACCGCCGACGGAGCAACTAAGAGCAATACTTAAACTAAGCAATTAAATCACAGCAATGAGAGGTGTTCAAGAGCTCACCTGATCGGTGTGAATACGCTGATCCCGACCGGAGACGAGGGCGAGCGGGGAGGCGTGGGACGCACCCGCACGCCGCGTCGGTGTCGCTTTAACCTGAAAATTGAAATGATACACCACTACGCCTCTCGCAGGAGGGGGGATCTTGGGGAGGTGATTTATTGAAATTACATCCAAAACTACCTCCACGCAGGGAGGGGCCTTCAGCCGGCCAAGCGGGGTAGGGAAAAACCGAGCTAAACACAAAGAACGGAAGTCGGTGCCGAATCTGCCACCCTCTGCGCTTCTGGACAGACACTTCTTATCTGGACGCTGTGATCACTCCTGAATTTTTTTGATGACGAAACCACTTGGAGATTGCTTGTAGCTGGGCCGGGATGACGCCTGAATTTTGGTAATTTCTTTGGGCACCGGCGCTGGTCGGAGTAGGAGCATGAATAGGGGAATAGGTTGACAGTTCTGACTGCTTCAGGGACTCAGCAGCAGGAAGCAGAGGATGCCACGACTGATCCGAACTCAGAATGAAGCACCACTAGAGTCGAAGGAACCGTACGTGAGTCCTCTTCGAAACAAACTTGACGGGGATTCCGTTCGTTGTCAGAGCAGACCGGTAGGCTCGGAACACTGAGGAGGGGTCGGTGCAAACTGAGTGGAGGCAGAACCGCGCACCCGGGGAATAAAAATGATAACTCTCAGGTCCGATCGCCAAACTGGGCTCTTCTTTTTGGCGATGATAGGAGACTCGTAGTAGACGATTTTTGTAGAAGAACTCTTTATCAGATTCCCAACAGGTTCATCGTAGTCGAGCTTCCACTCCGGCTCTGGTCTCCTACCAGGGAGGCTTTGTGCAGTCGAGGAAGAAAGGGCCTCTCGATCAGCACGGTACTTGGATGAGGACGAAACCACCATGCTTGGAAAGCTCTCTGGATGAACTTTCCAGAGATATATGCCTTGCCACCAGAAGAGTCAAGGAAATGCTGGAGATGACACAGCTTCTAGGACCAAACTTGCTGCCTGTGACCTGCAAATGAAGTTGCTACCTTGTAGTGGCAAATGGTGGTGGAATGAGGTGGAGGGAAGGGGATGGCGACCTGACCTAGGGGAGAGGGGGTTTGGGCAACCAAGGGCTATGGAGGGAAAGAAATTTTCAAATTCAAATGGTCTTGAGAGGTGGAGGGTTGCATGGGGGAGAGGGAAAAGTGTTTGGGAAAGTGGGTAGGGTAGTTGGGGGTTGGAGGGTGGCCTAGTGATTGGGGATGCTCCCTTGGGACTAGGGGGTGGAGTAATGGGATGTGTAGGGAAGGGGAGTGGCTTAAATGGGGTAGGTGAGAGAGTGGAGGTGGTTGGGAGGGGAGGAGAGAGAGAGGGGGGTGACCTCCTCCTTGGGGAGAGAGAGAAGAGAGAGAGAAGAGAGAGGAAGGAGGGGAATCCACCCCAATAGAGAGAGAGAGAGAGAGAGAAGTGGAGAATCCTCTCCAATAACACTAAGGCTCACTTGATTTAAATTGATCATAAAAAGTTGTTACATATGAGAGGAGTGGGGGCCTATTTATAGGCTCACATAATTCCTAAGACCAAAATGACCTTGACAAACAAGTAAATGACCAATAACTCCAAGGGAGGGGCGCCCTTGGGCCTAGCCCACTAGTTGGGCCCAATTGTCTAACAAACTGACCCATTAACCTATTAACTGACTCAAATAAAGGAAGATTACACATACATGACTCAAATGAAATAAAAATTACATGCTATGACTCAAGATTAACGGCCAAAAATGACGATGTGTCGATGGCGAGCAACAAGAGTATCCCAAAAAGTGAAGTGGCTGGGGATGTCCCCATCAGTCAACTTCCAAGTCAACCCGTGGCCAACCCAAGAAACCAACCCCCGGGTTTTCCTTCACAACCGGGCCTCCTACCTCAACCCATCCCACAAGCCCAACCTAAAGGCCCACACTTTGAAAATGTCAAGGCTATTTTAACTTTGAGGAGTGAGAAGGTGTTAGATGACCCATACAAGGATGGAAAGGAGTTGCAAGATTTCATAGAAAAGAATCAAGATAATGAGGATGCAAGCAAGGAGGATTGCACTCAAGATAAGTTGGGGAGAGATCCTAAAGGGAAAGGAAATGCCCATGAAGATCCAAATTTCTATCAACCCAAGGTCCCCTTTCCTAATGCCCTAGAACCCAAGCCCACTAAGACTAGGCCGGCCCAAAATGAGGAATTCATGGAGCTCTTTTCACAAGTTCACATCAATATTCCACTCCTAGATGCCATAAAACATGTTCCGGCCTACGCCAAATTTCTCAAAGAGCTTTGCACTCCAAGAAGAGAGCCCAAGTCGACCCCTAAGAAAATTTGGCTCTCCGAGGATGTTAGTGCGGTCTTGATGGACAATCTCCCTAGAAAGTTGAAGGATCCCGGTGGTCCCCTCATCTCATGTGATATAGGTGGTGTAACCTTTGACCGTGCCCTCCACGACTTAGGAGCTAGTGTCAACCTTTTACCCACCTCTGTTTATGAGCAATTTGATATAGGGAAACTCAAGCCAACCCCCGTCATTCTCCAACTGGCCGATCGCTCAGTCAAGACCCCTCGAGGTTTGATAGAGGATGTGATTGTGACAGTCCATGATTGCTACTTCCCCGTTGATTTCCTCATTCTTGACATGGCCTCCTCCTCGGAGCTAAGTCACATCTCAATCATCCTAGGCCGCCCATTCCTTGCTACTGCGAAAGCTAACATCAATTGTGCTACGGGGACAATGGACATCTTATTCGGAGGATAAAAAGTTTCTCTCAATGTGTTCAAAGCCTCACCATATTTGGACCTAGATGAAGAATGCCACTTCATAGACATCTACGATGAACTTATTGAGAATGATCTGGGCATGGGTCAAATAAGGGAGGTCAATGCTCTTCAAGATTCCCCTCATCATAGTAGCATTTGACATAAGGTTGAACCACTTCCAGCTTTGAAAGATGAACCAGCCCTTCCATCACTAGAAAGTCCTTCTAAACTTGAGCTTAAGCCCCTTCTGGACTCTCTCAAATATGCATTCCTAGGCCCTGATCAAACCCTTCCTGTTATCTTAGCTTCCAATCCTACCCCTACCTAAGAAACACTTCTCCTAGAAGTCCTTAGGACTCACAAGGGTGCCAAAGGTTGGACAGTGGCCGATCTTAAGGGGATAAGTCCGTCTATTTGCATGCATCACATTTACATAGAGGACAACGTCAAACCTAGTCAGGAAATGTAAAGGAGGTTGAACCCGAACATGAAGGAGGTGGTGAAGAAGGAGGTTGTCAAATGGCTCGATGTGGGAATTATTTATTTCATATCGGATAGCCAATGGGTGAGTCCCACTCAAGTGGTTCCTAAGAAATCGGGACTCACCGTGGTCCAAAATGAACAAGGAGAAGATGTGCCCACTAGGCCCACCACGGGATGGAGAGTGTGCATCGATTATAGGAAACTCAATGTCATGACCAAAAAGGACCATTTTCCACTCCCCTTTATTGACCAAATTCTAGAGAAATTGGCGGGCCAAAGATATTTTTGTTTCCTAGATGGATATTCTGGGTACAATCAAGTGGCCATTTATCCAGAAGACCAAGAGAAGACCACATTCACTTGCCCATATGGAACATTTGCCTTTCGGAGAATGCCATTCGGTCTTTACAACGCATCGGCCACTTTTCAAAGGTGCATGATGGCCATTTTCTCTGATATGCTAGGAGAATTCTTGGAGATCTTTATGGATGATTTTTCTGTATTTGGGGAGTCATTTGAAAACTACTTGAAAAATTTGAAGAAAGTGCTTGCGAGATGTATTGAAACCAACCTTGTTCTTAGTTAGGAAAAGAGTCACTTCATGGTTCAAGAGGGCATAGTTTTGGGCCATATTGTGTCCAAACGGGGTATAGAGGTGGATAAAGCCAAGATCGACCTTATTTCTAATCTCCCTCCTCTGACCTCTGTGAGGCAAATTCGTTCATGCCTCGGCCATGCCAGTTTTTACCGCCAGTTCATAAGTAACTTTTCTAAGATTGCCCGCCCGTTAACTCTTCTCTTGGCCAAAGACACTCCATTCCATTTAGATGCTGCCTGCCTTGAGGCTTTCAATACCCTTAAAGAGGCTTTGACCAAGGCACCCATTCTCCAATCTCCTAATTGGTCTTTGTCTTTTGAAATCATGTGTGATGCCTCCGACTATGCTATCAGGGCAGTTCTAGGCCAAAGAATTGACAAGTGTCTGGTGTGTTGGGTCCCGTGAGGTGTAAATGGATCTAGAAGGGGGGGGGGGGGTTGAATAGATCCTATCAGAAACTTTGGCATATTTAAAACTCTTAGCTAGCAGAAGTTTAAACCACTCTTATAAAGTGAATGAATCACTTAGGCACAATGCACAGCGGAATTAAGTAGAGTGGCTCAAATAAAAAGACTTGAATTACAAGCTATGAAACGTCCACACTTCTTTAAGTGAATTACAAAGCATAACACATAGATGAACATGCAATAGCTTGCAACAACCGTGTGTGTGTGTATACTATGTTGATCACTCAAAGTGCATATGTATGTGAGCAAGATAACCAAGTATAGAAGCACGCGAACCTGTGAATGGGGTTAGAAGATATAGATCAATCACACACAATAAACAACCCACAACACAGGGATTTTTAAGGTGGTTCGGTTGCAACCCCACAACCTACGTCCACCCCTCACCAAAACCCGGTGAGGCTTCCTTACTGACTCACAGCTTGACCTGGGGACACGCCCCAAACCACAGAACAGAGAAAACTCTCTTTCTGTCTTTCTACACACAAAGCCGGCAGGGACGGCTACACCGCAGATCGGAGAACTCCCTATTGCCTTCCTACTAACCACCTGGTAGGGACGTCAACCGCAAATTAGAACACCCTCCAATTACCTTCCTACTAACCACCTGGTAGGGACGAATCACAACTTCAATGTTTAACAATATTGAAAGTAAAACAGATGTGAAGGAATTAAAACAAGAGATTGAGTAAGAAGGAATTGGCCCTTGTATCAATATGCTTTGTTGATCAGCAGCAGGGATCTCTTCTTCTTGCAAATCAATCTTCTTGTAATCACCCTTGAATGGATGATTGTTCTTCACGGAGTACTGTTCATGTGAACAGTAACTGTTCTTCCAATCTCCTCTCTTGATCTTCTCTCTTTGATCTCTTTGATTGGATGAAGAAATGAATAGATGCTACCTTGATCCTTGCTTCCTTCTTCACAGATCTTGGAAGATGATTTCTTTGATATGATCTTGAATACCTTGGATTGGATGAAGATGTTCTTCACGGAGTACTGTTCACGTGAACAGTAACTCGAACTCCTCTTGCTTTGAACCGACCCTTGCAGCCTCCTTTGATTTCCCTTGTTAGCCTTTCTTGCTTCTACTCTTCCTTGGAGGTTGCTGGATTGAGATATGAACTTGAATCACCTTGAGTTGATGGAGAGGATATTGGATGTAGCTTTGATCTTCTCTTGATCCTCTTGAGTTGATGAAGCGGTTTATGGATGCAGCTTTGATCACCTTTGAGAGGCTTGAATGCTTCTTGCTTCCTTGGATATTGAGATAGCTTCAGATCTAGGCTTGAATCTCTTGGAAGGATGAAGAACTCCAGCCGAAGTACTGTTCACGGAGGTGCTACAGTGCTCTCGAAATGGCCTCCCTTGATTCACTTCATCAACTCCATCAATTAGGGTTTCTAACCCTCTTGTAATGGTTTTATAGACTTTGAATGGTCTATAAACAAGCCCCAGACCAGATCCACAAATCATGGGAAGTTAGGTGAGGTTTGATTAAACAAAACCATGGAAAGGGGCTGGCCACGAGGTGGATTTCGAAGTCAAATAAGGTTGGCTCGGGGCTGGCGGTCGACCTAAGGTTCCTGGCGGTCGACCGCTACTGTAAAACTTTCATTCGGGTGATCCCTGGGAATTTCGATCGACCGCCATTGGCTGGCGGTCGACCGCTACTGAAAAAGCCTGTAGACTGTGAGGCTCTGGCTGGGGCGATCGACCGCCCCTGTGCTGGCGGTCGACCGCCAGCTGGGCAGACCCCCAGTTCAACCGGGTCAGTCCATTAACCTTTTTAGCTCCGTTGCTTGACTCCTTTAGCAGCCCATTCATGTCTATAGCATCAACCTTGACTGTCTTGTACATTTGATTATAGAGTATTCAATCAAATTTTTGCTCCGGGGGCTCCACCCCCGGAAACCCCCGCAAGGGGCGCTGCCCCCTTGACCCCCGCGACCTGACCGGGCAGGTCGATCCTCGCGACCTGACCGCGCAGGTCGATCCGCGTGCGAGGGCGCAACATTGAGCTTTCATATTTGCATTGAGCTTTCACATTTGCATTGAGCTTTGACATTTGCATTGAGCTTTCACGTTTGCATTGAGCTTTCGCATTTGCATTGAGCTTTGACATTTGCATTGAGCTTTCACGTTTGCATTGAGCCTTTCACATTTGCATTGAGCTTTCACGTTTGCCTTGAGCTTTCACATTTGCCAATTCCACTTCATTCCTTGGATTATCTTGTAGCATGCTATCGAGAAGTTGCACCGACCTTGAATCATCCATAAGGTAAGACATGCACTAACCATATGAAGAATATGCAATGACCTTATGTGTGATGCTATTCAGCTTGATTTCTGTGCTTAAACATGCTATATGTTCGTGTATCCAATATTGTCATATGCCTTGATATCTGTCAATTCAGTTGTCTGGATTGGTGTGCCATTCTTGAGCTTTTACACTGGAAGTATAATGACCTGAAATATATGAATATTAACATTATCAAATGCAGGTATAGTTCATTAATGACTAAAGAGGCAGACATCATCAAAACCAACTAAAGAGGCATACAGCATCAAAACCATAAAGGATGTAATCATGTTGCACACATGTTCAACATTCTCTCCTTTGTTCAACATGGTGGTGATATATTATGCGAGTCACACCCTCGCCGATGCTTAGCTTCACTACACCACCACGGAAAAGTAGCTGTTAGCTGTTGTCTTTTCCCTTGAAAAGTTTCGATCATATCTCTTAGGGGCAAAAGTCATTGTGTACTCTGATAACTCAGCTCTCAAATATTTGTTCTCTAAGAAGGATGCCAAACCTAGACTCATTAGGTGGATCCTCCTACTCCAAGAATTTGATCTTGAGATCCGAGACAAAAAAGGTTCTGAGAATAAAGTTGCCGATCATTTTTCTCAGATTCTCACAATTGATAATGCTCCTTTGCAAGATTCATTTCCAGATGAAAATCTCTTGTCTATCACCCATAGTCAACTCCCATGGTTCGCAGACATTGTCAACTACTTAGCTGTGAGACAAATTCCTAATGGGTGGTCTAAACATGAAAAAGAACATTTCTTTGCCAAAATCAAACATTATTTCTGGGAAGATCCTGAATTATTCCATGTAGGTCCAGATCAAATAATTAGGAGATGTGTCCCCGAGGAAGAACAACAAAGCGTCCTGAATTTTTGTCACACTCTAGCTTGTGGGGGACAGTTCGCGGGAAAGAAAACAGCCGCCAAAGTGTTGCAAAGTGGATTCTTCAGGCCCACTCTCTTCAAAGACGCCTATGAATTTAGCAAGACTTGTCTTAGGTGTCAAGCCATTGGAAACATGAGCAAACGCGATATGATGCCACTCAACCCCATTCTAGTGGTCGAAATCTTTGATATTTGGGGAATTGATTTTATGGGGCCCTTTCCGCCATCATTCGGACATGAGTACATTCTTGTGGCAGTCGACTATGTGTCTAAATGGATTGAAGCCATTGCCACCCGGACTAATGATCACAAAGTTGTCATGAAGTTTGTCCGAAAGAATATATTTTGAAGGTTCGAGTGTCCGAGGGCGATCATTAGTTATGGAGGTTCTCATTTCACTCATGCCCAATTCCGAGCTCTTCTCAAGAAATATGGGATCACTTATAAGATTATCACCCCCTATCACCCCCAGACAAGTGGCCAAGTGGAGACATCCAATAGAGAGATCAAAAATATCTTACAGAAATCTATTAGGCCCGATAGGAAGGATTGGTCCGAAAGATTAGATGACGCTCTTTGGGCCTATCGGACAACATACAAAAACCCCATTGGAATGTCTCCATATAGGTTAATATTTGGAAAAGCTTGTCACTTACCCGTTGAGCTTGAGCATAGGGCCTATTGGGCTATTAAATAGTTCAATTTTGACTTGGCCCAAGCCGGATCTCATAGGGCTCTACAACTAAATGAGTTGGAGGAGTTAAGGAATGAAGCCTATGAAAATGCCAAGATTTACAAAGCCAAGACCAAAGCTTTCCATGATAAACACATTGTGAGAAAATCATTTCAACCTGATCAAAAAGTTTGGCTCTTTAATTCAAGGTTGCGCTTATTCCCCGAAAAATTAAAGTCTAGATGGGATGGACCATTTGTTGTGCTCAAAGCCTTTGATCATGGTGTTGTTAAAGTTCTAGATCCTAAAAATGGTCAAATTTTCACTGTCAATGGTTAGCGTCTCAAACTCTACTTAGAAAACACACAACTTCCATCAAAGGAATCAATCCCACTGAGTGACCCATGATAAATACAAGAATGCCGTCTGGCTGAAGACGTTAAACTTAGCGCTTGTTGGGAGGCAACCTGTGACGACCCAAGAATCCGGTTACTGGGAAGGCCCGATAACCCGAGACTCGAACCGCCGCCCACGAGCCGGGACGGCTCGGAAGGGCTAAAAAGGAGTATGGAGGTACAGAAAATAGGAAATAAGACAGGATAATTCAAAAATTAACAGAAATAAGTGAACAACTACAACAGAGTCCAGTCCAACAGAAAGTATAGTCCAAAGTAGTAAAACGTACCACATGTTAAGTGAACACTCGGCCCGACAAGCTGGCAACTAAGAACCTCTGCACAGCACCCTCGAACCTCGAGGAAGAACCGCCGCACCTGAAACGCAGGGGTGAGCCTCCTGTCACTGGCCCAGTAGGGATCCCGCGGAACCCCAACAGAGAAACAACGGCAGAAGGAAAGCTACCATAGCAAGAACAACAGTAACAGCAGGAACAACAAACCGGTGGCCGGTAAAATCTCGGCTCTACAGCTACTCCTACTGTACCAGAAAACACGACCTAGTCTCCCGTCAGGGGACAACCAAGCCACGCACCCGACCACCCGATTCCACGATCTGGGACCACGAGACACGAACCGCCCTAGCCACGCCACTAGGAAAATGCCACGATACCTCCGAAGCGAAGGCCTGCCCTCACAAAAAGGGCCCGAGCCAAAACCACACGGTCAGGGAACACGGTCACGACCTCACCGTCGTGAACACAACGCTGTCTGGAGAAAGTACCTCGGTGACACTCACTGGAAACCCCAAACCTCGACTCCGGGAACACTCCCGAAACCACTCACGAAGTCCTGTCTCGCGGACGGAAACAGAACCCGGTACATGACAACTCACGTTACGTGATAGAAGCACCATCCACTAGAAGAACGACCGGATGCGTCCCCTGATGTCTTACACCGCGTCACAAGTGTCTAGATACCACGCCCCAAGCGGAGACTCAGACAAACTCAGTAACTAGTACCACAGAACAAGGACTAGTTGGGGTCGTGCCTGCCAGCGCCGTCCGATGCCCCCAACCTCATGTGCACACTCAGACCATACGCCCTAGGCCTGTCCTCTAGCTGGTAATTTCCCCTAAGCCCGGACTCGGCTGCACGTGGGGGCCCTACGGTAACTAGCCTACTCACCGTCTCCCTCGGGTCAGCCGCTCCACCACTCCCAGGTGGGTCAGCACATGCGTGCCGTAAGAAGGCTACGACTAGTGGACGTGTCACAGAACGTGGACATAGGAAACCACGCACGCACCCATTGCGAGTAACACGGAGTAACAGGTGGCACGACACCACCAGACTCTAGATGGTCTACTAGAGCTACTAAACTCAACGGTCTTTGAGTCACAAGAGTCGAAGTCGAGACCGTTACACATGACAGCACTAAGCCGTCAATCTGGCCTAATCCCTAGGTCCAAAACCACAATGCGATAACTCACGAGGCAGTTTACAACTGCCGACACCCATCCCTCGAGGAGGGAACTTAAGAAACCTCCAGCCCCAGGCTGGGAGACTGGACTCACCGTCCAAGGCCACACGCTTGGCCCACTTTGAAGCCACCTTCCAGAGAAGCAATGACATGCGAGGAAACCTCACCGCACTCACACCGATACATGGTGACTCGATCTAGCAAGAACACGGAAGCCCGGAACACCTGGGGTCACCCGGACCCACCAAGCCCACGGGTACGCTTATCGAGGTAATACGGTACCTCCAGACACCCCCAAAATATGGTAACGAAACCCACGGGGTGTCCGAGACACTCACGAGGCCAAAGGTCGACCACTGGGTCACAACCGGGTCGATCGGAGACCAATGCAACATAATCAGAACGCTAGAAGGTCACCCGGACCCTTAAACTCATCGACACGTTAATCGAGGTAAATAGAACCTCCAGACACCCCAAAACACGGTCACGGAACTCCACGGGGTGTCCGGACACACACAACCCAAGGGGAGCACGAGACAATAGGACAGATCGCGCTAGGATCACCTAGCGCGACAAGATGGAACGCGCTAGGCTCTCCTAGCGCGACCAGACAGGTCGCGCTAGGGACCCCTAGCGCGACAAGGAAGATCGCCCTAGGAACCCCTAGCGTGACAAGGAAGATTGCGCTAGGGACCCCTAGCGCGATAACGCAGAACGCGCTAGGACCCCATCGCGCGACAGGAACCGCCTTACTGTTCATCTTCTCCGATGAACACGCCCCATCGGGACGGCGCGACCCTCAAGAACGCGCTACTTGAGACTAGCGCGTTCTCAGTCCGCGCCCGGAAGAACGGGAAAACGGCGAGAAATCCATTCCACACCCCATTCACCCCCAGGTGAAGGGGAAACAAAAGGGGAAACATTCCCAAACCTCTCCAGCACCGAGAGGACCCATTTAAACCCCAATAACACGATCAAAACGCGAGATTCGGCTCACACAACCAAAAACATGCATTTTCCCCAAAACGCCCAAACAAGCCCGCTCGGCTCACCACAGCCTACAAAACTCGCGGAAAATGAAGTATGCGGGTTGGGGGTCCGTCTCCCTACCTCCACCGAAGAAACGACGCACCATGGATGCCGATCCACGAAGAAAACGCCGGTGAAGCCTTGCCGTTCCACGAACCCATAGCCGAGCTTCACCGCGCCTCCACCGCCTCGATCCTCACCCATCCTCGCCCGTGCCTCGCCCACGCCGTCCCCGCCTCGCCCCCACTCCACCCCGTCGGCCGTTGGAGAGAGAGGGAGAGAGGAGAGAGCGTGAGAAGAGAGAGGGAGAGAAGAGAGAAATGAGAGGGGAGAGAGAGAAAAGGAGGTTAATATAGAAAATCCAGAAATTCTCAAAAAATACCAAAAAATAGAAAATCACGTTTCCGCGATCCTCGGAACGCACCGATCGCAACGGTACCACTCGTGCCCTGGTGAACGACCCGGTTCACCCGCAACTAGGTTCCAAAGGAATTACCGAAACACACACCGGGAATCGGAAAACACACGCGGAAAAGTCGCGGAAAGCTTCCGGGCCTCCGAAACAACTCCGGATCGCACCGTTCCGAACACGAAAGATGTCCGAAACGAAATTTCAAACACAACGGAGCCAAACGCTCCGTGAAACCAGATCCGGGACCCAAAAAGAAGGATCCAAAAAACTCGGGACATTACAGCACCCAACCATTTCTCTTCAAAAATATAGTGAGTCATTTTCATTTGTGTTTGTAGGAGCTGGAAGAAGTCGTTCGCAAAACTGCCTGCCAAAATAGCCACGTCTGCGCACCCCAGGTTGTACCTTTCATTCTCAAACATTCATGTATGCATTGTCATGTTCATATATTCTACATGCCATTGAGACAATGTCATTCAAGTTAGGGAGGGAGAAAAATTTTCATGATGCATATAGTACAACCTGATAGGAGTTATGTCTTGCATGTCATCGTTGCATGAAAGTAGAAAGATGTAAACCCCATTTTGAGTTTCATGATTCATGCTTAAATTAAAAGTAATTCTGGAATAGAAAAGACTAGGGAAAATGATGATGGAAAATTTAGTCAATCTAGCCATGGAAAACTGATATAAGAATCCCTTTAAAGTTCATGTGCACTTTGAAAAAAAAAGAAAAAAAATTCAGGTTGCACACTAATGAAACAAGCAAGACAAGCCCTCTGCTATTTTTGGTATGTTGTTTGATATTCTGCACTTCTTAAGAAAAGAGATCTTTTTACAAAGCTTTCTGTCAAATTATCTATCAAATAAGCGTAATGGTACAAAAGAAAAAGAAAAAGAAAAAAAAACACATCATGAAAAATGCCCCTGGTCTTAGTAACCGGGCCTACTTCACCTATGACGTGTTGAGGTTCGTGTAAAACGAAAAAGGGAACCTTGATCTGTGAAACAAGGCCAGCTTCTCCTAAGGTAAGAGTCGAGGTTCGCGTTGAGCAATGATGGGTAGTGCAGCATCATGTGTGGTATAAAAGATCCCAAAGGGATAAAGCAATAAGGTAGATAAAAAGCCAATATATGTAATGCTCTGATCTAAGAGGTAGGGTTGAAAGGCATTTGCTTAGAATAGCAAATGGGGGATGCAACTGTCTAAGCTGTGGATTTTGTAGTTACACATGCACAAGTGCTATTGAGCTTTGATTTGAATTTTTAATCATGTACTATTAAGTTCCTACATAAGGCTAGTGTGCATTAATGATTCCAGATTCCTAATCATTGGTTGATTCTATGAAGGGAGAACTAGTTATGAGAGCATGAATTTTACAAACTCTTATTAGTCCTAAATTTTAATTTATTGGTATTGCTAAGGGACTAGCAATGAGTAAGTTGGGGGGTGTGATAAGTGTCCATTTCTTATGATAATTCATCGCATGTACACCATTTTATGTGCATATAATTAGGTAATTATGCATATTTCATAGTTAACCTCAACTCCGCATTTAAATTGGAGCTTTCACGTAAATTGATTAATTTGGTGATATTATTTAATAATAAATTAAAGTTAAGGGCCATGAGCATTAATTCTCCATTGCATAACCATGAGTATTTGAGATTTATGTGCATATTGTGGTAATTTTTATGGACTAAAGTGTAATTATATGTGTGCAGGATACCGAAGGTAATTACAAAAGAAGCCGGGGGCAAAACTGTCACCACCACTTTGACCAAGTCAAAAGCACATATTTTGGTTGGAGGGAAAAGAAATTTCAAAAGTTTGAAATTGAGGAAAAGAAACACATATTTTGGTTGGAGGGAAAATTGAATTCAAAATTTGAAATAAAGGAGAGACATGATGAGCCTTGGGAAAGGGGTACCCAAAGTCCAAGAAAGGGGGTGCCAACCTACTTTTCCTCTTCCCCATGCATCATATTCCACTTAAATTCCAGCCATCCATCTCCTTTTGATACAATCTCCACTCTCCATCTACCCAACTTTCTCTATAAATAGCCCATGACAAGGAGGAGAAAGGGAGTTCTTCTTTTGACAATTTTCACCCTCTCCCTCTCACATCTTAGGTCACCGATTTCGCCCTCTTCCGTCCTTCTTCTCTTCTTGCTATCTTCATAAAAGTTCTTTGTTTTTAAGTCCTCTACAGCTTCATCTTCTATACCATCTTCTAATTCGTTTTGGTTCTCAAGGTATTTCATATTTTTCACTGTGCTGTCCTATTCATCTGCGAATCAGTGTTTCTCTCTATTCTTCCCCTTATTTCTCCCTCTTCTAGTCATTTTCTGCTCTTACTATCTTCATAAAAGTTCTTTGTTTTTAAGTGTTCTACAACTTATTCTTCTACACCATCTTCTAATTCTTTCTGAGTTTGAAGTTATTTCCCATTTTTCAACTTGCTATCATGTGTTTTTACTGTTCATCCGAGGTGCAAACTTTTGTTATTCCTCTATTTTGAAGCCCTTCTGCTCTTCTTTGCTATCTAAGTTCTTCATCAAAGTTCTTCCCCTCTCCCTCCTCTTCAACTTCTTCTTCTTCAGCATCTCATAATTCATCTTGGTTTCAAAGTCATTCTCCTCCAAGAGCGGCTTCAACGACAAGGTGACTTCCTCCCGGCGTAGATGACATCTTTCGCGAGGTGGTTCGTGATCCAAGGCCAAGAGAGGACGGCGCCGTCATCACCATTGCTGCTACCATCTCCAAACTCCAGACTTTTCTTATTCTTATTACTTTTATGTTATTTCACTTCATTGTAATCTCGTTGCGTCATTAGTGTAATCTTGTTTCACATTTCATGTACTCTTTCTTTTAAGTTAATGAAAGGAGTTGTTCTTTTGATCTAGTTCTTGCTATTCTTCCCTCTCTACCCCCTTCTTCTATCTCTTCTTTCCACTTCATGCAATTATTTTCTGTAGCATAGACACATAGTCATAGGTATTTTTAATTAATTGTTAGAATCGTTCTTTGTTTCATCACTTTTCTTCAAGCAATCAAATCGTAAATATTTTCCAAAGGAGTTCAAGGTTTTTAACTTTAAAAATCTCTTCTTCCCTGTGGATTCGACCCTTCTCGCCACCTTATTACGTCTTACTTTCATCTAAGTGCGAGTTGGAATTTTTAAGATTGATATGCGTGTTTTAAACGATGAACTTTCACGTTATCAGTGAGTGTATTAATGGGATGTGTGCATGCTCGTGAAAACGGCGGGAGATGTGTTACATGAAGGTTAATCCGGCGCTGTGGTTTCGTGGTTAAAACGGCGCACATTTTGGTTTGTTTTTATATTGATAAAGGGGTGTTGAGTAGTTTGAAACGGTGCGGGGGAGAATGTGCGTGCCAGTTACTTTTAATTGAGGTTTTAATGGTTTTGAGTGTGAAGTTGAAACGGCGCGGGGGGGTACTGCGCCGGAATAGGGCGCGCCGGTTTAGGCCACGCCGGGTAACGATGTGATTTTGTTTGTTTTGTTTTGTTTTTGTTTATTTTATTATTTATTATTATTATTGTATTTTATTATTATTATTTTTTAGTTGTTGTTTATTTGTTTTATTATTTTTTATTATTATTCTTGTATCTTTTGTTTTGTTGTTGTTATTGTTGTTATTATTATTGTTTTTATTCTCGATCTTGCAAATGGTCAAATTGTCCTGGCAAAAATCCGATAGCATCTCCCCTAGACCCAGAGGGTTGCGTGATAAAAGCAGAGGTCCGACCTTGACGACGGACTCCTAAATGCCGGGAGGCCAAACACGGCGACCGACGGAATGGACGGAGACCCCTGATCCTGCAAGGGGTTTTCATGTGTCCATGGGATATCCGAATCCAGACACTGTTCGCCATTAAGGCTGCTTAAGATTCACTCGGAGAGTGATCATTTAAAACGGCGTGAGGAGCAAAACCTTAAGACGACACGATGGCGGTTAAACTGACGTGAGAACAATATATTCAAATCCGGCGTGATTGAACGTAGGTATAGATTAACACGGCACGGGGTAGCGTAGGTAAAAGGCTTAAACGGTGCGGCCAAGCGTGGGTAAAGTGTTACAGCTGGTGCGATAGATTCAGAGGGGGGGTGAATGAATCCCTCTTTAAAACTTCGCTCAATTGACACTTAAAGCAATCAGAGTTAACGAAAAGAAATCAATTGAGATCTTCCAACTAAGAGATTCGCAGAAGCACTTGATCAATCAGTTGGGCTACTAAACTGTAGACACCTAGCCAAGTCTGATCCGTATACAGAGTCAAGTACGAACAGCATGTGCCTTAAAGCATCCGGATAGAATACTCAAATGAAACGCTCCTAGCCATTCATCTATCGACAATCGGATAAGAAATCAAACCACGGAGACAATAGGTTTTTAGGTGGTTCGGTCCACAGACCTACGTCCACCTCACACTCCAACTAGAGTGTGGATTCCGCTGATACACAGCTTAATAGCTGGGCCTCACAGCTTGCCAACATCAGCTGAGCATCACAGCTTGCTTCCGCTGGGCAATACAGCTTAGCCATCCGCTGACTCACAGCGTGACTGCTGAGCGTTACAGCTTCGCCGACCAGAGGAATCCTCCTCTGCAACCCGCTGGGGATTACAGCTTAACCCGTCCAGAGGAGTCCACCTCTGCTACTGCTGACAAACAGCTTGAAACAAGGATAAGAGAAAACAAAGATGAAAGTAACAGTGCCGGAAAGTTGCAAAACTCTACAAACCAAAGTTGCTCTCGCAGGAGCTAAGTAGCTTGGATTTGATCCACGGTTCAGTAGAACCAGATCTTTAGTGAAGTCTTCTGTCTTCTTCTCCATGAACTCTCTCTCTCTCTTCTTCTTCTTCTTCTACTGGTCTATGCCTCTCTGCCTCTCTTTTCTTTTCTTCTCGCTGTCTCTTCACTCTTTCTTTTTCGAACACTTCTCTCTTCTGCTCTTCTTCTGCTCTCGATCTCTCTATTTCTCTTTTTCTTCTCCTGCTCTTGATCTCTCTATTTCTCTTTTTCTTCTTCTGCTCTAAGAGATGTCCTTCTGATTGCCGGAAGCAGACCATATATACTCCATCAGGTCAAGTTGACGAGCTCTTGCCCTAGGAGTGTGGAGGGAACACTCCCGCCTGGAAGCTTTAGGAGAATCTTGCCACGTGTCAGAATCTGAACTATTAGGACCCCATGTGGCGGCTTCTTCCAATAAGGATCACATGCCAGTTAATTGTTCTGTTGTTCTCACGTGCCCTTGTTCTTCTGTTCCTTATATGTTAGATACTCAGGTGCACGTATGTTGCTCGAACTATGGCTTCCCTGGCTTGATCACTTGCGTGCACAAGTTCCATACGGTGCACGTACTGGGAGCGATTACACCGAGCTTGATCACTTGCGTACACCAATCTGAACTATCAGAACTGGGCATTGCACCGACCTGGTCGAGCTGGTAAAAGCATTGCACCGTCTTAGATTGGTGTCCTGAGGAATGGTTTGCACTGATTGGCTTCTTCTAAAGTCACGCGTTGCACCGAGTATCCTCAGACGTTGCACCGAGCTCATTTTCTTGAGACCAGACACTGCACTGACCTGCTCACGTTGAGAAGCCTGCCCTTGATGAGAAAGAGTGCTTCGACTTTGAAGCTCATCCGTATGAAGATTTTCTCACACAGCATATGAATACACCGACTCAGCTATATATACGTACCTGCCAATGTGCACAAACTCAATAGAGATAAGGAAACTATGCACATGTATGACTTGAGTATGTAAGAAAGAGATGCACAAGCTTTATGCACACGGAGGAAGAAATGCACCGACTCAATTACGTTTTACAGCATGAGATGCATCAACCATGAAAGCAAGAAATGCACAATGCACCGAGTTTAAGCATGAGCACGCTAAGAATGCACTAGGTTAAGTACTCGCAGCAACATGAGTTGCACAGACTTTAATGCCCATGAACGATGATATGCACCAAGTTTGTTGGACAGCCTGACTGACATATATGCACGAGCCTTAGATGTAACCTGAATGCACCGACTTAACTGATTGCGTTCATGCATAGATGTTTAAAGCCATGAAGTGCAATATATGCATTCGAGACATGCTCAGAAGTGACTCAGCTATCATCAAAACATTCTTCAACCATTCATTCTCAAGTGGTGACTCATAGTGTTGCTATCATCAAAACTCATGAAGCAAAACATCATCAAGGCACAGGGGCACAACATAAAGGGGTTAAACGGCGCGGCCATGGCAAACGTCCTTAATCGGCGCGATGGGTTTGGGGCGCGCCGGAATAGGCCGCACCGTACAGGAGCCAGTTGAAAATTTGTAGTTTGAGTGTAACGTTAATCTGGCACCGGGGGTATCGCGTCGTATTAGAGCGCGCCGGGTTAAGCTATTTTCATGCTATTTTCAGTCCGTTTGAGTTCCAGAGTTGTTTATTAGCCTCTTTGATGCTAATTGAGCTAATTAATTATTGAACTGGAGTTCTGGATGCCCCAGAGGCAGAGCCGGAAGATCGTGCGAGGTTCATACTCAAGCACGGCATTCGTTCCGACTAGAACAAATTTATTAAGTTAGATTTATTAAATGGGTTTATTAATTTATTCATGCCGAAATTTCGGCAGCATCTCCCCATCCCAGAGGATTGTGGGGGAGAAGCGGGGAAGTACTCACGTAGCGGAGTAAACCCCTAAGAGCCGGGTGGCGCAACGGCGGCTAGCAGACCCAAACGAATAGGAAGACCCCGAGGGCTAGCCTACTAGGGGCACCATGATTCCGTGGGTTAAAGCGTGACTGGATGAGATGACCAATAAGGGAAGGAAAACCCCGAGGGCTAACCTACGAGGGGCATACAACCCATGGTCAAATCACGGTCCGAAAGGGACGACCGATAGGGAAGGAAACCCCGAGGGCTAGCCTACGAGGGGCACACGACCCATGGTCACCACGATATACTTGAGGATAGTGGATTTGGTGTTTGGCTAAGAGCCTTTTCGATGTTCACCCTCTGGTGGCCCATAGGGGTACTTGTCATGGATAGACAGAGCCCTTTGACCCCAAGATGATTCGGGTATCCCCATGAAGAATATTCCCCCTCCCCAGGGCATCAAAATTGCTATTCTCAAAACGATAAATCATAGCGATGTAACTCATATAGAGAACAAGAAGGACATGGTAGCACGACACCCATAGAGCTAAAAGCTTAACATTGGTGGAATTGAAAGATTATTATTTACAGAGGGAATTAGCAGGTTAGTGAGCGCGGGGTTAGTAAGTCAGCATACTAACTATAGGATTTAAGAGAGGGCCAACACTCAAACAGGTAGAAGGCATTGCAGACAAAGAGCGCTCGTGATAAAAGACATGAGCCCAGACTATGGGACAGACATATTCTCCATAGTTCATTACTGCGAACGGGAGGTAGTGATGGCCCGATCCCAGGGTTAAGGAGAAATGCACACACACATGCGTTTCCAGTAGGGAGAAAACACGGCGAGCACACGAAGTATACAGTGCGACACATACATTAGAGAAGGTCCGAGGGAGGGGGAGTTATCATTGTGGCCCCTTCGGATTAGCCCGGGGCGTATTCGGCGTCAACGAAAGAAACCGGAACATACGCTGGAAGAAAAGAAACATCAGATATGCTCAGAGAAGGGATAGGAGAACGCAGATTTCATTCACATTCAAAGCTCACCACATAATATCATGAGTGCATGTAATTACATTGACCGATTCGGATTGGCGTTGTCGCACAAGACCGATCAAATATCCAAACCAAACATACAGAGAGGGGGAAGGGCGAAGAGAAGCAAAGGCCAGAAGAGTATGCGGCTCATATCATCACCTATTAATTACAGAAGCCCATGGGGGAAAGAATCACAGAGAAGAGAAAAAGGATGGATGGGGGATGCTCTGCCACCCACCTGAACCTTCACTGCGAAAACAGAGTATCGGAAGAGTATTAGAAGCAAAATATTAGAAGCAGGAGACTCTTCTCCGACGTCGGGCCTCGCCGGACAAACGAACAGGGAAGGTGACCTCTCCTCTGGCTCTCTCCCACTCGGTGAAAGAAGAAAAAAGACTCACTGACTTGTTTGCCAATCCCCTTTTCCGTCTCTCTCAGCCCTTCTCTTCTCGTCCTCTCCGCTTGGTCGAACCACTTGAATATATATAGACGAAGGCTATTACGGCGTGGAGAATGGAACGCTGGGAAGGGCCCTCCAAGCTCCTTTGCGTGTCAGATTTGATGGCGCCAGGGAAGGGACGTCCCACAATCTTTTAGCGCGCCGTAATAGATGACGTCGGGTTAGGGAACGCGCCGGTGAGGGGTGCGCCGTATTAGCCCTTGTCGCTTGGCGTGGGTTAGCCGGTGGGTCCGGGGATGGTTACGAAAGTTGACTCAATCTTTGATCTCATCGCGGCTTCGCGAAATCGCAACGAGAAGTATTCGTAAAGCCTTCAAGCCATTGAATGGCCGATTCCGGAACCTTTTGTGCCTTTGGTTCGGACACTCAGGTTTTCCACTGACATGGCCTTCGGCACTGTGATTTGTGATGCCGGGCTGGCTTCACTTGTATTTGTAGCTTTCATTGCTTCTTCGGGGATGGTCCCGACTATTCTCCCGAGCTCTCAAGTCTTGCTTTGGCGGCTGTCCCTTGAGGCCAGGCATCTTTTCTTTTCTTCTTTTCTTTGGGCTCACCTTTTCTTCGGCTTTTGCCATTCTTTCTTTTTTTTTCTTTCTTTTATTTTCTGTCGGCACAACAACACTCGATCAGAACTCAAGACCTGCCGAGGCAGAAGTTAGGAAACATTAGAAATATTTTCAATGTCAGCAAATGCCCCCCACCCGCAGGTTTCGCGATAGAGGGATGAGAGCGCGGGACGTGCGGGTGTAGCCCATAGCCCGTTTGACAATATTGCATGTATCTTTTCATTAGTCATTTTTTTATTTCATTTTTTTTCTATTTATCATCATTTATTCATTTTTATTTCACCATTCATTCATTCATTCATTCATTCATCATGTAGCATAGTCTCCCATACCAAGGATGGGATAAGGACAGCGCCTATGATTCACGGACACAGTGTGGCTCACGAGGCACAACTAAAGGAGATGTGCATACGTGAAGGGGACACCGCATAGAACATACGCAAAGCATGAATCACAGTTTACACCCAGGACTATTCCTCTATCGTGTGAAAGTGCGATTATATGGGTAGTGAACCCTAGACATAGGGACGTGCAAACGTTCTAAGTAACACTAGAAGATTACTTTATCGCCTACACATACATTCGGGGTTCTCGACTTTTGGTAGCTTCGCACAACCCCCTTTTATTCTTAATTCTGAACTTCACCGTTCGACGCGAGTTTCCTCATGTGTCTCAATGGGGATTCCCAGCTACTAGGATTCGTCCTTTATTATGATATCGTGATGGATTTCACCGTTCGACGTGAGTCTCCTCATATGTCTCAATGGGGATTCCCGGCTAGTAGGATCCATCCTATATTAGGGTTTTATGATGGACTTCGTCATTCGACGCGAGTTTCCTCATGTGTCTCAATGGGGATTCCCGGCTACTAGGATTCATCCTTATTTTTAATTGTGGAGTTTGCAGCACCGTTTTCGCGCGAGTTTCCTCATGTGTCTCAATGAGGATTCCTGGCTACTTGGATTCACATCCCACTCATCATTATCATCATTTTTTTCTTTTTTTTTTGGAGGGGGGTAGGCAGCTTTTTCCTCACGGTCACCCTTTATGTGGGTGTAGATATTTAAGCATTCATGAAGTGTTAAGGAGAATTTATGACGTCCCTATGACTAAGGACCATTGCTCATGTTATGTGTGAAGTGTAGAGTTTTGTCTAGAGTGTATTCTGTGAGTAATGCCAGCGACATGGCTACGACTCTTCCCCTAATCATATGCACTCGTCGAGAATTGACTTTTTATCCCTTAGAGTGTGTCGTGACGCACACATAGCCTGAATCAGGACAGCGCTATTTAACAAGGGAGTACGCGGCCTTAGAAGTTTGACGAAGCGTGTTAGTACTATATTTCAGGCAGACATGCATGTGAGACAAACAAGCACACGAATCACATCATGATGATTATTATTTTTCTTTTTCTTCCTCTTTTTTTCTTTTACTTTTTTTCTCCTTTTTTTTTCTCTTTTACTTTTTTTCTTTTTTCTTTTTTTTTCTTTTCTTTTTCTTTTCTTCTTTTTTCTTTCTTTTGCTCTCTCTTTTTGTTTTCTCTTTTCTAAAGGTCTTATTGGGCATGCCCGTAGGTTGGTGATTCTGGCGTCGGGAGCTTGATGCCATGGCAGTAGAGAGAAGGTGTCATAGTGGTAAATTCCTGGAGGGATCAAGGGTTGGTGTGAAACCAAAGGGGGTCTTTTCGTTCATTAGTTCGGACAATAGTTCCGAACCAAGGGTAGGAGGTTTGTCGGCTTAGACCAAAGGTCATGACGTCGAATGACTTGGCTTAGACGTAAGGTCATGCCGCCAAGGGAGAATATTTAACAGCTTAGACATAGAGTCATGACGCCGTACAAGGATATTTAACGGCTTAGACACGAAGTCATGACGCCGTACAGCTTGGCTTAGGCGGAAGGCCATGACGCCAAGGCAGAATGTTTACCGGCTTAGGTAGAAAGCCATGACGCCGGATAACTTGCCTTAGGCAGAAGGCCATGACGTCAAAAGAGAATATTTACCGGCTTAGGCGGAAGGCCATGATGCCGGACAAGGATATTTAACGGCTTAGACATAAAGTCATGACGCCGTGCAACTTGGCTTAGGCAGAAGGCCATGATGCCAAGGCAGAATGTTTACCAGCTTAGGCGGAAAGCCATGACGCCGGACGAGAATCTTTAAAGGCTTAGACATAGAGTCATGACGCCGCACAACTTGGCTTAGGTGGAAGGCCATGACGCCAAGGTAGAATGTTTAACGGCTTAGACATAGAGGCATGACGCCGTACAACTTGGCTTAGGTGGAAGGTCATGACGTGAAGGCAGAATGTTTAACGGTTTAGACATAGAGTCATGACGCCGTACAACTTGGCTTAGGCAGAAGGCCATGACGCCAAGGTAGAATGTTTAACGGCTTAGACATAGAGTCATGACGCCGTACAACTTGGCTTAGGCAGAAGGCCATGACGCCAAGGCAGAATGTTTAACGGCTTAGACATAGAGTCATGACGCCGTACAACTTGGCTTAGGCAGAAGGCCATGATGCCATGGCAAAATGTTTACGGGCTTAGGGGTAGAGCCATGACGCCGGACAAGGATATTTAATGGCTTAGACATAGAGTCATGACGCCGTACAACTTGACTTAGGCGGAAGGCCATGACGCCAAGATAGAATATTTACAAGCTTAGGCGGAAAGCTATGACGCCGGACGAGAATGTTTAACGGCTTAGACATAGAGTCATGACGCCGTACAACTTGGCTTAGGCATAAGGCCATGACGCCAAGGTAGAATATTTACCGACTTAGGCATAGAGCCATGACGCCGGACAAAAATATTTAACGGCTTAGACATTGAGTCATGACGCCGTACAACTTGACTTAGGCGGAAGGCCATGACGCCAAGATAGAATATTTACTAGCTTAGGTAGAAAGTCATGACGCCGAACAAGGATGGCTTTTGTTGGTTAACGTGCCAGCCTAGATGAAAGGTCATGATGCTAACGAATGGTCTGTACATCGGCTTAGACGGCAGGTCATGATGCCGATGATAGAAGGGGTCTTTTTGTTCTCCAATTGGATGGAAGGGTAGAGCCACAGGTAAAAAGGGTCTTTTTGTTTCCGGCCGGACGAAAGGCCCAAGCCGATGGTGAAGGGGTCTTTTTGTTGACTGACTGGATGAAAGGTCTGAGCCAGAGGTAGAATATGAACGTTAACCTGACGGGATGTCGGAGTCAACAAACCTTGCCTAGGCTGTTTGTCTAGGAAAGGGTAGAAATAAAGCATTGTTGTCGTCTCGACGTCATGTCGAACACGACCAACCTGGAAGAGACGAAGGGTCTGGGCCAGGGCAAAATATGGTCGTTAACTTGACAGACTTGCCAAAGTCAACCAACTTGGAAAAGGTGTGAGGCCTGAACCAAAAGCAGAATATAACATAGGTGTTGGCTTGACGTCCTATCCAAGTCAACGAACTTGGCAAAGGCGTGAGGCCTAAGCCAAGGGTATAATGTATGATAGGTGTTGACTCGACGTCATGTCAAAGTCAATGAACTTGGCAAAGGTGGGAGGCCTAGGCCAAGGGAAGCATACAGAATAGGTGTTGACTTGACGTCATTTCGAAGCCAACGAACTTGGCAGAGGCGGGAGGCCTAGGCCAAGGGTATAATATGGGATAAGTGTTGACTCGACGTCAAGTCGAAGCCAACGAACTTGGCAAAGGCGTGAGGCCTAGGCCAAGGGCAGCATGTAGAATAAGTGTCGACTCAACGGAATGTCGAAGCCAACGGGCCCTGCCCCGATAGAAGGTTCGTGGCGGGGGTAGACCAGAACGCAGACATATGAGAGGCCCAGACCCAGGGCTAAATATCAATGTCAACCCTGATGAAGTGTCAGAGTTAACCAACCTCGCTCAGACGGAAGATCTGAAACAAGGGTAGAATGTGTAGATGAAGATGTCAACCCGACGTCATGTCGAAGCTGACCAACTTGGCGAAGACGTGAGGTCTAAGCCAGAACAGAATATGAACGTTGACCCGTGGAGATGTCGGGATTAACGAACCTTGCTCAGATAGAAGGTCTGAGACAAAGTGAAGGAATCTTTTGTTGGTTTATTTGTTTAGACTGGTCGGGTTTATTAGACTTGTTAGGTTTCTTGAGTTTGTTGGATTTTATTGGCTTTGTTGAGCTTATTGAGTTTATTGAGTCTATTGGTTGAGTTCATTGGGTTTATTGGGTTTGTTGAGTTTTGTTGATTCGATTAATTTCATTGGTTTAAGTGGGTTTATTATGATTATCGAGTGCTTTGGGTTTATTGATTTATTGAGTCTATTGGGTCTATTGGGGTTTATTTGGTTCGTTAGGCTTATTGATTTATTGAGTTGATTGATTTTGCTTAGCTTATTGGATTTATTGAATTGTGTTGGGTCTATTTGGTTTATTAAGATTTTTATATTGAGCTCATTGGATTGATTGATTTAATGGATTTTATTGATTTTGTTGGACTTATTGAGTTTGTTGGGTTTATTAAATTTATATTAAATCATCATTTTCTTTTCTTTTTTTTCTTTTCTTTTTTCTTTTTTTTCTTTTTTTTATTCATTTTCATCATTTATCATTTTTTTATTCATTTCTTTCTTCTTTTCATTTCCCTTTTTTGTTATCATTATTTTTGTTTGTTTTTATTGGGCTCCCTGATGCAGTCTCGTCCGCGATGCGGGATATTTTATTTGGTGGGACTATTGATGAATTTTACTGCTTATTATGTCGTGGGGCCAAGGATCGATGTCCAAGAGTCTCGCAGGCTTGGCTAGGGCAGAGCGCCTCGGGCCAAGGAAAAGGGTTTTATGAGTCTTGCCCAGTTGAACAAAGGGTAATTTTGGGGCTCGGCGAGGGTGGAGCGCCTCAGGCCAAGGAAAAGACCTTGTGGACCCAGCCCAATGGGACAGAGTTTATTTTCGAGCTCGACGAGGGCGGAGCGCCTCCAGCAAAGGGAAATCTTTATGGACACAGCCCGACGGGACTGATGGGCGAATTATTGAGCTCGACAAGGGCAGAGCGCCTTATGCCAAGGAAAAGGATATTTTATTGGGCCAACATTGGGCAAGAAATCTGAACCGGCAGTGATGGGAGAGTCCCGTGGGACAAATATGGCACCGTTGCGGTTGAATGCCGAAAGGCCACGAGAGTGCATTGACTGGGAGCATAGGTCCCAGATCAAGGGTGAAAGGTTAGTCCCAGTGGGCGGAGTGGGGAGTATCCCCGTAGGATAGGAGGGCGGCGAGGCACCGTGAATTCTGCTAGGACCAAGGGTGCTTAGATAGGCTACTAGAAGTTGAAAGGCGCTTATTTGTTGGCTTGATGAGGAGAAAGGAGCCGAGAGTGTGGACAACTCGGCGGGACTTGTTCTTTTCATTCCCCAACAGGATTTGGACCTGTATTTGAAACGGGAGGCCTGGTGGTCAATGAAGGTTCTTTAGCATCGGTGAGACCGTTGATTTCATGGTCCTCCCGGGGACATTGAGTGACAGCTATGCATTAGATCAACAGCTATCTTCTTTTGTCATTGATTTCTTCAGGAGGCGCTTCGAACAACTTCAGCTCGTGCCTCCGGTGCTTACGCCAAATGCCATCCTCTTGACGCTTGTTCTTAGAAGCTGCAGTTGCAGGGTCTTCCTACCTCCACAGATGATGTAGTTATTTTATTATCCCCTTGGGCATTTGCCATGCATTTTTTTTTACAGTCTAAGGTGGGTGCACAGGAGAGTGCTCACACCCTCAGAGAGGGGATGTGTGGTTCACTCCACCATACCAACCCCACAATGGTAGTTTTTTTTTTACTTGGCATGGACCAAGACATGAGGGGAGTGACATCTCTCTCGATAGATGTAGCCATCAAGGCCTCCTTCATTTTATTTTGATTTTTTTTGGAAGACCCGACCTTCTGAGAGACGACATCTCAGATTCAATAGGCGGAGCCCTATGTCTATATGTGCAAATTTCATTTTCCCTCCTTTTTCTTGCTCATTTTTTCCTCTTTTTTTTTTGGTGCCTGCCCCCAGAGCAGGACCTTTACTTTACTTTTTTTTTTTTTTGCTTCATTTGCCATTCTTCTTTTTGTTGGCAAGCATCCGCATTCAAGCTATGCGGGCTCGCTAGACATCGGCTTCAGCCAGATTTATGAGGAGCAGTTGAGGAGGTAACGCCGCGTGGGACTGCTCTTTTAAGGACAGATATTTGATGAGGGCACGGTGGGTCCACCTTATACTCGCACATCTGTAGTTCGCCTTTCTTGATCAGGCCTTCAATAATGTCCTTGAACACATAGCAATCCTCAATGGGATGCCCCAAAATTTGGTGATAAGGATAGAATCGTGGATCATCTTTTCTTTCGGCATCGCCTGGTTTCTTCGACTCCGGAAGCACTACTTTGCCGTATTCACAGGCCCACTCAAAAAGTGCCCTAGTCTTGTCCTTTGGAAAGGAATACAGTTTCATCATTTTGCCCCTTAATGAGGGCCCTTGTTTTGCCGGATCGGCGAAAGATGCCTCTTTCATTTTCTTCTTCCGTTGCTCAAAGGTTTCAAAATTTGAGGCGCAAACTTCTTCTTGTGCAAGAGGTTTGTTGATTGGTTTATTCTTTTGGCTCGAGGCCATAGGGGCCGAGCAAAGCCTTGCCAGAACTGCTTCGGCATTGTCTACGACATCACTTAGATGTTCAAAGGTCGTGACTTCAATGTCAATGACCCATCATAGAATTTCTATTCTCAAATTTTCTTTGCAGATTTGGACAGAGTCCCCGTAGCTCGGCGGATGTCTACACCTTTCACAGAGATTCCTCCACCTTCTTATGTAGTCCATGACAGACTCATTATCTTTTTGTTTGGCTGCTTGTAATTCGGCCTTGCTGACTTCCCCTTCGGTCATCTTCATAGCCGCGGTTTGTTCTGCCCTTGGCTTGTCCATCTGCATGTGCAGCCTTATTTGCACCATCCTCGGAGACGCCTTAGTTGCCCCCTGACATGTCCGGAGGATTGTATGTTTGAGTGGTTGAGGGAGGATGCCCCTCGTACGATCACGTACCATTGGGGGCATGGCTGGCTGTGCTGAAGCTTCAAGTTGGTTAGCACTACCTTGTGTTGCATCATGTAGATGTCCCGCCAGTCGCGGCATTGGTGGACTTAGATTCACTTCATTCAGTTGTTTTTGCAGCATTTCAATTTCCTGCTGCTTCTGGGGTAGTAGTGCCACCACAGCGAGACCTTGCCACGAGGGACCGGGAGTGCTACCTTTTGCCTTTGATTTGACTGGGGTGAGTGGCATCCTGTCATTACTGCTAGATGCATCCAGTTCCTTTGGGATGAACTCCCTGGGTTTTACGTCTCTGATCCGAGAATGAACGTGGTATTGTCTCCCCCCGTTGGCTGGCAGGTGTCTTGATGTTCTCCCGTATCCGGCATCACGGTGGGAGGTAGAAGCTTCAACCAGATTTGCTCCCTTTGGCATAAAGAAAATTTCTTCATCTTCTTCGTCAGCAGCTTGAGCCACATTGGATGGTGCTGACAACGTGTTGCAAGAGAGGGCAACATATTTTATTTTAGCCCTTGTATTCGTCTTTTCCTTCCCCTTTATGGTCGGCATCTGTCCCCACAGTGGGTTACTTAGTGCATTGAATACCCTTGCCTTTTCTTCAGGTCTTCTTATTAGCTGATGGGACTCGTTGAGTCCTTGAGGGGCTTGCTCCTTGAAATGCATAGGCTGGCCCTTGAGCTGCTCCTGCTCGTCTAGCCTGTCTGTAACAGTTTGTAGCCGTTCTATGGTCGAGTTGATTTCTTCATGCACCCGCACCGGGGCTTGTTTCTTTGTGCTGTCCACTGGCCTTATGATAGCCATAGGAGGGACTATTTGTTGCCAAGTAGAAGCTATAGGGGGCGGAGCGGGCCGGGACATGGCTCCACTAATCTGGACTCTTAGAGTTCGAAGGGATGCTGGCCCTGTTCTTTTCTTTATTGACGATGCTTGCCAATTTCTCTACTTTTCTTCAGGCGCTAGGGCACAGTCTTCATTAGTGTGCTGGCTGTAAGCCTCTGGCGCTTCTTCGGGCGACTGTTGGCATACAGATACCATGTTAATTGATGCCTCCTGAGTGGGCACTCCATGTGGGCATGGAGGATCGACTCTGTCCTCCCCCATTTGTAGCTCTCCTCTTTTTATTAAGCCTTGGGCGATGTCTTTAAATATTTGACAATCCTCAATAGGATGCCCCAAGACTTGATGGTAGGGGTATAAATGAGGATCGTCTCTTCTTTTGACATCATCAGGTCTCTTTGGCTTCGGAAGCCTAATTTTGCTATATTTGACAGCCCACTCGAACAATGCTCGAGTCCGGTCCCGGGGGAAGGCATAGAACTTCTTTGCTTTGCTCTGCGGAGGATGGCTCTCTCGACAGTCAGCAAGTTCATTTAGAGGAGGGTTGTGCACTCATTCGTGCCTTTTCGCCGTGAGGCTGATAGTATGGACTGCTTTTATCATCGGTCGTTTATCAACCTTCCTGACTTCATGACTTGAGCCGGCAGAAATGGAGGGATATCTTGTGAAGAAATCTTCAACCTCTGTGGCAATATCACTTAATTGGTCAAAAGACTAGATTTCTATTCCAATCATCTTTTCTAGAATATTTTTCTTCAGATTTTGTTTACATATTTGTATCGCATCTTCTGGATGCGGAGGACGCCGACACCTCATGTTGAGATCCTCCCATCTCTTGATATATTTTGCAGCTATTTCATTATCTTTTTGCTTGGCTGCCAACAGCTCAGCCACGGTCACCTCTACCTCGATGACGTGGAATCTTTCACTGAATTTCTACTGCATGTCTGGCCAATCTTGAATAGACCCGACCGGCAAGTCATAATACCATTCAAAGGCGGGTCCTGTTAGTGAAGACCCAAAGAACTTGAGCAGGTAGGACTCGTCCACCGCCAAGTCACCCGTGACTGTCATATAATGTGCAATATGCTCTTTTGGGGAGCCCTTGCCGTTGTATTTGTCAAATTTTGGGAGTTTATTGATGCCGGGTGGTAATCTTTTGGCAGCATGGCGGGCTGGATATGGCACTTCATATATGTCAAAGGAGGCGTAGTCATCACCACCCCTCTTTGCCAGTCTTGCCTCGATCACCTGTTCCACCATCAATTTTTCATCATAATTGGATCTGCTGGTTGAGGGTAGAGGTGGGCGGCCTGCATCGATAATGCGGCTGAAGTCATAGCATTGGATGGCAAAGGCTCCAATAGGGGAGCCCGCCACTACATCTGAAAGGGCATTGGCCGTGTTGGCTGGAGCCACTAGGAATAATGCTGGGGAGCAGCCCAGCTCTGATCTGTAGATTGTAGAACAATCGGTGAAGGAGCACCCGTGGGGTCGGAACCTTCCCGTGACGGCTCAGCTCGTGCCCCCGACTCCTCGGGCGCCATAGCGTGTTCAGCCTTTTCATTTAATTTTCTCTTCAGTAGTTTTATCTCTTGTTGGTACATTTGCAGTGTCATCAGGACGGTATAGTCTATTGTTGTCTCATTACTGATGCCCTCAACCGTGTTGCCCAAAGGACCTTCAATTGAAGGAGGTAGAGATGCTCCTTCTTGCTCAGATGCCATTATCCTGGCGGTGACAGTAGTGATGTCTTCTTCAGCAAGCTGCTTGCCCTTTGTGGTTTGCAGTAGCTCAGCCTCAGCTTTGTCCCGTCTTGTCATCGCGTCTTTTCTTCCAGCAATCTCGACTGGCCTTTCTTGCTCATCCGGTAGGGGACCAGGTGTACTCATCACCCCTGTCATATTTCAAGTAAGAACTTGTATTCTTCTTTTGTGCTTTTTGACTCCCCTTCAGGCCTGGCGAGAGAAAGTCGGCTCTTCATATGTAGAAGCTCTTTTCATTTTGTGGAGGCCTTTCAAGGCTTCTAGCTTCGGCTCGCCTCCCATCTTCATTCACCTTAACCGGTGCCATCTTGTCTTTTTCTTCCTCTTTGACTCTGATGACTCGAAGCGACCTTTGCCGACCCGTAATGGGTCCCCCAAAGCCATGGAAATGTTCCCGGACCATCCTTATTGTGTCTTCCCGGCTGCATTCTGTAGAGATGGCAGGAGACAACACTTGGACTCGGGCAGACGACATGTGTGAGAGCCGTATCAGCTTGGCAGCTTGATTGAAGTCTCTTGAATATTTGGAATTATCAGCCTGCCTTGCACAGGCCCTGGCGGCGGGTGGGGGGTTGCAATCACGACTTCCTCCGCATGCATAGTCTCTTTGCCCTCTCTATTGGGAGCATCCGCAGAATTTTTGAAGCCTTGTGAGGCTGGTGCATGGCCCCGAGCCCCCTTGGGGATCCAAATTTGCTTAAACTTTGGCAAGTTCGGGGTTGACCTCCCTTGCTTGTTGTCATCAAGATTTGCCCTTCGGCTAGCCAGCACTTGGAAGGTGCTGTGGGTGGGCACAGTCGGGATGATCCGATCTGACAGAACTTCGGCGATGCGGCCATTGAAGTATACTCGGATGCCCCCGATTAACGAGGACTTCCCAGATGTTGAAAGTTGACTCCGAGGAGCAGCAACAATTCTTCCTCTGGAGCTCTTCTTGTTGCCCCCAGCAGGCTTCTTCTCATGTGCCACAGTTGGGCAAACAGTATGGTGGACGTGGCAGCTCACGATCACCGGAGTTTTCAATAGAGTTTTGTTAATTTGGCCCTCACTACGGCGGGCCGCAGCTTTGTTATTCTTCAGCTTCGCAGGTCCAGAATTTTCCACGTCTAGGAGATCCGCGAATGCAATGCCCAGGAAGTTGGGGAAGCCAACGACCGGGGAAAAGTTACCGAAGGTGGTAGGTACAACAAGGTAGCCGTATGCAGCATGGTCGGCCACGATTCGGGGACCGAAAACCACTCCAGACAATCCACTCGCCATTGTTTTGACCTGCAAGGAGGGAAACAAGACGAATGAAAAATTAGCGTTTGAAATAGTTGGGTGGGGGCCCCACGGTCCCTCTAATTTGACGAAAAGATGAAGGGAGGTTGAGTCCCACCAGGCGTGCCAGCTTGTGGGAGATATATATTTTTAAAAATATTTTATTATTGATTTATTTGGTTTATTTATTAGAGGTTTATTTACGCAGGGTGTGCCAGTCACTGAGTGACAAATTTATTATGCGCACCGTCTGACTAACCAGACGATTATAGGTGATCGTGTCGGGACCCAAAACCCGCCGTACCATGAAGGCTACGGCGTTAATTACATCTCTCCAGAAGAGAGAAAACCCTTGATTAATCGCCAAAATAAAGAGGCCATGGGGCCCGTAGAATATGTAAAAGATGTGATTGCATGGAAGCACATAATATAGTAGTATTTATTTATTAGGCCGGCTCCCGGTACAGGGCGGAGAACCTAGATCCGAGGACCATCATCACGCATAGTGAAAGCCTCCGGCTGGGTATAACCCGGCATTCCGCTAATCACCATTTGATATACCGGAGAATCAGATCATGCAGGCATGCAAGGTGGTAGCATTTAGTATTATTGTTTATTGCTCATTTGGTCATTTATTTGTAAATTTAGGGAAGACTTTGGCAATCCCTGTCACTCGTAGGGCTGTCAATTAGTCGTTGCCTTTTTATTTTGAGACTACATATAGCGTTACGGTGCATACATATGGGCCTATGAGGTGGGCCGAGTATGACCGTATTCGGGCAGACTCGTGTATCATCGGGACAATGTATGTCAGAGTATGGCAAATTTGGTATTTAAAAATTAAGGGGATGCGGTTAAAACCCGATCGAGACGAATTGAATTCAACGGCTTATCGGTCCAAGACAAGGTCATGCCGTAGCCATAATGGGGTTAACCCCGAGATCTAAGGACGACCTGTCAGGGGGTCATCAATATTCCCATGCCCGAGGTCTAGAGGAGGCGAGAGCTCCGGAGAGGACACAGTCATGTTCATTATTCTTTATTTGTTCCTATTATTATTTTGGACGCATGAATGCGCTCCTTTTCTTTTTAAATTTTTTGTTATTATTTTATTTATATCATTCCCCTTTTCATTACTCATTTATTATTTTATTATTTATTTATTTGATTTTGTATTATTATTATTATTATATTAGATGCATGCATCTCTTATTTCCTTTATTAACATTTATTTGGGTGTTATTTATTCATTATTTTTGTTGTTGTTTATTTATCACTTTTATTTTTTTTTACTGCCATTTATCTAGTCATTATTTATTTATTGTGTATTTTTTTGTCTCTCACTTTATTATTCCATTTCTCCCCTTTTATCTGTTAATGCATATGAAATGATACATACGTGTAGACGTGAATGTAAGTGGGTGAACATGGTTTGTTCTCTTTCTTTTGCTATTATTATTATTATTAAAGGAGGAGGGGAGAGAATATACACGTGTGTGTGTTTATTTTGTTACGTGACGGAGGTGTATGCTTTATGTGTATTGCATGTGTGTGTGTGAGTGTATTAATGGGATGTGTGCATGCTCGTGAAAATGGCGGGAGATGTGTTACATGAAGGTTAATCCGGCGCGGTGGTTTCGTGGTTAAAACGGCACACATTTTGGTTTGTTTTTATATTGATAAAGGGGTGTTGAGTAGTTTGAAACGGCGCGGGGGAGAATGTGCGCGCCGGTTACTTGCAATTGAGATTTTAATGGTTTTGAGTGTGAAGTTGAAACGCCGCGGGGGGGTACCGCGCCGGAATAGGGCGCGCCGGTTTAGGCCACGCCAAGTAACGGTGTGATTTTATTTGTTTTATTTTATTTTATTTTATTTTATTTTTGTTTGTTTTATTATTTATTATTATTATTATATTATATTATTATTATTTTTTAGTTGTTATTTATTTGTTTTATTATTATTTTTATTATTCGTGAATCTTTTGTTTTGTTGTTGTTATTATTATTATTATTATTATTATTTTTTATTCCCGATCTTGCAAATGGTCAAAATGTCCTCGCAAAAATCTGATAGCATCTCCCCTAGACCTAGAGGGTTGCGCGATAAAAGCGGAGGTCCAACCTTGACGACGGACTCCTAAATGCCGGGAGGCCAAACACGGCGACCGGCGGAATGGACGGAGACCCCCGAGCCTGCAAGGGGTTTTCATGTGTCCATGAAATATCCGAATCCGGACACTGTTCACCATTAAGGCTGCTTAATATTCACTCGGAGAGTGATCATTTAAAACGGCGTGAGGAACAAAACCTTAAGACGGCACGATGGCGGTTAAACCGACGTGAGAACAATATATTCAAATCCGGCGTGATTGAACGTAGGTATAGATTAACACGGTACGGGGTAGCGTAGGTAAAAGGCTTAAACGGCACGGCCAAGTGTGGGTAAAGGGGTTAAAAGGCGCGACCATGGCAAACATCCTTAATCGACGCGATGGGTTTGGGGCGCGCCGGAATAGGCCGAGCCGTACAGGAGCCATTTGAAAATTTGTAGTTTGAGTGTAACGTTAATCCGGCGTCGGGGGTATCGCGTCATATTAGAGCGCGCCGAGTTAAGCTATTTTCATGCTATTTTCAGTCCGTTTTGAGTTCCAAAGTTGTTTATTAGCCTCTTTGATGTTAATTGAGTTAATTAATTATTGAACTGGAGTCCTGGATGCCCCAGAGGCAGAGCTGGAAGATCGTGTGAGGTTCATACTCAAGCACGGCGTTCGTTCCGACTAGAACAAATTTATTAAGTTAGATTTATTAAATGGGTTTATTAATTTATTCGTGCCGAAATTTCGGCAGCATCTCCCCATCCCAGAGGATTGTGGGGGAGAAGCGGGGAAGTACTCACGTAGCGGAGTAAACCCCTAAGAGCCGGGTGGCACAACGGCGGCCGGCAGACCCAAACGGATACGAAGACCCCGAGGGCTAGCCTACTAGGGGCGGCATGATTCCGTGGGTTAAAGCGTGACTGGATGAGATGACCAATAAGGGAAGGAAAACCCCGAGGGCTAGCCTACGAGGGGCACACGACCCATGGTCAAATCACGGTCCGAAAGGGACGACCGATAGGGAAGGAAATCCCGAGGGCTAGCCTACGAGGGGCACACGACCCATGGTCACCATGATATCCTTGAGGATAGTGGATTTGGTGTTAGGCTAAGAGCCTTTTCGATGTTCACCCTCTGGTGGCCCATAGGGGTACTTGTCATGGATAGACAGAGCCCTTTGACCCCAAGATGATTCGGGTATCCCCATGAAGAATATTCCCCCTCCCCGGGGCATCAAAATTGCTATTCTCAGAATGATAAATCATAGCGATGTAACTCATATAGAGAACAAGAAGGACATGGTAGCATGACACGCATAGAGCTAACAGCTTAACATTGGTGGAGTTGACATATTATTATTTACTGAGGGAATTAGCAGGTTAGTGAGCGCGGGGTTAGTAAGTCAGCATACTAACTATAGGATTTAAGAGAGGGCCAACACTCAAATAGGTAGTAGGCATTGCAGACAAAGAGCGCTCGTGATAAAAGACATGAGCCCAGACTATAGGACAGACATATTCTCCACAGTTAATTACTGCGAATGGGAGGTAGTGATGGCCCGATCCCAGGGTTAGGGTGAAATGCACACACACATGCGTGTCCATCAGGGATAAAACACGTCGAGCACACGAAGTATGCAGTGCGACACATACATTAGAGAAGGTCCGAGGGAGGGGGAGTTATCACTGTGGCCCCTTCGGATTAGCCCGGGGCGTATTCGGCGTCAACGGAAGAAACCGGAACACACGCTGGAAGAAAAGAAACATCAGATATGCTCAGAGAAGGGAGAGGAGAACGCAGATTTCATTCTCATTCAAAGCTCACCACATAATATAATGAGTGCATGTAATTACATTGACCGATTCGGCTTGGCGTTGTCGCACAAGATCGATCAAATATCCAAACCAAACATATAGAGAGGGTGAAGGGCGAAGAGAAGCAAAGGCCAGAAGAGTATGCAGCTCATATCATCACCTATTCATTACAGAAGCCCATGAGGGAAAGAATCACAGAGAAGAGAAAAAGGATGGATGGGGGATGCTCTACCACCCACCTGAACCTTCACTGCGCAAACAGAGTATCGAAAGAGTATTAGAAGCAGAATATTAGAAGCAGGAGGCTCTTCTCCGGCGTCGGGCCTCGCCGGACGAACGAACGGGGAAGGCGACCTCTCCTCTGGCTCTCTCCCCCTCGATGAAAGAAGAAAAAAGACTCACTGACTTGTTCCCCAATCCCCTTTTCCGTCTCTCTCAGCCCTTCTCTTCTCATCCTCTCCGCTTGGTCGAACCACTTGAATATATATAGACGGAGGCTATTACGGCGTGGAGAATGGCGCGCCGGGAAGGGCCCTCCAAGCTCCTTTGCACGTCGTATTTGATGGCGCCAGGGAAGGGACGTCCCACAAACTTTTAGCGCGCAGTAATAGATGGCGCCGGGTTAGGGAGCGCGCCTGTGAGGGGCGCGCCATATTAGCCCTTGTCGCTTGGCGCGGGTTAGTCGGTGGGTCTGGGGATGGTTCCGGAAGTTGTCTTGGTCCTTCATCTCATCGCGGCTTCGCGAAATCGCAACGAGAAGTATTGGTAAAGCCTTCGAGCCATTGAATGGCCGATTTTGAAACCTTTTGTGCCTTTGGTTTGGGCACTCGGGTTTTCCTCTGACATGGCCTTCGACACTGTGATTTGTGATGCCGGGCCGGATTCACTTGTATTTGTAGCTTTGATTGCTTCTTCAGGGATGGTCCCGACTATTCTCTCGAGCTCTCAGGTCTTTCTTTGGCGGCTGTCCCTTGAGGCCAGACATCTTTTCTTTTCTTCTTTTCTTTGGGCTCACCTTTTCTTCGACTTTCGCCATTCTTTCTTTTTTTTTCTTTCTTTTATTTTTTGTCGGCACAGGAGCACTCGATCAGAACTCAAGACCTATCGAGGCAGAAGTTAGGAAACATTAGAAATATTTTCAATGTCAACAGGCCTGCCGCCCAATTCCAGCTGCTAGCTCCCAGTTCCAACTCCGGCTACAACGCCTTCACAGGCCAGCCGCCCAATCTCCAGTCCCAGTTTCGGCTACAACACCTTTACAGGCCAGCTGCCCAGCCCCAGTTTTGGCTACAATGCCCTCACAGATTAGCCGCTCAGCTTCCAGCTCTAGTTTTGGCTACAACGCCTCTACAGGCCAGCCATCTGGCCCAGCTCCTGCTCCCAGCTATCACACCTTCCCAGGTCACCCAGCTGGCTTCAGCTCCAGTCCCCATTTCCAGTCACAGTCCCAGTTTCAATTTCCAGTCCTTGTCCCACTCCCAGTCTTGGTTGCCACGTCTTCCCAGGCCACCCAGCCAGCTCAATCCCAGTTTCCCAGACACATGCGAATCCCATTTTTTGGCTAATGGCATAATGCTAGCCAATACTCCACCATCCGGTTCGGGGTCAATACACCCTCCAGAATCACCTCTGCAACCCTAAACCACGTAAACTGCCCTATTCTTATGGGCCTACGTTGGTTCCCTGGTATGCAGGCTTTCATCCCCCAAGGGGATTGGCCCCCACATATAGCCTTTTCTTTCCCCTACTACCCAGTGCTCAGCCTCCAGTTTCTAACATCGGGTTCACGGAACCCGGTGCCTGTTGTCCCCTATCACTCATGCCAGTATATCATAGAACAAACAAGCACAACTAATGATAAGTGGTCGCCAGTTCATGCACACCACTCCATTCCATCAAAAAAGGAAGGGAACAACCCAGCAAACAAAAGATCCGAAGTCTGTCATTAATACTTTGTAAAAGGAGCCCAAGACATGCCCTTGGAGTGACAAAATCCATATACTCCAGATAGCACAAACAAGAAAGGAGAGAGATACAATCAAATCTCAGGCTCGGTCCCCTCCAGCGCCGCAAGGTGAGAGTCCGCAGCCGCAAGCTCCGCCTCCAAGGTAGACAAGAGCTGAGCGCTAGCTCCGGCTGTCGTCTCGGCCCCCTGCCACTCAGCTCGGACGTGCTCAGCGACTGCATGCTGCTCCTCCCAGGCCTTCCTCAAGTCCTCAGCCCGGCTCTCCACCTCCCTCAGCTATGCGGTGCACTCCAGAGATGCCAACGCAGTCGCCTCGGCGTGACTTCTCTGCTCCACTATGGCTGACACAAGCTGAGCCCGCTGCTCCTACGCCTCTCAGATGGCCGCTAGCCTCCGAGCCCTCTACTCCTGAGCCTCACGGAGTCGCAGGTACTCGGCCTAGATCCCAGCTAACCCGGACATCCAGAGCTCACGTGGGAAGCCAAGCGCGTGGTAGCACTGGGTGCACTCCCGCAGCCGCTGCCTCAGATCCTCTAGAGAAGGAAGAGGGTCGCTCTGCAAGTAGCCTCGTGCCCGCTGGAGCAGGGCGGCACCTACACTACCCTCCCCAGCAATGGCTCTGGGGGAGAAGCAGATGTAGGCCACTCGACCCCTAAACCCAAGGAGAGGTCGTCGGACGCGGTTAGCACTCCAGTGGAACCTGCATAGTCCCGACAAATACCAAAGGGAGTGAGCCATACATGCAAGACTTCCTTAGACAGATAAGGTGAAAAACCTAAGAAAAAAGACAAGTCTTGGCTCCTTACCTGGAACAAGTCCGGCTATCCCTATAGTGTCATCTGCTGGGGTCGGGGAAGGTAACCGCTCCTCCGCCTCGACAGCACCACCCACCGGGGTCGGAGAGGGCAATGGTTCCTCCACCGTCCGGTCGTCCCCAACAAGCACGGGTGGGACAAGGGGATCCTCCTGCCCGCCCTCGTCAGGAGCCGACGCGTGCCCCTCTCCAGACTTTGACGCTGCGGGCAACACAAGAACGTCAGTACTCTACCACATAGAGCAAACAAACACCAAATTAGGATGGGAAGGACCACCATATATCTCGAGAAGTGGTCCCCGTCGGAACCTCCCTACTAGCAGAGACCTCAGAGGATGAAGAGCTTGAGCTCGAACTCTCCTCCGTTTCCATCTCCAAGCTGCCGTCATCTAGAGAGCTCGACGAAGCCTCTGACAAACTCCCGGAGGCACCCGAACCAGAAGCTCTTGCAAGCCGACAAAGCAAACAAGGTCACTACATGACCCAGCTTCATACAAGGGCGGCTCTCCAGCTAAGAGTTGCGAACAAGAAACTCACCGGCCGGAGCGCTCCCCTCCGAAACCTTCTTGATGTGATCTCCTTGTCACCCTCAATTGAAGCCACTCCCGTGGGCCCCTCTTCCACACCTCAGCCCTGTCGCGGGGTAGATCACCCTCTTCTAGAGGCGAAGGAGCACCTGTGAACAATGCCGACAGGAT
The DNA here is from genome assembly GCA_022559845.1 of Amorphophallus konjac. NCBI lineage: Eukaryota > Viridiplantae > Streptophyta > Magnoliopsida > Alismatales > Araceae > Amorphophallus > Amorphophallus konjac. The sequence continues at coordinate 242,103,035 of CM040127.1, forward strand.
CTCAACACTAGCAGACAATCAACACAAAGGGCTTACCAGAAATAGTTAACTCCCCAGCGACATACTTGAGGGTTCCATGCTCAAAGACCCAACCAGTCCCGCAGTACAGGCCGACACTACACCTGGCACGGAAACACGGCCCATCCCCGCCAATAGCTGTGGTAACAGACTGGATGTTTCTCCAGCCGTGGGCGGCACTGAAGCACTCCTCCCTTCAGGCTCTCCCTCAAAGGAGGGAAGGGACACCGATGGGCCAGTACGAACTAGCTTCTGAATCATCTCCAGAGTGGCGACTGGATCCTCACCTGGCAAGTGACAGCATAAACCCAGTCAATGTCTACTGCCCAGCAATTGTACAACAGAAGGGCAATGCCTTCCGTAGCGATTCAATACTTACCCGAGCCATCCTGGGTCACTGCTGGCTCTTGCCCGTCAACCGATAGGGGCACCTCGCCCCGTATCTTAGAGGGAGCTGCGGTCTCTGATGCCCCGGCTACCTCTACACGACATCAGCAACTATGTCAACTCCCAGAATCAAGTACAGCCATAAACACAACATGCTCGGTCTTAGAATTATATACCTGGATGGGCATCCTTTGAAACCTTCCATGACTCAAAATCGGGAAAGGTCTCAATATTGGGGGCAGCCTCATCCATCAGACGAAGGATCCCCTCCATATCTATCTCGCCATCAACCCTGCCGTCAGGTAGTGGGTCGATCTCCGGAGGTGGCGAGAAGGTCATGTCACTCCCGACCTCCAGCGGTGCTATGAAAAGCAAATCCAATAGCACAAGGTTAGCCAATCATTAAGGCTGAATCAATATGAAGCAAGTAGGCGGATATAGCACTTACTCAGAGCCGGTTCTGCCTCAATATGTTCCCCAGCAGCGGGTCCCCGAGAGGACTCGCCGGCCTCCCTGGCTCCGGTCTCTACCCGGGGGTGCTTCCGCCGGGGCTGGAATGCCCCGTCACCGTCCCCAGAAGACGTCCCCGTTGAGGGGTGATCCTTGTCTGCCGCAAAGCCTACCAATAAACACAACCACATAAAATGTCTCAGTCATATACCCCAGAAAACAACAAAGTCGGGGTAACAGGCTAACGAAGAGGTCTCACCTGAATCCGCAAAGGGGGTCAGTGACAGAGGAACTAACTGCTCCGGCTTCAAGCCCACGACCGGTGTAGCCTTTGCGACTGCCTCCTTCACATCCCTCAGGGTGTAGGCGCACTTGATGAGGGACACGAGCTCCACGGGTCCAGCCGACCCAATCTCATGGGCGATATGACGCCTCCAGTCATCGATCGCCATGTCTGCAAAGCTCCCCTCAGGGAGCACTCGGTCCAGTGGGCCCTTCTTCTCAAACCCACAGTCAGCTAGGAACTGGGTCCACCAAGTCCTCGATGCCCCCGATCGTGGCACCCCTAGCTCCAGTACCTCTAGGCACCGGCCGTGCCTGCCAGAGGGGCTTCAGTGCCTCGTTGCCGCTCTGTCCTGTAGACAGTGAGCCTCGACTGCCCTGTGGTGCCTACTGTGCTAGCCGCTCTACCTCCTGTCGGATCCGGGAGAAGCGAGTTCGTAGGTACTCGTCGTCTAGCACAATGGGAGGCAGATCCTCCCTCAAGAGATGGGCCTCCTCAGCTTTTCGGATCACCGAGGCCTTCTGCTGATACAGGTGAGTGTGCTCGAACCACCACCTGGCATAATGGACGTCAAACCGTCCCCTGCATCCCAGCCCAGGCGTCGGCAATCGCTCCGGCTCTCGACGATAGTAGAAGTCCCACCACGTCGCTGCTAGCAAGTGCGTATCTCGGCCTCTGTACTGTCGACCAGCTAGAGGGAACTCCTGGTTCGGTGGGATTCCCTGGTCGTACCCAAAGTTTTGAGCAAACCTGTGCAGGTAATATGGCTCTAGGAAGCTCATCATAGACTGGTGTAGAGTCAGCACCACCGACCGGGTACTCATTACCCACTCTGTGTACAATGCCGCATCTGGCTCCCACTGATAAGGAAGGGCACAGGCTGCCCCGCCACTCGAAGGCACCAGAATCAGGTGGGAGTCTCTGGTGGCACCATCAAAGGGAAGCCCCTCCTCGCCCCTACCGGGCAAGTAGCATAAAACTCTCCTAGCCCCCTCCAACTATGCGACTGCATCTCCGTCCAGCTGCCCAGTGAAGATGAATAGCAGTGGTGCTGCCTGGTTCACCACGGACCCGCGAGACACCAACCCGGGAAACAGCAGACCAGCTAACACATTGAGGTAGTGGGTCGGCAGAAGCAGACTCCGCTCACGTGGCGTCGGGTGCACCGCCAGCACCTCCAGTCCCTGGTAAATGTTGTCCAGAGCTGCCAGAGCTAAGGCCAGCCTTCGTCCCTCTGCCAGTAGGCACGCATGCCACAACAACTCCACCCTCAGCTGGCCATCTTCCCCGTGTGGGACCACAAACGTCTCCAACCAGTATGCCAAGTACGCCGCTAGATGGGTTACGTCCGGCAACCCATGGGGGTTCCACCCCTCCTGTGGCGCATAGATGTACCGGGTGTACGTCCGGAACCGTAGCTCCACCTCTGTGCACTCCTCCCATGGAGTCTGGTCTCTCGCAAACTCCTGATAAAAGCAGAAGGGCCCGTTGTAGAAGTGGCAGACCCACGCGTTCAATGGCACCCTGGGAGTCTGTGTTGCTCTCTCTCTCTCTCGGCTAGGGCTAAATCCCTCCACGTCTTCAACAAATATCGGTAGTTGTAAGGAACCCGGTATCTTCCATGCTCATCTGTGTGGCTGCGATGGAGGTCATCCAGCACTACCTCCTCGTACCCCTCACCGCTGATCGGCAACCCTGAAATCCTGAATAGAGACCACAGATCTAATGAAGTCTCTCCTTTGGCCGTCACCACGGTGTTCCACCTACGGTTGAAGCGCTCTTTCAACACCTGTAGAAGCCCCGTGTAGCAGGGATACCCATACAAAGCCGCGGTCATAGCATATCTGATGTCAGCCCGATCCAGCAGCACCCGGTAGTGGTGTACTATGCCCATCAGCCACTCGGTAGCTCCCTGGCGTTATCTGTGTGAAGAAATCACCACCCAGCGGCCATACCAGCTAACAGCACTCTGTCGCAGAATCCTGAACAGAAGGTTGTGGTCGTCATAGCCCTCCTCGGCATACTCCAGCCCGGACTGCTCCAACGCTAATCCTGGACTGCCCTCTGTCTCTGCCCGGTGGTGTCCGTGCAAATCCCAGGAAGCAGAACCCATCACTCCAACGCGGACTCTGAACTGGTCTGCCCTACCGAAGAAGCCCAGGCACTCAGCATTGGGGAACTGACACTGTCTCCAGTAGTCCCTGGAGAAACTCAGAAAGCCATAGAGAACGATCCCGTGCAAACTGTCTCTGCCAACTAAGATCGCCCGCTCTAGTCGGTGACGGGCTCCGGCAACCCAAGAGTCCCCCTCCTCCATGCCTGGTGGGACAAAGCGCCTGATGAACTCGAATAAGTGACGGTCCAGAGGGAACTCCACTGGGTAGCCGTTACTGCGATCATAGGTATAAAGCCCGCCCGCCTCCGATGCCCGGGCCAACTCCACAGCCCCAACTCCGCAGTCGCGCTCGCCAACGGGGCCCTCTGCCACAGTCGTGTGCCCCAAGTCAAGCTACTCCACACTAGCTACGGTGATGTCCAACGGGCCCAAGGAGGGCATGGGCCGCTCAGTACTCCTCACCCAGTGGTCCTCCTCTCGGACCACACGCCTCGGGACCCACTCGTCTCTACCAAATCGTGCCATAGCTGCAAGACAGAACACCAAGAACGGTCAGCACGCCAAAAATTCAATACATGTAGTACAATAAAGCAAAAGCATGTGAAGCGTCAAAATACAACTATAACAACTCAGAAGGAGAGGTTCACGGGTCGTACGCCCTCGTCTCCGCCTCCGACGCACGACCCGTGGGGGTATTTGTTGTACCCGGACAATTTTCCCAGCAAAATACCAAGGGATAAGGGTTCAGGAATTTTCCCGAACACTTTTAAGGCATGAGCTACCCGGCCATCCCTACAACTCCTGGGACCTCACCAGGGGCCCTAACCAGTTTTCCGTGACATGCGGCTACACGGTCGACTAACTGGGACCAATCCCGGCTACTCAACTACGGGCTTTGTCCGTACTCCACATGGCTGCCCGATCCAACCCGGGGGCGCTCCGACTTCGAGCCACGCCATGTGGCACCCAGTGAAAGGGCCGAGGGCCCACTCCGAGACACTTACTTCTATCCCTTCAAGGTCAAATGGAGACCTAATTAGGCCAACCACAGGCTTTGGAGGCCCGCCGCATGCATATACAGCTCACATGTGTGTGTTCGGCATTTTTCTGAACACCTTGTGGGCGCATATATTCCAGCCCTTCTACACCAAACCACGGGCTGCCCTGTGGTTCCAACACACTAATTGGGTTCTACAACGACTCCCCAGCAAGTCGGGGCCACCCCCGACCCTCAGACTCGTGGCAATGAGCCACTTAACCTTAGCTCTCGAGCCAACTCGAGGCTACCCTGACAACCCGCCATGCAATGCGGCACGTATCTCGAGGCACAGCCCACGAGCCCAAAGTGCCTCTCCTTAGCTCCCACGAGCTCTCATCCTCAGCCCAAGGCCCATCCTGAGGGCCCGCAGCCAGTTACCCAAGCCGTTCGACAACCCGAGGTGTGTTGGGCATTTACCCGAACACCTTGCAAGCGGCTACTATGACTCGAAGAACAATGGCCCCCACGGGCCATCCTAGTATCCTGAAGCCCAGTGGCCCTCAAAGGACACTCCCAGACGACGAAAGAAGACCCCCCGGGGGCCATCCCTCGGGGTTACGACGCGCCCGGGGCCAGTTCACCCCGGGGCATGGCTGCGCGCCCCCAGGGATGGCGAACTCCCTGGGGGCCGTGGCCTCTCTCCAGCCCGGTGGCCCCACGGCCCCGCTTAGTCCCAGTTCATCCGATTATCAGTCTCCATTTGTCTGACTCCCTAGTCCGGGGGGAAGGGCTCGCACCATTCGTCCGTACCAGTTCATGAGAGCAACACGCAGAAGAACAAAGCAACAGCACGGGGGAGCGGTCCTTGACAGTCAACATGCTCACAAGTCTCCATGTATCCTCCCAGCACTTATCCTTTTCTTCTTAGTTTAATTTAGGAAGAAAAATAACAAAAAATAGGATTTTATAGAGGTGGGGCCGCCCCCTCTCTCTCCCTCCACCCAGTCTGCCTAAACACCCCCTCAGGAGGGGTTTAGGCAGACCAGCCTAGACCCCTCAGGCTGGTCCGCCTAAACCCCTTTACATATTAAAAAAAAAGTTTTTTTAAAGAAAAAAAGGCGCCCACTCTACCCTGCCTAAACCCCCCCAGGGGGAGGGTTTAGGCGGACCAGCCTGGGCCCCTAGGATGGCCCGCCTAAACCCCCTGGGGAGGGGGTTTAGGCGGACCAGCCTGCCCCCTCAGGCTGGTCCACCTAAACCCCACCCATATATTAAAAAAATGATGTTTTTAAGGAAAAAAATCCCTCCAAAGAGGGGTTTAGGCGGACCAGACCAGCCCATGGGGCTGGTCCGCCTAAACCCCCCCTGGGGGAGGGGTTTAAGGCGACCAAACCAGCCCCTTGGGCTGGTCTGCCTAAACCTCTCCCCCCCCCACTCCGTGAAACAAAAAAAAACATAACATAATAATAATAATAATAACATTTTTTGAGGGGTTTACCCGGACCAAGTTGAACCCTCAACTTGGTCCGCCTAAACCCCACCCCCACCCCTTCAACTTCCTATGAATTCCTCCCCTTAGAAGCTCAAGGGGCAATGAATGAATGCATGCACAAGTGGATGCACAGACGGACGGACAAACACCCCCGACCTAACTGTCGCACCCTCACACTCCCGAGGCATTCGGCAAGGGTCGGGAACGTGAGAAGCTAAGTGCGTGCGCGATTGGCTTGCTAGTTGGCTCACACACGCCGAGGGTATGTCACGCGTACTCCCCTCATCCGGCGTTTAGCCATCTCACACAAGTCCATCCTCGTCGCATGTAAGGTGATTATGTCAACGGCGAGTACACCCGCATCCCGGGTCCGCCCGTGTACGCCAACCTACGGTGACGAAACATACTCCATGAGGCCGTGCCTAATTCTGACACGGAATCACGTGCCTACTGCTCACCCCCAGCCGGCCGTTGGCCACTCAGATTAACAACTGGAGTCTAGTCGGACCTTTTGCCCGGGAATCATAGTCCCGGGGCCAACCTCGACTCCCCAGCATGACGACACTCGCCGTCCGAGACCCGGACCCGACTGCTCACCTCGAGCTGTGTCCGACCTCCAACAGGCTCTAGTCCACATCCTCCCCCGCCACCAAGGCAGTCGGGCTTGCATCGATCCCTCTACAATGAAGTTTCTGTAAAACACGCTGATATCAACTTTATTACGCAACGACCCGGGGACCGACCCACGTGTCGGAGTTGTCCCACGGCTTGCGCCAGTTGTACTTTGGCCCCATCGGCCTATTTGTAAAGCCCACGTGGGCTCTCATATAGCATAAAACCAGTTGAATACAAGCACCCGCATTCGGGTTCCTAGCTTGCTACCTACACCACTTGGCATACGTGCCTAACACCCTGACTCCAGTAAACACCCCTCAGTCGAAAGCGTACCCACCGCTGCGGAATGCTCCCGACCCGCTACCCACAGCTTCAGATATACATACATGCTTCTCTTCAGCATGGAACGAAGGTGTTCGGATTCAATCCGATGTAAATAAACACCGGTTGCTTGGGGCCGGTGAGGAAAGACGTCTAGTACATGATTCCCACAATCGCCTATGCACTCGCACCAGTGGAACCCCTTCTGTCCACGTGTCGCCCGATTTCTCGAGCCTACGTGCCGCATCCTGGTGACGCTTCCCCCGGTCAACCCTTGGTTCCATAGGTGATTGTCGAGAAATCGACTGACATGCCCGCACCCTGTTCAGTTAACCCATACCCTTACATTTCCGTGCCATTCGACCCTTTTCGACTTTCCGTAAGATGAGAGTGCCACATACCGCCGCGAGAGGCATGCAACCGTAAGGAGGATACTCGAGATACATCAAACTCCCATATTTTCCTTCCCCCATTGTATCCCTTCCTTCACCCGGTCATCGGCATAAAAAAAACCCCGCAACAGTAGGTTATCTCATGGATGGCTTAAACTTTATGTCAGGAATAAAATCCCTCTTGTTTCAATTGATTTCATGCATTGTACACCGTGAATTTCATGTTTTTACTAGGACTATGCATCTAGTTAAGTCTTCATGCATGAACTAGCCTTAATGAGAATAAAAGGAAATCTTCTTGTTGTTTACATAAAACCTATGCATATTGTTGGCCCATATTTGTTCTATCATGGTTATGGTAGTTTATATATGTTGATTTCCATGCATGATATGCATTAGTTTAGTATTTAGTCTTATTATCTTTTGAACTCGGATTTACATAAGAAGAAACGGTCTTCCTATCGACCGCCAGGGACATCTAGCGGTCGAACGATAGACCGCTAGCCAAAGTTAAACGGTTCTACATTAGACCGTTTTCTATTTCTGATTCTATAATATTGTTAATACGAACCATATTGCAGAATTAACCATAGTTATGATATAAATAAGTCTAGTCAACTAAGTTTTATTCCTATTTTAAGTATTGGTTTCCTATACTTAGTTAAATTTCTGATTCATCATAATAGATTTCATGTTTTGTGCACATTGGTAGTATTTTTAACTTATGTTAATTTATGACCGAAATAATATACTCTTGTAATTAAATACATCTTTTAAATAGGGGATTTATGATTTAACTTGATCACTGCTTTATCACGATTTTCTCTCTCTTCTAAGAGTCATTTTCTTAAGTACATGGCACATATTCGATCCGGTATGTTGTCATTAGTTACACTTTGCACATTAAGAACACAATTTTGGACATGAAGACCTCTCCTTTGGATATTCCTTCCAATAGACTAGGAAATCTTGTTTCAAGGCCTCCGTAAGTCTCCGCGAGCCTGAGATTCCCACTAGGACGCCGAACTGGTTGTACCATTAAAAGCCCAATTGTCTAGAAGGCACTTATACCGATGGTTTTATATTCTGGGCCTTAGTGGTCATTTGGTTGACCATCTGACTCTGCTAGCGGTTCTTTACGTGACCGCTAATGGATCCTTAACAGCCATGCATTAGACCGCTAAGACTCCATATGTTCTGTTTTCAAAATATCGAACTGTCTTATTTAACGGTCTTATACTAGACCGCTTGGATCAAGAAACAGTCCGGTAAACGACCACTAGCATCCTGAGTCTGATTAACCCGGGATTTGACTCAAGGGTTGATTTTCCTATGTTCCTAGATGATCCAATTGATTATCTAGAACCTGTGACATTATTCTAAAGATACCTAAGTAATTTTGAGAGTAAAAGGAATGTACCGTTATGCTGCCGATTTATTTCCATGGCATAACCTAGTTATTAAATGTATTTATTGAAATCTCTTATTCTCAATAGAAGCATTCCTATTTTTGGTTACCTTATCATGGAACCATAGTTGAAATTGTACATTCTTGGCCATATTATTATTATAAACGTGGAAGTAGCTTGATTTATACTTGAAGATGTAGTTCGAGCATTGATTGTGTTCAAGGGCTCTATGCTAGTCCCCTCGGCTGATTGACGGAAACATATTGTAAACCATGGGGTATGATGCTACTGGCGTCGCATTACGCTGGGAGCACTTTCTCTATAAATAAGTGAAATATCCACGGTGATCCATATAAATTCACGAAGTACTTATTACTAAGTGAAGAGTACATTCTTGCTTGTTACATGACTGTCTAGTGCATAGCCTTCATGGTTATGAAAAATACATTCTTGTTACACTCTTGTTCATGAAAGGCCATAATTATATTCTTGCTTGATCATACTTGCTCAATCATATTCTCAATCTATCCTGTTACTTTGATTTTATTCACGTGGTTCAGCGTATCTACATGATTTATCTTATTTCTTTAGAGCTAAAATATTAATTACTTTAACATTACCTACATGTTGATACGAAGATACATACTGGGTAAGTGTGCTCATTACGTACTTTCTCAATGTTTCAGGAAGTACGAGTGAATCGGATTCAAATTACTCAAGTAGCGGGTCCGAGAGCGATTGAAAGTCTATGGATTCGAGTGAAGACTTAGAATGTCAAAACATGTCTAGATTGAGTCCTTACATGTAATTTTTCTTTTATTGAGTCTAGGAGAGTTGAATATTCATCTACTTGGATTATGATTATTTTATATGAAATAAAGGTGAAGGTTTGATTAAATTATTGTGCAATTACTTTGTGTGATTGTTCTTGCGCTCTGATTATATTGCTTGCTCGAGACGTACTAGCCGACTATTCACATTCCCGATTATTTTCGCTGCATAATCTCGGGACGTGACGCCTGATCTTCTACACGCTCATCATGATGCGCCAGAAGGTGGCCATTGAGGATACCACAAGACCTTGCACAGAGTTCGGAGGAGCTTCTATTGGCCAGGAATGAGTAAAACAGTGAAGACCTATATCCAACAGTGTGATGTCTGTCAGCGTAATAAGTATGTTACACAATCACCTGCTGGGCTTCTTCAGCCTCTTCCTATCCCTGATCACATTTGGACTCATCTGAACATGGACTTTATTGAAGGTCTACCCCCTCCCAATCTAAAACAACATTTTTGGTGGTTATTGACCGATTGTCCAAATATGCTCATTTTTTAGCACTAAAACACCCCTACACAGCCCTCACAGTTGCTAGAGAATTTATCATCAATATTGTTAAATTGCATGGGTTACCACAGGCAATAGCGATTGACAGAGATGCTTTGTTCACCAGTCAATTTTGGAAGGAGAATTTTTGCCTTCAGGGAGTGAAATTGCAAATGTCATCCGCCTACCACCCTCAAACGGATGGCCATGCAGAGGTCCTAAATAAATGTCTTGAAACTTACCTTAGATGTTTCTGCTATCAGCAACAGAAGAATTGGTTCCAGTGGCTCCACTGGGCTGAATACTGGTATAATACCTCAATGCATTCCTCAGCTGGTATTACTCCATTCGAGGCTGTGTATGGCATACCTCCACCTACCTTATTATCCTATGTTTCGGGCACCTTCAACATCCAGGATGTGGCTGATATATTAATTGGTAGGGATCAAATTCTTTCATAATTAAAGCTGCACTTGTTGAAGGCTCTGTAGCGCATGAAGCGGTTGATAGATGCTCACCGCACAGAGAAATATTATGATGTGGGAGACTGGGTATATCTTAAATTACAGCTCTATAGATAGAGTTCTATGGTCAGGCGATACAATCATAAGCTTGCTGCAAGGTTTTATGGCCCATATCAAGTGATTGAAAAGATAGGTTTAGTTGCTTATAAGCTCGAGCTACCTGCACAGTCAAAGATTCATCCAGTGTTCCATGTCTCTCAATTAAAAAAGAAGCATGGAGATCAGCCAGTCCACGATATTCCACTACCTGAAGACATGCTCTCTTTACACAGGGAGCCAATCTCTTTGTTGGGTCGCAAGATTGTTAAGCAGGACAATAAGGCAGCTACTCAACTCTTAATTCAGTGGAAAAATCTTCTGCAGAGTGAAGCTACATGGGAATTCTATGATGAATTTATTCGAGCTTACCCATAGTTTGACCTTGGGGACAAGGTCTTAAAACATGGAGGGGAGGAATCTGTTACGGATCAACCAGGTGACCCAAATTGTTAGTGAGGTGTTTTTACCCTTAACAATTACTGTAGCAATGTTCCAACCAACCATTTAAGTAGTTAGTTAGTGGTTGATTTGTTAGTTAGAAGTGTTAGTTTACTTCTTGATTCTATTACAGAGCTACAGATGACTTGCCATTAAACTGTGGCATAGCTCTACTAAGGTGTAGAGGTATAAATAATGAAGAGAAGCCTTCGAGAAGGCCAAGTTAATTGGCGCAATTCCTCTCCTTCTTCCTCGTGTCTTCCCCTTCCCTCTGGTTCCCCTCTTACCTTCTGCCCCTTCTTCCCCTTCTCCCCCTTCTCTGGTTTCTCTTTTCCCTGTTCCTCAGCACTCTGTTCTTCAGGTTCTATCAACGACACTGCGGCTGGGACTCAGGAGTCAGGAGCTTCTGAGTATGCTTGGAGGCTCGAACCAGTGCTACAGGAGGTCATGTTCCAGGTCTCGTTCCAGACTTGCGGATCGCATTGATGTGCTGGAGCATGTCGGTATCGCTCGAGAACCTGACGAGAGCCACTGGGGTGATCGCAGTGCTCGACGGCGCTGCCTTGTGTGGGTTCGTCGGTGGCTTGGACGACGATGGCCGGGAGACGGTGTCGGTGAGGATGGACTGGCATTTCTCCTGCTGCTTCTTAAACTTGTTCAGGCTGTCCTGCAGCGACATGCTGCACACCAGAAGGACCTCCTCAGCAAAAGGAACTGAACAAGGGAACTCCGACTCCTCAGGACGATGGGGATGCTACAAGTGATGATGGCAATGATGGAGCTAGGGTTCTTGGTTTCATTGATCGGGGGCAAAACAGGACCGCAGCCTCACAGACTCTGTGAACAGTGAATGGGTCAATTGATTAGCTTTTGAGAGAAAGAAGCAACTTTGACAGGGAAATTCTCAGAGAGGGAGAGGCCGGCGGGCGGAGGGGGCAGGCGGATGCATGGGGAAGGGGGGATGGATAGGAAGGGAGAATGCGTGCGAGACGTGAGCGATTTAAAAAAAAATGGTAGGTTTTTATTTTTATTTTTTGAGAGAATTTTTCAGTTTCTTAAAACTTAAGAGAGAGTTGTCAAACATGTCTAAGTGAGTTTCTTATTTCTATTTTTAAATTTGAGAGAAAAAAGAGATAAAAAATAACAACCAAACACCCTGTTTGGTTAATTATCTTGCTCGCCGTTCTAATCCATGGCCCATCAGACCCGATTTATATAGATATTATCCGACGATTCTTTAGGTAGCCAAACAGTAATAAGTGTTCTGTCCCTCCTCCCCGTGGATAGACCTCCTTATGAACCCATATCTTCTTCATGAGTCACCGTTGAGAACATATTATAATACATATATATATATATATATATATATATATATATATATATATGAATCAGAGGAGGGTTTGATAAGATACGTCGGCCGGCCCTAACTTAATTTCTACCATTTGCACACCGCCCTCGACGTACGTATGCCGCCAGCCACGTAGTAGTACCAGAGAAGCCTCTGTTAAGTTCCTTCATTTCTCAGTTCCTCTCAGCTTGAGCACCAGATTAGCGATATATATTAATGGAGGAGCACTGTGGCGTTTTCGACTTCCTTTGCATCTCAATGCATGGTGGCGACGGTGCTGCATGCATGGGCAGTGCTTCCCGTTAATTCCAAGCTCCCTTGTTGCCCTAAAACTAACTTGATGACCAACAACAACGTCGTCGACGTCCAGTGAGTGGCAGTGGAAGGTGGTAAGAGTCCGAAACTCAAGAATATTTTACAAGTGATCGATAATGTAGCTGGAAAACTATCTATAAAACAATATTTAATTCTCTGGAGAAGTGTCCTGATCGGTGTCCCTAGCCTCCTGAGAGCTTCCATTAATGACAAGGGTGCAGATCCACTGATTGCTGCAGATCGCTGGCATTCGGCATGCACTTCCATGTGTGATAAGTCGCTAACACTCCCCATGGGAAGTGACCTTTTGCACGCCAAGCGTTCAACGAGTATATTTTCAAGCGATCCCCAAAAGTGATGAGCTTCTCTCGCACTCACACCTACTAGTGATTTCTTCACATTCACTCCAATTTTTGAAGGCCCTCACCTCGAGAAAGATTCAAGTGGAGGAAGAATTTGCACCTCATCATCATTCTTCGTACCCTCCTCCCCTTATTTTTCATTGTTCTCATTTATTTCTATTGTAAATTATAATTGTCTTCGTGATAGACGTAAGAGCATTTGTAGCTCTTGAGGATAACACTGAGTGTGCTAGGATCCAGTTCGCTAAAACTTAAATTAATTGGGTGACTAGCTCCTGAAAAATTATTTGATACGAAATCACTAGAAAAATTAGGTCACCTTGTGTGACTGGGTGGTTTGTTGAAACCTAACCAAAATTTGTTCATGGAAAACAAGCAAAGAAGTTGACTGAGATTTGATAAGATTAGCTGGGGAGCAAAACCCTAGAAAACTAGCAGGTGTAACCTTGGGATTGAAAGGTTAGTGAAATTCTTTACGAGTTACAAGGGGACTAGACGTAGGTTTGTCTAAAAGGACATACTACACCAGTATAAATCTCTGTGTCTCGTGCTTTTCCTACTCGCCTATGCATTTAATTTCTATTTTGTTTCACATTTAATTTTTTATTACGTAATTATTTTTTAAAGGCACACCTATTCATCCCCTCTCTAGGGTGTGCCTAACTACAAAGAAAGGTTATGGTCATACACTGGAGAGAGTTGGTGCCCTTTGCACTAATTCCAAAATAGGGGCATATAGGGTCTTATGAAGGATAAGCACAAAGGTTGTCCATGCTCAATGTTGGGGGGGTTGCCATACCTCCGAGTGTCTTGAGATGGTACGTTCCTCACTGGAGGGCTTATGTTGTTCATTGGAGGCAGAGCTTGCATAGGAGGAGAGAGTCCTTGGTGCTGTACTTTTGAGCCCTGACCATCCGTTCTGGGAAGGGAAGCAGGTGGCTTCTTGGCTAGGAAGCCTTAGATGTCGAGGTCGATAGTCCTGTTGAGCGTCGTCATGATGCCCGTCAAGATGTCTAACTGTTATAGATATGGAGAGCCTCGACGTCAAACTGCCACGTGTAAAACCTGAGGCTTTCTCCATTTCTTTATTTTAGTGCTATGTGGCTAGCGAAGGTCTTGATGAGCCGAGCGTACCCAGTGAAGTGCGAGTACAACACGTTGTTGAGATAATGCTATCGAGCTCGATGTGAGCATCCTGAATAAAGCAATTGTCCCTTCTCTAGGGTGAGGGGGAAGGTTCGGCACTTGATGAGGTCTTTGACTTCTGACAAGGTGATGAGCATGTCGAACCTATCCAAGTGCTCGGTCAGGTTGGAGGTGCCATCATATGGCTTTATGGGTAGGAGCTCCAGCTTCCTAGGGTGCATGACCGCTAGAACTTTTGGGGTGAAGGGTTATGTAACGACCCAAGATCCGGATACCGGGAAGAACCCGATACCATTCAAATCCTGGCCCGCCGCCCACGAGCCGGGAGGGATCGGAAGGGCTAAAACGAGTGTGGAGGTACAAAGAAATAGGAAATAATGTAGGATAATTCAACAATTAACAGAAATAAATAAACAACTACAACATCAGAGTCCAGTCCAACAAAAAGTACAGTCTAAAGTAGTATAACATACCACATGCCAAGTGTACACTCGGCCCGACGAGCTGGCAACTAAGAACCTCCAGACAGCACCCTCGAACCTTGAGGAAGAACCGCCGCACCTGAAAAGCAGGGGTGGGCCTCCTATCACTGGCTCAGCAGGGATCTCGCGGAACCCCAACCGAGAACAACGACGGTAGCGGAAAGGAAAAATAGCTACAACTACAGCAGGAACAACGAACCAGCGGCCGGTCAAAACTCGACACTACAGCTACTCCTACTGTACCAGGAAAACACGCCTTGATCTCACAATCGGGGGTGGAGAGGGGGATTTCTGTAGCCCATCTAAGAGCGGCCGAACCAAGTCCAGCGAGACCAAACGAGGCCCAGCTCATCTAAGTGACCGCCCCGTAGGGCCCACTTAGCATAAAAGCCCAATAAGTTCACTCGGGATCAAGCACTTCCTTGGCGGCCATTAGGCTCGGAAGGCCCGAGCGTCGGTCCGGTCGGAGGAAGACCCACGCCCGACTCATCCCCTTCTCTGGGATAAGGGCTCGCTGATAAGTGTGTATTTCTACATGTTAATTAATGATTTACACACTTTTTATAAGCTTAAATATTAATAAATATGCACTTATCACACTTAATCACGATTTTAGATCAAAATGTGTAATTTCATGAAATTAAAAAAAATTTGTTACATAAATTCCTTATTTTGCAGGTACTCAGAAGAGGAGGATGTAGAGTAGAGTAGAGTAGCATTTGATATTTTGTAGTTCATTTTGGCCTTGAGGAGAGTCATGGAAGAGAAATTTTAAGAGCTTTGTGTTTAAGTTTTAGAGTTTGTTGATTAGTTTGTATTGATAGTCAATTTACAAGCTTGTGTGATCCTTATTTCAATTTATTATCTTCTACAAAGTTGTCCATCTGTAAGTGTTCTTCAACTTCTCTTTCTAGCATTTCCCTCAATTCCTTCTATATTGAAAGTTATTTTCCGTCTTTCTAAGTTCTGTTCTACGTGATTACTGTTCATCCGAGGTGATACCTTCTAGTATTCTTCTATTTTGAAGCCTTTTCAATCTTCTTTTTACTCTGAGTTCTTCATCAAAGTTGTTCTTCTCTTGTAGATCTAAAATTTCTTATTCTACCACTTCTTCTAAATCTTCTTATTTTGAGAGTTATAATTAATTTTTCACTATTTTGATTTTTGCCATATTACTATTCATCCGCACTGATAGCTCTTGAGTTTTTCACATTGTTCATTATCTTCCTCTCATTTTATGTTTCTGTGTTCTTCATTAAACTTCTTCATATTTTCATTCTATACAACTTTCATTTATTCCACTTCTTCTAATTCCATCTAGAGTTTAAATTATTCTTTTCCTTCCAACCCTCTATTTTCAATAGAATTCTATTATGTTTTCAACATTGCTTTGTTCCTAGTTCTATCCAACCCCTCTCTTCACAAGTTCTTCACTCACACCCAAAGCGGTAGTCATCTTCCGATCATCTCACGGCGTCGACTTCCAAGGTGGAGCGATCTTCATCTAAGGCTCGGCGAGGAAACGACGGCGTTCTTCATCAATTGGCTAAATATTTCCTTCACTTTTCTCTTCTTATTCAAAGTTACAATTTCATTTCCTTTAGTATTAATCGCACTCAAAAGATAAAATTTGATTTTCAAAACATAAGGATATTTTCCAACATTGATCTATAAAGATTATTTCTTCCCCGTGGGATCGACCCGTTCTTACCACTTTACTCGTATTTTCAAAATCATTTAAGTGAGTGAGTGCGGTTGTATAAATTTTAAAATTTGTGTGGCACGTTATTTTTAAACGACGGGTGTCGAGCGCATCACTGGCGCCCCGCGCCCACTCGGACCGAGCCTCACCCAAGCTATGCCCCTTGCCCGGACAGGGTTGGCACTCTTCATGCTTGGGTCGACCGACGATTGCTTATCCACGCTGCCGTTGAGAGCCCTTTATGAGCAGGAGTTTACAAGGCTATAAAGATCCCACAATGAGGACGTAAAGAGCTCACGTCGAGGACGTAACTCCCGCCTGAAACTCCTCAACTTACGGGACTCATGAGGCAGGCGCACTATTTAAACATGGAACTCCCTCCAGCGAAAGGTAAGGCCAACACACGCCTAAAACACCCTGAGTAGGAACCACTTCACCACCTTGGTGGAGAGGGATCTCGTGCATCTAGTTCCTCCTCCTTTCATAGCTTCTACCACTGCTCTACTGACTTAGGCATCGGAGGGTTTTCCCTAGGGAACCATCCCTGGGCCCCCTGATCCGTTTCCCTTCCTTGCAGTTCACTGTTTGGTGATCATCTTCACTAGCTCAGGACCAACGCGAGATTGCCCCTCTTCATCTGGCACCGTCTGTGGGAAACGATCAAAGAGCTAGTATGGTGCGAAGGAGTTCAGGGAGGAGGTCCACCGGTGATAAGGGAAATGCCATGGTAGCGGCGGGGGAAGGCCCCTCTCAGGCCACACAGAACCCCCCCTCCAACACCAACACCCCAGCCGACGATCCGCCTCCACCCGCGGAAGTGGAGCTACCACCCAATGGGGGCACTGACGCTTTCCAAGCCCTCAACGAAAAATTGGACGTCCTCGTGGAACTCATGAGGGCCCAGGCGGCCAGGGAAGGAAGGTCACGCGCCCCTACAGAGAGACCCCGCGAGAACGCATCCCAACACACTGCTGGAGGCCACTTCACCCTCCGAGGACAGTGGCTCATTTGCAACAGGTCAGGAGGACCTTCACAAGTCCCTCCTCCGGAGTAAAAGGCCTCCTCCACACTGAAAAGGGAAAAACCTGGGGCACGCCGTCTGCAACCAGAGACCGAAGTCCCTGGGGAGCGCCAGGATAGCCCCCCCAGCCCCACGGCACAGTGACAGTCAGAGCTATCTCTCCGACTATGAGAGTTCGAGAGGCACTTCGCAGAGCAGGAGCGCGCCTTACGCGCCTTGCAGAAGACCTCCCTGGCAGAGGACGAGGAGGAATCCCCGTTCTCCGACTGCATCTTGAAGGCTGAGATTTCTCCCAAAATCCCCTTCCCAACCTTCAAGCCTTACGATTGCCAGGGCGACTCGGCCGACCACTTCGACAGCTTCGACGCCCTGATGACCCTTCACCGAGTGTCCGACGCCATCAAGTGTCGAGCCTTCGTGACCACCCTTGTCCAAGGCGCCCAAGCATGGTTCCGGGCCCTCGCCGCCGGATCCATCCGGGACTTCAAGCAATTCAGGCGAGTATTTAAGGAGAGTTTCGTCGGCAGCAGCCCCCCAAGGTCGGTAGCGGGGCTATTGGCTCTCAAACAGGAACATGGAGAGAGACTCCGGGCTTATATCAACCGATTCAAGTTGGAAGCGATGAGAATCCCCCGCCTGGATGTTGCCTCGGCCATAACCGCGCTGACCGGGGGCACCCGTGACGAGAACCTCCGCCGCAAACTTGTCCTCCACCCTCCCTCGACCCTTGCCGAGCTAGTGACTCTGGCTTTGCGCCATGCTGAGTGTGAAGAAGTACTCAGCGCATGTTGAGTCGCAACTGGCTCGGGTCGGGAGGGGGACAAGAAGTGAGCACCCGAGCCAAGCTCGGGCCAAGGAAAAAGACGGAACCGAGACGGGGACAACAAAGAACCGTCCCGAAAGTACAAGCAATACAATCCTTTAACCACTCCGGTGTACGAGATCTATGAAGACATCAAAGGCTCGGGCCTCCTCCGCCAACCCGAGCCAATGAAGTCGAAGAGCCGCAATTGCAGCAAGCACTGCCTGTTCCACAGTGACCACGAGCATCATACCGACGATTGCCGCCAGCTCCAGGAAGAGATCGAGCGTCTCGTCCGCCAGGGACACCTATCTCGGTTCATGGTCTGGCATAAGGAAGATCGAGGCACCCCAGAGGAGATCGACAATGCCCCTCGCGGGGTCCACATCAACGTCATCGCTGGAGGAGCTGCATTAGGAGGAGATAGTAGCTGAGGAAGGAAGCGTCATGCTAAGCGGGCGAGCCGAGCCATCGAGCCTCCCAAGGCCCCGCCAAGTGAGCGCCAGGTCATAATCTTCTCTGACCAAGACCTGGAAGGGCTGACCCCCCCGCATGACGATGCCCTAGTTATATCAGCTACGATAAACCATTGTAACGTAGATAGAATTCTAGTTGACAATGGAAGTGCCCCTGATGTATTGTCTTATGAGTGCTTTCTTAAGATGGGGGAGAATCCGTCTGAACTCCACCCCATCCGAAGCCCCCTTTGCGGGTTCAATGGCCAGGACACTTATCCCGAGAGAGCACTGAGCCTACCGGTTACTCTCAGCACCCCACCCAAAACCATTATGGTTATGGTGGACTTCATCGTGATCAAAGGTATGATGGCATACAACGTAATCTTTGGCTGGGGAATCCTTGGCCGAACGAAAGCGGTGCCCTCTACCTATCATCAAAAAATGAAGTTCCCCACCAAATATGGGGTGGGGGAAGTCCGGGGCAACCAGGCGTTGGCCAGAAAGTGCTATAATATCTCGGACGAAGCCACAAGGCCGGACGGGAAGAACAAGGGCCCCCGGGAAGTCGAGAAAAACCTGCAACATCTGAGCCTAGAGGCGAGTTGCTAACGGTTTTCCTAAACGATGACCCGACCCTAGGAGTAAAGATTGGAGCCGACCTACCATCTGAGGTTTAGTAGTAATACAAAGAATTTATTTCTGGGTACATCTGAGTCTTTGCATGGTCTGATGATCAACTCCTCGAGATATCGGGATAGACAGTAATGCATAAGCTCAACCTCGACCCGACCGTGAAGCCCGTGCAACAACGCAGAAGGAAGCACGCGCTAGAAAAGTAGACGATCATCAAGGAGCAAGTCACCAAGGGGTAAAAGACTTGTCTTTTTATATCGGTCCTGTAACCGACGTGGCTGGCTAACGTCGTCCTAGTGCCAAAAGCTTCGGAAAAGTGGCGAATGTGCTTGAACTTCACCGACTTGAACAAAGCTACACCAAAAGATTGCTATCCGTTGCCGAGCATTGACCAACTGGTTGATTCAACCTCAGGCAACGAGATACTCAGCTTCCTGGATGCCTACTCAGGTTACCACCAGATCAGGATGGATCCAGAAGACATCGAGAAGACTGCCTTCATCACTGACTTCGGCGTACACTGCTGCACCCAGATGCCTTTCGGGTTGAAGAACGCTGGAGCCACGTACCAGAGGCTGGTCAACCATATGTTCGAGGGACAGCTCGATCGGAACATCGAGGCCTACATTGACGACATGCTTGTCAAGACCCCCAAGGCCGAAGACCACTTCGCCAACCTAGCCAAAACCTTCGACACTCTCCTGAGGTACAATATGAAGCTCAACCCCTCCAAGTGTGCCTTCGGAGTAAGGTCTGGGAAATTCCTGGGCTTCTTGGTGACCCAGCGTGGGATCGAGGCCAACCCCGACAAGGTACAGGCCATCCTGGACATGCGGCCGCCCACCTACACCAAGGACGTTCAACGCCTTACCGGGCGCATTGCTGCACTCAGCCGATTCTTGTCCCTTGCGGCCGAACGATACTTACCCTTCTTCAAACTGTTGAGGGGGCCCAAAATGGCATCTTCTACATTTGCATGGGACGAGGAATGCCAAAAGGCATTTACTGAGCTTAAGGAGTTCCCGGCTTCGCCTCCAGTGCTGTCGAAGCCCGTTCCAGGTGAAGCCTTACATCTCCACCTTTCGGCGACTCCATCCACAGTTAGCTCGGTCCTGGTTAGAAATGACTCGGGAGTCGAGAGACCGGTCTACTACACCATCAAGGTGCTCAACGAGGCTGAAAGAAGGTACCCTGCAACTGAGAAACTCATGCTAGCGTTGGTCACCTCAGCCAAGCGCCTTCGACCCTACTTCCAAGGGCACTCCATCATCGTGTTGACCAGCGAACCATTGAAGAGGATCCTCGCTCACCCTGAAGCCTCGGGACGCCACGTCAAGTGGGCCATTAGGCTCGGGGCCTACAACATATCGTACCGGCCCCGCTCGGCCATTAAAGGATAGGCGCTCGCCGACTTCATCGCCGAGAGCACCATCCCGACCGAAGAAAAATCTCCGTCTGCACCTGGGCCAACCTAGGAATTGTTTGTCGACGGATCCTCCACCTCGACCGGGAGCGGTGCCGGGATCCTCCTAAAGTCCCCCGAAGGAGCAGAGCTACAATACGCCTTGAAGTTCAACTTCCAGGCATCCAAAAATGCCTCTGAGTATGAAGCCCTTATCTCGGGAGCCCGCGTGGCCCGGCGATTGGGGGCCGAGCGAGTCAGAATTCACATTGACTCCCAACTGGTCGCTAGCCAGATCAACTGCAATTATGAAGCTCGGGAAGAACCAATGGTCAAATACCTCCAGCTGGTCAAGACCATGGCACAACAGTTCGAGAGTTTTGAGGTAGTCCGAATAGCTCGGGAGGAAAACTCCCGGGCGGATGCCCTCTCTCGGCTGACCTCCTCTCTTGACCCAGAGGGTACTCGATCGGTCCTCCTCGAAGAGCTAGAGCGACCGAGCATTGATTCGGAGCTCATAGCTGTTGACTCAGCCTCCTCAAGTGACTTGCCTACCCCCTATCTGTCGTGGCTCCAAGACTCCCAGGAGCCTCCCGACCCTCGGGAAGCCCAGAGATTGAAGTACCAAGCTCGGCGATTCATCATTCTGGACAGCACTTTATACCACAGATCCTTCTCCGGTCCCCTCCTGAAGTGCATCAGTACTGACGAAGCTAGTCGAGCGATTCAAGAAGTTCACGAAGGCCTATGCGGAGCGCATCAAGGAGGAAGGTCACTCGCCATGATCTTGCTTCGACAGGGTTATTGGTGGCCCACTCTATAGCGCGACTACTCGACCTACGTTCAATAATGTGATCGATGCCAGCGATTCAACCACTTGGTCCATCAGCCGACAACGGAGCTCGTCACCCTAGCCGAGCCTTATCCCTTCGCTCGGTGGGGGATCGACATCCTTCGGCCGTTCCCTACGGCTCAGGCCCAGAAGAAGTTCATCATCATCGCCATCGACTACTTCACCAAGTGGATCGAGGCCAAAGCTACAGCTAGGATCACCGAGACAGTTGTGTGGAGTTTCATCTGGAAGTCGATCATTTGTCGCTACGGCATCCCCCAGGTGATAGTGAGCGATAATGGTCGGCAATTTGATTCTGTTTCTGTCTGGTGCAAAACCGATGAGGTCTGTTACAGAAGGTGCCACGAACTCTACCGAACTCCAATTGAGACGAACTTGATGTTGAAGCGACCGTGGCTAGAACAGCTTCGAGCAGGAACTAACGGGGCTCTAAAAGGAAGTCTGAGGAGAAACTTCTGATCAGAAGACTGGATGGGGGTCCAACCTGGAACAATAGGGAGCAGCTTGCGCACTTCGACGAGAAAAATTGGAACTGAGGGCTCGGGTGGGCGATTGACTTCATTCTTCCTGGTACTGAAAGAGGACTGGTCGTAGTTCTTTCCCTCTGAAGATGGCTCCCAGATCTTTCCCGATCTGGCCGTGGAAGACTCTGATCTCAGCTTCAGGTCATGAGCCGGAGTCGGGAAGCGCAGTCCGGCGAGATCGGCTCCTTCGATCAGCTCCAAGCTTGGATGGACGCGGGACCACCACCGTTGGAAAGCTGACTTGCTGATGTTTACTCCGATGTATGATATCCTGCCAGAATCCCCTGGGTGACATCGTGGTGCTCTCTGCAACCTGCTGCTATTCTGCTGTCTGCAACCCGGGACTGGATCTGCAAAGGAAAGAGGATATGGGTGAAGGGGTGGTGATGGTAGGGCAGGGGATTGGGGTGGCTGAAGGCTATGGGGAGGGGGGGGGGTCGATGGAGGGCTTTTGGGTGACTGGGGAATCAAGGGGTGGGTGGATGAAGGGAGTTGGAGTTGGCTGGTGTGGGTAGGGGAAGGGAGAGGGCTGCACAAGGTAAGCAATGGAGAGAAGAATGGGGGGGGGGGCAAACTTGGGCTGGGTATTGGGCTGGTTTGGGCGACCAAGGCCTCGTATGGGGGTTGTGAGATGGGAGGGAGATTCAAATTTGGCCTTGGGAGAAGCTCCTTCAGCCTTGGGGAGGTGGTGAGGTGCTTAGGGAAGTGGATGGGGTAGTTGGTGGTTGGGTTGTGGGGTTTGGATTGGGGGAGGCTATCTTGGGGCTAGGGTGCAGTTATTGGGGTGGTGGGTGGTTGGGGAGGTCCTTGAATGAGGGAGGGGGGGTAGGTGGTAGGTGGGAGAAGGGGGAGAGAGAGAGGGGTTCGCCCCCTTCCTTGAGGAGAGAGAGAGAGAGAGAGATAATGAGAGAGAGAGAAGAGAGAAATTTGGGTGGAGGAGAGTAAGAGTTGGGAGTTGTTTCTATTCAAATTGATTCATCAAAAGTTGAGTACATGAGGAGAGATGGGGCATATATGTAGGCATCCACTATTTACATGACCAAAGTACTCTTGACAAGTAAACAAAAGACCAAGCATATCCTAGACTCAATCCTATGGGCCCATAACTAAGGTACTAAGGCCCAAATAAGCATAACAAGGGAAATGACTAAAACAACATGACTCAATAAAGGAAAGTACATAAGATATGACTCAAAGAAAAGGAAAATAACATGTGATCTCATAGTCGGGCTTCCTCAAAATGATTCAGGTGATCCGAGCCATAGAGAGCGCTGTGAGATGCCCTCATCAAATCTCCCGGGATGGGGAGAACTCGACCCTGTCGAGTATGGGTCCGCCTGACTGTGGTAGTGCTCCAAAATGTCTGGGTCAAGGCGCAGCAGGTCTTCCCGGCTCACCCAAGTGTCCTCGGTCGGGGGACGGCCCTTCCACCTCACGAGGTAACGCTGGTATACCCTGTTCCTGGTAATGATACTCTGCTCATCCAGTATTGCCTCCACTTGCTCACGTCGGCCTCTCAAGCTAGGAGGTAGAGTCACACCGTGGGTGTCTCTCTCAAGAGAGGGTAAGGGCTCAAGCTCCTCACTAGGTTCCACCGCGGGGCCCTTGTAGGGTACCAGGTCTGCCACGTTGAAGGTAGGGTGTACCCCAAATCCCTCTGGTAGGTCCAGCTCATAAGCGTTACTGCCTAGTCGTCTCAGAATTTAGAAGGGTCCCGACCCTCGTGCCCTCAACTTGGAGGCAGGCCCCGGAAGGAGCCGCTCCATCCTCACCATCACCGAGTCTCCCACTTGGAACTCGCAGTGGCGCCGATGAGCATCTGCCCGTCTTTTGTAAGCCTCGTTGCTCTTCCCTATATGCTTGCGGATGTCATCATGCAACTCTTTGATATGTTGTGCAAAGGACTCAGCTGAGACTGACACTCTATCATGTGGGGGAAGGGGAATAAGATCTGAAGGTTTTCTAGGCATATAACCATGTACTACCTCAAATGGACTCTTGCCTATGGACCTATTGACGGAATCATTGTAGGCAAACTCGGCTTGAGATAAGAGGAGATCCCAATTCCCATGGTGGTCCCCTACAAGACAACGGAGCAAGTTCCCAAGGCTTCGGTTGACGACCTCAGTCTGGCCATCTGTTTGAGGATGATAAGCAGTGGAGAATTTGAGGAGGGTTCCCATTAGATGCCAGAGAGTTTTTCAAAAATAACTGGTGAATTTCACATCTCGGTCAGACACAATGGTTTTAGGTAGTCCATGGAGTCGGACCACCTCATCAAAGAACAATCGGGCGACCCTGGAAGCATCCGAAGTCTTGGCACATGGGATAAAGTGGGCCATCCTAGAGAACCTGTCAACAACGACGAAGATGGAATCATGTTTGGGTAAGGTCCTAGGTAGGCCAAGGATAAAGTCCATGCTCAAATCCTCCCAAGGTCGATCTGGGATGGGAAGGGGTGTGTAAAGCCCAGTGTTTTGCCTTACTTGCTTGGCTGAGGCACAAATGCGACATTGTCCCACAATGTGGGCTACATCCTTCTTGAGACTGGGCCAATGGAATTGCCTCGCAACTAGCTTTACGGTTTTTTAGACCCCAAAGTGACCAGCTAGGCCACCACTGTGTAACTCCCAAACTAAGAAATCCCGATGTGAAGTCCGGGGTATGCATAGCCTAGCTCCCTTGAAAAGATACCCCTCTTGGAGTTTGAATCCCTCATGTTCCTTGTGGGGCTGAGTGGAGAGGGTGTTATAGTGAGTTCCAAAGTCGGGACAATTTGGATATTCCCCGTTGATTCTCTCAAACCCGGTGACTTCCACCTAGATAGTGGAAAGTAAGACTACCCGCCTACTTAGCGCATCGGCGGCGCGGTTCTCACTACCCATCTTGTACTTGAGGAAAAAGGTATAGGCTTGAATGTATTCTACCCAACGGGCATGGCGGGCATTGAGCTTTTGTTGGGTGTTGAGGTACTTCAAGGCCTCGTGGTCCGAGAAGATCACAAACTCCTTGGGTAGGAGATAGTGCCTCTAATGTCGAAGGGATTGAACCACAGCGTAAAGCTCTTTGTCATATGTGGAGTACCTAGTCCTAGCCTCACAAAGTTTCTCACTAAAATAGACTACTGGATGGCCTTCTTGGCTAATAATGCCTCCAATCCCTACTCCGGATGCATCACAAGTGACCTCGAAGACTTTTGAGAAGTCGAGTAGGCAAAGGACCGGGGCTTGGATCAGTTTTTCCTTGAGCTCTAGGAATGCTTTGGAGGCCGCCCTAATCCACACAAAAGTGCCCTTCTTGAGACAATCCATGATAGGAGCGGTGATAGTGCTAAACCCACGGATTAATCTCCTATAGAAAGTGACTTTTTTTTTATCAAGAAACCTTGCCTAGTGCTGGATGGGAGAGTGCACTCGTTTACCAGAGGTAAAGAGCAAGCCACTCCACCATTTAGACATTAGGAGGTGAATTTTATTTAATGGAGGAAAGAATACAATTTTTAAGCGGATACTGGGCATACCCAGTTTATCCAGGCGAGCTACTCCCTTTATAGAATTAGGAAGCTCATCGTAAGAGAAAAAATCAGTATAATGAGTGGAGCAAGCCAAAGAGGCTAGAGAGTCAGCAACCTTTCTTCCTTCTCTGTAAATGTGAACTATTGAATCTTGTATGGTGAGGAGTCTCCAAATCTCCCTTATATAATGAAGAATGGACCATGGGCATGGAATTTCTTTTTTGATGATTTGGACTAAGATTTTGGAATCAACATCAATCTGGATTGGCTTGACATCAGAAAGTGACTAGCCCATGAAAGCTTCGGGCCTCATGGAGGGTCTTGGGCTCGGGCCACTCAAGAATGGCTTGGATCTTCTCGGGGTCCATGGATACCCCTTGGGATGAGACAATAAATCCTAGGAAGGCTAATTGATTGGTCAAGAAATGACACTTCCCGGGGTTGGCAAAGAGACTTTCTTTCCTAAGAACGGTGCAAACTTGTTTGAGATGATCTAGGTGGGTTTCCTTGGTTTGGCTATATATGAGAATGTCATCAAAGTAGACGACAAGGAAGATGCCAATGAAGGGCCGGAGGACCTCGGTCATGAGGCGCATAAATGTGCTTGGTGCATTGTAAAGGCCGAAAGGCATGACAAGCCATTCATAGAGACCGTCCTTAATTTTAAATGCGGTCTTCCACTCGTCCCCGGACCTAATGCGAACTTGGTGGTAGCCACTTTTGAGGTCAATTTTAGAGAAGATGGTGGCTCCAGCAAGCATGTCTAGCATGTCATCTAGTCGAGGGATGGGAAACCTATATTGGACCGTGATTTTGTTGATGGCCCGGCTATCCACACACATGCGCCAAGTTCCATCTTTTTTGGGTGTGAGGAGAGTCGGGATGGCACATGGGCTTTTGCTAATGCGGAGGAAGCCCTTCTTGATGAGCTCCTCAATTTTCCTCCTAAGTTCAGCATGCTCGGTGGGGTTGAGGTGATAGTGAGGTAGGTTGGGTAAGGTAGCTCCGGGCACAAAGTCGATGGCATGTTGCACATCGCGCATGGGTGGTAGCTTATCCGGTAGCTCATCGGGGAACACATCATGGAAGTCCTCAAGGATTTGTTTAATTTCTATTGGGTGGGGGTTGGTTGGGGTGGATTCCCCAAGGCAAATAACAATGGCACACACTTGTCCCCCTTGGTTGACTTCGTCCTCAAGTTCTTTCCTAGTGATGATGTGTGTGTTCCTAGTAGTCCCAATGGTCAAATTAGGACTTGATGGGGCGGGATTTGGTGGGTTTGGAATAGTGGGAGGGGTAGTGGATCCCTCAAGGGAGGGAGATGTCTTCTTGGGAAGGGAACGGGGTGGAGAGGGGTTGAGTTGGATTCTCTTCCCCTCATGAGTGAAAATGCAAGTGTTCGTCCTTCCAAGGAAGGTGGCATCTACATCGTAGATCCAAGGCCGCCCTAGGAGTATACTTCCAACTTCCATTGGTAGAATGTCACACCAAACTTGGCCTTGGTAGGATTGAAATGCAATGGGGACAAGGCAACGAGTACTGACGGGTACGGATGTGGCATCAATCCAAGCTACCCGATATGGGTGTGGGTGTGGGGAGATAGTAAGGCCCAAAAGTTTGATGGTGTGGGTGACACCACATTCACACTACTCCCGTTGTCCAAGATGACCTTCCTAGCATGACTCCCTATTCGGATGTAGGTATGGAAGATGGTGTTTCTTCTCCAATCATGTTCTTGGGTTTGAGTGAGGGTGCACCTAACCACTCTAAGGTGAGAGTTGGTAGATGGAGGGGGTTGTTCTTGATTGGTCTCCATGTAGTGGTTCTCATGTTGTGCCCCTGTGATTATTTGAGTTTCACATGGTCACTTGGGTCATTCGACATCATTCTATGGTCATATGTGTTCTGTGATATTCTTGGTTTTGATAATGGCTAAACACTATTCGTCATTGTTGCTTTTCACTCTTATATGACTGACATATGTTTTGTTGTGTTTATGACAGATATGCACATGAAAGCTCAATGTTGCGCCCTCGCACGCGGATCGACCTTCATTTTTGCATGAAATTGATGAGGACATGAATATCTTGACTTATGAACATGTTTCATTGGTCTAACACTTCATTTTTGCAGGTATAGGTATTTCCGGTCGACCTACACACCTTGGCCGGTCGACCAGAATTGCCAGAGCCTAAGAATTTCACGTTTTACAGGTTTCGGTCGACCGCCCCTGCCTTTCCGGTCGACCGGTTCTTCCAGAAACGAAACACTCCAGGAATTACAGATTTCGGTCGACCGCCCCTACTTTTCCGGTCGACCGATTTTCCCAGAACTGAAATGTTGACATTGTTACAGGTTTCGGTCGACCGCCCCCAGGCGTCCGGTCGACCGGTTTTGCCAGAGCCGAAACGTTCTGGCTGCAGCAGGTTCCGGTCGACCGGCCCATGAATTCCGGTCGACCGCCAGCCCCGAGCCTTCATTTTTGACTTTGTTTCCAACTTCGAAAAGGGCCATTCAACCTTGATTTCTTTAATCCAAATGTCACCTAATCACCCACAAATTGTGGATCTGGTCTGAGGCTTGTCTATAGACCATTCAAGGTCTATAAAACTAACACATGAGGGGATGAAAACCCTAATCTTCAAGCCTTCAAGGGAGCCCATTTTCGAGCTACTGTAGCACCTCCGTGAACAGTGTTTCGGGAGGAAGTTCTTCATCCATCCAAGGTGATTCAAGCTCAGATCTGAAGCCAAGCAACCTCCTACAAAGTAAGAAGCAATCAAGGGCATGAAGGGTGATCAAAGGAAGCCAGTTTGATTCAAGTTATTCAAAGGAAATCATCTTCATCCATTCAAGCTCTTTCAAGCTCATCCAAGGTGATATTTCAAGCATTCAAATTCCTAGAAGCTAAAGAAGCAATCAAGGTTCAAGGTAGCTTCATCATCTCCTTCATTCATTCAAAGAAATTCAAAGAGAAGATCAAGAGAGAAGAATTGAAGGAAGAGGTATTGTTCACGTGAACAGTACTCCGTGAAGAACATTCATCCAATCAAGGGTGAATCAAGAAGATTGAGTTGAAGCCAAGAGGAGCCTTGTTGCTGATCAACATTCCATACAAGGGCCAATTCATTTTCACTCATAACTCAATCTCTTGTTTTAGTTCATTCACATTTGTTTCATTTTCATTATTGTTTAAACATTAAAAGTGTGATTCATCCCTACCGGTGGTTAGTAGGAAGGCAATTGGAGGGTGTTCCAATTTGCGGTTGACGTCCCTACCAGGTGGTGAGTAGGAAGGCAATCGGTGGTTTCCGATTTGCGGTTCTGTGCGCTGCACAAGTGAAGCCTCACCAGGTTTTGGTGAGCGGTGGACGTAGGGCTGAGGATTCAGTCCGAACCACCTTAAAAATCCTGTCTAGTGTGGTTTGCTTGTGTGATTGATTCGTTCTAGATGCATGCTTAGGATCGAATTATTATATATCTTGCTTATCTTGCTAAGTGAATCATAGCATTCTTGAAAGCTAGTTTCTATTCCGCTGCAATTCATTCTAACTACCTATTTAGAGGGCCGCATTGCGAAAAGTGGGGCTGATCTATTCACCCCTCCCCTCTAGATCCGCTGTCCACTACACAACATCTCATACTCCTCCTCCCAATCGGGAGAGGCCTCATACACCTCAACCTCTTATACAACTTCACCTTGGGGTAAGGGGGTTGTCTCCTCAATGAGCAAGCTAGATGCACCCTTGGTGGGGCATTGATTGGCGAAATGTCCATACCCAAGGCACCCAAAGCATTGCTGCCCACTTTGGTGGTTTGGGGTAGCCCTAGTGTGAGGGAGAGTGGGTGCCATATTTGGTCTATTGGGAGTGGGGTTGGGGGGCCCACTTGTGGGGCGAGGAGGAGGGGTGCCACTTGGAGGGGCTGCCCAGGTGGGAGGAGTTCCCATGGGGGTGGGAAGGAGTCCTCGTTGAGGAGGTGGGGGGTTGGTCCGAGGTACCATGGATTTTGGGTCCATCCCCCGAGGGGGAAACATTCAGGTGTATCGAGAGAATTTCTCGGCATCTCGGGATACTTGGTAGGCTTGCTCTAGAGTGGCTACTTGACGCATGAATAGCTTCTTTTTTATGTGGAATTGAAGCCCATTCCTAAAGCGGGATAGTGTGACGGCGGGGTCCTCTTGGACTCCACACTTAAGAAGGTAGTAGTCAAATTTCTCAATGTACTCCATAACAGTCTTCCCTTCTTGGGTTAAGGCTTGCCACTCATCTAGGAGGTTTTGATGGTAGGAGGGAGGGACATATTTGAGTTTGAGTTGTTCCTTCATGGCCCCCCATGTGGTGATGGGAGCTTCCCTCCTAACTATCCTTAATGCCTCAATGTTCATCCAATGAGTCTTAGCTAATTTGGTAAGTTACATTTTTGCAAGCCGGACTCTCCTATCCTCGGTCATTGGGTACCAATCAAAATATTGGTCCATAGCCGCCTCCCAATCTAAATAGATGCTTGGGTGATGAGACCCATCAAAGGTGGGGGCATCTACTTTCACAAGTCTCATAAGGTGGTCATTCGGGTTGTCCCGGGGGGGGTCTCTCATTCCTCCTTGGAGGTGGGTCTCTTTCTGGTTCGGGAGGATGGTCAAGGTTGAGCTCTCCTATGGCTGGTTCCTCATGCGGGGGAGGTGCCCTCCTATCACCTTCCCTTGGGGCGGGCCTATTCTCCTCAAGTTGCTCAAGCCGGGTTGTTATGTCATCAAGCCGTCCTAAGATGCTAGCCATACCCTCTACTAGAAATCTCATGTGATCGGGAAGCTCATGCTCGTTGTTGGCGGGATTCCCTTGGGGATTGGGATTCATTGTGGAATTGGAAGAGGATGGGTTGGATTGATAAAAAGCTCCACTACGAGTGGTCATGCAAAGTTGGGTGGGCTATGCACGGGTGTGTGGATGCACCTATGAATGACCTAGTGTGAAGACGACCCAAGACTAGACTTGTAAGAACAAGCCTATGACTGCTCTGATACCACTTGATGTGGCACAGCCCAAAGATGCAAATGATGAATTGTTGAACCTAGGACTTAGATCCACAAGCATACAAGCACTTTCAACGGACTCACGTTAGCGGCTCACTTGAACGGCTCATACGATCACCCGTTGGGGCCGGGGGATGATGGCGAGGGTCCGAGGTGGGACCCAAATATTCAAAGGACTAGATTGGCTTAGGCTGACCCCTAAGCCTCTCTTTGGTATTGGTTTATCCCGGAATTAATTCTAAGTTAACTCCGGGATAAACTTTTTTGTGCTTTGGTAAAGAGTTAGTGTTAGTCGGGTTAAGTTAAGGATTAACCCCGGGATATTCCTAGATTTTGAAACCCACACCCACGGGTGGGTTAAGGTGGGTTAACCTCTTACCTCAATAAATGCTCAATTAAATATGTCTCTCTCTCATAATAAATGTTATTTCTCTCTCTCTTTATTATTAGGTTAACCTACTATTTACCAAATCATACTAGATTAGAATTAGGTTAGCCCACATCCTTACTCTCAGATTAACTACCCTCCTACCAAATCAAAAATGGGTTAATTCCGGGCTACTTTAATCGGGTTGACTTAGCCCATCTTTAACCTAACTCCATACCAAAGCCACCCTAAAGGTCTGGGAATTCCCAACTTCATGGGCAGCCGGCACGCCGGGGCGTGGGGTTGGGTGGCTCTTACTCACAATCCGCGGTGGGCGCACAAATGAATAATTATGGGCCCGAACACTCCCTCACAGACCGACGGGCATAAGAGACAATACTAAACTAGCAAAGCATGGAACAGCAAGGTAGGGACCAGACACTCACTTGATAGGTGTGAAGACACCGATCCTGGCCGAAAGACGAGGGCGAGCGGGGAGGCGTGGGCACGCACCGGCACGCCACGTCGATGCCGCTTGACCTGAAAATATATAACGTACAACACTACACCTCACGCAGGAGGGTGGGACAAGGGGTTGGGGTTAATGTGTTACAATCAAACACTACCTCCACGCAGGGAGGGGTTGTAAGCCAGTCAGGCGGGGTGGGGAAAACTAAGAGAGAAACCAATTCGTCGAGCTTTTCCGGTTCTGCCAACTTCAGGATCAACCTGTCAGGTTGTTGATGAAGACGCCGCCACGGGCTCAGCCGAGCTCGGAATTAGCCGAAACCAGTGCCAAAACTTTCTACACTGACCAAGGATGACGCATGAATTTTTGATGAATGTCATAATGGCGTGGCTGACCTGGACAGAGTCTGGAACTGGACTGATTGATTTTGTTTCTGTCTAGTGCAAGATCCGATGAGGTCTGTTGCAGAAGGTGCCATGAACTCTACCGAACTTCGATTGAGACGAACTTGATGTTGACGCGACCGTGGCTGGAACAGCTTCGAGCAGGAACTAAAGGGGCTCCGAAAGGAGGTCGGAGGAGAAACTTCTGATCAGAAGACTGGGTGGGGGTCCAACCTGGAACAGTAGGGAGCAGCCTGCGCACTTCGATGAGAAAAATTGCTACTGAGGGCTCGGGTGGGCGATTGACTTCCTTCTTCCTAGTACTGAAAGAGGACTGGTCGTAGTTCCTTCCCTCCGAAGATGGCACCCATATCGTTTCCGAGCTTGCCGTGGTAGCCTCTGATCTCAGCTTCAGGTCATGAGCCGGAGTCGGGAAGCGCAGTCCGGCGAGATCGGCTCCTTCGATCAGCTCCGAGCTTGGATGGACGCGAGACCACCACCGTTGGAAATCTGACTCGCTAACGTTTCCTCTGATGTATGATATGCCGCTAGAAGCCCCTGGGTGACGTCGTGGTGCTCTCTGCAACCTGCTGCTATTCTGCTATCTGCAACCTGGGACTGGATCGGCAAAGGAAAGAGGATATGGGTGAAGGGGTGGTGATGGTAAGGCAGGGGATTGGGGTGGCTGAAGGCTGTGGGGAGGGGTGGGGGTTGATGGAGGGCTGTTGGGTGACTGGGGAATCAAGGGGTGGGTAGGTGAAGGGCACTGGAGTTGGCTGGTGTGGGTAGGGGAAGGGAGAGGGCTGCACAAGGTAAGCAATGGAGAGGAGAATGGGGGGGGCGAACTTGGGCTGGGTATGGGGCTGGTTTGGGTGACCAAGGCCTGGTATGGGGGTTGTGAGATGGGAGAGAGATTCAAATTTGGCCTTGGGAGAAGCTCCTTCAGCCTTAGGGAGGTGGTGAGGTGCTTAGGGAAGTGGATGGGGTAGTTGGTGGTTGGGTGGTGGGGTTTGGATTGGGGGAGGCTATCTTGGGGCTGGGGTGGAGTTATTGAGGTGGTGGGTGGTTGGGGAGGTCCTTGAATGAGGGAGGGGGGGTAGGTGGTAGGTGGGAGAAGGGGGAGAGAGAGAGGGGTTCGCCCCCTTCCTTGAGGAGAGAGAGAGAGAGAGATAATGAGAGAGAGAGAAGAGAGAAATTTGGGTAGAGGAGAGTAAGAGTTGGGAGTTGTTTCTATTAAAATTGATTCATCAAAAGTTGAGTACATGAGGAGAGATGGGGCCTATATATAGGCATCCACTCTTTACATGACCAAAGTACCCTTGACAAGTAAACAAAAGACCAAGCATATCCTAGACTCAATCCTATGGGCCCATAACTAAGGTACTAAGGCCCAAATAAGCATACCAAGGGAAATGACTAAAACAACATGACTCAATAAAGGAAAGTACATAAGATATGACTCAAAGAAAAGGAAAATAACATGTGATCTCATTCCCGGGCTTCCTCAAAATGATGCAGGCGATCCGAGCCAAAGAGAGCGTTGTGAGATGCCCTCATCACCCACCCTCAGGCTAACGGGCTGGTCAAAAATGCCAATAAGACTATCTTAAAAGGCATTAAGACTAGGCTCAGCAAAGCCAAGGGCAGTCGGCTTGAGGAATTGCCGAACGTACTTTGGTCACATAGAACGACTCCCAGAACGGTAACCGGTGAGAGTCCCTTTCAGCTGGTGTACGGCAGCGAGGCCGTGATCCTATTGGAGATCGACAATCCCTCCCTCCGAGTCATATGCTTCTCACCCAAGGCAAATGACCAGAAACTGCTCGAAAACCTCGACCTAGTAGATGAAGTCCGAGAGATTACCAGCATCCGAGTAACAAAATATCAACGCCGCCTCACTCGATACTACAATGCCAAAGTTCGAAACAGACACTTCCAGTCGGGAGACCTCGTTCTCAGAAAAGCCGAAGCCTCTCGACCACTTGAGGCGGCGGGCAAGCTATCCCCTAGTTGGGAAGGCCCCGACCGAGTGGTCGAGACGCTCGAAAAAGGAGCATACCGGCTATCTACTATGGAAGGAGAACCCATCCCTCGGATGTGGAACACGACTTCACTACGCACGTTCTATTTTTGAACATTTGGCAAGCATACACATGTAAGCAAAATAAAATAAATGCCATTCTTCTCTTCTTATTAAACTGTGATGTACATCAAGTAGGCCGTAGCCGATACAGTATGCATGTACAGAAAAGAAAAAATTACATCCCCTGATATGAGCAGAACGCTCGGCCGACCTAGTAGGCCCTCCCACGTTCAGCCACTGTCTCTACCTCGTGCAGAAACTGGCTCGGATAAGGGATCACCGGCTTCGTTGGTCTGAGAAAGCTCGGAAGAAAAAATAAAAGAGGGGAAACAATAAGAAGAAGAGGAAGGGGTACAAGATACAGCCTCCTCTCTGCCAACTCTTTGGAAGGCAGAGAGTGCAGGCACCCTCCAAAGAGTGAAAGAAATGATAGGAAGGGCAGAAGAGGGAGAAAGAGGCTGCGGGGAGAGGAGGGGAGAAGCAAGAAGTGGAGAGGAATCTTGAGAGAGATCCCCTCTAGAGAGCGAGCGGACAGGGACGAGGAAAGGGGTGCCTGATCCCTCCATCCGTTCGCCATTACGCCCCTCCCCGCAAGTGCCAGCCGGAATTGATAAAAGAAGGTGACATGTTTCAACACGTCGAACCCCCTTCTAACCTATCCGGCGGCCGTCGAACCCCCTTCAGACCCGAAGCAGCAAGTTACTCTCTGCCCTCCATCGTCTGCAGCTTCATCTTCCAGAGCGTCTTCCATGCTTCAAATGTGACGGCACAACACTTCATGAATAAGGAGGGAGGAAAGACTGTCTTGGAAAACCCTAAGTGATGGAGAGGAAGAGACGCCCTTCAGACCTTTTATAGGCGAAGGGAGGCTATTTGCCTTAAATGATTCTCCCCTCGTAAACACACTAAAGGGAACTCTCCCTATGAAGGGTCACCTCAGACTCCTCGGCTCCGCCCCAGCGGGGCACACGAAGCGGCCAAGCATTGAAAGCATGAGAAAACGGAAAAGACACCCTGTCAGAGGCCCGCCCATCCATCATGCGAGATCCTCGCAGAAAGTATCCACACTTTCCAACTACTACGGATATGCTGGTCAAACCACGGCAACGGCGGTACGAAATAGCTAAGTCTTCATCATAACGCTACTGCCTTACATTTTCGACCTTCCTTTACACAAAAGAGAAGTTTCTTCTTCAAAAAAGGAAAAACATACAAGTAGAAAAAGCAAAACAGATACATCAAGCCTCTGGCCCATCCTGAGGCTCGGAAGAGGAAGGCTGGGACGGTCTGCCCCCGGCGCCCTCGGCGACGGCCGACCTTGGCACTGACCCCACCGGCGTGGGAACTGCCACTGTTGCACGCCCTCCCGAGGCATCCGGAGCTGGCGACCCCTCAGACGAAGAGCCCCCCTTATCTCCTTCTTTTGACGACGCCGAACCAGAGGAATCGGAGGATGATAAATCCGAGTCATAGCATTGCCTAGATGGGAAATTGAAGGTCTAGGACGCCTGCTCCTCCACGTAGGAGATGGCCCAGTCGTAGCCTTGCTTGAGTCCCTTGCGGATGCCCTGGCGAAGTGCTGACTCGTAGTAGGGGAGGGCAGCCTCCTTAAGGTCGATCCGGTAGGCCTCCGAGCATTTGTACTATTTGAGTACCTCCGCACCAGCCGATCCCACCCTACCTGTGAGCTCGGACTTCTCCCGCTCTGCCTCGGCTAACCTCCGCTCGGCCTCAGCCATCTACTTCTCCGCCTCGGCCCGATCAGCCTCGGCCTCCATTCGAAGACGCACGGCTTCCTCCACTCGGTCTACAAGCTCGGTGCGCTCGGCCTCCCACCGGCCATCTAGCTTGACGCGGGCCAAGCGCTCCTCCTCCAGAAGCTTGCTCTTCCTCTCGAGTGACTCGCGGGCCCGAGCCAGTTGTTCGGACAGTGTATGGGCCTCCACTTGGCTCGCCCTCGCCAGCTCTCTAGCCGAGGAGAGCTCCCGACGAAGCCCATCACTCTCCTCAGTGAGCCGAGCTACCTTCCTATCGGACGTGCCCAGGGCCCAGGCAAGGTCCGCCCGTTCTAACTCCGACCGAGCGTAAGCCACAGCTAGAGAGGCCCCCATCTGGGCCAGGACCAAGCCACCCTCCATCACCAGCTCGAGGGCCGCGGGCGGGGAGCGCTGCCTGTCTCCTCCCTTCACCACCTTCGCAGCTATACTGCGACATCTCCGGTACAGTGGGCCCTGGATGCCCAGCCTCTCCAGAGCCACGGGAATAGGGGCCTCCCCTCCGAGCGACATCCCCTCGGGAGCCCCGCCGGCCAGCCCGGATCGACCCGTTGCTTCATCCGCCCCTCTTGCCTTGGTCGGTTGGGGCTGCGTCGCCACTCCCCGCGACCCCTCGGCCTCGACCAGCTCGACTCCGACGTCGCCACCCGGAGCGCCGCCTACCTTGATCGACGCTCCAGTCTCGGCCGTGGCCCTGGAGTCACCCTCTTCGTCCCCGGCCCCCTCGGCTCCTGCTAAGGGGAGAGCCGGGCCAGCGCCGCCGCCAACCACAGAAACGGCCCTGGCCTCCTCGGTCCCCTCCTGCTCGACGGATGGGAGAGATGGCCTAATAGGATCGCCCCATCACGCTCAGCAGAGGGGAGAGCCGAGTCAGAGTCACCTTCGACCGCAGGGTCGGCCGCGGCCTTCTTGGCCCACTTCCTGGCCTTCACGACGTCCCGTATCATGCCCTCCATGGGATCCTTGCGCTTGGGCCCCCGTGGCCTGGAAGACCCTCCCCAGGTCACCCCCTTGCCCTTATCTCGGGCTCGGGAACGACCCTCAGGAGCTCGCGACTCATCGACAGTCGAGTCATCGCCCAGATCGATCACCTCCCGCTCGATCGCAAGCTCCTCCTCCACAGCCGACCGCCTGGCGTCTGCACGAAAGATGATATGGTCAAGAAAAGGAAAAATGTGGCTTCATCAATTGGCGAGGAGGCTGATTCACGGTGCCCGTACCTGTCGGACGTAGCCGCTGGAGAAGCCACCGCTCGATGTTCTCCAGGGTCACCAGCTCCTTCATAGACTGGCGACGCTTTAGAAGAATGGCCGCATACTCTTCCACATTCGTATGGAACTCGTCCTGCCTCGGAGGGATGTTCGGGTGAAAATTGGGGATTACAAGGCACCTCCAAGACTCCTTCACCGAAAAAATCCCCACCCATAAGAACTGAGTCTTCCACCCCTTGTGGGAAGAGTCCTTCACAGCCAAGGAGACGTAGCTCCTGTTCCGCCTCGCCTGGATGAAATAGAAGCCCTTTCCGGCCGAAGAATGTGCATTCAACTCAAAAAAGTAATGGAAGAGCTTCAAGGAAGAAGGGACCCCGCACTGAAGGCAGAGGATGCAGAAGGCGGAAAGAAGAAGATAAGAGTTGGCCACCAACTGTATGAGAGCCAACTGGAAAAAACCAAAAAGCTTAAGAATAAAAGAGTCGAAGGGAAGGCGGAACCCTCCCTTCCACGAGAGAAGGAAAGAACATAAATGACCCGTACGAGAATCCAAGCTCGTCTCGTTCGAGGTGGCCGCGGCAAAGTAATACTGATAGGGCAGGTGAAACTGGTGCTCCAGCCGCTTCACATCTGCCTCCCCCAGTTCGCTGCAGTTCGAGGCCGGTGGTATCACCATCGCCCTCATCTCAGGCTCGCCCTCAAACTCTTCGATCTCCGAATGAAGGTCCGCCATGAAATCATAAGGGAAACTTGCAGAAGAAGGTGCCTCAGACTCCGAAGACTCTGGAGGAAGGGGAAGCTGTCGGATCGCCTCCGCGGTTATCTCCGCCAACTTTGCGAACGCCGATGCAAGCCTCTGCTCTTCCGCCGTACCTCCACGGCGCATAAGAGAGCCCTGAAAGCAAGCACGAAGGAGAGCAAAACCCTAAAATGGAGGGAGTCTGGAATGACAACAAGCGCACAACGCCTATATCCCCACGTGGAAGGAGGCGCGTCGTTCCGACCTTCGAGAAAGGGGGCCCCTTCATTTCAAATCCGCCAGGATTATCATCATTATGGGCACAAGTGACCACGACACGTGGCTTCATAACACCGCCAGATCTCCACCCACCTGAGCCACGCTGGTCCAAAACCCTAACGGCTACTCTTCCGAGCCTGCCAAGGCTCGGGAGTAAGAGGGGGACAAGTGGAGAGGGGGATTTCTGTAGCCCATCTAAGAGTGGCCGAACCAGGTCCAACGAGACCAAACGAGGCCCAACTCATCTAAGTGACCACCCCGTAGGGCCCACTTAGCATAAAAGCCCAATAAGTTCACTTGGGATCAAGCACTTCCTCGACGGCCATTAGGCTCGGAAGGCCCGAGCATCGGTCCAGTCGGAGGAAGACCCACGCCCGACTCATCCCCTTCTCTGGGATAAGGGCTGACGCCCCGCGCCCACTCCGACCGAGCCTCACCCGAGCTATGCCCCTCACCCGGACAGGGCTGGCACTCTTCATGCTTGGGTCGACCGACGATTGCTTATCCACGCTACTGTTGAGAGCCCTTTATGAGCAGGAGTTTACAAGGCTATAAAGATCCCATGATGAGGACGTAGAGAGCCCACGTCAAGGATGTAACTCCCACCTGAAACTCCTCAGCTTACGGGACTCATGAGGCCGGCGCACTATTTAAACCAGGGACTCCCTCCAGCGAAAGGTAAGGCCAACACACGCCTAAAACTCCCTGAGCAGGAACCACTTCACCACCTTGGTGGAGAGGGATCTCGTGCATCTCCTTCCTCCTCCCTTCATAGCTTCCACCACTGCTCTACTGACTTAGGCATGGGAGGGTTTTCCCCAGGGAACCATCCCTGGGCCCCCTGATCCGTTTCCCTTCCTTGCAGTTCACTGTTCGGTGATCATCTTCTCCAGCTCAGGACTAGCGCGAGATCGCCCCTCTTCAGGGGGACTACTGGACAAACGGAAGAACCTCTGGCTACACCGCTAGAAGAAATGATCACGACCTCACAGTCGTGGACCTAACACCGTCCAGGGAAACCCTCGGTGATGCTCACCGAAAAAACCCATAGACCTGTACCTCGGGAACACTCCCTAAAACTATCAGGGAAATCACATCTCGCAGGCGGGAAACGAAACCCGAAAATAGGAGAGTCACGTCTCACGTGACAGGAGTACCTGTCCACCAGAAGCAAGGTCGGATGCGTCCACTGACGACTTAGACTGTGCCTTAGGTGTCCCCCTCGACCCTTGGTGGAACGGGGACACCGTACTAGTAACCAGAGAACAAGAACTAGCTGGGGTTGCGCTCGTCAGCGCGGGTCCAACTGCCCCCAACCAGGTGTGCACACACAGACCATGTGTCCTAGGTCTGGCCTCTGACTGGTTTTCCCCTCAGCCGAACTCTGGCTGCAAGACGTGGGGCCCGACAGTAACCAGCCTAAAAACCGCTCTCTAGGACAGCCTCACCACCACTCCTTGGTGGGACCACTCATGTGTCGGAAGGCTACGACTAGTGGGGAGTCACTAATGTGACCACTCTCCGAGGAGAAACTCTGAGAAACACACACGCACCCTGCGCGAAAGTTGAGAAGAACCAAGTGGGACCGAGCCACTGGACTCTGGATAGTCCTCTAGACTCGCTAAATCCAACTGTCCTTGAGTCACAAGACTCGGGGTCAAGACTGTTGTACCGAACGGCTCCATGCCGTCAATCTGCCCTAACCCTAGGGTCAGAAATCTCGGCACGATGACTCACGAGGCAGTTCACAACTGCTGAGATCATTCCCGAAAAAGGGAACTAAGAAACCCTCCAGCCCCATGCTGGGTAACTGGACTCACAGTCCACAGGCCACACACACGGCCCACGTGGAAAGCACAGAAGCACGATTCTCAAGGTAGCTCACAAGCCGCCACATCGATTCGCATCCCAGGGAAAAGCGGGAAACCTCCAGCCTCAGGCTGGATGACTGGACTCGCAGTCCAAGGCCATAC
Source organism: Amorphophallus konjac (assembly GCA_022559845.1). NCBI lineage: Eukaryota > Viridiplantae > Streptophyta > Magnoliopsida > Alismatales > Araceae > Amorphophallus > Amorphophallus konjac. The sequence goes on from CM040127.1 coordinate 242,142,695, forward strand.
ACTTGGCCCAGTCGGGAACCATATTCCGCATAAACCCACGACATGCGGGGGAACCCCACCGTACTCACACCGATACACGGTGACTCGATCGAGCGTAACACGAAATCCCGGAACACATGGGGTCACCCGGACCCACCACACCTATGGGCATGCTAATCGAGGTAACAAGGTACCTCCAGACACCCTAGAAACACGAACACGGAACTCACGGGGTGTCCTGGACACTCACGAGGCCTAAGGTCGACCACTGGGTCACAACCGGGTTGACCGGAGACCAACACGACGGTAAACGGCATGACGACCATGAAGAATCTCCTAGCGGTCTATCCCTGGACCGCTAAGGAAAGGTTAGCGGTCTACCGCTAGACCGTTAAGAACTCTGGAACACACAAACCCCTAGTGGTCACCTCTCGGACCGCCAGGCAGGTGGCGGTCTTTTTTCTCACTGCTAGGCGATGCCTAGCGGTCAGTCGCGAAATCGCTACCCGACTGACCTCAAATGACTCCCAAACAAAAAATGGTCTTGCCCTTGACCGCTAATAGGAGCTTGGCGGTCTACCGATGGACCGCGAAACACTGGCTAGCAGTCTACCCATGGACCGCTAAACCCACTGGCGATTTATCGCATGATCGCCAGCCATGACCGACACAGGGGGACCCCTAGCGGTCTCCACATGACTGCTTGGCACCCCTGGCAGTCTCTGGAACGACCGCTAAATCATCCCGAGCCCGAAAACGACGGAAACGGCAGAAAAATCCATTCCATGCCCCGTTCGTGCCCACGCGAAGGAGAAAATAAGGGGAAACTAGTCCCCTACCTCTCTAGCGCCGAGAGGACTCATTCAAACCACAACAACGTAATCAAAACTCTAGATCGGGCTCACACCGCAAAATCATGCTTTTCCCCCAAAATTTACAAATAAGCCCGCTCGGCTCACCACGACCTACCAAATTCGCGGGAAAGGAAATGCACGAGCTGGGGATCCATCTCCCTACCTTCACCGAAGATTTCACGCGTCTTGGACGCCGATCCACGATGAAAACACCGTTGAAGCCTCGACGGGACACGAACTCACGGCCGCGCTTCATCGCGCCTCCACCGCCTCGATCCTCACCCATCCTCGCCCGTGCCTCACCCGCGCCGTCCCCGCCCCACCCGCGCTCTGCTCCGTCGGCCGTCAGAGAGAGAGGGAGAGAGGAGAGAGAGGGAGAGAGTGAGAAATGAGAGGGGAGAGAGAAAAGAGGTTAATATATATAGAAAAACTCAAAAATTCTAGAAATTCAGAAAAATACTAAAAACTATCTCCACGATTCTCGAGAGGAGCACAATGCAGTGGTAACGTCTCGGAGTCGGAGAACGTCCCGATTCGCCCTGCACAGAGTTCCGAAGGTACATCAGGGAAAAATACGTATAAAGCACAAAATACACTCCGAGACCCACGAAAATGATCCAAAAAATATCCGAAAAATCTGGGACATTAAAGCCCTCCCCCCTTAAAGAAATTTTATCCTCAAAATTTAGGACTAGCACCAAGTCACAGGGGAAGAACACTGAACCAACTAACAACGCCGTCAGAGCCCCAGCACAGAAAACCTCGATTCTCACGAAAGCTCCTCTCCTGAGAGACACAGCCAGACTATAATCACGAACAACACCTCACTCCGCATGCCGCGCACACTGGCCATCAGAGCATGCACACACCAAATGACACAGTCCGGCATCACCTCAGTCTTAAGGAAAACCAATCATGGCACCGCTGCCACCATCTCGCCCACCGAGGAGACACAGTCCTCGTCACAAGAAACAGCTACCGACCCATCCTATGGTCGGTAAACAAATCACACATCAGTTTCACAGCCAGCTGACAGGTTGCACACCCTTCTCAAGGGAACAACCAATACAGAGCCTCCACCGGCTCATGCCGTCATCTCAATAGACCGCAACCAGAACATCGGCTTAATACCAAGGGTCACCTTACACCTGGCAAGCTGAAAGCCAGACATATCACTGTGCCAACTCTGTCAGAAGACAAACTTCGACAAAGCCTAGATCCCGTCCGGAAAGGCACATCACGGAAAAGACCACCAAAGGCCTCACTGATACACGGCTCTCACCGTTCACGATGCACAACCAATAGCATCTTTTGTCTGTGAAAGACCACACGTCGGTCACCAATTGCTCGTCAACGGGAAACCTCCACCGGCCCAACGAGCATGATCCAACTCACAATAGGCCATCTGCTGACTCACACACAGATAATTACCACATCTGATCTCGAACCGAAGACCTTCTCGGACACCGCTGTTGATTTGTTTTGCTTCTCTTCTTCTTTTTGTTTTATGTGCAATAAAGATGATAGGCGAAAATCAAAGATCTCGATCAACCCAAGGACATGCAAACCATGAACCTAGGCAACCAGAACAAGCTCTAGCATGGGCATGCTATCTCAATCATCAAACTAAACTAAGGGAATAAAGAAAAACACACGCCGGGGCGTGGAGCAAGAGCAAATAAAAAACATACCGCAAGGGTAGAGCAAGCAAAGAGAATAAGAGATATGAGATGGAAAGAAAGCTAATGCCCAATACTAAGGAAAGAACGTGATCGCCACCAAAGTAAACACAAGCCAGAGACTTGAAAATACCTTGGAAATAGGTGGATGAAGCACCCGCCCATGGGAGAGAGAAAATCAGGGAAATCTGCAGATCAACGGAATGTAACGGCCGAAAGCCCACGCGTCACTGGGAAGTGACGGTCGCTTGATGAACCGCTATATGAATCTGACGCGCCTACACAAGACCGTCAAATAACCTGCAGTAATAGCTTGTGGATTCTTTTAACTCCAACTCCTCCAGCCGGCCAGAAGACTTGGGCCTCATGTGGTGAACCTGTAAACCTGCCAAAGAACGTGAAAACACAAGAGAATAAACCCAGATTAGCCCTTTAAACAATATAGCATCAATTCTTCAATAAACTCAATAGCATGCAAAAGGAAAGGAAAGTACCGGGGAGGTTTTGGTTTTTTAACCCCTCTGGGCGTTTTAAAAAGATAGGAGGATGTTTAGATGATGAAAAACCAGGGAGAACGTGGAGACAAGGAGAGGGACAATGCTTTTGATGAAAGGGAGATGAGGAAGAACACAATATGTAATGATGAACTTTGAAAATCAATGGAATGAATACTCCTTTCACCGTGAAGCAGATGAACGTGAGAGACAATTCTCCTTGGTCAGATGTGACTCCAGAACACGGCAGCACTTCGACGCGAACTCCAGATCTTCCTCTTTCGGGCCATGAAGTTAAGGGTGCTATTTATAGACCCTCAAACTCTCCGGTCGAGCAGAGGATAATCCAGCAAGAAAAAAGGATAACTCTTAGCAAATCTTTGAAGATAATATCACCAAGAGTCTATAGAAACAAACAGAAGGTTTTGAGGATCAGATTTGGAAGAGAAATCAACAATTCAAGTTCTTATCTCGACCACGGAGTAGCATAGAAAAGGCCTGAACTGCTAGGACTCTCTGTTGGATGTAACGGCTGGTCGACAGATCGCCACATGAAAATAACGCGCCAGGGAACGTCCGTTACATTCAACCTTATCTCAAAAAAGATAAGATCAACGGGAAGAAGATCAAACAAGTTGGACTCTCGAAGGAAAGTAACGGCCAAGGCTGGACGCGTTGGAATAAATAACGGCTGCACGACAGACCGTTAGATTCAACGGATAAGCAAGAGGATAAGCTTTAGACCAAAGGCCTCAAACTTTAGGACTCTTCAATAAGTAACGGCCCAGGGATCATGCGTTATATGGAAGTAACGCCCCCAGTGAAGACCGTTATTAATAATGAGGATAAAAAAAAAGGTGCAAAGCTTTCTAAGCTCATCGAATAAAAGGCCACAATAAACCACACTCCAACCAAGGAGAAGACCCAAGAAACAGGTTTCAAACTGATCAAGGAGACTCGATGAAGAGTGAACAACTTGGAGCATCATATGGATAAACAAGGAGATGACCCAACTTATTGGTCATAAAATGGGTGTCAACAGATGCCCCTCCTTAACGCCCTCTTTGCAGGGGAGCGAGTGGAGGTGAAGCAGAAATGAAATGGAACATGGAGATAAAGCGGAAATGAAGCGGAGTGAAGCGAAAAAGTGGGCGTTAAGATAAACGACACCTGTTCTTTACCAACAAGTGGAACTTTCTGGAAAACTTTGGATAGATCACAAGGAAATAGCCAACCAAAGGACGCATGTCTGGAGGAACTAACAACTAAGGAAAGGAAAACACGGCTGGCCGCCGGAGGCAACGGAAAGGAAAGAGATCTGACTAAACTCCAGACATGAATCTTCAGCCAACCAAATCGAGCGACGAGATCAAAGGAAACCTTCTAATTCAGAGTGGAATAATTCTCCTCATTCGAGCTTAAGGAACACAGCTATTCACCAACATCGAGATATCTTGAACAGATGAAGCACATGAATGCTCAAAAGATGTGTATGATGCATGCTGGGCTAAAGAAAAAGAAATCTTTAAAACGAATGCAAAGAAAGATTAAAATATAAAATACTCGAGAATAATATTGCTAAGCTGGAGAAACTAGGGTCAGGACACCATCTGCAACCACGGCGTGCAAGACAGAACCATCGTCCCCAAATTTTTCCAACCTAACGGCCTATCCAACGATTAAACATGTGAACTTAGATCATCATCATTTTTGTTTAAGGGGAACATCAGATCCTAGAACACACGAATGACCAGTTGGTTCTCAAGATAATATATCATAGATATATAGTAATGCATTAAGGGATAAGGGAAAGAGATACAATACCTGACTTACCTGCCTGATGAACGACAAAGCGTGATGCTTCATTCATGAGAAAGAGGTTAGCCAATAACAATATGAGCATGAAACAAGGCATAACCATTTGTACATGTGATAATCATCAACAATGAACATTATGGCAGAAAATGCAATCATTTAAACATCAAATAGACTATTTCATTCATCAAGAAACTTGCAAGTTTGTAACGGTCTACTGAGAGGGCGTTACATAAAGTAACGGACCAGCCCTGGGCCGTTATAACTTAGGCGGTTCACATTCTCCAATGAAATAGTTCAAATTCATGTAACGGTCAGAATAGTACGCGTCAGAGAATGTAACGGTCAGACGACAGACCGTCACATTTCCTGAGCGTTCAAAAAAAAACAAACCGAACGGCCCACGGCCTCATTCATTCGAACGACCAAACACCCAACGAGAAGCCCCAATCGAGAGCCACCGGCGACCACCGTCTTCCTCCCAAGAAGGATGGCCGGTGACGAGGCCCCACAGCCAATGAAGAAGAGGGAGAGAGGGAAGAAGAAGGAGATCCGGTGATTCCACCGCCGGATAGAGCGGGAAATGGCCCGAGAGCCGGAGGAAGAAGAATCTAGGAGGAGACCTCCAAGGGTAGAAGAAGAGGCACCAACGGCTAAGGAAGACCAAGGAGAAGCTCCCCTGGATGAGGGAGAACCCAAGGAACAGGAGAAAAGGAGGAAGAGGGGCCAAGACCATGAGGTAGGCCTCCGCCCTAAATTTTCAAATTTTTAATTTTTTGTGTTTTAGTATGAATGCATGTGGGAATGGGGTAGAAAATGGGTCCATGAACCCATTAGGATCATGTGTAGGCCTTTTGGCCAAAGAGGGAGAGCCACGGGATGCAAAGGGAAAAACACCCTCTAGCAGGGAATGTGACGGTCCTTCCAGTGACCGTCACATATCTAACGCGACACCATAGATGTGTTAGACACATGTGACGCCCCTTTCCAGGGCCGTTACATGCGCCAGAGGCCAGAACTATTTTTTTAGGTTTTTAATTATTCAATTTTTGTTTTGTTTTCATTTTATAAATGCTATGCAATAATTTTATGATCCATTTGACTGACTCATGTCTTAAATGAATGCAGGGAAAAAGACGGACGAGGATCTCCTGGCTCCAGATCCGGGCGGTGTACCAGGCACTGCCCGATTACCAGAGAGAGAGGCTGGCTGGGATGGGATTCGCCGAGGTGATGAGTATCGAGGTGACCAGAATGGACACGCCTCTGCTGTACGCCTTGCACGAGAGATGGGATCTGATCAGCAGGGCGTTCATCTTCCCGTGGGGTCACATGAACCCCACGCTAGAAGACATGGCGAGGATTGCCGGGCTGCGAGTCCATGGAGCCGCAGTGACAGGATGGACTTACAGGAACTATCGAGAGATGGCCCAGGAGCTGCTGGGGCTGGATTTGATTAGACCGGGGCAAACATCATCCCAGCTCTCGAGATCAGTACTGCAGGAGAGCCTAGGACTGAGAGGAGCAGCCATTGCCATGGGAGAGTTACTAGAGGAGCATCTGGGTAGAGTGATCGACCAGGTGCGCCCACGAGTGGCGGCAGAGGCGGGACCGGAGGGAGATCGCACCCTGAGGTGGTTCCTTATGCTATTGTTCAGGAAGCTCCTGTTCGCGACTCGGGCGGATGTGATCAGCTACAGGCTGCTGTCGATGCTCGAGGATTTAGGCAGAGTTGGAAAGTACGACTGGGGAGCGGCAGTCTTGGCCTTCCTGTTCGAGTCTCTCAGCACAACAGACCGACAAACGATGCTGGGAGGCTTCTCACCTTTTCTACTGGTAAATGCAATTTAAATGCTTCTATTATGATTATGCAAATGTTTTTTATGCAAATTGACTGATTTGACTTCTAAATGCAGTTCTGGAGCTACATGTACCTCCCGGGCATCGGACGGGGCACACTACTCCACGCCGGCCGCATCCTAATCGCCAGACGATGGGTGGTCGTGACGGACCCGGGGTCGATCATTAGATTGACCCGGGTGATCCAGGACGATTTGGATTCCTTCCGGCACACGGCGGTAAGCCCGAACTCAAAAATGCTTTCTAAATGATTTTGAATATTTCTATATGCTTCTATATGATGAACTTATATGCTGATGAATGGACTATCATGCTTCTAGGTGAGGTGGACCCCGTACAGAGGTGAGAGTTACGAGGGACAGCCGTGGGTGGAGGCAGCCCTTTCGTACCGGGGACGAGACATATGGTTGCATTGCATCCATATCATCGAGCCTCTTCATTATCGGCTGATTCTGAGGACTCGGGGACTACATCAGCCTGAGGTGACCTTCCCACGCCACAATGACGACCACCCAGGGAAATCAGCGAAGGGACTCAACGGCGACATAGACTGGTGCGCCCAGAAAGCAAAGTACGTCCATGACTGGAATAAGCGGGGCAGAGCAGTGAAAGAGCGGGATGAGAGCAATGAGGCGTATTTGAAGGCCTTCGCTCGATTGTACGGGGACCGAGTGTACCGAGGTACCCGACGACCGGTATGCAACTTCTAAACCCCTAAATCTAAATGCTTTCTATATGCAAAATGCTAGATGCTAGATGTATTGATTTATATGCTTCTAAAATGTAGCTAGATCCCGAGGGAAGGATAGCCGAGCTCGAGGGGCTACTCCACGCCACTGTCCAGCAGCGGGACGAGTACCGAACTGCCCTAGAGCTCTTGGTAAGACTCTAAAACTTTGGACCTTAAAATGATTATGATTTATGATGCAAATGATGACTGAGTATGAATTCTAAATGCAGCGGGCCGAGAGAGCCCAAAGAGCGGGACCGGATGCCCCATCGTCATCCTCACAGCCTGCGGGAGGCGGAGCTGAGCGGGATGCCGACTTCGCTCGAGCGGTTGCTCGGGCCGAGGAGGTGGAGGCCAACCTTGCGGAGCGGGTAAGATGCTAAACGCTATACTCAAATGCTTATGCTTTTATGCAATTTAGATGCTTATGTGACTAACTAGGTGAAATGCAAACTACAGGCGAGAGAGCTAGCCGTAGTAGTGGCCGAGGCAAGGCTGGCTCGAACGGAGGCAGAGCGTCTCCAGGCAGAGATAGAGAGGAGCTGGGCCGAGACTGAGCGAGCCCGAGCAGAGACAGAGCTTGTGCGGGCAGAGATGGCCCGATTGAGAGCGGAGACCCCTCGACGTCCGGATGATGCAGAGGTGGAGCGACTTAGGGCTGATGCTGTGCGCCTAGAAGGTGAGCGAGACCAACTCCGAGTGCAGACTTTCGAGATGAAGGGCACGATTGGGGCCTTGAAGGATGCACTCCGTCTCCTAGGGAAGAAGTCGGGGACGAGCAGTCGGAGCCAGAGCGCGGCCCCTAGCAGCGGGTTTCGAGGGTACTTTACTAATTCTTCCGGCCATCGAAGGAACGAGGAGGCGGATCAGAGGTGATAGCAGGAGGGAGAGCACAGTGCCATGGGACCATCAGCCAGGCAGCCGGAGGGCACAGGGGATAGTGACGGTGGCCCGGGAGACAAGCCGGCCGAGTGATGCATTTTTTTCTTCTTATTTTTACTTGTACATGACTTATATGAAATGAAAATGAGAATGAAAAGTTCTTTTTGGTTTTTGTTTGTGAATGTGTGAATGAATGGATGCGTATATGAATGTAAACAGATGAGCATGAATGAAGGCAAGAATGAATGTGAGAATGTGTGATTGGTAATGCAGGAAATGTATGAGGTTTGAGGGGAATAAATGCATGTTTAAGGAATGGATGATTGCGCGGAGGTGGAATGTGCATGAGGTGGATGAGATAATGTGTGGACGGACAGGATAAATGGAATGAAAAGCATGTAAGACCGCCAAGTCTAAACAGAGGCAGAAGGGAATAGCAAAATCACAGCAGTAGACAATGTAACGGTCTCGGTCCAGACCGTCAGGATCAAGTAACGCGTGAGACGGAGGCCGTTATAGAGGACAAAGGCCAGTTTTGTAAAACTGAGTAGCAGGAAGAGTAACGGCTCAGAGAGAACGCGTCATAAGAATATAACGGTCTAATGCAAGACCGTTAAGCTTGACAGAACAAGGTTGGGCTTAATTAAACCCACAGGAAATGTAACGGCCAAGACCTGGCGCGTCAGAGTCAAGTGACGGTCCGACGACAGACCGTTATAGCATGAATTGTACTCCGAGACGGATTGAGCCGTAAGGGGCAAAACCCGAGATAAGAAGCCTTAAATCCGATCTAGACTTAAGATAAAGCCTTCCAATCCGAATCTTATCTTTCTAAAGCCAAAATCAAGCCTTTAAAACTTGGAAACTTAGCCAAAATCATATCTTCCTGAATTCTCTGCTAGAAGGGCTGAAAAACCTCTCCTAAGGGCAGGAAACAAGATGAAGAGAAGCTTCGAGGTGATGGCTATGGAGGAGAAAGCCTACACCAGTCCTAAAGATGCTAGAAAGGAGTATGGGGAGCTACAAAGGCTGACCTCCATTCCCAAGCATCTAAGCTCCAATGCTTCCATGACCTAACCATGTTCAGAAATTTCTGCACTTGAATTTCTTTCTCATGATCTTCTCCCTTTCTTCTTCTCTTCAAGCCTCTTCCGGGTCCAAGATGCTATTCTAATCTGCAGTGGGTGGCTCCCATGGTAAAGGCACTTCCTTTAGAGGTTACATCAATTCTTAAAGCATGGCACCTTCAACCTCTCTTGGTCTTAGGCAAGAATTTTCAGAAATTGACATTAGATTGGCCTAGCATTTCAGCCCTCATAGAGTTGTGGCATCCATAAACACACACCTTCATCTTCCCTTCCTTCGAAGCAACAGTCCTATTAGAGGAGGTAGAGACTTACCTAGCCTTTCCTAAGACTAAGGTGGGGGATGAAGACCTAGTTTGCTACACGGTGGAGCCTATTGACCCGTCCTTGATTTTGAGTGATTTCATCCACAATCCAAAGGACGTGAGGACCATGATCAGCCCACGGCACATTCACTTGATACCCTTAGCACAGTGGATAGTGTCTCATTATAAAAACAAGTGGGAGAGACACGAAGCAATAGCCAAGGCGGTGGCAGTTTGCTTATGCGGGGTTTTCCTTTTCACTACAACCGACCACTTTTTAGATAACCAAAATCTTAGCATTATTAGTGGGTTGTGGCGGGGAATGTCCATCTCTCAAGCGATCCTCTCATACCTCTATGAAGGACTCAGCTCGGCTTGCTTAGGAGGACCTTTGTTCGGCTCCATGATACTCCTTGAGTGTTGGATGGGAGTGAGAATCAAATTCCAATCAAAGGAGACATTACTTCATCTAGCCGGATCTTTGGGAGCCACCCTCTCTTCTTCATTGGAGGGGCCTCTGGATTTTCTTCACAGGTTGAGTGCAAGACGGCGGATAAGAAAATACGGGACGAATGGCGCCTCTTCTTCAACACTTTTCCAATAGAGAAAGTCATCATGCGACCAAGGATCCTTCGGAGCACTCTTCTTAGAATACCGCAGCGTCAAGGCCTGGACCTCCAGCTAGTGTGAAATACTACCATGGCGATCTACAACCCACACCGATGCCATCTTCAGATCAGACTTCCTCGGATTGAAGTTCCTGCACTATCACACTACCCTCCCCTTCTACCTTGGAAGATGGGGACCGAGGAAGATGAAAGAGTAGTACAGAACGCGCTGACCATGTGGGAGATCAGCAAGGTGCGTCCATGGCAAGAAGAAGTTGAAGAGAACGACGAAGCACGCCGCGTCTACGTGAAAGAGTTGAGGAAGATCCATCATCTTGCGGATAAGAAGCTGAATGTAATTTGATTTCTTTTATGAATGATGTATTTTGACAATCAGATTTGGAATTTTATCAATCTTATGTTTCGTTAAGTTCAATTGAATAAGATGTGATTGCCTTAGTTGAATGGATGTGCATTTCGTGGATTGATTGGCTAGCATGATCAGTGGAACAGAGCTTCTGGAGAAAGTAACGGATCCGAGCAGGGCCGTTAGAAAGATATAACGGTGAGGAGATAAGCCGTTACAATGATGAATTGAGAATCATGTTCTCTAGAGGATGTAACGGTTCAGAGACAGACCGTTAGAAGGTGATAACGGTCACGATCCAGACCGTTAGATAGAGAGCTGCTGAGAGAATCAAAGCCGACGTTATGGAGGAGAGAAACGGTCAAGAGCAGACCGTTATATGAATGTGACGGCCCATGGGTGGCGCGTTACAGTCCTGGACCTGCAAATATTTTAAGTTTTAGCCTTGAGCTTGAACCTGCATTCTGCACACACTTAAACATGGAACAAGTTAGATCTGTTCTTAGACTCAACCCCTTGCCTTGAAGCAAGTTTAGAGAATGACCGTTTCTTGATATTTGGTCAAGGGGTGGAGCCTTATCAAAATAAGCAGAAAACATAATGGAAATAATGCGATGCATGCAATGCATATGATGATATTTTTAGGAGTTTTGGAAACAATATCTGAATTTTTGTGAGTTTTGGAAATATTTGATGTTTTTTGGATTTTTGAGATATATGTTTTTTTGGGTTTTAAAATATATGTTGTTTTTTTTTGATTTTGTAATATATGTTATTTTTGGATTTTGAAATATATGTTGTTTTTAGATTTTGAAATATATGTTGTTTTTGGATTTTGAAATATATGTTGTTTTTTTGATTTTGAAATATATGTTGTTTTTGGATTTTGAAAACCAGTGCTTTCCCTAGCAACGCGGGCCCTCCGTATTGTATTGAGAATCCCGAGGTTGGCGTGCAATAAAGTGACAATCCCTAGCCAGGGCCCATATTTTCGTGACGGTGTTTCTACCAGGGCCATACCCAGGGTACTAATTTCAATCCTGAAAAAAAGGAAAATAGAACACGGGGGTAAGCTTAGGCCAGTCTTAGAAGCTTTCAGGACTTGATTTCCTTTCCAGACAACCCATTAGAGATTTGGTCTGTTGCGCAGGGGCTTTGCGTCCGTCATCGAACCTTTGTCCACTCTAGGCGTGCATGCGACCGGGCTCATTCGTCCTGCGGGGAATTGTACTGCCACTCTTGCCAAGCCTAGCTTTTCCTTGTCTTTCTGGAGCTTTTGGAATTTATACTTGATAGACCTTTTGAGATGATGCTTTTGATTTTGTCATAAAGACTACTCCTTTGCTTTCTTTTCTTGTTTCTTGTGGCGTCAGGTCATAACGGACTACCCCTATTTGAGACCTCCTCTCGTCAAGGTGTCTGGATTGGTTGCCGCCTCCTTATTTACTTATTTCCCCTGGATTCAGTCGAAGGAAGAAACAGACAGGGACGTAGACTTTCCCCCAAAGCATGGCCAAGGAGAAACGGTGTCTTTTAAAGCGGAAAACCTGACCAGGGACGCCGTGTGGTGTGTGATTGCCGCACTCGGGACCCTTTTGAATGAATGGAGGAACATCTCGCTACTGGGGTGGCACTGATTAGACTCTAAGGAAAGAAACGCTTAAGATACAACCCATTCCACGGGTGAGAGAGCTCCTCACCTTCCGCGTTCACTAAACGGTAAGCATTCCCTGAATAAGCTTCTTTTACAACGAACGGCCCTTCCCAGTTAGGTTGCAATTTAGACCTAGGACCTGCAGACCGAATGAATTTACATTTTAAAACCATATCACCTTTTTGAAATTTGCGTTCGATTACCTTCTTTTGAAAATAATGCGAAACCCTCTTTTGATAAACAGAAACGTGATCGGCCACGTTCATCCTCTTCTCATCTGAGAGTTCCAACTGAACCAGCAACGCCTCTCGACGTTCATCGAGATTAAGTTCCTTATCGAGTTGCACTCTAAGGGAAGGGATCAGGATCTCATATGGGAGCACCGCCTCCATCCCGTAGGTAAGAGCATAGGGAGTTTGTCCCGTAGGAGTACAGACGGAGGTGCGGTAAGCCCACAGAGCTTCCACTAATCATTCTGGCCAGTCTGAAAATTTATGAGATTCGCATGTTTTCTTGATGATTTTAAGAAGGGTTTTATTAGTGGCCTCGGCTTGACCGTTGCCTTGTGGATAATATGGAGATGAATGATGCAATGCTATATTGAACTTCTTACATAGGTCCTTGAGCTCTTGGGAGACGAACTGGGGTCCGTTGTCGGTGATGATGCTGCTTGGCACTCCGAACCGTGACATGATATTCTTCATGATAAAGCGGCACACCATTGAAGCTTTGATCTCTGCGTATGCCTCGACTTCGGCCCATTTGGTGAAGTACTCAGTGGCGGTAAGGATAAAGGATTTCTACTTGATCTGAGAATTAGGATCACCGAGTGGGCCGACAACGTCGAAATCCCACATAGAGAATGGCCAAGGAGCGGAAAGAGGATGAAGAGATGAAGCCGGAGCATAGATTTTATCATCATGGAGTTGGCACTTAAGACACCTCCGGACATAGAGGGAGCAATCTTCCTCTAGAGTGGGCCAATAGTAGCCCGGCCTAAGGATCTTCTTCGCTAGAGCCTGGCCATTGACATGACCTCCACACTCACTAGAATGGGTTGCTTCAGCCACCTTCCAAGCCTCAACATCATCTAAGCATCTCATGAGCATTCCATTGGTAGCGCGCCTGTACAGTTCTCCTGCAACAATAGTGTACCTTGAGGCGACTCTTCTTATTGACTTGCGCTGCTCGGCTTTTGCCCCTTCTGGGAATGACCCTTCTTTGCAAAACAATTCGATTTCGTGATACCAAGGTAATTCTTCTTCGTCCAGAATGTCTTCTAGCTCCATTAGAGATACTTCCTTAGATCTTCCTTCTCAGCCCTCGCCTCTATAGCTTTCCTAAGGTTGATGAACCAAGGATCCTGAAGGGAGTGTGCATCCAATCTCTGAACGACGATAGTCTCAGTGTTCCGATTGAGAGGGAAAGATAGAGAAGAAGCAAGAGATGCTAGAGCGTCAGCTAGGATGTTCTGAGAACGGGGAGTATGGATGTAGATTAGCTTACGAAATTGCCTAGCAAGAAGCGTGACCAAATCTTGATAGGGCTTGAGTTTGGGGTCACGAGTATGGTAAGTGGATAGAACTTGCCGTAAGACGAGCTGAGAGTCTCCGATGATGTTCAAATAACGTGCACCTAAGAGATAGGCGTGCTTCAGTCCAGCCAGGAGAGCTTCGTACTCAGCGATGTTATTGATAGCAGGAAATTGAAGTTGATAAGCAAAGGGAATAGTTACTCCTTCGGGAGTAACCAGAACATCGCCGATCCCTCGGCCTTGAGAATTGAGTGCACCATCGAAGTGCAGAGACCAAAAGGGATGGTGAGAGAGAACTGAGAGATGCTCATCAGGGAAATCATCCTGAATAGAATCAGTGTGAGGAATAGGAAGATGGGCAAGATGCTCAGCGATGGCGTATCCTTTGACCACCTTCTGAACGACGAATGCGATCTCGAATTGAGAGAGGAAGCTCTGCCAACGAGCTAACCTACTAGAAAGGACGGGCTTTTCTAAGAGATAGCGAATCGGGTCCATTCTAGAGATCAACCTAACTGGGTGGGCAAGGAAATAGTGTTTAAGCTTCTGAGCTACCCACACTAAGGCGGCACAAGTCTTCTCCATAGCGCTGTTGTTAGCGTAGCAAGAGTGATATAGAAGGGGGGGATGAATAGATCACTCCCAATTTGTAAAAACTTCGGCTAAAAATTAATTCTACTATTTACACTCCTCCTGAATCCGCACAATGAGAATGCTAACGCAGTCAACAATCAAGACAGTATAAGTAGATGAGATTGAAGAGCTGATCACAAGGAAGCAAAGAGACAAGCATATGGAGAGCGCAGATAATAACAGCAAACCACAGAATAGGCAATCAGATTTTTAGGTGGTTCGATTGCAGTCCGCAATCTACATCCACCCCTCACTCCAACTAGAGTGAGGATTCCACTAGTCACTGCTAGAACACGGTAGACTCAGTCTGCGAACAACTTGCTGCCACACAGCTTGAATACCCAAGGGAAACAAATCCCTCAACCAAACTCTGCTACCCACAGAGCTTGAAACCTGTTCCAGCTACCAGCTAGAACAGAACCGGAGACAAGTCTCCCTTCCTCCAACTCGGAGGGAAACTACTAATGACAACCCGTCACTAGCAACACCAGAGATCACCGATCTCTCTTCCTCTGCAACCCAGAGGGAAACCGGAGTTACACTCCCTTCCTCCACACACTAGAGGGGAACAAGTTCGAATCAGAAGAATGAACAAATAAAAAGAACACAAAATAGAAATAAGGACCAATGAAGAAGCAGTCGGTTCTGAAACCAATACAAATGTAGCTTCAAAGGAAGCAATTCATCAAACCGCAGACACTGCTCTCTCTCTCTCGAACATATTCCTCTCGGATCTGGACAATGTGGGACTCTCTACTCTCTCTCTTTTCTGGATCGTGCAGCCTCACTCGAATATCTTCTATTCTTTCTTTTCATGATCTCTCTTTCATTGAAGGACGATGCTCCATATATATAGTAGATGATGGGCGTGTGGCTTTCAGGTTCCCACCCAGAGAGCACCTCGGATCACGTGCCAGGGATCATCCTCAGATCACGTGCCCGATCATTAACCTGTGTTTATCTTCTGACAGAGACAGAAGACATGATTCGAATTAGGTAGTTCAGACTGTTAATCAGCAAATGTACATACTTTAAAGCAGCAAATGATCAAGTGTGTACAACGTGAGAGTGAGTGTATAGACTTAATGTAAGAACGCATGTAAAAGATGGTGTACAGACTTGTGATGAAATTATTTTCATAGCAAGATAAAATATGAAGACTTCTGTGAAATGCATGAGGGAATCGAGTGTATAAACTTGACACAACAGTTAACCAAGTGGGTATCATGTGAGAGTGTATACACTTGGAGGTCTTCAGCGTCTTCAGTGAATAGACTCAACCAATGTATATAGTTGAAGGTCTAACAATCGAGTGTATAGACTTAGGCCTAACAATTGAATGTACAGGGTTGAAGACCTAACAATCGAGTGTATAGACTTAAAGCTTGGAAGGATGTATACACTTAGCCTTTGAGGAACGATGTACAGACTCTGATCGTGAAGGCAGGCTGTATAGACTTGAATCGCTTGAAGCGATGTACAGACTTGGTGAGGCTCAAGCAGTGTATAGACTTGTGAAGGCTTCAGCGTTGTACAGACTTGGAAGTTCCACTGTGGATGTATGGACTTGATGATCCACTGTGGATGTATAGGCTTGACGAGTGAAGCCGATGTACAGACTTTGATAGAACAGTTCAATGTATAGACTTGAAGCCCCTGAGCTAATGTATAGACTTCACGCTGTACAGACTTTAGGCTTTGATCGTTTGAGCAGTATGCAATGTACAGACTTAGCGATGTATAGACTTGGCCAGGAAAGCGTAGGGAAAGGTATGAGTGTATAGACTTGGCCAAGCGTAGGAAAAGATGTGGAGTGTACAGACTTGGTGAAACAAAGTCCAGTGTATAGACTTCAGTTAAGTGCATTGGCTTTACAGACTTCAATTAGAAGATGCCCGGTGTACAGACTTGAAGAAGAGATGCCAATGTACAGA
This sequence comes from Amorphophallus konjac, assembly GCA_022559845.1. NCBI lineage: Eukaryota > Viridiplantae > Streptophyta > Magnoliopsida > Alismatales > Araceae > Amorphophallus > Amorphophallus konjac. Next base: position 242,159,108 of record CM040127.1, read on the forward strand.
CTTAATGATATGAACACTAAGGCATGCTGTACAGACTTACTCGATCAAGCTGATGTACAGACTTTGATACCCAGACAGTCAGTGTTCTGATGGGTCGACGCATCAGCAAGGGTGGGTCGACCCACTACTGTTGATACTAACTAAGCAGAGTGTAGATAGATGAAATAATGAAACAACATATGAACTGTACTCACTTACATGATGAACCAGCATAAATCTAGAGATAGAGGATTGATTTATAGTGTGAGACATCATCAAAACCGTAGGGATGCAACAATCTCCCCCTTTTTGATGATGGCAACACTATAAATCAAGCAATATCAAAGTTTAACAAGTAATTCAAATCAGCTTCAACAAACAGAGTTAATTCAAAGCATGCTCATGCATATGAATTAAACATTCCCTACAACATACTCTCAACATACTCTCATCTCCCCCAAAGCTCAAAACAGATCATGACTCACTGATATTGCAGAACCTCTAACTCACTGATATTGCAGAACCTCTCTCCCCCTTTGACATCAGCAAAAGGAAATGCAGAATATATGACAATGCTGGAAACATGAAGAAGAAGTGAGGTAACTTCTTAGTGCAGAAAGTCACGAGTAGGTCTTAAGAGAATAAGTGATGTCTAATTTCAAAAGAAGATTCTTTAAACTCCAGTACACAATAGAGAAATAGAATGATAGAAAAGTTTATCAGCATACATAGTGTATGATTTTGAGTAGGAGTTAACAAGTATGGCCAGATATGGCTGATCATTCAACTATCCCACAAGACAGTAAGAGACGAAATCAGAGAGGTGTTCTCAAGGTATTGAGGACAAGGAATCCATTAGTTGCATAACAACAAGGAATTTTTTCTTTTTGAGATGATTTTCAAGAAGATCAATGAGTAAGTTGGTAGTTCACTCCTTTGACATTAGAGAGACACCTTGATTAGAGGCCTGAATCCCCAGTTACTCAGAGTGAGTACCTCATTACTTCCTTCCCTTTTTTTATTAAGGAACAGAGTTAGTAACTGTGGCTTTTGACATGAGGAAACACCTTGATTAGAGGCCAGAGTCCCCAGTTACTCACCAGCAAGCCACCATTGCTCTGTCATATCTTTTCATTCATTTTAAGCATTTGACACCTCATGACATGGAAGAAATATTCATTTCATTGATGAAGCTCCCAGTTTCTCAGTGATCAAAACAGGACATGTTTGTTCAGTTAAGCCCTTGAGTTAAAGAGATAGAATGATTGAAAACAATACCAGAAGGACTATTTCTTGAATTGAGTCTTGAAGTCTAGATTTCAAGCTGATTGGGTCAGATATCAAGACATACAGGTTTTGGCCTGAACCAGAATCAATGACAATGTAGGAAGATATACTTAATGCAATTAGTCCAGATCTCTGAAGGAGTACCAAAGGAAAGATTCTAACTGGATTTTAGAGTCACTGACTTATAGACTTAAGAAATAAGTGACACTCTACTATCTGAGAGAACCACACTAGATCAGTCATGCAAAACCAGCAAAGTTACACATATGGACAGTCCTTTTGAATCTGTCAAAGAACTTCTCCTCTCACACTACAACTCAGCTCCCCCTAAGACATAGCATTCCTCAATGAAATAATCTAGCAAATTTTCAAAGCTTCCCCTCACTCAAAGCATTCCTGAAAGCTAACTAGCAGACATTCAGAACTCCCCCTTAAACTAGAATGACATAAGGCTAAACATCAGACAAACACAACTCCCCCTCACAACAAGAACATGCTTCATAATTAAGACAATTTGTATAAGCCTAATTCTCTTCTCAATGTGGTGAATTTTTCATTATCAGAGGTTTTGTGAATATGTCAGCAATCTGATTATCTGTGCCTACATGAATCAGTTCAAAATTATTCTTAGACACCTCATCTCTTATAAAATGATGTCTTATCTCTATGTGTTTGGTTCGTGAATGCAAAACAGGATTTTTAGCAATATTGATGGCACTAGTATTATCACAGTAGATTAGAGTGCACCCCAGGTCTACTTGGTAGTCCTGAAGCTGGTGTTTAATCCATATGACTTGTGTTCCACAACTCTCTGCAGCCACATATTCAGCTTCTGCAGTGGAGAGGGCCACAGAATGTTGTTTCTTAGAACCCTAAGACACTAAACATCCACCCAAAAATTCACAATGAACACTAGTGCTTTTCCTGTCTAGTTTACAACCTGCATAATCAGCATCTGTGTATGCAACTAAGTTAAATGTGTGTGATACAGGAAACCATAAACCAAGAGAATGAGTAGCTGACAAATATCTGAAAATTCTTTTAACTGCAGCTAAGTGTAATTCAGTAGGTCTAGACTGATACCATGCACACATTCCTACACTGAATTGTATATCAGGTCTTGAGGCTGTCAAGTAAAGAAGTGATCATATCATACCTCGATAAAGTTTGGCATTTACTTCTTTACCTGTCTCATCTGCATCCAGTGAGGTATTGGTGCCCATGGGTGTTGTAATGTGCTTTAAGCTTTCCATACCAAACCTCTTGAACAGTTCCATTGTGTATTTGGTTTGGTTGATGAAGCACCCATCCTCTAGCTGCTGTACCTGCAATCCAAGAAAATATTTTAGTTCACCAACCAAGCTCATTTCAAATTCAGCAGACATCACGGTAGAAAATTCATCACATAGTTCATGCTTAGTTGATCCAAATACAATGTAATCTACATATACCTGAACTATGATGAGATCTCTATTTATGCCCTTGGTAAATAAAGTTTGATCAACTTTACCTCTTTTGTAGCCCTTGCTGATCAGAAATTCAGTCAATCTTTCATACCATGCTCTTGGAGCCTGCTTTAGACCATACAAGGCTTTGTTTAACCTGAAAACTTGGTTAGGTTGATGAGAGAATTGAAATCCAGGAGGTTGTTCAACAAAAACTTCTTCTTTAATGACTCCATTTAAAAAGGCACTTTTAACATCCATTTGTTGGAGTTTTATATTCTTTGAACAAGCAAAGGCAAGCAACAATCTTATAGCTTCCATCCTAGCAACAGGTGCATAGGATTCATCAAAGTCTACACCGAATTACTGACAGTAGCCTTTGGCTACTAATCTGGCCTTATTCCTCGAGATGATTCCATCTTCATTCATCTTATTTTTGAACACCCACTTGGTTCCTATGACATTGACACCATCTGGTCTTAGGACAAGCTCCCAGACATTATTTCTTTCGAACTGACCTAATTCCTCACACATTGCATTGACCCAAGCTTGATCAGCCAAGGCCTCTTCTACTGTTTTGGGTTCAATTTGTGAGACTAAAATAATTAAGTCATCATTATTCACATTTCTAAAATGAGACCTAGTCCGAAGAGGATCTTCAGGATTGCCTATGACATTATCTAATGGATGGTCTTTAAGAAATCTAACATTTGTTGAAGACTCACTTGTTTCTCTTGGCCCTTCCTGATTGGGGGAATTTGTTTCTCCACTCGGCTGAGTCTTCTCTTCTTCTTGTTGGTCTTCTAGAAAATCCCCATCATGATTGGAATCCCTGTCAAGATTTTCAACATTAGAAACATCTTTCTTTTCACTAAAAAGGATGTGTGGAGACTCTTCCACTTTCTGATCTGATATGTTAAATACCCTATATGCCCTTGACATTTCAGAGTAACCCAAGAATATTCCTGGGGAGCTTTTAGCTTCAAACTTGTCTAAATCTTTCTTATCATTGTTATGAATAAAATATTTTGCTCCAAAAATTCTGAAATGAAGCAAGTTTGATTTCTTACCTTTTAGAAGCTCATAGGGTGTTTTCTTGTGAATGGGTCTTACCATGGCCCTGTTGATTATGTAAGTTGTTGTATTGGCCGCTTCTGCCCAAAACCTTCTAGGTAATTTACTTTCAATCAACATGGTTCGGGCCATCTCCACCACAGTTCTATTTCTTCTCTCCACAATCCCATTCTGTTCAGGTGTCCTGGGAGAAGAAAACCTGTGAGTTAGTCCCTCTTTTTCACAAAGATCAGTAAACATGGAGTTTTCAAACTCACCTCCATGGTCAGATTGAATAGAACAGACCTTGTATTTCCCTTCTTGTTTGACCTTATTGAAAAACAGATTAAACTTTTGAAATGCATCACTCTTATTTGCTAAAAAAAATATCCATGAATATCTAGAGAAGTCATCTATGATGACATAGCCAAACCTATTTCCATTAAGACTCTGAGTTCTAGTGGGACCGAAAAGGTCCATATGAAGAAGTTCCATTGGTCTAGAAGACAATGGCTCAGATCTTAATTTAAAGGAATTTTTGGTCTGTTTGCCTAGAGCACAGGCATCACATGCTTTTGATATCGAGTTAAATTTAATTCTAGGCATGCCTCTAACTAAATCATGCTTGACCAATTTATTTAAAGTTGTAAAGCTAGCATGACCTAGACGTCTATACCATTCAAAAGCATCATTTTCAGAGTTGGCAGATAAGCAAATAGTAGATTCAGATTCCTCATCTAAGTCCACAATGTAGACATTATTAATCCTGTTGGCTACAAATTTAACCACATCAGAATTTATTTCAAGGATTTTGCATGAACTATCATCAAATACAACCCTGTGACCCCTGTCACATAACTGACTAATGCTAATCAGGTTGTGTTGAAGCCCTTCCACAAGTAAGACTTTTTCAATGGAGTTTGTGGAAGACTTACCTACTGTACCAACTCTAATTATTTTACCTTTGTTCTTTCCTCCAAACTTGACCAGACCCCCTGGCTTCATCTCTATCTTGCTAAACTTGGATCGGTCTCCTGTCATATGCCTGGAGCAGCCACTGTCGAGGTACCACTTGTTGTCTTCAGCTGCCAGGCCGACCTACACAAATACATCAAGCAGAGTGATTTGGAACCCAAGATGAGTTGGGTCCAAAGACATTGTTTAACTCTCTGATCAAGTGTTTAGGTATCCAGATTTGCTTCAGCATGGTTTTCTCTGGCACCTTCCTTTCTGGTTTATTAAAGTTGAATCCAGCTGGTCTGGAGAAGTGAGTTCTATTCCATTCATTAGTCTTACTATCCCTAGGAAATTTCCTGTAAGCTTGTTGATTAACATGTTTTTGACTATGAACATTATTTCTCCAGTAGTTCCTGTTTGGACTCATCTGATTGTTGTAATTCCAGCTCTTAATCTGATTCACTTTCTTGGTCCATCTACCATTAGTGTTCTGGTGAGTGAGCTTAGTGACATTCTTCATACAATTCATTCCCATCTTAAATGGTTGATCAGCACTGGTTTTTATGTTTTCTTTAGGACTTTGAATTCCCTTAGTGCTGTTTGAGCTGGATGGTGTGTCCAGCTTCTCTTTTCCCTTCTCTGGGCAAAAGGTGATGGTCTTGAATTGCAAGGGTCTCTTGTTGGTTGGGTCATAGCCTAGACCCTCCTTATTGAAATTGACCCTAGTCCCTAGTATAGCATCTAAACTAGTTTTTCCTTGGACAAACTTTTCTAGAACTTTCTGTTTGTCTTCTAGCTCCTTTTGAAGGGACTCAGAATTTTTTAGAAGTTCAATATTTACTTTCTTCACAGCTTCATATTTCTCTGAGTTCACTCTAATTTCATTCCTGCTTTCTTCAATTTTAATGTTGAGTTCATTGAGCTGATTTTGACTTTCTTGAACTTCTCCCTTGAGCTTATCATTTTCTTTTTCTTAGTGAGGTCATTTCTCCTAATTGCTCTTTTAGCTTCTGATTTTCCTCACAGACCAGAGTTTGTTCTTCAACATTTGTGTTAAATTTTCTTTTCAGAACTCTGTGCTCTTTACTAAGAGAATTAAATTTATCTAACAATTCACCATAAGCATCCTCCCAGTCATCAATTGAGTAATTTTCAAAAACATTTATTACCTCCTCTTCACTGTTGGCCATAAGGTAAATTCCATCTTCATATTCTTCTGAGGAAGTGTCTTCGGGATCTTCTTCTTCCTCGCTCCATGTGCAGACTATCGCCTGTGACTTCTTCTTCTTCTGCACCTTTGTGTTCTTCTTCTGAAGATAGGGACCCTTCTTCTGGAGGTCTGGGCATTCGCCTTTCATGTGTCCCTGTTTGTTACAATTAAAACAAGTCAGTCTCTTAGGATTTGTATCCCTGTAATAGGTAAATTCAGCATTCTTGTTAAAAGAGTGTGGATTCTTCTTCCTAAAGGTCTTTCCCTTTTTCTTCAAAAATTTTCTGAACTGTCTGGTGAGCATTGCTTGCTCCTCCTGGTCGAGATTTGAAAAACCTTCAAGCTCGGACTCGGACTCGGGGCTACTGCTGCTGTTCCCGCTGTTGCTACCCTTGTTGCGGAATGCCCTTAGAGCCACATTCTTAGCCTTCCTATCACTTCCTTCTCCACCTCCTTGGAAATTCATCTCATAGGTCATAAGGGATCCTGTGAGTTCATTCACAGTCAAGATAGTCAGATCTTTTGACTCCTCAGTCACAATGGCCTTAGTGTGCCATGCCGGGGATAAAGATCTAAGAATTTTCCTGACTATATCTGCCTCAGCAAGATCCTTCCCTAGCCCTTTAAGTGTGTTTGTGATCAAGGACAACCTGGCATACATTTCAGTTATATTCTCCTCTGCATTCATCCTAAACATTTCATACTTAGAAGTGTAGAGGTTTACCTTTGAGGCTTTCACTTGAGCTGTACCTTCATAGATCAATTGCAGCTCATCCCACATTCGCTTGGCAGTCTTTTAGGCAGATATACGGGCATATTCCTCTGGATGAACAGCACACTGGATGATGTTCAGCGCCGTCCAGTTGAGTGAAGATAGCTTGACATGGTCATCTGTCCAAGCGTCCTCGTTTGGTGGCAGATCATATGGCCCAACAGTAATTACTCTCCACAGTTTATGGCTCTGAGCCCTGATAAACACTTCCATCCTGTTCTTCCAAAACAGATAGTTACTACCATCAAAAAATGGAGGGCGACTAATGGATTGACCTTCGGCTATGAAGGTTCTAGGACCATTGGCATTTCCTTGACCGTTCGTCCACATGGCGTAAACCTGCTCTGATACCAAATGTTAGCGTAGCAAGAGTGATATAGAAGGGGGGGGGGATGAATAGATCACTCCCAATTTGTAAAAACTTCGGCTAAAAATTAATTCTACTGTTTACACTCCTCCTGAACCCGCACAATGAGAATGCTAACGCAGTCAACAATCAAGACAGTATAAGTAGATGAGATTGAAGAGCTGATCACAAGGAAGCAAAGAGACAAGCATATGAGAGCGCAGATAATAACAGCAAACCACAGAATAGGCAATCAGATTTTTAGGTGGTTCGATTGCAGTCCGCAATCTACATCCACCCCTCACTCAGACTAGAGTGAGGATTCCACTAGTCACTGCTAGAACACGGCAGACTCAGTCTGCGAACAACTTGCTGCCACACAGCTTGAATACCCAAGGGAAATAAATCCCTCAACCAAACTCTGCTATCCACAGAGCTTGAAACCTGTTCCAGCTACCAGCTAGAACAGAACCGGAGACAAGTCTCCCTTCCTCCAACCCGGAGGGAAACTACTAATGACAACCCGTTGATACCAGAAATATGAAGTGATCTAGAAGGGGAGGGGATGAATAGATCACTGTTTTCAACCGATTAAAAATTACTGAATAGTGATTCACTGAAAACAAGCAATCTCGTAGATGAACCCACAAAAACCGCAGTGCGAACAATAATTCGAGTAGATAGAAGGCACACCACAAGAACCACCACAGACAATCACACAAGGGCACAGAGGTTTTTAAGGTGGTTCGGCCAGATCTCCAGTCTGCCTACGTCCACCCCTCACTTCAAATCGAAGTGAGGATTCCACTAGCACTGCTAGCAAAGCAGACTCAGTCTGCGACAACTGCTGATTCACAGCTTCACCAGGGGAACATCCTCCCCTCTTCCTCCACACCCGGAGGGAACCCTAAGGACGTCAAGTCCCTAGAAACTAGGAAAACAATTTCCTCTTCCTCCAACCGGAGGGAACACTAGTGATCTACAGTCACTAGAACCAGAGACCAAGGTCTCTCTTCCTCTGAATCCCAGAGGGAACACCTCTTCTACGAGAGGGAACACTACTGCAACCTCTGTTGCAAGTAAACCAGAGAGAACACGTCTCTCTCTTCCCCTGAACACCAGGCGGTAACACAGAGAACTCTCAATCAAGAATGGAAAACATATAAGAAACGAAAACAAGAAAGAAGGAATCCAAAGTTCAGAAACTGGAAACAATGTAGCTCAAACTGAGCAGCAGACTTCGGATTTGATCCGTAAGTCAAAACCCATCTTCTTATCACTCTCCTGCTCTCTCTTCTCTCTCAACTGGAACACTCTAGTTTCTCAGGGAGGCTCTTTCTCTTCTGCTCTCACTCAAATTTCTTCTCTTCTTTTTCTGGATCGAACTCTCTACACTTCTGCTTTTTGCTTTTCCTTTCGATCAACCTTCATCTGTGGACGAAGGCTTCAATATATACCAGCAGCAGCAGGTGGGTAAGGTGCAGAATGCGTGTGCCTCCCACACTTCATCCAGAACCTTCTTGCCACGTGCCTTTATAGCATTGGTTTCTTTAGCATTGGATCACGTGCAACCCAGTCACTGGTGAATGTTCTTCCTCGGACCACCTTCTTCTTCTCCTGTAAAGAAATTAAACCATTAGAACTCAGGGCCACAAAAACTAAAACTGCATGAGGTATGTGATAGCAATACGAGATGCACTGTACTGAGAACGACACGAGATACACAAGATTACTACAGTACGAAATAAAGAGAGAATGACACGAGGTCAGATTAAAACAGCACGAGGTAAAAAGAGACGACACGAGATACATACTAATAAGGCTAACACTACAAAGAAAAAATGACACGAAGTCAGAAGAGAACAGCACGAGGTGAGAAGGAAGTCTCACGGAGTGAAACGGTAGACAAACACGTGATCAGAAGGAACCTGGACGAAGATAGAAAGAAACAACACGAGGACATAAACACAAGAATAACACGAAGACACGAATACAAAAGCAACACGAAGACATGAATATAAAAACAACACGACATAACAAATAGCAAAGAGAACGGCACGAGGTGAAACGACACTTTACTAAAAAGACTTGAATACACACGAAAACAACTCGAGTACTAAGTTGCTCGAACGTACGAACGACTCGAAGATGAGGACGACACGAAAACAACATGGACTGAAACAAGGTATAGACTTGCCAAAGAACTGGACGATGTATAGACTTGAACAAGCCAAAGTCTGTACAGACTTGAGGGTTCACAACGTATATACTTTGGCAAGACAATGGCTGTACATACTTGAAGTGAAGACCAATGTATAGACTTCAAAGTTCAGCTGCCAATGAATAGACTTGGAAAGCTTGAAGGCCAATGTACAGACTTGGAAGCTTAAACCAATGTATGGACTTAGCTTCAAACATGCTACAGTGCATTGTATGGACTTTGAAGACTGATGCATGACGCTAAGCCAATGTGTAGACTTTGGCTTGAAACGAAGGTAAAGATGAGACTGTATGGACTTGGCCAGAACAAGAGACTCGAAGACAAAGGGGTGACACAGATGAAACGACACGAAGTGGCACAGAAAGCAGCACGAGGTACTGCAGTGTACAGCACGCGATGGAACAAATAACGACACGAAGACAACCAATAAACATAATTGGAACAACACGACGTACAAAAGGACAACACGGAGTATGAAGGGAACATTACGGACATGCAAGGTATTAACTCATGGTAGTTTTCCTGTTAATCATGGAAATTTCAAATGCATAACATTACTCAAGATATCTGATTAAAATGACAATATTTAACATAGTGATGCTCATCATGAAAACACTAGGGAAGTCACAAAAGTCCAACAATCTCCCCCTTTTTGATGATGGCAACACTATATTAAATAATGGAGATGAAGTGCATGAAGATAAGCTATGAAAATAAGCAATGCAGACACACAACACACTCGCCTCCTCTGACGACTCCCAAGAGCTCCCCCTGAACACAACATCCACTTTCCTCTGACTAGATAACTCAGGGCACTTATCTTTCACTCCCCCTCAGCAAAGCACAAAAGCACAAGCAAGACACTAGCAAGACACTCTCCCCCTTTGACATCATCAAAAACTAGGGGCAGGTCTGAAGATATCACGAAAAGAAAATTGCTGACAGTGGAGAGAAAACAATAGAGAGTATGGCTGATAAAGGAGAGTTATTGAGATGTTTAAGCAATTAAGAAAGCCATTAATTTTATGTGAGGATTTTGAGGATCAGTTAGTCAGACTGCGTGTAAAATGGTGAATGAAGATTTGCTCCATACACAGAACCAGATTCTAAGCAAGTGAGGTACAAGATACCAGTATGGTCAAAGTAAGGCTTTACTCAGAGAGTATAAAGCAAGGAAGTCAGGAAAAACAAAGACCTATGGTATTGAAAACAAACAAACCAAGACCTAAATGCCAAGTGAACAGAATCTGGATACCAAGAGGGAGAAAATTTTTCACAGATGGTCAAGATCAAAGATAAATCTGTCAAGTACACCTTTGACATTAGGGAGACACCTTGTTTAGAGGCAGGAATCCCCAGTTACTTGGTGGCAAGACCACATTACCCCTTCTGACAAGAGGACAGAGATAGTATTCTAACTGGTGTTGACATTAAGGTGACACCTTTACCAGAGGCCAGACACCCCAGTTACTAACCAGATATGTACCATTGCTCTGTATGATCAAGACAGCTAATTAAGCCTGATTTAAACTGCCATCTCATGACATGGGATTCGTTCATTTCATTGATGAAAGTCCCAGTTTCTCAATGAACAGTTAACAAGGTTGTTAAAACTTCTTTCATGAATTGTTCATTAAACTGCACTTGAAACCTTGTAAATAAGTCTTGATTCAGTTTGAGAACAATACACCAGCTCCAAAGTTCTTCAGACAAAAGCATTATATACCTCATTTCGGACTTAACTAGACTAAGTAGGTATGCTGTACTGGCTAGATCAGAAGTCAGTTACAGTGTAGGAAGATAGTCTTGAATTCAGATTTTGATCTCAGTGGGACTAACAGCTGAAATTCCAACAAGAAATTAGATGAACAGTCTTAACGGATGAAACATTCAAAAAATTTCTTTTATCCACCTACTCAAACTGATTCTCTTATAAGGTCAGCAAAAGTACATTCAAAGTATGTTCAGATTTGGCCAAAAGAGCATGACACCAATTATTAATCTAGCTCCCCCTGAGACCTTGACTCCAACTCAGACTTAACCAAGACAAACCTCAAAACCCTCAAGGAAAACAAAGTGGTATTAATCAGTACGAGTGAATAAGCAAACACCCATAATGAGGTTATTTTCAGCAACAGATAATGAGCAATGATAAGTATAAGAGCACATGACAGATTATTTAGAGATCAATTATTCAATCATGAAATTCTGTAAATACCTAATTCTCTGCGCAATGTGCTAAATTTTTCAGTATCCAGTGGCTTAGTGAAAATATCTGCAATTTGTGAGTTAGTGCCAACATGGATCAATTCAAAGGTCTTCCTAGCTACTTCATCACAAATAAAATGATGCCTAATTTCAATGTGTTTAGTTCGAGAATGAAGTACATGATTCTTTGCAATGTTTATTGCACTAGTATTGTCACAAAAGATGGAAGTGCAACCTAGCTCAACTGAGTAATCCAGAAGCTGGTGTTTTATACATATAACCTGTGTGCCACAGCTCCCTGCTGCCACATACTCAGCTTCAGTAGTAGAAAGAGCCACAGAGTGTTGCTTCTTGGATCCCCAAGAGACTAGGCACCCTAATAAAAATTCGCAGTGACCACTAGTACTTTTCCTGTCCAATTTACATCCTGCATAATCTGCATCTGTATATGCAATGAGATCTAAACTACATGATGCAGGATACCAAAGACCTAGATCATGGGTAGCAGATAAGTATCTAAAGATTCTTTTTACAGCTGCCAAATGCAATTCAGTAGGCCTAGACTGGTATCTGGCACACATCCCTACATTAAATTGAATGTCAAGCCTGGATGCTATTAAGTAGAGGAGTGAACCGATCATACCTCTATATAATTTAGCATCCACCTCTTTACCTTTTTCGTTTGAATCCAGTGAGGAGTTGGTGCCCATGGGTGTTGAGATAGTCTTGAGGTTGGTCATTCCAAACCTTTTTAGCATCTCCAGAGTATACTTGGTTTGATTTATGAAACAACCATCCTCCATCTGTTTGACCTGCAGCCCAAGAAAATACTTTAGTTCGCCAACTAAACTCATTTCAAATTCATGAGACATAGATTCAGAAAATTCTTTACACAATGTTGAATTGTTAGATCCGAAGATGATATCATCAACATATACCTGGACCACTATTAAATCCTTTCCGAGATTTTTGGTGAAGAGGGTTTGGTCAATTTTACCTCGAGTGTAGCCCTTGCTCAAGAGGAATTCAGACAGTCTCTCATACCAGGCTCGGGGAGCCTACTTCAATCCATAGAGGGCTTTATTCAACCTAAAAACCATGTTAGGCTGAAAAGAGAAATTAAAACCTGGAGGTTGTTCAACATATACCTCTTCCTTCAATACCCCATTTAAGAATACGCTTTTGACATCCATCTGCTGCAGCCGAATGTTCCTAGAGCATGCAAATGCAAGCAGAATTCGTATAGCTTCCATCCTAGCCACTGGGGCATAGGATTCATCAAAATCCACACCAAATTCCTGACTGTAGCCTTGAGCTACAAGTCTTGCTTTGTTTCTAGAAATAGCTCCATTCTCATCAACTTTATTCTTGAAAATCTATTTAGTGCCAATGACATGAGTGTTATCAGGTCTGGGAACTAGTTCCCATATAATATTTTTCTCAAATTGATTTAATTCCTCACACATGGCGGATACCCAAGAATCATGTTTTAAGGCTTCTTCCACAGATTTGGGTTCCACCTGAGATACCAATGCAGCTAAGTCCTGTTCTTGGACAATTCTAAAATGAGACCTAGTCCTAGGAGGATCATGCAAATTGCCTATGACATTTTCACTAGGGTGGTCTTTGTGAAATATTATCTCACCTGAGGGTTCACCTACCTCAGCTGCTCCTTCTTGCTGTGAGTTTTCTGGTTGAGCAGCTGGCTGCATTTCTTCTTCTTCAATTCTCTCCAAGAAATCTCCCTCATTAGATGGCTCCCTGTCATCATCCATCACTTTGTTAGATAAATCATTTTCATCAAACACTACATGCGGTGTTTCTTCAACAGTTTGGTCAGCTTTATTGAAAACTCTGTAAGCCCTTGAGGTTTCTGAATATCCGAGAAAAATTCCAGGAGAGCTCCTAGCTTCAAATTTGTCCAAACCATTCTTACCATTATTGTGGATAAAACATTTGGAGCCAAAAACTTTAAAGTAAGAAATATTTGGCTGCTTACCCTTGAGAAGTTCATACGGAGTTTTCCTATGAGTAGGTCTTACCAAGGCTCGGTTTAGAATGTAGCATGCAGTATTCGCAGCTTCAGCCCAAAATCTCCTTGGAAGTCCACTCTCAATCAGCATAGTCCTGGCCATTTCAATTATTGACCTGTTTCTTTTCTCAACAATTCCGTTCTCCTCCGGTGTCCTGGGAGAAGAGAATCTGTGAGTCACTCCCTCTTTTGAGCAAAATTCAGAAAATGAAGAGTTCTCAAACTCTCCTCCGTGGTCAGACTGAATAGTAATGATATTATGTTCACCTTGCAGTTTGATTTTATTGAAAAGTTCTTCAAAGTGAACAAAAGCATCATTTTTATTTGCTAAACAAAACAACCAAGGAAATCTAGTGTAGTCATCCACTATGACTAATCCATATCTCTTACCTGACAAACTTTGTATGCGAGTAGGACCAAAGAGATCCATGTGTAAGTGCTGCAGCGGTTTAGATGAAAGACTCTCAGTTCTCAACTTAAAAACCGCACGAGTCTGTTTACCTTGTGCACAAGCATCACATAGCTTGGACCCTAACTGAAATCTTATTCTAGGCAAACCTCTAACTAGGTTATGCTTAGACAGTTTATTCATTGTTGACACACTAGCATGGCCTAGACGCCTGTGCCAGTCAAAAGCAACCTGTTCACAGTTAGCAGACATACACAAGTTAGTTTCAGGATTATCATCCAGGTCTACGATGTATACAGTGTTTACTCTATGACCTTTGAACATGACGTTATCAGAATTCAGCTCAAAAATAGTACAGGAATTGTGGTCAAAGAGTACCTTGTGTCCTTTGTCGCAGAGTTGACTTATACTTATCAAGTTGTGCTGAAGTCCTTCTACAAGATACACATCTTCAATGGAGTTAGTAGAGGACTTACCAACTGTACCAATTCCAATTATTCTTCCTCTGTTATTTCCACCGAATTTGACCAGGCCCCCAAACTTCATTTTCAGTTTGCTAAATTTGGACCGGTCTCCTGTCATGTGCCTGCTACAGCCGCTGTCAAGATACCACTTGTTATGCTCGGCTGCCAGGCTAACCTGCGAGAGTTCAGACAAAGTAATGTGGGACCCAATTCAAATTGGGTCCAAAGATAGTTTTCAATTTATCCAAATCACACTTAGGAACCCATATTTGTTTTACTGTTCTTTTCAGTGATTTCATGTAGATTGATTCTTCCTTCTTGGCATTTCTCAGTGGGTGTTGAATGAGCCTATTCCTATTAAAATTATGCTATTTTCGAGCAGAGAAATTGTTGTTTGGCCTCTTAGAGGACACACGTGTGTGCTGAGCATAATTCATGTAACCATTTTTGTTCAAATGAAAATTGTGCTGAAAGTGATGCATGTTTGCATGCTTTCCTTGATAACTAGCATGCTGAGCTTTCTTAGCGAAACTGTTCACATTTCTAGTGACATCAATAGGAGTGGTCGTGTGAAAACCTTTGTTCCACGACTGTTGCACAGGAGCAGTTCTAATCTCAGGATTTCCTGACTTAGCTTGCTGACCAGTGGATTGAATGGATTTGCTGGTCGAAACCTTCAATGTAGAGACAGATTTGGAACTGGATGGGATTTCCAGTGTTTCTTTGCCCTTGGCGGGGCAGAACGTGACAGTTTTGAATTCAAAGGGTTTTTTACTTGTGGGATTATATCCTAATCCCTCCCTGTTGAAGTTTACCCTCGACCCCAGAAGGACATCCAGATTGTTTCTCCCCTCTATAATTTTTTCTAGTATTTTTCCTTTGTCCTCAATCTCCTTCTGAAGTTCATTACATTGGTCCAGGAGTTCCTGATTAACTTTTCTAACCGCCTCATATTTTTCTGCAATCAGTCTAAACTCCTTTTTACTCTCTTCAGTTTTACTCTTCAGCTCATTCATCCTAGCTAGATTTTCCTCTCTTTCCATTCAAAACTTCTCGATCTCACTTCTAGCCTGATCTAGCTCAATGGCCATCTCCTTGGTTTTCATGTTGTCCGTAACAGCAATAGAGTGTTCCTCAGAAACAGAGTGAAACTTTCGTTTAAGCATTCTGTGCTCCTTGGTTAGAAAATTATATTTAGCTAACAGGTCGCCATAAGCGTCCTCCCAATCATCCAAAGTAAAATTCTCAAATAAGTTCGTTACCTCTTCCTCATGGTTGGCCATGAGGCAAGTCTTCTCTTCATCTTCACTGTACGAGGTGGCTTCTGGATCCTCCTCCTCGTCGCTCCATGTGCACAGCATGGCTTTCTTCTTCTTGTGCACCATCTTCTTCTGGTATCCGGGAGCCTTAGCTTGCAGCTCTGGACATTCACTTTTCATGTGACAAGGTTTCTGACAATGGTAGCATGTAACCTTCTTAACAAACCGGTTCTTCTCAAGTTCTCGTTTAGGAGACTTCCTTGCAGCATTGAATCTCTTTCTCCTGTAGAATTTCCCTTTAGTCCTTAGGAACTTTCTGAATTGCCTGGTGAGCATGGCCTGCTCGCTCTTGTCCAGGTCTGAGAATCCGTCAGAGTCTTGACTGCTACCACCACTGTTGTTGCTGCTGCTGCTCTTCTTAGTATGTCGTGAGACTTTCAGAGCAACATTCTTTCCCTTTCTGTCATGTCCATCATTCCCTTGTCTGAAGTTCATTTCGTGGGTCATGAGAGACCCAATCAGCTGGGTTACTGACATGGTGGATAAATCTTTAGATTCCTCTATGATGGTCACCTTAGTATCCCAGATGGGAGTTAGGGACCTAAGGATCTTCCTGACAATGTCTTCTTGCTGAATCTCCTTTCCAAATCCTCTCAGACTATTGATGATCACAGACAATCTAGCATACATTTCTGTGATCGACTCCTCTGGCTTCATCTTAAACAACTCATACTGAGTTGTAAGCATATTGATCTTGGTAGCTTTCACTTGAGATGTGCCCTCATAAATTAACTGCAATTCATCCCACATTTTCTTTGCAGTCTTGCACGCTAAAATCCTCAAGTACTCTTCCGGGTGGACGGCGCACTGTATGATGCTAAGAGCCGTCCAATTCAGTGCGGAGAGTTTAACCTGTTCCTCTGTCCATATGTCTTCATTTGGTGGAAGTTGGTACGGACCATCTGTAATTACTCTCTAGAGCTTGTGACTTTGAGCCCTGATGAAGACTTCCATCCTGTTCTTCCAAAAGAAATAGTTATTACCATCGAAGAAAGGGGGACGGGTGATTGACTGCCCTTCAGCAATGTAGCTGCGAGGACCAGCAGATCCGTTTCCCTGGCCGTTGGACCACATATTGGGAAATACCCGCTCTGAAACCAAGTGATACCAGAAATATGAAGTGATCTAGAAGGGGAGGGGATGAATAGATCACTGTTTTCAACCGATTAAAAATTACTGAAGAGTGATTCACTGAAAACAAGCAATCTCGCAGATGAACCCACAAAAACCGCAGTGCGAACAATAACTCTAGTAGATAGAAGGCACACCACAAGAACCACCACAGACAATCACACCAGGGCACAGAGGTTTTTAAGGTGGTTCGGCCAGATCTCCAGTCTGCCTACGTCCGCCCCTCACTTCAAATCGAAGTGAGGATTCCACTAGCACTGCTAGCAAAGCAGACTCAGTCTGCGACAACTGCTGATTCACAGCTTCACCAGGGGAACATCCTCCCCTCTTCCTCCACACCCGGAGGGAACCCTAAGGACGTCAAGTCCCTAGAAACCAGGAAAACAATTTCCTCTTTCTCCAACTGGAGGGAACACTAGTGATCTACAGTCACTAGAACCAGAGACCAAGGTCTCTCTTCCTCTGAATCCCAGAGGGAACACCTCTTCTACGAGAGGGAACACTACTGCAACCTCTATTGCAAGTAAACCAGAGAGAACACGTCTCTCTCTTCCCCTGAACACCAGGAGGTAACACAGAGAACTCTCAATCAAGAATGGAAAACATATAAGAAACGAAAACAAGAAAGAAAGAATCCAAAGTTCAGAAACTGGAAACAATGTAGCTCAAACTGAGCAGCAGACTTCGGATTTGATCCGTAAGTCAAAATCCATCTTCTGATCACTCTCCTGCTCTCTCTTCTCTCTCAACTGGAACACTCTAGTTTCTCAGGGAGGCTCTTTCTCTTCTGCTCTCACTCAAATTTCTTCTCTTCTTTTTCTAGATCGAACTCTCTGCACTTCTGCTTTTTGCTTTTCCTTTCGATCAACCTTCATCTGTGGACGAAGGCTTCAATATATAGCAGCAGCAGCAGGTGGGTAAGGTGCAGAATGTGTGTGCCTCCCACACTTCATCCAGAACCTTCTTGCCACGTGCCTTTATAGCATTGGTTTCTTTAGCATTGGATCACGTGCAGCCCAGTCACTGGTGAATGTTCTTCCTCGGACCACCTTCTTCTTCTCCTGTAAAGAAATTAAACCATTAGAACTCAGGGCCACAAAAACTAAAACTGCATGAGGTATGTGATAGCAATACGAGATGCACTGTACTGAGAACGACACGAGATACACAAGATTACTACAGTACGAAATAAAGAGAGAATGACACGAGGTCAGATTAAAACAGCACGAGGTAAAAAGAGACGACACGAGATACATACTAATAAGGCTAACACTACAAAGAAAAAATGACACGAAGTCAGAAGAGAACAGCACGAGGTGAGAAGGAAGTCTCACGGAGTGAAACGGTAGACAAACACGCGATCAGAAGGAACCTGGACGAAGATAGAAAGAAACAACACGAGGACATAAACACAAGAATAACACGAAGACACGAATACAAAAGCAACACGAAGACATGAATATACAAACAACACGACATAACAAATAGCAAAGAGAACGGCACGAGGTGAAATGACACTTTACTAAAAAGACTTGAATACACACGAAAACAACTCGAGTACTAAGTTGCTCGAACGTACGAACGACTCGAAGACGAGGACGACACGAAAACAACATGGACTGAAACAAGGTATAGACTTGCCAAAGAACTGGACGATGTATAGACTTGAACAAGGCAAAGTCTGTACAGACTTGAGGGTTCACAACGTATATACTTTGGCAAGACAATGGATGTACATACTTGAAGTGAAGACCAATGTATAGACTTCAAAGTTCAGCTGCCAATGAATAGACTTGGAAAGCTTGAAGGCCAATGTATAGACTTGGAAGCTTAAACCAATGTATGGACTTAGCTTCGAACATGCTACAGTGCATTGTATGGACTTTGAAGACTGATGCATGACGCTAAGCCAATGTGTAGACTTTGGCTTGAAACGAAGGTAAAGATGAGGCTGTATAGACTTGGCCAGAACAAGAGACTCGAAGACAAAGGGGTGACACAGATGAAACGACACGAAGTGGCACAGAAAGCAGCACGAGGTACTGCAGTGTACAGCATGCGATGGAACAAATAACGACACGAAGACAACCAACAAACATAATTGGAACAACATGACGTACAAAAGGACAACACGGAGTATGAAGGGAACATTACGGACATGCAAGGTATTAACTCATGGCAATTTTCCTGTTAATCATGGAAATTTCAAATGCATAACATTACTCAAGATATCTGATTAAAATGACAATATTTAACATAGTGATGCTCATCATCAAAACACTAGGGAAGTCACAAAAGTCCAACACCCGTCACTAGCAACACCAGAGATCACCGATCTCTCTTCCTCGCAACCCAGAGGGAAATCGGAGTTACACTCCCTTCCTCCACACACTGGAGGGGAACAAATTCGAATCAGAAGAATGAACAAATAAAAAGAACACAAAATAGAAACAAGGACCAACGAAGAAGCAGCCGGTTCTGAAACCAATACAAATGTAGCTTCAAAGGAAGCAATTCATCAAACCGCAGACATTACTCTCTCTCTCTCGAACATATTCCTCTCGGATCTGGACAATGTGGGACTCTCTGCTCTCTCTCTTTTCTGGATCGTGCAGCCTCACTCGAATATCTTCTATTCTTTCTTTTCACGATCTCTCTTTCACTGAAGGATGATGCTCCATATATATAGCAGATGATGGGTGTGTGGCTTTCAGGTTCCCGCCCAGAGAGCACCTCGGATCACGTGCCAGGATCATCCTCAGATCACGTGCCCGATCATTAACCTGTGTTTATCTTCTGACAGAGACAGAAGACATGATTCGAATTAGGTAGTTCAGACTATTAATCAGCAAATGTACATACTTTAAAGTAGCAAATGATCAAGTGTGTACAACGTGAGAGTGAGTGTATAGACTTAATGTAAGAACGCTTGTAAAAGACGGTGTACAGACTTGTGATGAAATTATTTTCATAGCAAGATAAAATATGAAGACTTCTGTGAAATGCATGAGGGAATCGAGTGTATAAACTTGACACAACAGTTAACCAAGTGGGTATCATGTGAGAGTGTATACACTTGGAGGTCTTCAGCGTCTTCAGTGAATAGACTCAACCAATGTATATAGTTGAAGGTCTAATAATCGAGTGTATAGACTTAGGCCTAACATTTGAATGTATAGGGTTGAAGACCTAACAATCGAGTGTATAGACTTAAAGCTTGGAAGGATGTATACACTTAGCATTTGAGGAACGATGTATAGACTCTGATCGTGAAGGTAGGCTGTATAGACTTGAATCGCTTGAAGCGATGTATAGACTTGGTGAGGCTCAAGCAGTGTACAAACTTGTGAAGGCTGCAGCGTTGTACAGACTTGGAAGTTCCACTGTGGATGTATGGACTTGATGATCCACTGTGGATGTATAGGCTTGACGAGTGAAGCCGATGTACAGAATTTGATAGAACAGTTCAATGTATAGACTTGAAGCCCCTGAGCTAATGTATAGACTTCACGATGTACAGACTTTAGGCTTTGATCATTTGAGCAGTATGCAATGTACAGACTTAGCGATGTATAGACTTGGCCAGGAAAGCGTAGGGAAAGGTATGAGTGTATAGACTTGGCCAAGCGTAGGAAAAGATGTGGAGTGTACAGACTTGGTGAAACAAAGTCCAGTGTATAGACTTCAGTTAAGTGCATTGGCTGTACAGACTTCAATTAGAAGATGCCCGGTGTACAAACTTGAAGAAGAGATGCCAATGTACAGACTTAATGATATGAACACTAAGGCATGCTATACAGACTTACTCGATCAAGCTGATGTACAGACTTTGATACCCAGACAGTCAGTGTTCTGATGGGTCGACGCATCAGCAACGGTGGGTCGACCCACTACTGTTCATACTAACTAAGCAGAGTGTAGATAGATGAAATAATGAAACAGCATATGAACTGTACTCACTTACATGATGAACCAGCATAAATCTAGAGATAGAGGATTGATTTATAGTGTGAGACATCATCAAAACCGTAGGGATGCAACAGGTGTATCTGGACTCAGCTGGGTTAAACAACCGACAGAGGTAATAAGCAGCCCGCTCTTTCCCTTCATCGTCTACTTGTGCTAATACCGCCCCTAGGGAGTCTTCAATAACCGAGATGTATAGGATTAGGAGTTTCCCAGGGACAGGAGGTTGCAAAACCGGGGGATTGGATAGATATTCCTTTAAGTCCTCGTAGGCCTTTTGACAATATTCATTCCATTCAAACTTAACCCCCGCCTTAAGTAATTCATAAAATGGACGGCACCTTTGAGAATGTTCGGATATGAATCTTCTAATGAATTACAATTGACCGATCAATCCTTGAAGTTCCGTAATGTTCTTAGGCAAAGGCATGTCCATGACGGCCTGTGCTTTGTTAGGATCAATCTGGATCCCCCGTTTGCTCACTATGAAATCTAACAGCTTCCCTGAAGAGACTCCAAATACACACTTCTTTGGATTCATTTTAAGCTTGTACTCCCTAGCTCTTTGTCGCACCTTATCCAGAATAGAGGGGTGTTCTTCTTTGGTTCTTGACTTCACCAAAATCTCATCCACGTAAGCTTCCATATTGATATGCATCATGTCGTGGAAGATGGCCATCATCGCCCTTTGATAGGTGGCACCTGCATTCTTCAGACCGAATGGCATAACCACATAACAATATGTGCCCCAGGACGTGGTGAAGGAGGTTTTCTCTTGATCTTCTGGAGCGAGACGGATTTGATTGTATCCTGAGTAACCATCCATGAATGACAACGATTCATACCCGGCGGTACTATCGACCAAGACATCAATGTGAGGCAGCGGGAAATCATCCTTGGGACATGCTTTATTGAGATCCATGAAATCGATGCAAATACGCACCTTTCTATCCTTCTTGATGACAGGGACTATGTTTGCCACCCACTGAGGATATAGAACAACTCTAATGAATCTGGCCTTATAACTTGTCAACTTCTTCTTTAATCCTTAAGACCATGTGGGGGTGAAATCTCCTTGACCGTTGTTTCACAGGTGTTGCCCCTGGTTTAAGCACGAGTCGATGTTCCACTAAAGAGGGGTCAAGACCTGGCATGTCCTCGTAAGACCAGGCGAAGAAATAGCTATACTCCCTTAGAACCTTGATCAGATCTTCTTCTACTTGTGGAGGGAGATGAGCAGCAATAATGATGGGCCAGGGGTCTTCTTCAGTTCCCAGATTGATTTCTTTCGTAGGTTCATCCACTGCTGACGACGGCTCGTCGAATTTCTTAAGTCCTTGTGCGTACAGATCAGCAGTGTCATCTACGTCGCTGTCCTCATTAACCGGATCTTTCTCATCCAGGATTTCATAGACGTCGAGTCCGTCATCGCTCCACACCCCTTCTATTTCCTCTTCATCTTCAATCACGATTGCCATAGCAACAAATTCTGGACATTTCAAAAGGGCATGACAATTCTGAGCTAGGTCTTGTAAGAACCTATCAGGAATAGATTTGGGAGGACGCGCAAGCGGGCGCGGCTCAGAGGAGGAAGGGTTGGACGACCTAGAACAAGACCCTACTTCTTTAGACCTAACTAATTCTACTTCTCTAGACTCGATAGACCCTAATCCTAACCTAGGAGAAAGGAGACCTGGTGGAAGGGAAGGAGCAGGGGACTCGTGCCCCTGGGATGAGGATGGAGACAGGGTAGCATAATCTTCCACTGAAATCTCCGTTTCGAATTTGACGTTTTTTTTGGAGATCAACAGAGACTACACAGCAAGATGGAGGAGGCGGAAGCTACATAGGGAATAGCTCGGGGAAGATGCAGTCAAAGAAGAGATCGGAAGATAAGAACCACATCTCGTGGAGTTGGGCGTTGGGAGGAGGAGGAGTGAATAGAGTGGATAGATCAATGGGCGGGCAATGCCCGCAAGCACAAGGAATAAATAGAATTTCGGACGGATCAACGAAGGATGGATTTACCATGATAGGAGGAAGACGGGGTAAGAAATCCCATTGCTGGAGGAGAGATTGAAAGCGGGAGGGAGACCAAGAAAAGATAATCGGCGAGCTCCCCTCCTCCCGTGGATCATCGACTGGCCGCTTCTTCGGCCTCCATTGCACGAGCCGAACCTCCTGCTTCTTCTGGTAGTCTTCTTCATGAAACAACCCCTGAAGGGCTTGACCATAATCAAGCATATCATCTTCTGGCCTCTTCAGTGCTGGCGGTGGACTGGCAATCGGACATACTGTATTTCTCCCTGACGGAGCTGGCTGCAGAGCTAATGTGCCGGGCTGGAGAGGCCCTCGAACAAAGTGTTGACGGTAGTCCCAGGTGAGTGGCCCAGAATCACCCATCATAGATAATGCGGTTTCTCGATAGCCAAGACCTCTTTTGCCCATCTTTCTTCCCTTGGGTATGGGCTTGGTCATTCCTTGTAATTGTGCACCGAGGCCTCTCCCCGGTTGGTAGCCCAGTTTCAGTATAATGTTCCAGCCTTTTGAGTCTGGGATCTGGGGCTTCATCTTGATGTTAACTGGAGTAGTGATGGGCCTAGGAGGTGTATAAGCCCAAGGGAAGTTCAAATCCAGCACTGATATGACGGGTCGGCTTCTTGGCCAAAGTGTAGGAAGAATCTGTTCTGAAATGGCCTTAACCGATTGAACCGTGGACAAGCTCTTGACTTTGACGACCCTCCCTTGGAAAGGGAATTTGACACACTGATGTGCGGTGGAGGGTACGGCACCGAGTGTATCAATCCATGGACGACCCAAGATCGCCTTAAACATGGGGTCAATGTCCAGCACATAGAACTCCACGGGCATAGTAAGGGGCCCGAGCTCCGCTTGAATAGTGACTACCCCGTGACATGCTCTCCTTGAGTTGTCATATGCTGCTATAGTGGTGGGGGTAGGTCGTAACAATTCTTCAGATATATTGCAAGCACGGAGAGTGCTGAGTGGGCATACATTAATTGAAGCCCCTGTGTCGACCAGTGCTGCCTCAATGCTGACCTTATTCAGAATAATTGTAATGCAGAGCGGCATCTACCGAGCTCTTGGAGGTGCTAGCTCGGTTTCTAAGAATGTAATTGCCGGCCCTTTGGAAATAGTTGCCAGTACTGTTGGTAAGCTATCAATTGCCATGTCCTCGCTAACCATCACCTTTTGTAAGAAATCCCTGAGAGCATCTTGATGAAGGGTGGACCTCTTGATAAGCTCCAGAACTGATATTTTGGCAGGCACTCGGTCCAGATGATGTAGCAAGTCGTATTGAGTACCCGGTAGAGGTTCGGCTTCTTCTTGTTCGGCCGTTGGCTGAGAGGACTGGGGATTGAAGGTAGTGGGGTAATTCCGACGGAACAACTTCCCGCTTCTTAAGGCGCAATTTACCGCGGCGTCGGGAGATGATATTATTGGCCGGTAGGGTGGATGAGTGGAATAGACTGCGTAGGAGAGGTGATTTGGTGGTAGGTAATGTTGGGGTTAACAACAGATGGCGGACGGATGAGTGGCGTGGGATGAGCGGAAGGTGGGGTGATGATGGGGGATGGTGCGGATGGTGGTAGGACGAGTGTAGGCAGGGTGACGGGCGGAGGATTGGATGAGGGGATGGTTATGACCGTAGCGGGGGTAACTAATGGTGGGTATGATGGCGCTGTGGGTGGTGGTGGATTTGCTGGTGCGGGTGTGAATGGAAGGACAAGCGGAGAGGGTGTTGGGTGTGTAGGGAAGATAAATGAAGGAGTGAGGGGGTTACGGTGGTTATGGTGGAGGGCCATTACTTGTGATGTAGTACCATCATCATCAAAAGACCACTCGGCGTTAGGAGCCGGGGGTTGGACTACATTGACTTGCGCCGACGCCGGCGGCTGAGGTTGTGGAGCGGGCGGATGGTTTGGCATCGGATTTTGATGGATCCCCAGATCCTGAACCTTCTGTTGTTGTTGCTGTTGCGGCGGCTGCTGCGGCTGCGGTGCTTGATGCTGCTGCACTTGCTGCCTCTGCGGTTGCCTTCTCTTTTCCTTAATTTCTGCGATGGCCCTGTGCATTTCGGCCCAATCTATCCTCTGTCCTTCATGAAGATCATATACTAGGTCCCAGAATTGAAAACATCCTTCAATGGTATGCCCCGGTTGCCTGTGGAACATACAATACTTCGTCTGATCAACGGCCAGATTTCAGTTGGGCCGTTCTGGAGGAAGCTGTATAGCATTAACCGACATAAGAGCCGAGAAAATATCCGTGAGGGTTTCTGGCAGTGGAGGATATTGTGCCCTCTTGGGAGCCGGGCGCTTGTTGTTCGGGTTGTTGTTATAGCCGTTGGGTGGAGGGACGTTGTGGTATTACGGGGGTGGTGGTGGTTGCTGTGGTGCGGCAAAGGTGTTTTGTGCAATGGTGAAGTGATGCGGGATGGACACGGGAGACGACACTATTAGGTGCCACCCTCGGACTCTAGATGAAGACGCGACCAGCAGCACACACCAGGGAGACACTAAGCCCGACACTACGAGCTCCTAGTGGCAAAACGTCGCTAACAGAAGTGGAAGCTCACTCGTCGTCCCAAGCGAGGGAAAGCGCAGACCGTGCGCGGTTAAGGAACCGGTGGAGGTCAAGGGTAGTCCGACCCAACTTCCGGACTCGGATCGAGTCGCGGGACGGGTCACTCTCACTCTCACAGCGGTGACATGGACACACGGGCTAGTACCTACACTCTCGGCAGCGGCCTAAGACCGTATACTAGCTAAGCAATGTAATGCCAAGGAGTTAAGACCTTTACCTCCACGCACCCGGCGTGGCGAAGACAACCCCGGCCGAATCACGGACTCCCGGTTAAACAATATCACAGCAATACAAAGATTTGACCCACTCCACGCAGGGAGGTAAAAGGTCACATATGGAGCTCGGGAATCACGCAACTCGGGTTGACGGGCAGCATCTTGATGTCGCCCGGCGGTGCCGAACTCCGCGTTTTCGTGCTTTCCGAACGGCGGGTTCTGCGGGCCCGCGGGGCCCACGGATGGCGCTGTCCTCCGGATCTACGGGGGTGGGACCCACTATGATGGGGACCCCTGGTGGCGTGCCTCCACGGACGGCGGTCGGCCGGGAACACCGATCGGGGGT
Organism: Amorphophallus konjac; assembly: GCA_022559845.1. Taxonomy (NCBI): domain Eukaryota; kingdom Viridiplantae; phylum Streptophyta; class Magnoliopsida; order Alismatales; family Araceae; genus Amorphophallus; species Amorphophallus konjac. The sequence continues at coordinate 242,185,076 of CM040127.1, forward strand.
CAATCGGTCCCGATTCCCAAGCTTTGAAGTTGCTGCCCACGGATTTTTAGTTGCTGTTTTCAAGCGCGCGCTCCGGCGAAAACGGCCGCTGTGATCAATCCCGACGTCGGATCGGGACGCATGAGCTATCGTTGGAAAGCTCTCTTCAAATTATTCAATCTACACCCAGAGAGATCTGCTGGATCTGGTCGGATCAGAACTTTAATGAATTTACAAGTCCCTGTTGTATAGTAACTGAAATCTCAGAGCTGCAGGGCACTTGTCTGAGAACCACCGTTGACCGCCTGTTAAACCTCCGATTCAGCTCTTGAGATCTTCTTCCAAGTTGTAGGGTATCAAACCACGGAACTGAGACTATTTTTGGAATTTGATTTGGAGGTGGTGGTGATTTACTATGATTTGTGGGGTGACTGGTGGTCGGATCTGGGAACAGGGGGACAGAATTGTAGCTGGGACTGAGAACGATTTTTAGAAAATATGAGATGGACGAACCAAAAATTGAGAAAACTTGTGGATGAAGGGGTGGATGGGTGGAACCTCCAGTAAAATTGGGCGAACTAGCAGAAATCAAAAAGTGGATCTAAGGCATGAAACTCAGGGCGGGGATGAATCTGGACAGAACTCTGGTAGAACCGAAATGGAAGAGTGGATGAAAATCAAAAAATATGAAACGAGATCTAAATGGCAAACCAAAATTTGTGGGATGTCCTTGACACCTCTGAAACATCCACTAAAATCCCCAGATCTATCTGAGAATGGGGCTGAGACGAGAAATTCGTGGAAGCTTCTGTGATACTGCGCGGGTAGAACTCCGTTGATGGCGATGGCGGTGCGGTGGCGGCTCGTGGCGGCGGCGATCGGAACTTATAGGGTGGAGTCTCACCACCAGAAGGAAGCCTTCACAGCTTCAAGGGGGAGAGGGAGAGGAGAAGGGGGCGCACCAAGGCTGGAGCTTCAAGCTTTTTTCCAATTCAAATGGCATTAATTCATGAAAATAGGAAAATATAAGCATATATAGGTCACCCATCTAATCCATCCTCCACCGTTGGATCTAGGGGTTAGGGATGGATGGCTAGGATGAAGTTTGATCAAAACACAACAAAAATATTAAACAAATAGGGAGGGGGGCGCACCTTGACCAAGGGGGGGACATGGTAGGTGGGTTTGGTTGGAAATGTTGACCATTTTGGTCCCTTGTCCCCCATGTGGACAATTGACTAGTCCAAGGCTTCTAGATGTCCACCTTGGATTTTTACCAACCCCACAAGGCTGATATGGACCAATGGGAGGGGGCCTGGGGGTCCCATGGGGCCCAGGGGTCCCATTTTACAAATAAGCCCCTCGTACACTCATAATTGCAAACCGTATAAAATGAAATAAACACGCCTTACACACAAATAAAGTCTAATTAAATATGAAAAATGCCGGGACTCAGGGGGGCGTCTCCAGGCTGTCTCCGAGCCAAATAGATGCTGAGGTGGCTCGAGTCGTGCTCCGTGTGCGGTACCGGTGGCTCGGCGTATCGCGCCGCTCAACTGCTCAGGTGTCCGTACCATGAAGGTGGGCGGAGGGTTTTGCGGAGTGATTTGGAAGTTCTGTGGAGCGGGATTTTGTGGAGTGCGGGGGTTTTGAGGGAAGCGGAAAGGTGCGTTTTGGAATGGAAAAGCAACGGCTTGAACCTGCTCATTCGTTTGGACCCTACGGTAACCGGCCCTTGGGGTTTCTTGTGATATTTGGGCTTTTGGTTTTCAAATAGAGAGTGTATGGGGGAGTCCTTGAACTGAGTCTGAATAAAGCGCGCCTGGCTATATAGTTGGTGCATGTTGGCTATGTCGTTCATTGCCAGGATGTTTCGGAAGGTTGGAGTAGTATTTGAAATAAGTAGCTTGACCTTCTCTTCCTCCGGTATATGGCCGGGCACCCTAGTGGCCATCTGCCTCCACCTATCTGCATAAGTGGCAAACTCCTCATCTGTTTTCATCTTTTCGGCCACCAGATCTGTAAAAGAATATTCCGGGCCGACCCGGTCTTGAAATCGCTGAATAAACTTGTCTTTTACTACCTTAAAGCTCTCAGCTTCTTCCAATGGCAGTGAATAAAACCATTCCAGTGCAACACCGTCCAATGATCGGCGGAATAAATACGCCATAAGACGATCATCACATTAGAATTGGGCCGATTCATATAAGAAATCCCTCACGTGAATAAAGGGATTGCCGTTCCCGTCATATTTTTTATAATTGGGGAGCTCGGACTGGGGAGGGAACCGGATGTTCTGGAAACTAGGAACATGAACATCTGCCAAGGATTGTGGGCCAACCCGCTTCTGGAGGAAGTCGAGTTGTTGTTGCATGGTGGCCCATTTATCAAGTAATTCCTGCTCTCTCGATGGAGCAGGGGTAGCAAGAGATGATGCTTGAAGTTGAGGAGCAGAGGGGTGAATTGTAGTAGGAGGTGGGAGCCCATAAGAAGGAGCCGAAGGATAAGCGGCCGACGTAGGGGGTCCATAAGGAGGATATTGGGCCCGAGATTGACCCAGATTGGAGTGGGCTTGGACCACCCCTAACTGAGGGTGCAGAAAATCGAGGGACCCAGCAGGACTTGTGGAACCAGTGGGCTAGACAAGTGATGATCCATCTGAGTGAAAGAAGGGATAGGAGACTTCCCTTTGTCAAAAGATTGCTGGGCCGAAGCGGAAGATTGGCCCGTCTCCATGCCGGTGAATGTGATGGTCCAGGGTTGGACCGGAGTGAGATTAATTGGAGTGGGCTGGATGAGAGGATTGGATTGACCCTGCATAATCGTGGGAGGGGAGATATTGGATCCTTGCATGGCCTGATAGACAGTTTGGAGTTGGGCCGGATCCAATTGGGCCATCATCTGGAGAATGGAGCCCGCAGAAGGAGTAGAGAAGGAAGGGGTAGCCTGACCACCTTCCATGGAGGTAGAGGACGGAAGAGGGGCCGTCCCCTCTCCAGAAGAGAACGAGGTAACCCTAGTAGGGTTTTCAAGAAGCCCTTGAGGAAGAGAATACTCTTGGGAACGGGGAGGATTGAAAGAAGCCTGGTGGATTCGAAGAGCGGATTTGAGTAGCACTTGGAGAATGAGTTGACCCTAGGAGGTGCTTCCAACTGACGAAAACAACTCCACATGCAACGGACAACCTTAACAAGATGCAAACAACACAACACAAACACACAATGAGCAACCAAACTTAGACGATTTATCACAAAGATGTAAGTAGCAAGAGATGAAGACACTCAAAGTCAACCAAGTTGTTTAATATGATGCTTCAAGATTCTTATGATTTCTCCTTTGGAACTTTAGTGGATGGATTAATATGAGCTCTCAACAATAGGTTCCTGATGGGAGATGGATGTAAAGCTTGGTTTGACTCTAAGTGTGACCACTCCTTCACTTATGCAACCCTAGACACGGGGTGGAAAAGGTACAACCGGCCCGGCGTCCGTGTGGGAATCCACGGCTCGCGGAGACTTATGGAGGTCCCTGGTGTGATTTCCTAGTCGGCCCCAAGGAACATGGAGACGAGAGGTCCGTACACCAAGGTAGGAAAATGCAATCTAATGTATGAAAGTATGAATGAACCTATGTGCACCGGAGTGCATGCAAAATCTAGCCTAGAATCTAGCAAACAATTATGCACGCAATGATGTAAATATGTAGAACAATCAGGGAGGAAGTCAGATATCACCAAAGCAAGGAAATCACAGCAGAAACTGCGGAAAGTAATACACCTCGGGATGCATACCTGTCTGGAGTATAACGGTCTTTAGACCCTGCGTCAGAAGATAATAACGGTCGAAGACCAGACCGCCAGAAGTAATATAACGCAGAGCACCAGGACCGTCGAATGAGCCAGAGAGCCAAAAACAACCAGAAATAAAAGGGAAATCCGTGAAAAGCCTGCACACAGGATCAGGCGTATAACGGTCCAATGCCCCTGCGTCAGAGTGGAGTAACGCAGGGACAGAGGGCCGTCAGAACACCCAGAGGAGCAGAAATAAGATGAAGTAAGAGGGAGATTCGAGGACAATCAAACAAGGGAATGATGGCAGGTTTAAACAGAGATCAAGACACGATTGGCACAAGTTGTCCCACCGTGATTGCCAAAAAATTATCTGTTGATTTGTTTTGCTTCTCTTCTTCTTTTTGTTTTATGTGCAATAAAGATGATAGGCAAAAATCAAAGATCTCGATCAACCCAAGGACATGTGAACCATGAACCTAGGCAACCAGAACAAGCTCTAGCATGGGCATGCTATCTCAATCATCAAACTAAACTAAGGGAATAAAGAAAAACACACGCCGGGGCGTGGAGCAAGAGCAAATAAAAAACATACCGCAAGGGTAGAGCAAGCAAAGAGAATAAGAGATATGAGATGGAAAGAAAGCTAATGCCCAATACTAAGGAAAGAACGTGATCGCCACCAAAGTAAACACAAGCCAGAGACTTGAAAATGCCTTGGAAATAGGTGGATGAAGCACCCGCCCACAGGAGAGAGAAAATCAGGGAAATCTATCGATCAACGGAATGTAACGGCCGAAAGCCCACACGTCACTGGGAAGTGACGGTCGCTCGATGAACCGCTATATGAATCTGACGCGCCTGCACCAGACCGTCAAATAACCTGCAATAATAGCTTGTGGATTCTTTTAACTCCAACTCCTCCAGCCGGCCAGAAGACTTGGGCCTCGTGTGGTGAACCTGTAAACCTGCCAAAGAACGTGAAAACACAAGAAAACAAACCCAGATTATCCCTTTAAACAATATAGCATCAATTCTTCAATAAACTCAATAGCATGCAAAAGGAAAGGAAAGTACCAGGGAGGTTTTGGTTTTTTAACCCCTCTGGGTGTTTTAAAAAGATAGGAGGATGTTTAGATGATGAAAAACCAGGGAGAACGTGGAGACAAGGAGAGGGACAATGCTTTTGATGAAAGGGAGATGAGGAAGAACACAATATGTAATGATGAACTTTGAAAACCAATGGAACGAATACTCCCTTCACCGTGAAGCAGATGAACGTGAGAGACAATTCTCCTTGGTCAGATGTGACTCGAGAACGCGACAGCACTTCGACGTGAACTCCAGATCTTCCTCTTTTGGGCCATGAAGTTAAGGGTGCTATTTATAGACCCTCAAACTCTCCGGTCGAGCAGAGGATAATCCAGCAAGAAAAGAAGATAACTCTTAGCAAATCTTTGAAGATAATATCACCAAGAGTCCATAGAAACAAATAGAAGGTTCTGAGGATCAGATTTGAAAGAGAAATCAACAATTCAAGTTCTTATCTCGACCACGGAGTAGCATAGAAAAGGCCTGAACTGCCAGGACTCTCTGTTGGATGTAACGGCTGGTCGACAGACCGTCACATGAAAATAACGCACCAGGGAACGTCCGTTACATTCAACCTTATCTCAAAAGAGATAAGATCAATGGGAAGAAGATCAAACAAGTTGGACTCTTGAAGGAAAGTAACGGCCAAGGCTGGACGCGTTGGAATAAATAACGGCTGCACGATAGACCGTTAGATTCAACGGATAAGCAAGAGGATAAGCTTTAGAACAAATGCCTCAAACTTTAGGACACTTCAATAAGTAACGGCCCAGGGATCATGCGTTATATGGAAGTAACACCCCCAGTGAGGACCGTTATTAACAATGAGGATAAAAAAAGGTGCAAAGCTTGCTAAGCTCATCGAATAAAAGGCCACAACAAACCACACTCCAACCAAGGAGAAGACCCAAGAAACAGGCTTCAAACTGATCAAGGAGACTCGATGAAGAGTTAACAACTCGGAGCATCATATGGATAAACAAGGAGATGACCCAACTTATTGGTCATAAAACAGGTGTCAACAACCGCATCTGACCTCGATTATCGTGCCAATGCAACCCTCTCAAGAGAGCACGACAAAACCAACGACAAGACTCAGGAGTCTTCGGTCGTCACCTCACTCGACTTAGATTTACAGGAAAATCCTCCCATGCTGGTCACCAGACCAGGGATAACCATTGCGACACCAACGTCCCATCAAGGACCACCATTCCGACGCCAATCTTATCCAAAGGCCTCAGCCCACAGGCGTCACTCTTCCGTCTTGTCTCATCGAATCCTATCTCAATTAATCCAAGTGGACACCTGCCAATCCCGATTCCGCCCTTACCACAGAGCCACGTGACACCACCGAAACAATTCATGGCACACGTCTTTAAGGGAGGAAAGTGCTGATGGGACCAGTGCGATGGATTCAAAAGGGGGGGGTGAATGAATCCCTCTCTAAAACTATGCCCAATTAAAACTTATAACAAAAAGAGATGCGGAATTAAAACCCACGGGTGCCTTAATCAGCTTAGATGCACCCTTCGAAAGATGGAAGGAAGATCAGAGAGACTGTACTTCTGATCTACTCCATATAAACTAAACAGATGACTCAGTTCATCTAATCAACTAGACTCTATCAAGACCAGAATCAAACGCACGGTGTGCAAACCTATCTCTCACTACATATAAGATCAGACTATCATGAACGTTCCTAAGCATACATCTAGCGGAGTAGAATAAACAATCAAACCACGTTGAACAGAAGATTTTAAGGTGGTTCGGTCCTCCAGACCTACGTCCACCCCACACTCCAACCAGAGTGTGGCTTCCCGTTGATACACAGCTTAATAGCTGGGCCTCACAGCTTGCCTATATCCGTTGAACATCACAGCTTGCTTCTACTGGGCAATACAACTTAGCCATCCGCTAACACACAGCTTGACCCGTTGGGCATTACAGTTTCACCGTCCAGAGGACACCACACCTCTGCAACCGTTGGGACTTACAGCTTAACCCATCCAGAGGAATCCTCCTCTGCTACAGCTGAGAAACACAGCTTGCTCTGCTGACAAACAGCTTGAAATAACAATAAAAAGGAAAACAAGAAACGGGAAATGACAGCAACTGAAAGCTGTAAACACTAAAGCGTAGATATGGCTCTCAAGGAGCTGACTAGATTGGATTTGATCCAGATTCTAGTAGGGACTAATCTTCAGATGAAGCTTCTCTTCTTATCTTCTCAAACTCTCGATCTCTCTCTCTTCCTGTCTTCTTCTTCTTCTTCTGCGTTTCTCTGCTGCTCTCGATCTCTCTCTTTTTCTTTTTCTTCTACTACTTTCGAGAAAGATCCTTCTGATTGTAGGAAGCAGACTATATATACTACATTAGGTCAGGTTGACGAGCTCTTACCCTAGGAGTGTGGAGGGAACGCTCCGGCCTGGAAGCTTCAGGAGACACTCGCCACTTGTCAGAATCTGGAAGCTTCAGGGTCCACGTGGCAGCATCTTTGAGTGAGGATCGTCTTTGGATCACGTGCCCTTGTCAAAGAACATGAGCTATTGACCTGTTGCATAAGTGTCTTTCAGTTATGTATAAAATATGCACAGACTTCATTCAATCACGAAATATGTACACGAACATAGGGTATTATATGCACGAGTTCAGTACTGTCACAGTAGCATATGCACAGACTTATTTGCAGCACAAGACTAACGGATGCACTGACTATGCAGACTACAGACATTTCATGGACTAAGATGCATGAATCTTTTATGCACTGAATTGGTTACGAGGTGGGCACAGACTTGATTTAGCATGAGATTATGTATGCACGAACTCAAGTTAACAAAGCAGATACATGCACAGACTTGTCATGAATGCGGAGCTATAAATTGTACCGACTATGTGTATGCGGTATGCATGAACTGCACTGACTTATTATGCAAGTATGAGACCGTGCACAGACCTAAGAATGCGAGGTGGCAAGCGTGCATGGACCTTGGTGAGATGTGCACCGACTATGTACCAACTAGCATGAAAACGAGCACAACAATAAGAAAATGCACCGACCTAGTGCTAGCCCATAGCAAACATTGCATTGCACCGACCGTGAAGGCTCATGTGCATCGACTTAAGGTTTGTGTGAGACACTAAATGAGACGCACACATGCACCGACTCCAGGCCACCATGAGACGTAGAATAAGTAATGCACCGACCTAACACTCGCTAAGACTGCGTGCACAGAGAGTGGAATGCACAGACCTTAATGCCTATGAATGGTGACATGCACCGAGGTTGTTGAGCAGCCGGACTGACAAAAATGCACTAGCTTTAGACAAAACATAAGTGCACTGACTTAACTGATGCGTAGACATGTTTAGACCCAATGCAGCAAGCAAAATAGTGCACAGAACAATGCACCAACCTAAAGCAGCAATTGAATGCTCATCAGTTAAACCATCACCAAGGCATACAGATCAAGCACTCAATCATAGATTAATCATGCAATCTTATGTGGTGACACGAATGTTGCTATCATCAAAACATCATAGCATCATCAAAGCACAAGGGGCACAACAAGTGCCATCCAAACTCACAGCAACCTGGTCGCCAACGCCGCAACCAATGCACACGGGTCCCCAACAATACACACCTTATCATGGTCGGCTACGAGACTAGCCTTACCAGTCACTCGCAGATACTGACCGGAACCCAAAATCTCTCAGAGATCACTTCCTATAGAACATGACCTCATCTGAGAACAAAGCTTGCAACACAAGTCGGGCAGCAAAACACCGACTCTGACCAACACGTCCTCGACCTCCGTCAGGCGACATCCTCAATAACCCCTTCCGGGTCTAACACCGACGCCTGACACGGCTTCCATCACAGGAATAGGGTACTCATGCGGCACACTTGTCAACACTTTTCCCAAACACTCCATCCTGCCAGTGCCAAGAACCACAATACCTCGAGCAATGGCACGGCAACAACACATCTCACATAGAGGAACCAATCCTCCAATGCTCAACGCAACCTCAGGAATCCGCCCGTAGCACCCAACGCTATGATCCTGAACCTGTGGGTTGTGAGCCCACCGGCTTCCGCTGCGCACTCTGATCCACACGCGCACAGCCAATCACGGCAACTCGAGACTTGCCATCCCGATAATCCACAACTCGGCTGGCCAACCTCAGAAAATAGGGTGAGGAAAACTCCCTTGCCTCGAACCCCAAGCACAGATTCACTCCCAAATCTGGCAATCCTATGCAACTCTGCAGGCTCTGAACCGCCACGCATCGAAAAATCACAACACCAGCCGCAAATTCTCAAGAACACTGCCTAACTGGCACACGTCCTTCCGGAACAGCACCAACACCCCTCACACAGCAAGGGAATTGGGCACGACTCTCACAGGCAACCACCTTGCCAAAACACAGATCACGTCTCGCACGGACTTTATGGCACACGAAGGCCAACCAATCCGAACATGCAATGCAAGACGATGAACCTTAGCCAAAAACAACCCTCTCCAACCAAAGGAAATACCGACACTCCTCCGACCAACGAAAAACTCCATGCCCGACTTGATCTCGAATCTCGCGCATGCTGGGAACAACACCTTCCAGCACCGAGAAAACCATCACCATGTCAGGTCAGCACTTCCGACACACTCGGCGAGTGTCACGTCAGACCACGATCACAGCATCTCTCGATGCACCACCACTGCAATTCCTCGAACTACAACATACCACACCAAGAGCCGCAACACGAGCCACAATCGATAACTGTCGACGCTCATCCTCGAGTCCCGAAACCACCGCGGAACCTTCTCATCTCAAACCAAATTCAAGGCGAACACAACCCATTCGTACACAAGAGCGCAGGAGCAAGACTTACTGGGACACCACAGCCCAATCTTGCCTCGAAATCCACAAAAATAACCGGGATCGACACGTCATTTCTGATGCCACGGAGCACGATAAGAACATCGGGCTTGATGAAACAGCAGCTCACCGAGAAGATGCTCCGCCCACCCGAGCACACTTCTCGATCAGAACACCCGCTCTACCACCTCAAATCACAACCTTAACGCCTCAGGGGCTGGATAACCTCAAGCTTGGGTGGCCAACAACAATAATAGCTCCCTCAGAGCAAGCTCACGGCCACTTGACCACGGACAACCTGCACCAGCCACCCGACCTCACAGCGAACACCTCGAATCCAGCATCGCAGCAATACACCTACCGGCAACCTCTGCTCAACGCAGCACAATAGGGGCCACCACCGATGAGGGAGAAAGCTCTCGACCTCGATCCTTAGACCCCATGCCGACACGAAAGCCGCGAACAACAACCACCTTTACAGCACTGCGCGGCGCACTCAAGCTCCCAAGCGAGAAACCAAGCGGAAGACATGCACGATACCCTATGCCAGCTGTCGACTGTATTGGACCTTATGGACTCTGATCACTGTAATATCTCAAATTCCTATGTACATCCACAACTAGTGCTCTGATACCAGCTATAACGACCCAAGATCCGGATACCGAGAAGAACCTGATACCATTCGAATCCTGGCCCGCCGCCCATGAGCCGGGAGGGCTCGGAAGGGCTAAAAGGAGTGTGAAGGTACAAAGAAATAGGAAATAATGCAGGACAATTCAACAATTAATAGAAATAAATAAACAACTACAACAGCAGAGTCCAGTCCAACAAAAAGTACAGTCTAAAGTAGTAAAACGTACCACATTCCAAGTGAACACTCGGCCCGGCGAGCTGGCAACTAAGAACCTCCACACAGCACCCTCGAACCTCGAGGAAGAATCACCGCACCTGAAAAGCAGGGGTGAGCCTCCTGTCACTGGCTCAGTATGGATCCTGCGGAACCCCAATCGAGAACCGTCTCTCTGGGACAGCCACTCCACCACTCCCTGGTGGGACCACTCGCGTGTCGGAAGGCTACGACTAGTGGGGAGTCACTAATGTGACCACTCTCCGAGGAGAAACTCCGAGAAACACACACGCACCCTGTGTGAAAGTTGAGAAGAACCAAGTGGCGCCAAGCCACTGGACTCTAGACAGTCCTCTAGACTCGCTAAATCCAACGGTCCTTGAGTCACAAGACTCGGGGTCAAGACTGTTGTACCGAACAGCTCCACGCCGTCAATATGCCCTAACCCTAGGGTCAGAAATATCGGCACGATGACTCACGAGGCAGTTCACAATTGCTGAGATCATTCTTGAAAAAGGGAACTAAGAAACCCTCTGGCCCCAAGCTGGGTAACTGGACTCACAGTCCACAGGCCACACACACAGCCCACGCGGAAAGCACAGAAGCATGATTCTCAAGGCAACTCACAAGCCGCCACACCGATTCGCATCCCAGGGAAAAGCGGGAAACCTCCAGCCTCAGGCTGGATGACTGGACTCGTAGTCCAAGGCCATACACTTGGCCCAGTCGGGAACCATATTCCGTAGAAACCCATGACATGCGGGGGAACCCCACCGCACTCACACCGATACACGATGACTTGATCAAGCGTAACACGAAAGCCCGGAACACATGGGCCGGACCCACCACACCTATGGGCATGCTAATCGAGGTAATAAGGTACCTCCAGACACCCCAGAAACACGGAAACGGAACTCATGAGGTGTCCGGGACACTCACGAGGTCGAAGGTCGACCACTGGGTCACAACCGGGTCGACCGGAGACCAACACGAAGGTAAACGGCACGGCGAGCACGAAGAATCTCCTAGCGGTCTATCCCTGGACCGTTAAGGAAAGGCTAGTGGTCTACCGCTGGACTGCTAAGAACTCTGGAACACACGAACACCTAGCGGTCACCTCTCGGACCGCCAGGCAGGTGGCGGACTTTTGCCTGACTGCTAGGCGATGCCTAGCGGTCAGTCATGAAACCGCTACCCGACCGACCTCAAACAACTCCAAAATAGAAAACGGTCTTGCCCTTGACCGCTAACAGGAGCTTGGCGGTCTACCCATGGACCGCGAAACACTGGCTAGCGGTCTACCCATGGACCGCGAAACACTGGCTAGCGGTCTACCCATGGACCGCTAAACCCACTGGTGGTTTATCGCATGACTGCCAGCCATGACCGACACAAGGGGACCCCTAGCAGTCTCCACATGACCGCTTGGCAGCCCTAGCGGTTTCTGGTACGACCGCTAAATCGACCTGAGCCCGAAAACGGCAGAAACGGCGGAAAAATCCATTCCACGCCCCGTTCGCGCCCACGCGAAGGGGAAAACAAAGGGAAACTAGTCCTCTACCTCTCTAGCGCCGAGAGGACTCATTCAAACCATAAAAATGCAATCAAAATTCTAGATCGGGCTCACACCCCAAAATCATACTTTTCCCCCAAAAATTACAAATAAGCCCGCTCGGCTCACCACGGCCTACCAAATTCGCGGGAAAGGAAATGCATGAGCTGGGGATCCATCTCCCTACCTCCACCGAAGATTTCACGCGCCGTGGACGCCGATCCACGAAGAAAACACCGTTGAAGCCTCGCCAAGACACGAACTCGCGGTCGAGCTTCATCGCGCCTCCACCACCTCGATCCTCACCCATCCTCGCCCGTGCCTCGCCCGCGCCATCCCCGCCCCACCCGCGCTCCACTCCGTCGGTCGCCGGAGAGAGAGGGAGAGAGGAGAGAGCGTGAGAGAAGAGAGAGGGAGAGAGTGAGAAATGAGAGAGGAGAGAGAAAAGAGGTTAATATATATAGAAAAACTCAAAAATTCTAGAAATTCAAAAAAATACTAAAAATTACCTCCGCGATCCTCGGGAGGAGCACAACGTAGTGGTAATGTCCCGGAGTCAGATAACGACACGGTTCGCCCTGTACAGAGTTCTGAAGGCACATCAGGGAAAAATACGTGTAAAGCACAAAATACACTCCGAGACCCACGAAAATGATCCGAAAAATATTCAAAAAATCCGGGGCATTATAGGTTAGCGGTTGTCCTGGGTGGAGGAGCCGACTTAGTCAGCCACTTTGGCGGCTAGCTCCTTCATCTCCCTCTTCGTGTCTTCGAGCTAGCACTATATTGTGCGGACAGTCTCAGGTGGAGCAGAGACTCAGAGTGTGCATGGAGACATCCCCCTTGGCTACTCTAGAAGAAGACTAGTGGGTAGACTTGATGGAGGATGAGATTCTTGGTCGTCACCCTCAGCTGCTAAAGCATTAATGGGCTGAGCTAGGAACGGGGTGATTGCATGGTACGAGCCAGTTCACCAAGGCGTCGAGCATATCCTTGAGCAGGGCGAGGCCTAGGAGGACCTTTCTTAAGTAGATAACTTGTCTGGCCAGGGCATCAAACTATCCTTTCGAGACTCCCTTGACAGAAGTTTGCTTGGCAAATGAGTGCTGGGCATCAACTTCAATGTCAACCTGTGCTAAGGTTCTCCTGAGAGTGCCATGGCTTCTAGTTAGTCCTTATAGACGACGTCAAAGTGTTGTGTACAGTTAAATTTATAATAAGGGACCGAGCAAGAGAGCGCTAGCATGAGCGAGTAGAGCTTCTAACAGTTGAATCGAGCATTGAGGTGGAGCCAAGCGTTGAGGTGGGAGGTAGAGACCGTGGAGGAAGAAGCTTCGAGAGAGTTGAGCGGTGAGGGTGGAGCCTTCCAACATAGAAATAGAAGCTCTTAACCAAGTGTGAGGCTCCCCGGGAGAATCCTTCATCGATGTTTAAGTTAGCACAAGATGGAAGGATTACTAATGGAGGATGAAGTGAGGACACACATGCATATAGTGAGAGAGAGAGAGTGTGTGTGTGTGTGTCACGCCCCGAGATTTATGTACACCGGAAGATATTCGAGAACATGAACAGTTGGCAAGAGAAGCCTCAAGTGACAAAAAAAATCAGAGTGTAATCATTCACACATAAGATGAATGGAATTAATAATTGATCAAAAATCTGACTTTTATTGATAATAACAATCTAGTACATGATCTTGACTCATTGACCAACTAGACTCAATAAAGTGAAAATTACATCTTTGACTCTTGACTGGACTAACTATGGCTTCTCTCGAACCATCAATCAGTCTCGGATCCATCACTTGAGTAATCTGAATCTAACCCGCTAGAATTCCCTGAAAAAGATTGGAAAGTAGGGTAATGAGCATACTTGCCCAGTAGGTATCTTCGTGTCAACATGTAGGCAATATTTAAATGATTAGCATTTTAGCTCTAAAGAATAAGATAAAGCATGCCAATACGATGAATCATGCGAATAAAGCAAGCGACATAATAGCACGATAAGATCATGATATATGATGAGTAATGTCATATGAACAAGATCGAGTTGAATATAACAAGAACATAATTTGTCCTTTCACGAAGAAGAATATGTTTGCATGCATCAAGAACGCACTTTCACTTTCACTTTTCACTTTTCATAACCATAAAGGTTATGCATTAGAATGTCATGTAACAAGCATGTAGCAATTCAATCAAGAGAGAGAGAGAGAGAGAGAGAGAGAGAGAGTCTCGAAAGAATTATGTGGATTTCACTTATATATAAAGAAAGTACTCCTAGTGCAATGCGACGCCAGTAGCATCATACCCCATGGTTTACATTATGTTTCCGACAATCACCCGAGGGGACTAGCATAGAGCCCTTGAACACAATCAGTGCTCGAACTGCATCTTCACGTATAAATCAAGCTACTTCCACGTTTATAATATGGCCAAGAATGTACAATTTCAACTATAGTTCCATGATAAGGTAACCAAAAATAGGAATGCTTCTATTGCATCCCCTAGTTCATGTTTGGTTTCAATGATATCAAAACGATTGTGTTTGTATGTGTATGTGTTTCATTGAGCAACATGTTTTATATCTTGATTTTATGAGTTGAAAGATGGAGTCAATGTTCACTCTTGAAAGTCATGTGAACCCTTGGTGTTTAAGGAACTAATGTTATATTTATGTTGGTTTATAGGAACATAAATTCAGGGCTCATACTTGGAATCTAAAGGAGTCCATCAATGAAGCTCTTCTTCTAAAAGGGAGTTAACTCTGTTCATATTTGAAAGTCATATGAATGATTTGTATTTAAGGATCTCATGCTTTGAATATTTTGATTTGCAGGATAAAAATCCATGATTCATATTTGAAACTCAAAGGAGTGCATTAATGAAGATCTTATTGAAAAAGGGAGTTGACTCACTCATTGTATTGCGTTGACTCTTCTATATTTCATACATTTCATCAAATAGCTTTTCAAAGTCTTGATTGGTTATTTTCATGCGTTTTCCTCATAAGATTTTTGGGCTTGAAATATCCTCAACCTTATAACTTGGAATTTGATGGATGTGATTTTAATGATGCTTGCTCGTTTCTTGGACTCATGGTAATTTAATTTGGGAGGTTTATATCAATGCTCCTCTTGAGATAATGCTTCATGAATATTAGCTTTTAATCAACAAGAATGCCATTTGAATGACTGTGGTTCCATGATATTATGCATGCTTTGCATTTGGCATAACTGTTAACACTTGTGTGATGAAGCATTATGTTGTTAACTTTTGGTTAAGATGTCTTAGGCTTTCATGCATAATCTTCTAAGTTGCTAATGACATGAATGTGGTTCATGTATTTTCTATTTGAAGCTTTTAAGCTTGTATTGTGCTTGAAATATTCATACAAGACTTCATGAGATTTAGCTCTATATTGCTCATGCATTGCATGAATGCTTGGTCCTGTGAACTATGCACTAAAAGTTTGATTTATTGACCTGATGTGTGAAAGAATTGCATGAACTTGGCTCTTATGAAGATGACTTCAATTAGGTCTCAATCAATGAGATTGTGTTCATTGAACACACCTTTCTATTAGATTGATATCATTAATGAGATCATCATGGTTTGAATGTGTGAATGCATTTGTGATATAGTATGGTTCCTCATACCTGTGTGGTTGCACATCGTCTGATCATGTCTTTGGTGTTGAGCTATATATTTGCTTCTTGTATGTGTAAATGAATATCCCTCAATTGACGCTATTTGATGTTGAGCATTTGGTAGATACAAGAATGCTAGTTGAATGTTTAAGCTCTCACGTCAATATATTTGATTGAATGATAGATTCATGCTTATCATTTCAAAACCTTGTCATTTGGTCAAATGTATTTTTGTCAATTGATATGAGAAGCAAAATGCATGTTTTAATAGGTTCAATGATGGATTTTTTTGTGAACATGTTCATAGTGTTAATGCTTGATGCAAGGATTTTGATTCTCAACTAACCTCTTGCTTCATCATGTTTTTCAGGATAAAAAATCATCGTTGATCTTCATGGGATTATGGTAATACTTAATCAATTGTTTCCCATTGATTTGATGGAGGTTTTAGCTATTTTTCAGACCCAAACAAGAAGGGGTCAACCCTCTTAGATTCTATTCAAAACAGAACCTATTTTCAGCACCCTGCCTGCAAGGGTCGACCCCCCTACATGGGTCGACCCCTGTGAGTTTGGGTTTTTATTTCAGTCTGCCAGCACCTTGTAGCCCGAGGGTCGACCCCAAGGATCGACCCTTCCAGAATGGGATTTTCGAAAGAGTTTAAAACCTTATGAAAACCTCTCTAAACATTACCATACTACCCCCCATTAGTTCCCATTGTTATTAAGGTGTTTCTAACATGTATTGGGAAGGTTTTATGAGTCTTTTCCCCACCCCTTGAGTTGCATTTATGAGAGTTACGATTTTGTGAGAGGATTAACCCTAATGCTCATTCGTTCATTCTTGTAGGTGAAGAAAAGGGGGAAAAACGTGGTGAAGCTCTTGCAAGGTGAGTTTCATCTACTTCCATGGAGATTTGAAGCTCGTGGTAGAAGAAGAAAAGAAGCATCTCGAAGAGAGGAATGCGAGGACGTCAAAATCGCCATCATCCGACATCAAACCAAGAAGAGCTGGAGATTCAATTGAAGGGGGAGCCTTGTGCTTGTTGAATCTTTCTTGTTTTAATCTTTAGCACATGTTTTAGGCTTAGAGCATTCATTTGTTAGCTTGTTACAAACCTATAAATGATTTTCTGTGTGTGGGATCGGAGAACGATTTCTTCGAGTGGTTTGAGTTGACGCTTGTGCGTCGTTTGGTGCGGAGCATATCCGCGTGTGTGTTGGGGTTTTTACCTCGTGTGTGTGTGGGGAGAAATCCCCGTGTGTGTGTGCTACTTCTGTAGCATGTTTGTGTTGGGTTTTTATCCCGTGTGTGGGGAGAAATCTCCGTGTTTGCTGCATTTGCAGCGTGTGGAGAAAGTCTTACCGGTTTGGTAAGGGGTGGACGTAGGGAGCCCGTCGTGGTCCCGAACCACCTTAAAAATTCTCGTCTCCTGTGGCTTGAATTGTGTGATTGTATGGTTAGCTTGTTATACTTGTTTGTGTGACCATGTGTGAACGGAGAGAGTGAGAGAATCTAGTTAACTTGTGTAACATTAATTTCCTCTATCTTATCAATCTTGTTAATTCCGATGTGCGCTAGTTTATGTTTTTAATTGGACACAGTTTTAAGTAGAAGGATCTATTCACCCCCCCTCTAGATCCGTGTTCCTGCACTACGGGACCCAACAATTGGTATCAGAGAGAGGCTCTGTTGACCCTAGATCTCACGATCTACATAGTGATCCTAGTGCATTCTACAATCATGAATTTTTTTGTTGAACACATGTCGATGAATTGCCTTCCTATTCTTAATGGTTCTGATTTTACTTCATGGATAGGTAAAATGTGTGGACTGATCAATTCAGTTAATCCTAATCTTTGGAAGTTGATTTATGATGGTCCTCACATATTGTCTCTAGATGAGACCAAGTGGTCTAGTCAAGATCAATTGAAGAACCATGAAAATGTCATTGTCTTAAGTTTGTTGAAAAGTGCCATTGATACTCATATGTTTCCATTTGTTTCTTCTTGTAGAACGGCAAAGGAGATTATGGATCAGTTGATCAAAGCTCAAGAGATGGAAGAACAAAATTGTCTCATGGCCGACAATGATGATCAACTCAATGAAGAAAATTATGATGAGGTAAATTCTGAATCTGAAGAACTCTCTATTGAGGATTGGCAAATGGCATATGCTGAACTGTATGATAAATGCAAGAAACTCAAATCTGAAAATAAAACCTTGAAAAGGAAGATTAATGAGAATGTGATGATAATCCTTCCTGTGAAAATTGTAAAACTTTGGAGTCAAAGATTGAAAACCTAGAATATGAAAAAGAACTTCTAGAATCTAAAGTTGAATTATTTTCAGATGAGATGTCTTGTATGAATGAAGAGCTTGAGATGTTTAGAAAGTCTAATACTTCTCTTGAACTTGATAATGATTCCCATGATTTGCTTGATCAAAACAAACACTTGTTGTCTAAGATTTCATTGCTTCAAGAAACAGAAAAATATCTTAGAAACAAGTTAGCTTCTTTGTATGATGATGATAAGTTGTTTGAGAAATTGTTTGATTCTGAAAATGATAACAAGAGCATCATGAATGAAAATGAAGATCTTAAAAAGAAAAATTATGCTATGTTAATTCAGAATTATTTGCTAGAGGGAAGATTGAGATGCTTTGATAAGCTTGAAAAAGAAATCTCATTGTTGAAACATGAGAATGAACAATTGCTTGCTAAGATCTCAAAGTATGTTGAAACTGAAAAGGTTCTTGAAAAGCTTGCTGAAAAACTTCACTGCACAAATCTGGAAAACAAAAACCCCATGCAAGAAAATGAAAAACTCACATCAAAGAATTATTTACTTGACGATAAAATCCTTGCATGTGAAAAAGAGATCAACAACTTGAAGCTTGATTTGTTTAGATTTGTCAAAGGGAATGAGAACTTAGACACATTGCTAGGTGTTAAAGTGAACTTTCAAAAAGAGGGTCTTGATTACATCCCGGTCAATAAAAAATCTTTTGAATCAAAAATGAAAATCTCTTTTGTTCATGTCTCCGACATTCCTAGCACCTCCAAAACACCTCCTCCCGTTGCTCAAGTGAAAATATCAGAAAATAATTTTAATAAAAAGAAAAATCTTAACAAAAAACCTTCCATGTCAAATAGATCTCAAAAATCAAAGTTGAATGTTGAATGCTTCTAGTGTGGCATGTTTGATCATGAAATGAATGATTGTGATGTCTTGAAAATGGATGATCAAAATGTATGCAAAGATAAATCTTCCTTCAAAAGAAAGAAAAATGTCTGATGCTTTTATTGTCACAAACTTGGCCATGTCATGGATGATTACTTTGTGAAACAAAATGATGATTATTGTGCCATGAATGCTAAGTTTAACTTTCAAAGAAAATTCAGAAATGAACATGCTTCCCATGCTAAAAGGTTTGCATCTCATAAGAAGAATTCATTCACGAACACTCATGCAAACAATGGAAGGTCATTCCATAGAACCGAATCTCTATGTTATTTTCATTGTGTCAAGTACGGGCATGTTATGAAAGAGTGTTGGTTTTTGAAAACAGAAAATTTCCATGCTTCTAGATTGCATGCTAGGTCTAATTTTGTTAAATCTAGACCTTTTGAAAATAGAAGATGGAATGGATTTGAAAATTCCTTTACTCTTAAAAATAAGTCTTTTGGTAAAACTGCTTCTCCTCAATGCCTTTATTGTGAAAACCATGGACACGTTATTGAGGATTGCAGGATCATGGAAAGTGATGACAATGTGGCAATAAAAATGTCAAAGAAAACTTTTGGAAGAAATGCTTCTAACATCCAAGGACCCAAGTGTTGTGTAGTGGACAGCAGATCTAGAGGGGAGGGGTGAATAGATCTGCCCCTCTTTTCGCAATGCAGCCCTCTATATAGCTAGATGGAACAAATTGCAGCGGAATATAACTAGCTAAACGAAGGACACGATGATTTGCTTAGCAAGATGATTACTAATATATCGATTCGAACCTAAGGATACATCTTTAACGAAATAAACACACAAACAAACCACAACACACGAGATTTTAAGGTGGTTCGGACTGAATCCCCAGTCCTACGTCCACCCCTCACCAAATCTGGTGAGGCTCCACTAGTGCCACGCACTGAACCACAAATCGGAAAGACCACCGATTGCCTTCCTACTAACCGCCGGTAGGGACGTCAACACCGCAGATCGGACAGCTTCCGATTGCCTTCCTACTAACCACCGGTAGGGACGATCTTCAGTTCCAAATGTTTGAATGAAATGGAAAAGAACAAGATATGAAAACACTCAAACAAGATATGAAATATGTTCAAAGAGAAAAGATCTTGTCTGAGTTTGCTGGAGCTTGAATCTGATGATTCACTTGGCTTGGAGTTGATCTCCTCTTGAAGTAGCTTGAATCACTTGGAGATATGATGAAGATCTTCTTCCCGGAGTATTGTTCACAGCTACAGTAACTCGAACTCCTTTCCCTTGAACACACCCTTGCAGCTTCTATGGATCACCTTGAGATGAGGAAGAGGAAGATGATTACAGCTTTTTCTTCACTTGGCTTGAAGTTGATTTCCTCTTGAAGTAGATTCAATCACTTGAAGATTTGATGAAGAACTTCTTCCCGGAGTAGCTTGATTTCCACTTGAAACACCCTGCTTGTGGCTTCCTTTGATCACCCTTCTTATCCTTGAGTGCTTCTAGCTTTGGTGGAGGTTGCTTGCTTCAGATCTCACCTTGAAACACCTTGGATGGATGAAGAACTCCAGCCCGAAGTACTGTTCACGGAGGTGCTACAGTACCTCGAAAATGGCCTCCCTTGATCTCTCTTGAAGCCTTGAAGCATTAGGGTTTCCAACCCTCTTGTATTGGTTTTATAGACCTTGAATGGTCTATAGACAAGCCTCAGACCAGATCCACAATTTGTGGGTGTTTAGGTGACTTTTGGATTAAACAAATCCATGTTGAATGGCCCTTTTCGAAGTTGGAAACAAAGTCAACATTGAAGGCTCGGGGCTGGCGGTCGACCTGCAGCTCCTGGCGATCGACCGCTACTGTAAAACTTGCATTCGGGTGATCCCTGGGAATTTCGGTCGACCGCCACTGGCTGGCGGTCGACCGCCAGCTGAAAGACTACAGACTGGCGGATGCTGGCTGGGGCGGTCGACCGACCCTGTGCTGGCGGTCGACCGCCAGCTGGGCAGAACCCGGATTTTCCCGAGTTGGTCCGTTATCTATCTTAGCTCTGCCGCTTAACTCCTTTAGCAGCCCGTGCATGTTTGTGGCATCGCCCTTGACAGTCTTGAAGATTTTATTATTGAGTCTTCAATCAATTTTTTGTTCCGGGGGCTCCGCCCCCGGAAACCCCCGCAAGGGGCGCTGCCCCCTTGACCCCCGCGACCTGACCGCACAGGTCGATCCGCGTGCGAGGGCGCAACATTGAGCCTTCATTTGCATATTGGTCATGAACACAACAGCACATATGTCAGTCATATAGGAGTGAAAAACAACAATGACTAATAGTGTTTAGCCATTATCAAAACCAAGAATACCACAGAATGCATATGACCATAGAATGATGTCGAATGACCCAAGTGACCACAGAATGACTCAAATGACTTCAGGGACACAACACCAAGAAGGCTTGGGTGCCAAAATCTGACAAATGAGTCGGTTGTGATGAAGGTGTGGCTTGAGGTAAATAAAGAATGAAAGGGGTTCTAGTAAAATAGAACAAGGCACACTCATATGGTAAAACTCTAACTTTGCTCCTTCATTATCAAACTTGATGGTTTTGATATTTTGGAATGAGATTTTGGTGTGTTCTCATGTTATGCACTAAATTCTTCACAAGCCATACATGTCTTTATTGAATGAATATTTGGTATATCAAATGGTGATGTGTGAAATGATGGATTAAGTCTGTCAGGAAGCTAACATCATGCGTGAGGTGATCCTCGGATCAAAGCTCTCCGTGTCACGCCCTGAGAGCGGAAGATACCCGGAGACGCGTGACGAGTTTATATCAATCATGTCAATCCGAGTATTAGTGTATTCGACACCAAAATCAGAGATGCGCAAAAGTAAAGATAACCCAATTCTTTATTCCTTCATAAGAATATGTCTATTACAAACCTTTGAAGTACTAACTAAAATAAAGGAAAAATACAAGGTTGACTCAAGAAAATATGAAAAAGACTAGATAACACGGAAGAAGCTCTATCTCTTTCACTCTTGATTTTCCCCATCCGTTTGAGTTCCCTCATCGTCGGACTTACCTGAAAAGTAGGGAAACACTAAGTGAGCGAATGCTCAGTAGAAAATTATATCTCAAGAACTAGCAAGAGGTTTAAGTAATTACATCTTTCATGAATGAACTATAGCTATGCATGCTCGCATAAAACGACAAGATAGAGAGAGTGTATAACAATAAGATAGCGACGATCCCCGCGACCTGACCGCACAGGTCGATCTGCGTGCGAGGGCGCAACATTGAGCCTTCATTTGCATGTCTGTCATGAACACAACTGCACATATGTCAGTCATATAGGAGTGAAAAATAACAATGACTAATAGTGTTTAGCCATTATCAAAATCAAGAATACCACAGAATGCATATGATCATAGAATGATGTCGAATGACCCAAGTGACCACAGAATGACTCAAATGACTTCAGGGACATAACATTCTTCCCCTTTTTGATGATGGCAACACTGTGAGTCATTATGTGATATGAATATTTAAAATGGCATAATTTATAACAAATACAATATATGCAGCTCAAGATTCATGATAGTAATAGCATGGGAATGCAATTATGAATGCAGATATGAATGCTATGCAATATGAATGCTAGCAGTTATGCAAGCCACAAGCCCCATCACATACACATATGAGATGCAAAGTGAGCAACGGATTCTCTCCCCTTGGACTCTCCCCGTACACCATTCACACAACCCCCAAAGACAACGCGATAACGCATAGCATAGCTAACGCGACAAAGGACTCACACAAAGAATTCTCCCCCTTTGCCAACAGCAAAAAGGAGTAATAAAGTGAAATATCTGTGAGACTAGAGCTGAAAGGAGTGAAGAGCAAGCCATTATATGCAAACCTGAAACAGACCGTGAGCAACATATATGGTTCAAATCTAATGAAATCTGAATTCATCAACAGAGTTCGAAGAGCAGCTACATCCAAGATTTAATAGAAATGAACCAAAGGTGCAAATCATGGCAGTGTTTAACCTTCCCTTGTCTTATGAATCCATATTCAATAACGACAAAGGCAATAACACAAAAGCATGTATTGAGGCTAAACAATCATGATTGAAGCATGGAATTGAATGATTGTAGCATCTGTTGATTTTCAATATCTTTAGTATTTGAAGGCACATGACTCACTTTATACGAGCAATCAAGTCTAGTTCATGCCTCCTAGCCGTAAGAATACACGTTGTTCAGACGCCAGTATCCCTAGGTATTTGGCAAGACTGACGGTTATGCTTCAGAATGAACAGAGATAGCAAAGTCACGTCATGACATATCCAATCTCATTTCTTTGATGAGAGGATATATTTCTCAGCAATTATGCTAGTGCTCTGCCTAGAGTCCAAATAGAATGACGATAGAGATAACAGAGGCACATCATGACATATCATTTGTCACTTGATTTTGATGACATGACATGTTTCTCCGTGCAACAATATCATTACTCTGTCAAAATGATTTTCAGGAATTCCAGCTCATCAATATGTTTAGAAGCAATACTAAGCCTGAGTGTATCACCAAAGTTGTCAAGACGTTTGGATTTTCAGATTTCAGGATAGTCATGCAAAACACAATATGCAGTCTCTAGTTAAGGTCTATTAAAGCTTCAGAACATAGATGATTTCAAACAAGATATATCAGAACTACAAGGAAATCATTAAATTTGAACCATTTTCATTGAATGGACAATCATTAGGGCATATAATAGAAAGCTCTCACACTATCTGTTCGTCAGTCTCATGATCTCATATGCAGACTGTAAGCCATGGAAGCACAGATTGTAAGAGATTAAGAGACTCAACAAAACTCCCCCTAAGGATATGCAATGGATACGCGAAGAGTTATGTGTGCAAGCAAGTGTAATGATAAGTGTCAAGAGGAGAATGACCTGAAACGTGCAGGGGTGGACATGAATTTGGTAGACATGAAATGCATGACCCAACATATGGTTGTACACTTATTAAATGCAACAGAATGGAGATGAAACTCATGTATAAATGCTGCAAAATGACAACTCCCCCTTACTATATGGCCTATATGCGACAATGACGCATGGTACTTGGCGGAGGTGAAACCTCACGCATATTGAGTGCTTCTAGACAAGCATAACCTACCTTTCCATACATCAACATTTGATATACCATGGCCATGCAGGAAGGATGCTACACAGACCATGCAATGCATTATGAATCATGAACTCATTTCATTATTATGCATCTACATGCAATGCGACACAGATACAAAATGACATTGACATATAAACAATGCATGAATGCCATTCTACAAAAACACATAACCAAGTTGAACAAGATCATCATATCAGTTTTTATTGGCCTGAGGTCGGCAAAGACCAAGCTCTCTTCTAAGTGTTGAAAACATGTCATTACACAAAGGCTTGGTGAAGATGTCAGCAATTTGATTTAGAGTATCAATAAAATGCAGCTCAAAGTTTTTCTTAATGACCTCATCTCTAATGAAGTGATGCCTAATCTCAATATGCTAGTTTTTATTAACGACCTCATCTCTAATGAAGTGATGCCTAATCTCAATATGCTTAGTCCTAGAGTGTTGGACTGGATTTTTTGCAAGGTTGATAGCACTAGTGTTATCACACAGAATCGGGACACAACCAAGATCCACTAAGTAGTCTTGGAGTTGGTGTTTAATCCACAACACTTGGGTGCCGCAGCTCCCCGCAGCAACATATTCTGCCTCTGCCGTTGAGAGGGCAACCGAGTGTTGTTTCTTGGAGGCCCAAGAAACTAAACACCCGCCTAGAAACTGGCAATAGCCACTAGTACTCTTACGATCCAGCTTGCATCCAGCGTAGTCCGCATCAGAATAAGATATAAGAGATAAATCACATGATGACGGATACCACAATCCCAAGTCCTGAGTGCCGGCAAGATATCGAAGGATAGGTTTGACGGCAGTCAAGTGGGATTCTCTAGGACTAGCTTGAAATCTAGCACAAAGGCATACACTAAACTGGATATCTGGTCGGGATGCAATCAAATAAAGCAAAGAGCCAATCATACCTTTATAGACCTTTGCATCCACCAATTTACCATTTTCATCCGAATCCAGTGAAGTTGAGGTGCTCATAGGAGTTGCAATGATTTTGTTGTTTGCCATGTCAAATCTTTTCAGCAGCTCCTTGATGTATTTGGATTGATTTATGAAGCACCCATCTTCTCCTTGGTTGACCTGCAAACCGAGAAAGAATTGAAGTTCTCCCATTAGGCTCATCTCAAATTCGCTAGTCATGAGGTTAGTAAATTCCTCACACATTTCAGATTTTGTAGAATCAAACACAATGTCATCAACATAAATTTGAACAATCAAGATGTTCTTACCTTGTTTCTTGGTGAAAAGTGTTTGATCTACCTTACCTCGGGTGTACCCTTTTTCAATGAGGAACAAGCTTAGTCTCTCATACCAAGCTCTTGGTGCTTGCTTAAGTCCATAAAGCGCCATGTCTAGCTTGTATACAAAATCTGCATTGTTAGAATTCTCAAAGCCAGGAGGCTGCTCAACATACACTTCTTCTTTGATCAAGCCATTCAAGAAAGCACTTTTGACATCCATTTGATATAGCTTTATCCTAAGGGAGCATGCAAAGGCAAGTAAAATTCTGATGGCTTTGAGTCTAGCAACAGGGGCATAAGATTCATCAAAGTCTACCCCAAACTCTTGATTATACCCTTGAGCCACCAATCTAGCCTTGTTTCTTATTATCTTGCCATCCTCACTTAGTTTGTTCCTAAAGACCCATTTAGTGCCTATAATAGATTGTGATGAAGGTCTAGGAACTAGATGCCAAATTTTGTTTCTGTCAAACTGGTTTAGCTCTTCTTGCATGGAATTTATCCAGTTTTCATCTTGTAAAGCATCATCAATATTTTTGGGTTCATGCTGCGAGACAAGAGCAAGTTGATCTAATTCTTCCACAATCTTAAAATGTGACCTTGTTCTGGGTGGGTCATTCAAGCTACCAATGACATTTTCTAAAGGATGATCCTTAAGAATTCTAATGTTTGTAGCATCATTACCTTCTATTAGAGCTTGATTCCTTGCATTGCTTGATTCAGCTCGGTCAACATCTTCTTTTATATCTTCTTGTGGAGGATCACTCTTGTCCTTCATGCTTAGGGATTCCCCATCTTCATCGTTTTTCCTGCAAGAGTTATCATTGTTAGAATCATGATATTCATCAAAGGAAACATGGGGTGATTCTTCCACAGTTTGACATTTAATGTTATAAATTCTATAAGCCCTAGATCTATAAAATATCCAAGGAATATACCTTCATCGCTCTTGGGCTCGAATTTATCTAAGTCTCTTTTGTCATTGTTGTGGATGAAGCATTTTGACCCAAAGACTTTCATATGTGAGAGAGAAGGCTTTTTACCTTTCAGCAACTCATAAGGAGTCTTTTTGGTGTGTGGCCTTACCATAGAGCGGTTGATAATGTAACATGCCGAGTTTACCGCTTCAGCCCAAAATCTTCTTGGAAGTTGCCGTTCAGCAAGCATGGTTCTTGCCATCTCTACAAGTGTTCGGTTTCTTCTTTCAACTACACCATTTTGCTCCGGCGTTCTTGGTGAAGAAAATCGGTGTGAAATCCCTTCGGCCCTACAAAGGTTATAGAAGTTAGCATTTTCAAATTCACCACCGTGATCAGATTGAATCTTGAAAATTTTAAACTCACCATCCTGCTTTATCTTCATGTAGAGTTCCTGAAACTCATCAAAAGCATCATTTTTATGTGTGAGATAGAAAACCCATGTGAACCTAGAAAAGTCATCCACCAAGACATATCCATATTTTCTACCACTTAGGCTAGCAGTTCTGGTTGGGCCAAATAGGTCCATATGAATTAGCTCGAGTGGTTTGGATGATGTATTTTCAGATCTTCCCTTGAATGATTTTCTAGTTTGTTTACCTAGGGCATATGCATCACACAATTTATTTTCTTGTTTAAAGGATAGTTCAGGCAAACCTTTCACCATTGAATGCTTCAAGAGTTTATGCAAGACATTGTAGCTAGCATGTCCTAGTCTACGATGCCATAACCATGCAATTTCAGATTTTGGTGCAGCAAGACAAAGGTTTGAAGAAGCAGGATCATCTAAGTCAATCATGTAAACATTGTTGACTCTCTTACCAGAAAATTTTACCTTGTCAGATTTTGGTTCAAAGATTTTACATTCATGAGAATCAAACAACACTTTGTGACCTTTATCACACAATTGACTTATGCTTAGTAGGTTATATTTCAAACCTTCAACTAGCAACACATTTCCAATGGAGTTGGAGAAGTTCTTACCTACATTATCTGTTCCAATGATTTTTCCTTTGTTGTTCCCTTCAAATATGACATGTCCTCCTTCCTTTTCCTCCAAGAGACAAAATTTTGATTTGTCTCCGGTCATATGTCTTGAACAGCCGCTATCAAGGTACCACCTGTTATGTATGACTGCAAGACACTCCTGCACAAGTAATTAAGCAAATGTGTTTGGAACCCAACCAATTTTGGGTCCCATCATACTCTTCAAAATTTCAAAGCATGAAACAATTTCTTTTGGAATCCAGACTTTTCTAACATTCATGTTTTGTTTGCTTAGAGCAGGGATTTGGTTTTTCTTTTCAACTTTGACATTCATTTTCTGTTTGGAGGTTCTTGGTTGGAATTTGTGAAAGTTCGATGAAGTTGGCTTCTTAACCCATTGTGGCCATTGGTTATTTTTGGGTTGAGAGTGATTGTTCTGCCACCTAGGAGATTGAAAGTTATAGGATTGATGAACACATGAATCACAATTTCTCTAAAAGTATGGTGGTGTTGGCCTATATGAATGTGCAATCCAGTTTTGGTGATATCTGGAAGATTGAGCATGCAATGGCCAAGAATGTGTTGACCTATGCTGCGGGGAAGGTCGATGATGGAAATCAAGCTAGCTGCCGCCAAAGCCGATCGATGAAGCTGCTGGGCTGGAGATCAACGCGCTACCTTTGGGTAGCGCGACCTGAAGAAGGCGCTATGTTTCCATAGCGCGACATCAGACAGACGGTCAACTGCAGGCGCCCCAACTACCCAGCCCTTGGAACTTGCAATGGCTTCAATGTTCGCCATTTCCCACTGTTGTAATTAATGTTCTAGTGTCGTTTAAGCTTTCCCTTCCCCCTATATATGTACCCCATCTCGTTTGATTAAGCAATAGAATGAATAGAAATGATTTGAGAAAAATGAGTGTTTGAAGAGTATAGCATGGCTATCTCTCAATCTTTGGAATCCCTCCCTCCTCCCCTCTACGGGTGCGATGCCCATGTCTTCTTCTAATCCTCCCTTTTCCCTTTCACGGAGGCCGTTCGAAGATCCGAGTGCATTGGCTTTGAGAAGAAGCCGGGTGTGAGGCCCCACTAGGGCTCCGTTCTTCCTCCACCAACGATCGACGCTCTCCACCACCGCCAACGACGTGGCTATGATCAAGATGGAGATTGGTTGCTCCGGTCCTGCGATGGGATCGGGCGTGATGCCCCAGCCAACGCCCTACTAGTCCTAGCTCGCCCTGCCATGCCCTTTCTCCCTCGTCGCCCACCTCCGTTCCCACATTTCCTAAGTTATCCTAGCTAGCAATAGGTTAGTTTAATTGATGTTTAGGGCCCCCATGTTGTTTAGGATCCCCCCCCATGTCATATCCAAACCCCTATGTGCCCTCCCCTTGAGATTCACTTCCCCAAAGCCATCCACGAGCTCCCCAAGGCCGAAGTTCGTCGCCCGACTGCTGTCTGAGAAGGCGCTATATCGTACTAGCGCGTTCTTCATGAAGGCGCTAGGCGACTATAGCGCGACAAGGCTCTGAAGGTTGAAGAAAGCACCCCCCTCCCGATCTCGTTTCACATCAAATGGTATCAGAGATTAGGGAACCAGCCTGTTCTCACAGACTGGGATCTTGAGCTTCTAGGTTCGAGGACGAACCTTCCAAAGTGGAGGGGTTTGATGGAAATCAAGCTAGCTGCCGCCAAAGCCGATCGATGAAGCTGCTGGGCTGGAGATCAACGCGCTACCTTTGGGTAGCGCGACCTGAAGAAGGCGCTATGTTTCCATAGCGCGACATCAGACAGACGGTCAACTGCAGGCGCCCCAACTACCCAGCCCTTGGAACTTGCAATGGCTTCAATGTTCGCCATTTCCCACTGTTGTAATTAATGTTCTAGTGTCGTTTAAGCTTTCCCTTCCCCCTATATATGTACCCCATCTCGTTTGATTAAGCAATAGAATGAATAGAAATGATTTGAGAAAAATGAGTGTTTGAAGAGTATAGCATGGCTATCTCTCAATCTTTGGAATCCCTCCCTCCTCCCCTCTACGGGTGCGATGCCCATGTCTTCTTCTAATCCTCCCTTTTCCCTTTCACGGAGGCCGTTCGAAGATCCGAGTGCATTGGCTTTGAGAAGAAGCCGGGTGTGAGGCCCCACTAGGGCTCCGTTCTTCCTCCACCAACGATCGACGCTCTCCACCACCGCCAACGACGTGGCTATGATCAAGATGGAGATTGGTTGCTCCGGTCCTGCGATGGGATCGGGCGTGATGCCCCAGCCAACGCTCTACTAGTCCTAGCTCGCCCTGCCATGCCCTTTCTCCCTCGTCGCCCACCTCCGTTCCCACATTCCCTAAGTTATCCTAGCTAGCAATAGGTTAGTTTAATTGATGTTTAGGGCCCCCATGTTGTTTAGGATCCCCCCCCCATGTCATATCCAAACCCCTATGTGCCCTCCCCTTGAGATTCACTTCCCCAAAGCCATCCACGAGCTCCCCAAGGCCGAAGTTCGTCGCCCGACTGCTGTCTGAGAAGGCGCTATATCGTACTAGCGCGTTCTTCATGAAGGCGCTAGGCGACTATAGCGCGACAAGGCTCTGAAGGTTGAAGAAGGCCACCCCCTCCCGATCTCGTTTCACATCAGTCGACCTTTCTTAGGTGTTTGGACATGCTTTTTGGGAATGTTGGTGACTCCCCCTTCAATCTTTTCTTTTCCTT
The DNA here is from genome assembly GCA_022559845.1 of Amorphophallus konjac. Taxonomy (NCBI): domain Eukaryota; kingdom Viridiplantae; phylum Streptophyta; class Magnoliopsida; order Alismatales; family Araceae; genus Amorphophallus; species Amorphophallus konjac. The sequence continues at coordinate 242,215,186 of CM040127.1, forward strand.
TCTCTTTTTATTTTTGCTGGTTTTGTGTGGGAGTTGTGTTTGAGGTGGAAGCTTCAGAAGATGAAACAAATGTGACTATTTTTAGCCCAATTGGCCTTTTATTTGTTGGTTCAAAACCCAACCCTTCCTTGTTGAAATTCATCCTAGTACCTAGTAAAGCATCTAGGTTTTCTTTTCCATCCACGAAATTTTCCAATGATTGTTGTTTATCCTTCAATTCTTTTGGTAAGTTTTCAATGTTTTGCAAGAGTTGAGTGTTGACATGTTTGACAGCTTCATACTTCTCATTGCTTAATTTGCTATCCTTTTCATAGGTTTGCATTTTGAGTTTCATGCTGTCAATCTCATTTCTCAAATTTTCATTTTCAGTTTCCAAGTCAGCCATTTCTTTTCTTCCTTCCTCCAAATCCTCAATCATTTTCTTAAGATCTTCAATTTCAGTCTCAAATAGAGCATTCTTATCATTCATATCATGATCATGCACAAATGAGTTAATTCTCTTTTTCAATGATTTATTCTCCTTTTTGTACATTTCATATTTTTCCATGAGTTGTATATATGCATCCTCCCAATCATCAATTGTATAATCTTCAAATGGAGAATTTACCTCAGTTTCTTCATCACCTTTGGCCATAAGGCAGAAATCTTCTTTTTCTTTGTCTGAGGAGCTAGTTCCGTCATCACTTTCCTCTTCATCGCTCCATGTGGACACCATGGCCTTGTTATTCTTCTTGCCCTTCCATTTTTCAGCTTTTCTGAATCTATCGGGACAGTCATTCTTGAAATGCCCTGGTTTGTTGCAAGAATAACAAATAATTTTGTCAGATTTCTTAGAGTTTTCAAAATTAGATTTGAAACCATTTCTTACCCTTGACCTTCCTCTCATGAAGCTCTTACCTTCCTTTCTCAGGAATTTCTTGAACTTACGTGTGAGCATGGCTACGTCATCCTCATCTCGCTCACTTCCCGAATCCTCACCTTCATCAGAAGTATCTTGACGGCTGGGTCCAGCTTTAAGAGCTAGGGACTTCTTCTTAGGTGCCTCAGCCTCTTTGTTCTTGAGGTTGATCTCATAGGTCATTAATGACCCAATGAGTTCATCTACCTTGGTGGTTGCGAGATCTCTTGATTCTTCAACAACGGTTGCCTTCGTGTGCCATGCTGGAGTTAATGATCTGAGAAGTTTTCTTACAAGTTCTTGCTCTGTATATTTCTTTCCCAAATCAGTTAAACTATTAGTAAGCACAGTTAAGCAGGCATACATATCTTGAATTGATTCATCAGGCTTCATGCGGAACATTTCATATTCAGAAACTAAAATATTGGCTTTTGTTTCTCGTACCTGAGAGGTTCCTTCGTAGATTACCTCTAGCTTATCCCACATCAATTTCGTAGTTGCGCAGGTGGCTACTCTTGAGAATTCAACTGGATGGAGTGAGCATTGCATGATATGTTTAGCATTCCAGTTGACGGTGGATTGCCGTATTTGTTCTTTGGTCCACAAGTCCTCATTATCCGTAAGCTCATACGGACCTTTGCTGATCACTCGTCAAAGTTCGTAGTCTTGGGTGCGAATGAACACCTGCATACGATGTTTCCAATAGGGATAATTAGATCCAGTGAAATAAGGAGGCATATTCACAGAATATCCTTCAGGTAAATAACCCTTAGACGCTGATCCACCATTTTCCTCAAGGTCGTTGGACCCCATAATGAGAGATTAGGCTCTGATACCACTGGTTGTGTAGTGGACAGCGGATCTAGAGGGGAGGGGTGAATAGATCTGCCCCTCTTTTCGCAATGCAGCCCTCTATATAGCTAGATGGAACAAATTGCAGCGGAATATAACTAGCTAAACGAAGGACATGATGATTTGCTTAGCAAGATGATTACTAATATATCGATTCGAACCTAAGCATGCATCTATAACGAAATAAACACACAAACAAACCACAACACACGAGATTTTAAGGTGGTTCGGACTGAATCCCCAATCCTATGTCCACCCCTCACCAAATCCGGTGAGGCTCCACTAGTGCCACGCACTGAACCACAAATCGGAAAGACCACCGATTGCCTTCCTACTAACCGCCGGTAGGGACGTCAACACCGCAGATCGGACAGCTTCCGATTGCCTTCCTACTAACCACCGGTAGGGACGATCTTCAGTTCTAAATGTTTGAATGAAATGAAAAAGAACAAGATATGAAAACACTCAAACAAGATATGAAATATGTTCAAAGATAAAAGATCTTGTCTGAGTTTGCTGGAGCTTGAATCTGATGATTCACTTGGCTTGGAGTTGATCTCCTCTTGAAGTAGCTTGAATCACTTGGAGATATGATGAAGAGCTTCTTCCCGGAGTACTGTTCACAGCTACAGTAACTCGAACTCCTTTCCCTTGAACACACCCTTGCAGCTTCTATGGATCACCTTGAGATGAGGAAGAGGAAGATGATTACAGCTTTTTCTTCACTTGGCTTGAAGTTGATTTCCTCTTGAAGTAGCTTCAATCACTTGAAGATTTGATGAAGAACTTCTTCCCGGAGTAGCTTGATTTCCTTCTTGAAACACCCTACTTGTGGCTTCCTTTGATCACCCTTCTTATCCTTGAGTGCTTCTAGCTTTGGTGGAGGTTGCTTGCTACAGATCTCACCTTGAAACACCTTGGATGGATGAAGAACTCCAGCGCGAAGTACTGTTCATGGAGGTGCTACAGTACCTCGAAAATGGCCTCCCTTGATCTCTCTTGAAGCCTTGAAGCATTAGGGTTTCCAACCCTCTTGTATTGGTTTTATAGACCTTGAATGGTCTATAAACAAGCCTCAGACCAGATCCACAATTTGTGGGTGTTTAGGGGACTTTTGGATTAAACAAATCCATGTTGAATGGCCCTTTTCGAAGTTGGAAACAAAGTCAACATTGAAGGCTCGGGGCTGGCGGTCGACCTGCAGCTCCTGGCGGTCGACCGCTACTGTAAAGCTTGCATTCGGGTGATCCCTGGGAATTTCGGTCGACCGCCACTGGCTGGCGGTCGATCGCCAGCTGAAAGACTGCAGACTGGCGGATGCTGGCTGGGGCGGTCGACCGCCCCTGTGCTGGCGGTCGACCGCCAGCTGGGCAGAACCCGGATTTTCCCGAGTTGGTCCGTTATCTATCTTAGCTCTGCCGCTTAACTCCTTTAGCAGCCCGTGCATGTTTGTGGCATCGCCCTTGACAGTCTTGAAGATTTTATTATTGAGTCTTCAATCAATTTTTTGTTCCGGGGGCTCCGCCCCCGGAAACCCCCGCAAGGGGCGCTGCCCCCTTGACCCCCGCGACCTGACCGCACAGGTCGATCCGCGTGCGAGGACGCAACATTGAGCCTTCATTTGCATATTGGTCATGAACACAACAGCACATATGTCAGTCATATAGGAGTGAAAAATAACAATGACTAATAGTGTTTAGCCATTATCAAAACCAAGAATACCACAGAATGCATATGACCATAGAATGATGTCGAATGACCCAAGTGACCACAGAATGACTCAAATGACTTCAGGGACACAACACCAAGAAGGCTTGGGTGCCAAAATCTGACAAATGAGTCGGTTGTGATGAAGGTGTGGCTTGAGGTAAATAAAGAATGAAAGGGGTTCCAATAAAATAGAACAAGGCACACTCATATGGTAAAACTCTAACTTTGCTCCTTCATTATAAAACTTGATGGTTTTGATATTTTGGAATGAGATTTTGGTGTGTTCTCATGTTATGCACTAAATTCTTCACAAGCCATACATGTCTTTATTGAATGAATATTTGGTATATCAAATGGTGATGTGTGAAATGATGGATTAAGTCTGTCAGGAAGCTAACATCATGTGTGAGGTGATCCTCGGATCAAAGCTCTCCGTGTCACGTCCCGAGAGCGGAAGATACCCGGAGACGCGTGACGAGTTTATATCAATCATGTCAATCTGAGTATTAGTGTATTCGACACCAAAATCAGAGATGCGCAAAAGTAAAGATAACCCAATTCTTTATTCCTTCATAAGAATATGTCTATTACAAACCTTTGAAGTACTAACTAAAATAAAGGAAAAATACAAGGTTGACTCAAGAAAATATGTAAAAGACTAGATAACACGGAAGAAGCTCTATCTCTTTCACTCTTGATTTTCCCCATCCATTTGAGTTCCCTCATCGTCGGACTTACCTGAAAAGTAGGGAAACACTAAGTGAGCGAACGCTCAGTAGAAAATTATATCTCAAGAATTAGCAAGGGGTTTATGTAATTACATCTTTCATGAATGCACTATAGCTATGCATGCTCGCATAAAACGACAAGATAGAGAGAGTGTATAACAATAAGATAGTGACGAGAACTAGTCATGAACTTTCAAGAACTTATATCAAAAGACATTAAGACATTCAAGCAAGTGTATTCATCATGTCATGTTGGAATTTGGCTATCACGTTCAAGCACGCAAGTATGAAATTACCCCCTTTCGGGTCACGCAAGTCATGTAATATCAAGTCAAGTACAAGTACAAGATTTGTGGAATGTTCAATCAAGCTAGTCATGTACTTCGGTATAATGCCAATACCGTGATCAATCAACTCCCATGGGCACAAGTATTTTCGGGTGCTCCTCGCAGGACCAGATCGGGCCCTATATGCGCAGGCATTAATCATGTATTTTAACATCTACTTTTGTGTATAGCCAATATGGAATTTCAAGAATAAAGCTTGTAGACATGTAGGATAAACTTGGATAGAGTAGAGTCCAAAATATGACATTTGACATAGATAGGCGATAATAACGGTACAATCACGATTATCGATAAAACTAGGTGGAATTGGTTCCCTAACTTGGGTACCATGACAAACAAGTATGGACATTCTTTATATAGAATTGAGGTCCACAAGAACAGTACATCAATGGAAAGACGTCCTCATTCTTAATATAGAATTGAGGTCCACAAGAACATCATGTTGAATATAGAATTGGGGTTTACAAGAGCAGCATCAAATGGCATGATAACCTCATCCCATTAAGAGAATTCTCATGATACACACTTTGCATAACATGAGGGCCGGTATACCATATTTCTATAGAGTGACATGGCAAAAATAGTGTAATGGGTTTTTATGGTACAACCCGCTCAGTCGGCCTTGAGGGAATCCAAGGTTGCGAGGAGACTTACGGAGGTCTCTATGACTAACTCGCTAGTCCAAAGGAACGGAATGTCCAATGGAGAGCTTGTATGTGAATGAGAATTGAGGGTAGTGCGATAAAAACATCATGAAACATGGGACTATATTCACGGAGTGGAAATATAGTGCTGATATATATATATATATATATATATATATATATATATATATAACCCTTCGGTTGACAATAATCAGTGTAAAACAGTAATACAGAAAATAGCGACTTAAGCTAAGTCATTAATTATCCAATTAACGCCTTACTCAAGGGCGTTTATTCACAATTTGACGACTTATACATTAGTCGTCCCTTCAATATTTCCATTCTACAGAAAATCAATATTCTGGAATTTTAACAAAAACGCGCCCTGGACAGGGGCGTTACCTTTCAATTAGCACCCTGGTCTGGGGCGTCAGTTCAATAAGAGACGACCTTGTGCAGGTCGTTAATTCAACAATTTATCAATTTTCAGATAATAAAATTTTAGGAAAACAATTTCATGGTCATGACAAGATAATTAACAGGATTTCACAGGTATACTCATGCAATATATTAGATTCATGGTTACATAGATATTAAATTTTAAACGTGGGTATTTATTAATTACATGTAATTGACGACTTCTGGGCAGGGCGTCAAAACAATAATTAGCGCCCTAGTGTGGGTCGCTTCTTTAAATTAGCGCCCTGGTCAAGGGCGTTTCTTTTTAAAACTACATAGAAATCATCTGAAAGCACAATAAAACTATATGCATGTATGACAGAAGGTATTACTAGCAACTGGAGTTAGTTTGGGCTACGTTCTTGAGAAAACCTACCTGATGATTATCTGGGTGAACATATGTGAAGAGAAACGATACTCTGTTTTGCAACATAGTCTTCTGATCACCGGAAGAAGAAGAAGATGATGTTTGATGAAGAACCCCTCGTTCTTCAGCACGTCAGGAAACGCAAGGCAGGCAACCTATAGGAGAATAAGATGAAGAAAAATTAATATTCTTCATGAGTTGATTGAAAACAGAGGAAGGAAGAAGAACATAAACCTGTTCTTCACGCACAGCAGCAGAGCGAAACCTCCTTCGACCAAATAACTTTTAGGGTTCGATGGACAAGGTTATTTATAGGATTTTGGAGATCCTAATAGGGTTAGAGTTGTATTGGAAGTAATACTTCCATGATAGAGTCATTACCCTACTCAATCTTCCTCGTAGTTATCCAGAAACTTGCTCTGGATAGTCTCCTGGGTCGAACGGAACTCGAACTGAATTAACGTCTTAAGTGAGGGCGTTAATTTAAATTGACGCCTCGTCAAGCGTCATTTCTTATGTGAAACACGCCCATGTAGAGGGCGTCACTTATACTTGCCCTTTATTTATTTCCGGCCATTTGGGAATTGACGCCCTTTGGTGTTGGCGTCCTTTTTAGAATTAACGCCTTAGACAGAGGCGTTTCCTTTTGAATCAGTGCCTTGATAAAAGGCGTAATTTTCCTCTTGATTAATGATTTACTCATTTAGGCTCTTTGTCATCTATTTACTTATCTTTTATTTGATTTATTTTAAAAATCTTATTTTTATCAGGGTTGCTACACTCCGCCTTGTACCAAAATTCAAAAAATGAATTGTTTGGCTAATGTGAAAACATGTCTTTTGAAGGAAATCAATTTACCTTGAAATTCTGAAATACCATGTGTGTTCAAATTGATTCTGAAATTCATTCTTGCTTCAAGAAGGTAAAATTTCTGTAATGCAGAATTGTTCATTAGACAGATATTGATTCTGAACTTGATCTGTTATTTTTGTACTCTGCTATGATGAACATGTCTCATTGGTTGAATGAATTTAAAAATTTTGAGGTATAAACATGATGCATTTGCCTTATGAATACTTTTCAATCTGAAATGCATGAGCATCTGAGTGTAATTAAGTATCTGGTATATCAAATGGTGTGTAGTGGAAGGGTGGATTATGTCCACCTAGAAGCTCTCACTATGTGTGAGTTAGGTTTTCAAACCTTCACCTCCACCTCGTACCGGAACCTATAAAATCTGTTTGGTTTGTTGATGAAACTCTAAGCTCTTGAAATGTTATTGAAAATCTATTTTTGAACATTTCTGAAAAAAATTTAGGTTCACTGCTTGATTTTGATCATTTGTGTACCCTTGTTCAAAAAGGGCAAGTCTTGGAAAATGGTTGTTGCTCATCATCTGAATATGTATGTCTCCTTGTGCAATCTGTCATGGTGTTCTAAAATAAAAAAAAAATTACATCCTGCATTACATTCTCATGCGTTTATAAGTTACACGCATTAGAAACTTCATAAGGTGCATTTAGATCATTCATATGAAAAACTGAAAACTTGCATCTTGCACCCATATTAAATTTTGCAATGTATTTAGAACTTTTAAATAAAAATCTAACATTCTGCATCGCATTGGCATCTTTGCATATCATTCACATGCTATGCATACAAAATGACAAAAAGAAGCATATTGTATATTCATGCATATAGAGCATATGCATATATTTCATGATAATCGTCTATCTTGACTCATGAATGCTTGCATGAATGTTTCATGAATCCTTGCATGCTTGTAAGTATTTGCACTATGAAATCATTTCTTGATCTTTCTAAGGCCTTACCTCCTTGCTAAATAGCAATGCAGTGACTTTATTCATATGTGATACATGTCATATATTAAGGGGGAGGATTTGACTCCGACCGTGCATACATTTAGGGGGAGTCATAGCCGTGTCTTGTCGAATTCATTTTATACATGCAAAATAAAATTTTACCCTCACACTCTTGCACACAATGAATTTAATGACTTTAATGCATAAGGATTTAAGAAATTCCTTCTAACACTTTAAAGGGAACTTGAATCTCTACATGGACATTAAAGAGTAATCGTGAGGAAAAAGCTGCCTACCCCACAAAAATTCAATAAGTGGTATGTGGATCCGAGTAACCGGGAATCCCCCGTGAAACAAAGGAGGAAACTCGTGTCGAAAGGAGAAACAACAATCCATATGTGTGACGAATCCAAGTAGCTGGGAATCCCCATTAAGACATATGAGGAAACTCGCACTGAAAGGTGAAGTCTATTAAAAGAAACAAAATAGGGGTTGTGCGAAGCTACCGATAGTCGAGAATCTAAAGTGAAAGTGTAGAGAGGAGATTACCTTCTAGTGTTCTTTAGAAAATCTGAAAATCCATATGTTTTGAAACTTATTAGTCATTGCCTCACATTTCACATGGGCATTTTTGTGATGTATGTATTTTATGAATTTACCTACATTCATGGTTTATGTAGTACTCTTAGTTGTGTATGCACAAATCTCTTAGTTATGCTTCATGTCTTACACTCTTGAATTTGAATCACATGCTCTTTTCTTAACCCATGTCTCATTTAGGGGGAGTTACTATATGTACTATATGTGTGCATGACGATTGTGCTTGTGTGCTTGCATGTTCATGCATTCCCCTTGAGTCTAATTCTGAGCATAAACCTTACTTTTGAAGGATAGAAGTCATCATGTGCATAGCTGCATATCTTGCATGATTGGCATTCACATAGTGCATATTCATTGCATTTGAAAGTTGACGCTCATCGTGTGCATATTTGCATATTTGACATTTTCAGCAGGCACATAGTTCATTCATGATATCATCTTGAACAAATCCATACTTTCCAACAATTGGCATAGTTCATTTTGAAATGCATATCATGAACACTTCACATTGCATAAATGCCAAAATGAGTTCTTCCCACAAATTGTACCATGTCTTCGAGGCTCTCTCTTCGAGAATTAAAATTGCATATGTTTGTGCCTCTATCTTGATCAACATTTGGTATCATATCTTTGAGCCCCTACTTAGCATCCATTGGTATTTAAATTGGAATCATATCCTTTGGCCTAACACGTTCATTTCATGTAACATAATCCCCTATCTTTTTGTAGATGACAAAAAGGGGGAGAATGTTTGGTGTGTACTCAATGCTTAATGAATGATGTTATCTTGGGGAGAATGAGAGAATTGGTGTATGCTCAATGTTTACAAAATCTGTATTATCACACACATCGTTTTGAATGTTTCGTGTGTACTAAATACTTTATGAATGATGTTATCTTGGGGAGAATGGGAGAATTGGTGTATGCTCAATGTTTGCAAAATCTGTATTATCACACACATCGTTTTGTCATCATCAAAAAGGGGAAGATTATTACATCCCCTATTTCGTGTTTGGTTTCAATGATATCAAAACAATTGTGTTTGTGTGTGTATGTGTTTGATTGAGCAACATGTTTTATATGTTGATTTTATGAGTTGAAAGATGGAGTCAATGTTCACTCTTGAAAGTCATGTGAACCCTTGGTGTTTAAGGAACTAATGTTATATTTATGTTGGTTTATAGGAACACAAATTCATGGCTCATACTTGGAATCTAAAGGAGTCCATCAATGAAGCTCTTCTTCTAAAAGGGAGTTAACTCTGTTCCTATTTGAAAATCATATGAATGATTTGTATTTAAGGATCTCATACTTTGAATATTTTGATTTGCAGGATAAAAATTCATGATTCATATTTGGAACTCAAAGGAGTGTATCAATGAAGATCTTATTGAAAAAGGGAGTTGACTCACTCATTGCATTACGTTGACTCTTCTATATTTCATGCATTTCATCAAATAGCTTTTCAAAGTCTTGGTTGGGTATTTTCATGCGTTTTTCTCATAAGATTTTTGGACTTGAAATATCCTCAACCTTATAACTTGGAATTTGATGGATGTGATTTTAATGATGCTTGCTCGTTTCTTGGACTCATGGTAATTTAATTTGGGAAGTTTATATCAATGCTCCTCTTGAGATAATGCTTCATGAATGTTAGCTTTTAATTAACAAGAATGCCATTCGAATGACTGTGGTTCCATGATACTATACATGCTTTGCATTTGGCATAACTGTTAACACTTGTGTGATGAAGCATTATGTTGTTGACTTTTGGTTGAGATGCCTTAGGCGTTCAAGCATAATCTTCTAAGTTGCTAATGACATGAATGTGGTTCATGCATTTTCTATTTGAAGCTTTTAAGTTTGTATTGTGCTTGAAATATTCATACAAGATTTCATGAGATTTGGTTCTATATTGCTCATACATTGCATGAATGCTTGGTCCTGTGAACTATGCACTAAAAGCTTGATTTATTGACCTGATGTGTGAAAGAATTGCATGAACTTGGCTCTTATGAAGATGACTTCAATTAGGTCTCAATCAATGAGATTGTGTTCATTGAACACATCTTTCTATTAGATTGATATCATTAATGAGATCATCGTGGTTTCAATGTGTGAATGCATTTGTGATATAGTATGGTTCCTCATACCTGTGTGGTTGCACATCGTCTGATCATGTCTTTGGTGTTGAGCTATATATTTGCTTCTTGTATGTTTAAATGAATATCCCTCAATTGACGCTATTTGATGTTGAGCATTTGGTAGATACAAGAATGCTAGTTGAATGTTTGAGCTCCCATGTCAATATGTTTGATTGAATGATAGATTCATGCTTATCATTTCAAAACCTTGTCATTTGGTCAAATGTATTTTTGCCAATTGATATGAGAAGCAAAATGCATGTTTCAATAGGTTCAATGATGGATTTTATTGTGAACATGTTCATAGTGTTAATGCTTGATGCAAGGATTTTGATTCTCAACTAACCTCTTGCTTCATCATGTTTTTCAGGATGAAAAATCATAGTTGATCTTCATGGGATTATGGTAATACTTAATTAATTGTTTCCTATTGATTTGATGGAGGTTTTAGCTATTTTTCAGACCCAAACAAGAAGGGGTCGACCCTCTTAGATTCTATTCAAAACAGAACCTGTTTTCAGCACCCTGCCTACAAGGGTCGACCCCTGGGGTTGACCCCCCTGCATGGGTCGACCCCAAGGGTCGACCCCTGTGAGTTTTGGTTTTTATTTCAGTTTGCCAACACCTTGTAGCCCGAGGGTCGACCCCAAGGGTCGACCCTTCCAGAACGGGATTTCCGAAAGAGTTTAAAACCTTATGAAAACCTCTCTAAACATTACCATACGACCCCCCATTAGTTCCCATTGTTATTAAGGTGTTTCTAACATGTATTGGGAAGGTTTTATGAGTCTTTTCCCCACCCCTTGAGTTGCATTTATAAGAGTTACGATTTTGTGAGAGGATTAACCCTAATGCTCATTCGTTCATTCTTGTAGGTGAAGAAAAGGGGGAAAAACGTGGTGAAGCTCTTGCAAGGTGAGTTTCATCTACTTCCATGGAGATTTGAAGCTCGTGGTAGAATAAGAAAAGAAGCATCTCAAAGAGAGGAACGTGAGGACGCCAAAATCGCCATCATCCGACATCAAACCAAGAAGAGCTGGAGATTCAATTGAAGGGGGAGCCTTGTACTTGTTGAATCTTTCTTATTTTAATCTTTAGCACATGTTTTGGGCTTAGAGCATTCATTTGTTACCTTGTTACAAACCTATAAATGATTTTCTGTGTGTGGGTTCGGAGAACGGTTTCTCCGAGTGGTTTGAGTTGATGCTTGTGCGTCGTTTGGTGCGGAGCATATCCGCGTGTGTGTTGGGATTTTTGCCTCGTGTGTGTGTGGGAAGAAATCCCCGTGTGTGTGTTCTACCTCTGTAGCGTGTTTGTGTTGGGTTTTTATCCCGTGTGTGTGGGGAGAAATCCCCGTGTTTGCTGCATTTGCAGCGTGTGGAGAAAGTCTTACCGGTTTGGTAAGGGGTGGACGTAGGGAGCCCGTCGTGGTCCCGAACCACCTTAAAAATCCTCGTCTCTTGTGGTTTGAATTGTGTGATTGTATGGTTAGCTTGTTATACTTATTTGTGTGATCATGTGTGAACGGAGAGAGTGAGAGAATCTAGTTAACTTGTGTAACATTAATTTCCTCTATCTTATCAATCTTGTTAATTCCATTGTGCGCTAGTTTGTGTTTTTAATTGGACACAGTTTTTAGTAGAAGGATCTATTCACCCCTCCTCTAGATCCGTGTTCCTGCACTACGGGACCCAACAGCTTCTATTAAGAATAAGAGATTTCAATAAATGCATTTAATAACTAGGTTATGCCATTGAAATAAATCGGCAGCATAATGGTACATTCTTTTTACTCTCAAAATTACTTAGGTATCTTTGGAATAATGTGACAGGTTCTAGATAATCAATTGGACCATCTAAGAACATCGAAAAATCAACCCTAGAGTCAAACCCTAGGTTAATCAAACTCATGATATTAGCGGTCGTTTACCGGACCGTTTCTTGATCATGGCGGTCTAGTTCAAGACCGTTAACCAAGACAGTTTGACATTTTGAAAATAGGACATCTGGAGTCTTTAGCGGTCTAGTGGAGAACCATTTAGGATCCGTTAGCGATCTAGTGAATGGCCGCTAGCAGACTCTGGTGGTCAACCAGACGGCCGCTAAGGGTCCTATTTGCGACTGCGGGGAGTCAGTTGTCGTTTTGTCCTCGCGGTGGGGGTTTACACTCGCCTTTTGCGGAAGGCCGAGATAGGTTGACTGGGCACGTGGAGATTCCGGGGGTATTGCGAAGAAGGCAGAGAGAATGATAGGAATGCACTGGAAGGGATGACGTATGGTTCATCATTCTGGAAGACTGGGACAGGGATGGCTGGGTGGAATGCAGGCGTGCCAGTTGATTTCTCAACAATCACCTATGGAACCGAGGATTGACTGGGGAAGCGTCGCCAGGACGAGGCACGTGGCTCGAGGGATCAGTTGACACGTGGATAGAAGGGGTTCCACGGATGTGAGTGCGCAGGCGATTATGGGGATTCGTGTACTGGACATCTTTCCCCACCGGTCGCAAGTAACCGGTGTTTATTTTACATCAGATTGAATCCGAATACCTTTATTTCTACTACCAAAGAAAGAGTCAGGGACCCTGGGAGCCGCGACGTTGAGAGGGCTTAGTCCATGTAACAGCGACAGGGCAACAGCAACATGACAGGGATAACTGGGGGCAGAGAGACTGGTTCCAGCGAGGAGGGGAATCTGCTCCCTGACTGGATTACATGACTTATATGCCATGAAAGGCATTTATATGGAGGCATGAGAGCCCGATTGCAATTGCTTGCAAGCCACGGGACAATTCCGACATTCATGACAGTCCACGGGTCATTGCATTATTGTGTGGGTAGTTCCGTATGTCTACATAGCATCCGTCAAAGCACCTGTGACTCAGTAGGGTGGTGCTCTGGGGGCGTCACAATGAATTCCTGACATGAGAGTGTGTCGAGGTCTGGGCAGTGGAGGTGCCATAGGCACCATTGTGCGGGGAAAGTTGAGTGGTCGGGTGCCGCGGGCCCCGATGTGACTGGAGTAGCTGGCAGTCGGGTGCCCCGTTGGCCGCTACCCCCTTGGCCAATATGCCGCCACAGCCGGTCAAGCCTCCACTACCGGGGGCACCGTTGTGACTGGAGTTGTTGGCTAGTCGGGTGCTGGCGGCACCGTTGTGACTGGGGTAGCTGGCAGTCGGGTGCCGGGGGCACCATTGTGACTGGAGTTGTTGAGCAGTCGGGTGCCGCGGGCCCCGATGTGACTGGAGTAGCTGGCTGTCGGGTGCTGGGGGCACCGTTGTGACTGAGAAGGTGGGCGTCGCGGGCCCCGATGTGACTGGAGTAGCTGGCAGTCGGGTGCCGGGGGAACCGTTGTGACTGAGGAGGTGGGCGTCGCGGGCCCCGATGTGACTGGAGTAGCTGGCAGTCGGGTGCCGGGGGAACCATTGTGACTAGAGTTGTTGAACGGTCGGGTGCCGCGGGGCCTGATGTGACTGGAGTAGCTGGCAGTCAGGTGCCGGGGGCACCGTTATGACTGGAGTTGTTGAACGGTCGGGTGCTGAAGGCATCATTGTGTCTGGAGGAGGCGGGCGTCGAGAGACCTCAATGGTCGTGCTTGGGGCCCGATGTGACTGGCAGTTGGGTGCTGGGGGCACTGTTGTGACTGGAGGAGGCGAGCGTCAGGAGACCTCGATGGTCATGCTCGGGGCCCGGTGTGACTGGCAGTAGGGTGCCGGGGGCACCGTTGTGACTAGAGGAGGCGGGCATCGGGAGACCTCAATGGTCGTGCTCGGGGCCCAGTGTGACTGACAGTTGGGTGCCGAAGGCACCGTTGTGACTGAAGGAGGCGGGCGCCGTGAAGAGGCTAAAGCCCGAGTATAGGTACGTGTGTTCAACTGGTTTCATGCTATATGAGAGCCACGTGGGCTTTACAAATGGGCCGGGGTGGCCGGAGTGCAATGGGCGCAAGCCGCGGGACAATTTCGACGCGTGGGTCGATCCCCGGGTCAATGCTGGATAAGGCAGATATCCGCGTGTTTCACAGAGGGTCCCCCTCGTGGCACGGGCCATGTTTGCTTCGCCAAACAAGGGGATAAGACTGCATAGCCAGAGAAAGCATCGGGCTGGTGTCTGGGCGAGGGTCAATCACAGCTCAAGTCGAGCAGTCGGATGTGGCCTCGTGACTGCGGGGAAGCGTGACGTCATAGTGCATGTGTAGTTGCGGCCGGCGGGCATGCGAGGGAAAGTCCCGGCATGAGGGGGCGTTCACCCTTGTCATAACGCCACACACGTGGCGGGGGTAGACTTGTGTGTCATGGCGGAACACTGTGTGAGGGAAGTACACGTGACATACCCTCGGCATCCTTAGTCGACAACCAAGTCACCCACACACAATTCTCCTTGCTCGTTGCCTGGAGCCGCTTGAAGCTGGGAGATCACCGGAAGCCTTGATGCATGTATCTTTTTTTCCATTGAGCCCCTAGGGGGATTTTATAGGGGAAGATGAAGGGTCACAGGGGGTTTACGTGGCCAGCTCTTAGCTAGTCCGCGTAAACCCAAGTGAATAGTGCTTGGGGTTACACGGGCTGAGAGAGAGAGGGAAGGGGTTTACGCGGACCAGCTCAGGGGGCTGAGCAGGTCCGCGTAAATCCCCCCCCCCCCCCCTTAGGGGGTTTAGGCCGACCAGCCTGGGGGCCCAGGCTGGTCCGCCTAAACCCCACCCCAGGGGGGGTTTAGGCGCGCTGGTTCTGATTTTTTTTTCATTTTTCAAAAAACTTAATTTTTTTAATTGAATGGGGGTTTACGCGGACCAACCTTGAGGGTAAGGCTGGTCCGCCTAAACCCCCCCTAGGGGGTTTTGGCGGACCAACCTTGGGGGTGAGGCTGGTCCACCTAAACGCCCCCCCCCTAGGGGGTTTAGGCGGACCATCCTGGGGGCCCAGGCTGGTCCGCCTAAACCCCACCCCAGGGGGGGTTTAGGCGGGTTTGACCGGAGGGTTTGACTGGGTTTAACCGAGGTTTGACTGAGGTTTGATTGAGAGTTTGACTGGGGTTTGGCTGAGGTTTGATTGGGTTTGCCCGGGGTTTGACTAAGGGTTTGACTGAGGGTTTGACTGAGGGTTTAGGTTACCAAAAGACGGCAATGCCCCTGTTATAAAAAGGAATTTTCTTTCGGGGGCTCCGCCCCCAGAAACCCCCTCGAGGGGCGCTGCCCCCTTGAACCCCGAGACCTGACCGCGTAGGTCGATCCGTGTGCGAGGGCGCACGAGGGTGGTGCATGACGAGATGGGTTGTTGGGAATCCCGAGTTGGGCTCGGACTCGCTGTAGAGGGGCTGGAGCATGCGCGCCTACCAGGTGCTCGGGGAAATTCCCGACACGTGTGTGTGGGCCGTATAAGGTTGTTGTGAGCTCTTGAAGCTTGTGGTTGGCCCGAATGGGTCTTCCTTTGCCTTCAGAGGGCTGGAGGGAGGCGACTCGAGGGTAGACCCTGGCCTCGTTGTTGAGTGCCACATGGCGTGGCTTGTAGTCAGGGCGCCCCCGGGTCGACTCAGGTAGCTGTGTTGAACGCGGGGAAACCCGCAGACTGAGTGATCGGGGTTGGGCCCGATCAATTGTTGATGTTGCCGTGGGTCACGGCTAGCTGGTTAGGACCCTCGGTTGGGCCCGGTGACTGGGGCGTCGACATGACGATGCCGTTTGTCTGGTGGTCGGGGTGACCCTTGTTCCTTGGCGAAGAGTCATGTGATGCGGCAGGCTGTTCTGAGTCCCGAGTTAACCCGGTTGATGAAGCGTCGGCGGTATAATACCATATGCAGGGTGTCCGGGGGTGATCCCTGAATCTTTACAGAGTGCCATAAGGTACAGCAGGTTGTCCCGAATCCCAAAATCGACTCGGTTGTCGAGAAACTGGCTGGCATAGTGCCATTTGCTTGGGGTCGATCCCCGGTTGTTATGTTACGCCGCTTGACCCGACGACACGTCTCAATTTTTGAGCACAACTCGACTGATGGAGCAACTTTGGTGATGTGCCATTTTGCTCCATTTAGGGAGTATTTCCCTATGCTTAATCCTCGATTAATTCGAGAAAATAAGTCGGTGCCAACAGGTCCATAATATAAAACTCCGGCATAAGTGCTTTCTAGACAATTGGGCTTTAATGGTACAACCTGCTCGGCGTCCTAGTGGGAATCCCAGGCTCACGTAGTCTTACGGAGGCCTTAACACAAGATTTCCTAGTCCGTTGGAAGGAATATCCAAAGGAGAGGTCATCATGTCCAAGATTGTGTTCCTAATATGCAAAAGTGTAACTAATGACAATATATCGGTATATGTGTCATGTACTTATGAAAATGACTCTTAGATGAGAAAGAGAATCATGTGAAACAATGATCAAGTTAAATCATGGATCATATTTAAAACATGTATTTAATTACAAGAATATATGTAATTTTGGTCACAAATTAACATAAGATAAAAATAATACAAATGCGCATAAAAACACGAAATCTATCATGATGAACAGTAAAAATAACTAAGTCTATAAACCAGCACTTAAAACAGGGATAAAACTTAGTTAACTAGGCTTATTATATATTAACTATGGTTAATTCTGTAATATGGTTCGGGTTACCCATTTTACAAAATCAGAAATCAAAAACGGTCTAATATAGAACCGTTAATCTTGGGCAAGCGGTCTATCGTACGACCGCGATGGTTCTCTTAGCGGTCCACAGAAAGACCGTTTCTTCATGCATAAAATCAAGTTCAATGAAAACAGTATAAAATGCTAATCTAAGATACATCATGCATGGAAATCAACATATTACAACTTTCATAACCATGATAGAACTATTGTAGGCCAACAATATGCATAGGCTCATGTAATTAACAAGAAAAATTCCTTTTTACTTCATTAGGGCTAGTTCATGCATGAGGAATATACTAGATGTATAGTCCTAAGTAAAACATGAAATTCTCAAGATATAATGCATGAAAATGAATGAAACAAGAGGGCTTTTATTCCTGACTTCATATTTGAGCCTTTCATGAGATAACCTACCTCAATTACTCCTTCTTAGATAGTCAATTTCGGATTGGAAGTCAGCCCTAATTCTGCCCATTCTTGTGTTAGATCAATGACTTCATGTCCCGCTATCTCTTGATTCCCTTGACCTATGGATGTGAAATTTTGAGGGTAAGAAGAGGATATGAAGGGGAACATAAAGTTCTAAAGAACCTCTATCTAATTACCTCATTTAGGGCTCCGAATTCCTTGATCAATCAGGGTCGGCCGCACTAATTCCGAAGTTCTTAATGTAGAATCAACAACTTTGGAACCTTTTATCTTCCTGTAGGCTTGATCTCCTAGAACAAAATTCAGAGGGTAGTTAGTTCTAACTATAATAAACAAATTCCTAGAAGAAACTTACCTCTAATTCATCATCCTTACTTTAGTTCCACGCATGTCAAAAGCAAGGTCGCACACGTCAAATCTGGGATCTATTTATAGGGTTAGCTAGGGTTTTGAGGATTAGAACGATCTTAGAGTCCCAATTAGACTTTCAATTCGAGCTACAATCCCTATAGACTTATCTAATTAGCTGATAGGGTCGATCCTAGATGATTTAGACACGAAAAACCCAACATTTTCACGTTTTCCTTCTCTCACGGAATCTGTAGTGGGTAACGGTCATTGGGATGACCGTTTTCTGCCTGTTAGCAGTCTCGCGATAGACCGTTTTTCATTCCAAGCGCCGAATTTGAAATACTTCAAACTCTTTTGATATTATCCCCAATATTATACTTTCATTTATCTTCCTAAAGAGTCATTATCCCTTAATTCCGTGATTACACTAATTTCTAGCTTCTAGAATATGGGCCAAGACTAATGGGCTTGGTTTTGGGTCCTTTGGGCTTATTTAATTGTCCAAATTAACTGGTTATTATTTTGGGCTTCAAGAATAATGTATTTAACCCAAAATTCACTCAATATTCTATTTAAGCTTTAATTAATCCTTTATTTAGTTTAGAAAAATCCTAGAAATTCCCAAAAATTTCTGAAATACCTTAAAATAATTTATATAAATTTTTGGGGTGTTACACCCTCCCCCACTTAAGAGAATTTGGTCCCCAAATTCATAACATGAGTTTTTACGGAGAGTGTGCGTGTTCTAATTTATTAATTAACTGCACTAAAAATTAAAGTAAGGTGAATAGGTTAAGATGGTACCTTTAAGTACTTTACGTTCCTCGTCTAGAATGGCATTTAGTTGGCCTCGATTCCCACATCCGTTGTTATCCCTCGAAGATTGTTCCTTTATGAGAGGACACATGTGTAAGTGATGTTCCTAACTCCCACATTTGAGACAAGTGCTGAGACACTTCCAACATTCTTCAGTCGACTGCCCAAACTTTTCATAGAATGAGCAAGCTGTGATGACTTGCGTTCCTTCTTCTTCTTTAACTTTCTTATTCTTTCCATTTCCATTTCCATTTCCATTTCCATTTCTTTTTCTGTTACCGTTCCCATTGCGGGACCTCTTAATGTGATGGTTTTCATCCTCATCCACTTCTTTCTCCTCTCGCCTATCCTATTTTCGACTTGACCATTCTTCCTTCCCTCGGAGCTTTTCCACCTTTTCCATGGTTCTTTCGCATAGATGTGCCCTTTGAATCATCTCCGCATAGGTACGGATATTTTGAGTTCCAAGTTGTTGGATAAATCTGGGCCTTAAACCATCCATAAATCGGTTGGCTTTTAATAAGTCTGTACTTATCAGGTGGGGAGCATAAGGTGCTAGTCGAGAGAATTGTAATTCATACTCTGCCACGGCCATCGTGCCTTGTCTTAAGGAGGCAAATTCCGCCGCCTTCCTCTCCTTTACATGCTCGGAGAAGTACTTTGCTCGAACAAGAATAAGAAATCCATCCCACGTATGAGGTGTGTCCGTAGGTGGTGCCGGAATAGACCTCCACCACGTACGTGCATCTTTATTGAGTTGGAACGTGGCGAGACGAACCTTCTCTTGGCTAGTGCATTGCATGACATCGAATATTTGATTCATTTCGTCGATCCAATTCTCCGCCTCGACAGGGTTAGAGGATCTAGAGAATCGTGGAGGATTCAAACTCCAGAAATTACTGTGCAAGCTACCCGCGCCAGCCCTTGCACCAGCTTGGGCCACCGTCTGTAAGGCTTGGGTAAGACCCGCAATAGTTTGTTGCATTTCGTCCCAATTCGCACGATGAGCCATCGAGAAATCTGAGTACCTGAAAAAGTGGACCTTTAGTTATTTTCCTTAGAATCGGGGAGATTTACCCTAAGATAATTTCTATATAACCATCTCATCCTGGGTTCTACTCAATTCTCACATGGGTTCGAAATTCTTCCCTACTTCATAGGTATGGGTCCTTAACCTTGGACTTAACCTATAACATGACATTTTTTCCCTAGGAATAAGTAAGTCCTAAGACCTATGCTCTGATACCACTTTAACTGTCACGCCCCGAGATTTATGTACAGCGAAAGATATTCGGGAACGTGAACAGCCAGCAAGAGAAGCCTCAAGTGACAATAATAATCAGAGTGCAATCATTCACACATCAGATGAATGGAAACACTAATTGATCAAAAATATGACTTTTATTGATAATAACAATCTAGTACATGATCTTGACTCATTAACCAACTAGACTCAATAAAGTGAAAATTACATATTTGACTCTTGACTGGACTAACTATGGCTTCTCTCAAACCATCAATCACTCTCGGATCCATCACTTGAGTAATCCGAATCCAACCCGCTAGAATTCCCTGAAAAAGATTGGAAAGTAGGGTAATGAGCACACTTGCCCAGTAGGTATCTTTGTATCAACATGTAGGTAATATTTAAATGATTAGTATTTTAGCTCTAAAGAATAAGGTAAATCATGCCAATACGATGAATCATGCGAATAAAGCAAGCAACATAATAGCATGATAAGATCATGATATATGATGAGTAATGTCATATGAACAAGATTGAGTTGAATATAACAAGAACGTAATTTGGCCTTTCACGAATAAGAAATATGCTTGCATGCATCAAGAACGCACTTTCACTTTTCACTTTTCATAACCATAAAGGTTATGCACTAGAATGTCATGTAACAAGCATGTAGCAATTCAATCAAGAGAGAGAGAGAGAGAGAGAGCCTCGCAAGAATTCCGTTGATTTCACTTATTTATAAAGAAAGTACTCCCAGCGCAATGCGATGCCAGTAGCATCATACCCCATGATTTACAGTATATTTCTGAAAATCAGCTGAGGGAACTAGCATAGAGCCCTTGAACACAATCAATGCTCGAACTACATCTTCACGTATAAATCAAGCTACTTACACGTTTATAATATGGCCAAAAATATACAATTTCAACTATAGTTCCATGATAAGGTAACCAAAAATAGGAATGCTTCTATTGAGAATAAGATATTTCAATAAATTCATTTAATAACTAGGTTATGCCATAGAAATAAATTGGCAGCATAACCGTACATTCTTTTTACTCTCAAAATTACTTAGGTATCTTTGGAATAATGTGACAGGTTCTAGATAATAAATTGGACCATCTAGGAACATAGGAAAATCAACCCTTGAGTCAAATCTTGGGTTAATCAAACTCATGATATTAGCGGTCATTTATCGGACCATTTCTTGATCATGGCGGTCTAGTTCAAGACCGTTAACTAAGACAGTTCAATATTTTGCAAATAGGACATATGGAGTCTTTAGCGTTCTAGTGGAGAACCGTTTAGGATCCATTAACGGTCTAGTGAATGGCCGCTAGCAGACTATGGCGGTCAACCAGACGGCCGCTAAAAGTCCATAATATAAAACTCCGGTATAAGTGCTTTCTAGACAATTGGGCTTTAATGGTACAACCTATCACGTCCCGAGCGCAGAAGATACTCGGATGCGTGTCGCGTCTATATAGATCGTGTCATTAGAGCGATAGAATTTTTGACATATATAATTACGGAGTGCGCAAAAGACTAATGAAATCTAATAATCCCAATAGTCAAGTGATGATTATTTGATTAACAAAAGGAATTAAAGATAGTCCATGACAAATTCCAAATTTAAAATCCAACACTAGGCTACATGTCTTAACATGGTTTAGACAACTAAACTGACATATTGGAAATACAAGGTAGGACTCAAGTGAATTCAAAAGACGCGACTAGCTAATGATAGGCGAGTGGCGTTCTAGCACTCTTCACTCGGTCTCAATCCCATTCATGTCGCTATCTAAATCACGTGAAAATGTTAGGAATTAACTGGATGAGCGAATCGCTCAGTAGGAATTATATCTCAGATTCGAGCAATCTTTAAGTGATTTACAGTTTGCATTTATTATCAGTATGGATATGCATGATGTACGTGTAAGAAAATCAGGTATACAGGTAAATCTATGAATGATGAACAATAAGAGATCAAGAACTGTATAAAGAGAGTATCGCAAGATTTCAAGTAATTGACAAGCAGTATTTCAAGAACTTATAGCTGTAGATGCCACTTTTGGGCAAGCAGGAACTCATGTACAAGTATGAACTCAGGTGCAAGAATGAACTCATGTACAAGTATATCTCAGGTACGAGTAAGTAAAATTCAATTCAAGCAAGTAATATCAAGTACGTGTCAGTAGAATTGGCTACTTCAATCAAGCAAGTAATCTGCCCTTTCTCGGGCCACAAGTCAAGTATTGCCCGTTCCGGGCCACGCAAGTCAAGTCAAGCAAGTAAAGAGAGTAAGTGTGGAGTGTCTCAAGTCAAGAAAGTACTCCGGTGCAATGCCAAACACTGTGGTCAATAAACTCTCATGGACACAAGTACCTTCGGGTGCTCCTCCCAGGACCAGACCGGGCCCTATACGTACAGCATTTCATGTATTACTTTTGACATCCACTCTCATTTATAGCCGATATGGAATTTCAAGAAATTAAGAAACATAGTATTACTGACAAAGATTAACTAGTCATTTGGTTATGGAGGACTCTAGAGGTGGCCCCTACAGGCTCAAGAGGTGGCTCCCATCGTGTAGCACATTACGCCGTACGGCCTCAAGAGGTGGCTCCCACAACGTAGCACTTTGCCCCGCATGGCACTTAGCTCCAACACTCCCAAATGGTAGTTTAAGAGGTTCAAGATTTGACCATGTAGGATATTGTTGTACCCGAACTATTTCCCAGCAAAAATAACAAGGAGTAAGGGTTCGGGCATTTCCCCGAACACCTTCAAGGCGCGGGCTATCTAGCCCTTTCTACAACCCTGCGGATCCCTACAAGGGTCCTGACCAACTTGCCGTGATAGGCGACGATACAAGCAATTGTCCGGGGTCAACCCCGGCCACTCACATACGGGCTTTGCCCGTATCCTACATGACCGCCCGGGACCACCCGGGGGCACCCTGACGTTAAGCCACGCCACGTGGCACCCAGTGAAAGGGCCGCGGGCCCACCCCGATCAACCTCTTTCAACCCTCTAAGGTCAAAGGGAGACCCAATCAAGTCAACCATAAGCTTTGGAGGCACTCAGCACGTGCATACGGCTCGCACACGCGTGTTCGACATTCTATCGAACACCTTGTGGGCACGTAGGTTCCAACCCTTCTACACAAAACCACGGGCCACCCCGTGGTTCCAGCACACTAATTGGGTGTTACAACAACCCCCCAGTAAGTCGGGGCCACCCCCGACCCTCAAATATGTGACAATGAGCCACTCAATTTTAGCACTCGGGCCAACCAGAGGCTACCCTGTCAACCCGCCGTGCAACACGGCACACAGCCTGAGACATTACCCACGTCCACAAAATGCCCCCTCTTAGCTCCCACGAGCTCCTATCTTCAATCCAAGGTCCGCCGTACGGCCCCTCGGCCATCTACCTAAGTCGTTCGGCAATCCGGGGTGTGTCAGGCATTTACCCGAACACCTTCCGAGCGACTATGACAACCCGAAGAACAACGGCCCCCACGGGCCCATTCTAGCTTCCTGGGGTTCAGCGTCCATCGAAGGACAACCCCAAACAACATAAGAAGACCCCCGGGGGACATCCCCCGGGGTTACAGCTGGCTCGGGGCCAGTTCACCCCGGGGCATGGCCGTGCGCCCCAGGGAGGGCGAACTCCCTGGGGGCCGCGCCCTCCCTCCAGCCTGGTGGTCCCACGACCCCACTTAGCCCAGTTCATCCGGTCTACGGTCCTACGACGCGGTTCATGTGTTGTACCAGTACGAGGAGTCAACACGCGGAAGCAAGGAGCGACAGCACGACGGGTTCGCCATCTGGTCAACGCGTACAAGTCTCGCAAGCTTCCACGTATTCTCCCCAACTAATTGCCGTTTTCTTTCTTAGTCAAATTAGGAAGAAAATGGGCTTAAAAATTGAATTTTATAGGGTGGGACCGCCCCCCCTCTCTCCCTTGGAGCCACTCCGCCTAAACCCCCCTGGGGGGCGTTTAGGCGGACCAGCTCACCCCCCCTGGATGGCCCGCGTAAACCCCCATTCAATTAAAAAATTTTAAGTTTTCTTCAAAAGAGAAAAAATCAGAATCGGCCCGCCTAAACCCCCCCTGGGCTGGGGTTTAGGCGGACCAGCCTGGGCCCCCAAGCTGGTCCGCCTAAACCCCCTGAGGGGGGGTTTACGCGGACCAGCTCAACCCCCTGGGCTGGTCCGCGTAAACCCCTTCCCCCTTTCTCTCAGCCCGTGTAACCCCAAGCACTATTCACTGGGGTTTACGCGGACCAGCTCACCCCCCTTAGCTGGTCCGCGTAAACCCCCTGTGACCCTTCAACTTCCCTTATTTAAATCCCTTATGAGCTCAAGGGGTGGGGGATCGAGCATCAAGCATCCAGAACATCAAACGTCAAGCGTTGGCATCACCGGCTTCCCTCCAAGGCTTCGAGCGGCTCCAAGCAGCGAGCTAAGGAGAATTGTGCATGGGTGACTTGTTCGTCGGCCTAATACGCCGGGGGTATGTCGTTTGCACTCCCCTCACGCCGTATGTAGCCGTCACACACAAGTCAACACCTACCATATGTGGGACGCTACGACATGGGCGAACGTCCCCTCATGCTGGGATTTCCCCCTCGCGTGCCCATCGGTTGCAACCACACGCGTACCATGAGGTCATGCTCTCTCGCAGTAACGAGACCATGTTCGACCGCTCAATTTGAGTCGTGATCGACCCTCGCCCAAACACCGGATCGATGTATCCCTCCAGTCATCCAGTCACAGGCCCCCGTTTGGCATCACGGCCCTAGCCCACGCCACGGGAGGGGCCCTCTGTAAAATGCATATGTGTTCATTCAACACGCATCGACCCGGGGACCGACTAGCACATCGAAGTTGTCCCGTGGCATGCGCCAGTTGTACCTTCGCCATTACGGCTTTCCTGTAAAGAAGTATACACCTCAGTATAACACCACCGATTGCACGAATGCCCTCGCATCCACGTTCAGGCCCTCAGTCTTCCCCTGTGTCACCTAGTGTGAACCTCCAGCACTCCCTATTCCCAGTCAACACCATCTAGTGAAAAAGTGCACTCACAGCTGTAGAATGCTCTCGGTCCTCTACCCATGGCTTCAGACACACATACAAACTTTTCTTCAGCTAAGAACGAAGGTGTTCGGATTCAATCCGATGTAAATAAACACCGGTTGCTTGCGGCCGGTGGGGAAAGACGTCCAGTACACGATTCTCACAATCGTCTATGCACTCACACCCGTGGAACCCCTTTTCTCCACGTGTCGCCTGATTGCCCGAGCCCACGTGTCGCGCCCTGGTGGCGCTTCCCCGGTCAACCCTTGGTTCCATGGGTGATTGTCAAGAAATCGACTGGCACGCCCGCACTCTGTCCGGTTATCCTTTATCCTGACACTTTTCGTGCCATTTGACCCTTTTCGACTTTCCGTGAAAGGAGAGTGCCCGATACCACCGTGAGAGGCATGCAACCGTAAGGAGGATACCCGAGATATATCAAACTCCCGTGTCTTCCTTCCCCAATGTATCCCTTCCTTCACCCCGGTCATTGACACACACAAAAACTCGCGCGACAGAGAGGATGGCACGCCCGGTGGGACGTCTCCCCCCTTCCTTCTTTTTACTGAAGAAAAGTCTGTGCCGGCCCTAAAGCCCTGCTGCCCTTTTCCCTGTCCTTGCAGGAGAGGCAGAGGAGAGTACCCGTGCGCATTCTCTAGCAGCTTCTGGTCCGCGTTCTGATCGCAGAACTGCGCTTGGCGACTGTCAGCAACCATCCCCCTCGAAGCACTCAGCACTCCAGCAATTATGGCGGCCGTCACCTACGGCCCCAATGTTATCGCCACCCACGCCCGGGTGGACTACATGGCGACGCCGATCACTTTCGACAGCTTCGCCCCCGTCATTGGATCGCCCTACTTCTTGGGTGTGATCCCCGTGGCTGCTCCTCAGCCGACTCCAGTCTCTTCATTGGCTCCCGCGGCCAATGTGCCACAGGCACCTCCAGTCCCGGTGTCCCACCTGAGTACCGGATGTTGAGTAGTGGACAGCGGATCTAGAGGGGAGGGGTGAATAGATCTGCTCCTCTTTTAGCAATGCAACCCTCTATATAGGTAGATAAAATAAATTGCAGCGAAATGTAACTAGCTTATCGAAGAACACTATGATTCGCTTGGCAAGATGAGCAACTAATATATTGATTCGAACCTAAGCATGCATCTAGAATGAAACAATCACACAAGCAAACCACAACACAAAGGATTTTAAGGTGGTTCGGACTGAATCACCAGTCCTACGTCCACCCCTCACCAAATCCGGTGAGGCTCCACTAGTGCCACGCACTGAACCGCAAATCGGAAAGACCTTCGATTACCTTCCTACTAACCACAGGTAGGGACATCCACACCGCAGATCGGACAACTTCCGATTGCCTTCCTACTAACCACCGGTAGAGACGATCTTCAGTTTTAATCATTTGAATGAAATGAAAAAGATAACAAATATGAAATCACTCAAACAAGATATAGAGAATGCTCAAAGAAAGAAGATCTTGTTTGAGTTGCAGAAGCTTGAATCGGATGCTTTGAAGGTGTCTTCTTCCTTGCGAGATGATCTTCCTTGAATCTCTTCTAGTTGATGAAGAAGACGATGGATGTAGCTTCGATCTTCCTTTTGATCTTCTTGAGTTGATGAAGAGGATGAAGAATGCAGTTTAGATCACCTTTGAAAGTCTTGATTGCTTCTTGCTTCCTTGGAGGTTGAGATGGCTTCAGATCTGGACTTGAATCCCTTGGAATGGATGAAGCTTCTTCCCGTAGTACTGTTCACGGCTACAGTACTTCGAACTCCTCTCCCTTGAACACACCCTTGCAGCCTCCCTTGAATCCCCTTGAAGCATTAGGGTTTCTAACCCCTCATGTGTTGGTTTTATAGACTTTGAATGGTCCTTCGACATCCCCCAGACCAGATCCACAAATCATGGGAGATTAGGTGAGTTTTGATTAAACAAATCCATGGAAAGGGGCTGGCCTCGAGGTGGAAATCGAAGTCAAACATGGCTGCATCGAGGCTGGCGGTCGACCGAAATTCATGGGTCGGTCGACCGGAACCTGCTGGACTTAGAACATTTTGACCCTGGCGAAAACTGGTCGACCGGCCCTTGTGGAACGCTGATTTTTTATCTTTAAATTATTTAAATTTATTATTATTTTATTGTATTTGGGGAATTCTCTTATTTGTATTTATTGATTATTAGGCGTGCCAGTCACCGGGGTGACAATTTAATTGTGCACTCGATCTGACTTTTAATCAATCGATTGTGAAGTCCGAGTCGGGACCCGAAGTCCGTCATACCATAAAGGCTATGACATTAATTACGCCCTTCCTAAGAAGGACAACCCTTGATTAAACGCCAAAAATAGGAGGAAGACAGCGGCAAAAAATGAGACTCAAATGAGAGCGAGGGTTGGTTCATCAGCAAGGCGTTAAATAGCCCGAGTGAAGCAACGATACATCAAATGCGGAACGAATCCGACGGCATGTCCCCATTACCTTGGACTATGCCAGATGGGGATAGGAAACCACCCATGCAGCGGCAGGGTGGGATCCGTAAAAGATCGGGTATATCTAACCCGGAATCCGGATAAGGACCGGTGCAGCACGACACACCCTGTGCAGGCGCGATGTCTTATTAATATTCCCCTTCGGAAGACCATCGGAGAACATGCAAGGGCAGAACTCCGTGGGCCAACGGGGTTAGGGCAGAATACCATAGCTATCTGATGAGGTATGTACGAATTTCGACAGCATGTCCCCTTAACTTGGACTATGCCAAGAAAAGATAGGCCATCATCCACGGGAAGCCGGGACGACAACCAAAGGAGAACGGCGCCAGGCCGCGGGGGACATTACTTGCATTCATATCATCGATTAATGTTCCCTTGGAACCCATCAGAGCACATGTAATGACATGGCTCTTTAGGTTCATAAGGCTGCGGAGAAATCCGGATCGGGACTAAGAGATGTAGGGGAGGTCCTCCCCATTGCTGTATCTCCTCGGGGTGTATGTGATGGTCTCTGAACATCCTCTAGACAGATGTGTGGAGATATTAAAGGGATTGGGGGGTGATGGTGCGAAGGTGGATCTTGGCCTGGGTTTTATTGGCCAAAGAAGGAGCCTCGGCGTGGGTTTTATTGGCCAAGGGGAGTTCTCGGCGTGGCTTTTATTGGCCAAGGGGGGTTCTCGGCGCAGGGGTTCTCGGCGCGCTCGTCACCGCGCCGGGAACCTGGCGCCGGGAAGCCCCCGGGCCGGGAAGGCTGTATTGCAAAGGGGTCTTCTTGGACAGTGAACAGGAATGAGGGTTTTATCAACATGCTGAAGGGAAAAGGGGGGAAACCCTCTCGGCCGCATAGCTCTCGGCGTGGCAACGGCTGCGCCGGGAAGGTGAAAGGGCTCAAGGCCAGAAAGGGTTTATGGCTTGATTACGATACTCTGTTCTAGAGCTTTCTGGGATTTTTGGCTTGGATTGAGGCAGGATTTGGAGTGCAGAAGGGGATTACATGAAGGTTTCTGCTGGAGGGATACCAAGGGAATTGGAAGGCGAAGTCAGTAGATGAAATAAGACCCTCTCACAATGTCCTGTGAAGATTTTTATCTGTTTGCCGCCAGCCATCTGAGGAGATCAAGAGATGACTGTCTCTGATCACCTGGACAAGCCCAATGGCATCAAGGAAACAAACCAGCGATGGAGGAATGACACAACCCTCGGCACTGGAATTCTAGGCCCTAATCATTCAAGAGTCAGAATGGAGGACCCAGGAGTCGAAGTCATCACTTATCAGAACCTCGTGGGGTTGCATTCATCTGCAGATTAAGCACATATCTCATAACCAGCAGTTCAGGGCACCGAGAGATTGATGTATCTGGTTCCTGAACGGCATAAAGGAGGGGCCTCGAAGGAAAACTCGAATGTATGTGGGGGATCTGCCATCGAGACAGGAGGGGGAGAAGGAAACAGAACCCAATAACCCATTAGATGGGGGTAGGGGCCCTATCTTCATTCCTCTTCGAAGAACAGACTCATAGAAACGACTCTGAAACCCGAAGCGTCTGAACTATTGGTCATTCAGATAAAAGATATATACATAGAAAGACAGAGGGCAGAGCTTCGGTTGCCTAATATCCGACACGGCAACTGTGACATTTCATTTCATCTCATTATCACCACTTACATCAACTGCAAGGCTGAAGCCGAGAAACAGGCAGAGGGGAGGAACAGAGGCAGGCAAGAAAAGAATTCTCGGTCATCATATGAATAATCAAAGCACGAGGACATAGACTATTACATACGGAGGAAAATAAAAGAAGAAAATAAACATGGGGGGGGGGGGGAGGGTGGAGCATTGACTCCACTCCCTCCCCCGAGCAGCCCACCTGGAGCTTTCTTCTTCTCCTTCTCTTCTTCTTTCTTTTCAGCGGGATCTCTCCTGGCTTTTCTATCTCTCTTCTTTTTTTTTCTCCTCGCTTTCTTTTCCTCTTTTTCTTTTGGTTCTCTCTACCGACCCCTTTATCTCGAGAGGAAGGGGGTTTTTATAAGCATAGCACCCCTCCTTCTCGGCAAGGCTCTCTCGGCGCAAGGTTGGTGAGTTCCCGGCGCGCCTTATTCGGAGGCAGTAGGCTCTCGACGCCCCTTCCCCATATGGGTCTTGTTGGGCTCTCGGCGCCACACGGCCGGGCCCGTTTAGATCCTTTTGTCTTTTATGCTTGCTCATCAGTAAGCTTGAGCTACTAATGCCGCTTAATCTGTCCCTTCATTTGTCGGTCCCTCGAGTCCATCAGGCTAGGCGAAGGCCCATCAATTGGTGAGTTAGTATAGCTTCATCAGAATATTTCTGGGGATTTTCATCAGTCAGTGGACTGTAGTTCTTCATCAGTACTGCCGTCTAAATGACGACAATACCGGACATCAGCTTGGCCGGGGAGGGCTTCAGCTGGGTGGTAACTTTAATGACATATCTTCCGTAATCCTGATTTTGTAGGAATCTCCGGGATCTTTATCTCTCACTTAATCTTCCATTATGTCTCATCTCCATTCTCTATTATATTTTAGGTGTCAACAAATGCCCCCCACTTGCATGTAGCGGGAGTGCAGAATAAATGACACGGTACTTGCAGGTGTGGATATCATTCCACATCTGAGCCCTTTCTCAGTTTGCTATTATCTGGCATCTTTCATTTCTGGCTTGGAAATTTCAATTTCATTCAGTCCCTTTGGTCCGGATGCTCTTGGCACGGATTTCTGGGCTTGTAGCTTCTCGGCGCAACCACCGATAGGGGTTCTCGGCGGCTCCTCTCTCGGCCTGGGGTTCTCGGCGGCACTTCTCGGCGCGCCCTTTGGCTCTCGGCCGGGGGCTCTCGGCGGCAGCTTCTCGACACGCATTCCGGCCGAAGGGAGCTCTCGGCCAGGGGGTTCTCGGCGCGCTTTTTACAGCGCCGAGAACCTCTTCGTTGGGGCTTCTATTTAAGGCGCCGAAAGCCTCTTTCTTCTCATTTTCTACAGCCTCTTCTCTCTCTTCAGTCTATTTTCCCTTTCTCGGTGGTGGCGGCGAGCTCCTCCCCTCCGGCCGTCCAGCCTTCCCCCGTCCCATTAGATTTCACCTCGGGTAGGACGCTCTTTGGGGATTTAATCCCCTTTTGCTTCGGGATCACCCCCTCTTGGTTGGTGACTCCCTATTCTCCTTGGGCAGACCCCGAATAAGGGAGATGCTGCTGAAATTTTTTAAGGGCTTCATATTACAATCCTTATGAGACTGCCTCTTGTATTAGGTCTTTTACTTAACATTTCTTTTTCCTGACTGCAGATATTGCAATGGATTTCGGCTCTACTGCTGCATCCTCTGGAGATGTCGGGGCCAGCTCGTCAGCCCAGCCAGATAAATCACGGGCCACGGTAAACTGGCTGAATGTGCACAGTCTAGACTTCGGATATGACAAAATTGCTTTCGTTGATGAATCGTCTGATTCTGATACCGACACGGTGTCAACATCCTGGGTATACTCCACTGCCATGTAAACATGTTTCAGACGGGGCACTGATTATCGTCCGAATTTCCCGAAGGACAAGCACTTGATGCCATTTATCCGGACTTTCACCGTGGGTGGAATGCGGAACTATCGAATAGCTCGTGCAGTTGAAGCCACAATTCTGGTCGAGAGAGACAGCCTGAAAGATTCAGTGTATCGTGGGAAGGCTATATATCTTCCCGGGGACAAGCGTGACTGGGATGCAGTCCTTGGCATATCGGAGCTGGAGCCGGAAAAGAAAATGCTGACCCGGGCCCCGGAGTTCACACCTGCTCGGTGGGATAATGCCGGTGGCCGAGTTCATAGGGAGAAGCCCGGCTACGGTCTCTTCCTGGCACCAGTAAAGTGGGGGTACCGCGAAGAGCCTTTTATGCTGAATTGTTCGGCCGTTCAGTTCAAGTATCATTTGGCCGCTGGTTGGTTTGGGGATACCAAGATCACTGACGCCCACCTATTTCGAGTAGGAGCAGTGGAGTTTACTGAGTTTGTTCTGAAGGAATATGCCCCTCTGCTAATCAGAGCCGGGGTATATCATAGTGTCTTTGCTTCCAGATTTCGATATCCCATATCCCGAGGGTTATGTTGTGGGATGTTTGAAGTCTTCTGCCCCTTATTCAACATATTTTATACAGCAGAGGGTGAGACATCTCTTGACCTCTGGAGTCTGTCACAGCTTTCCGGACTGCCTATTGATGGCGAGCCGTATGAAGAAGTCTGCTTGGCAGATTCTGAGAAGGATAGTTCTGACGGTGAGGGCAAGTGTTCCCTCGGCTTCTCATACCGGTATCTGATGAAGGCATATCGCTCCATCTGTCTGGCGTACAGTAGAGGGTCCTCCCAAGGCTATCATCCCCGAGAGAAAGGCAGTAAGCTGAGGGTCCGGATAGGGCAGTGGATTCAGTATTTCTTTGACGGCCCCTTGAAATATGCAGACTTCCCTTCCATGGGTCTGACGGCCAGCAAGCAGATAAGGACCCCTCGCTATAAGTCAGAGCTGCCATCTTCATTGCGCCGTGCAGGCAGAGGTGGTCCCAACCTAGCAGGTGTAGACCCCATCACACATTGTGCGGCTTACTTCACATTCTGGCTGTGCACTTTCGCTCTCCCTCAAGGGGACGAGACAATCATCCGGCCAGAAGCTATATACCCGGCCTGTCAGATGGCCTGGGGAATGAGGCTGTCGCTCTGCCCGGTGGCCTTGTGTTTAATCTACAAATCTTTGGGAGATTTGTAAAAGCATCGGACTCCCCGTTCTTTGAGGACTGTGGGTCCTTTTCATTTTTTCAATGCCTGGGTCTGCAGTTTATTTCCTGAATTGGCTCCCAGAACTTTGCAGGCAGATACGGTATTGCCCAGAATGATTGAGTTTGCCAGTGCTGAACCTGGTCCTTTCTATGATCAACTGTTCAAAATAAGGGGCCGATTGATAAAGGTGCCAGTGGATGCCCCTAGCAGCATTCATTTCTGGAGCTTGGCGGCAGGTTCAGCTCCTGTTGGCACTCAAAATATGATCCTTTGGCAACCAAGCCGCAAGGATGAATGATACGGCCCACTGAAGCACAGAAGCCGATAAAGATCAACTTATCAAGAGGACCCCTCAAGCTGACAAAGCCCCAAGCCACCTTGAAGGGAACGTCGGGGACTTTACCTCAGGAGAGCCGAAGTGAACCCGCAACCAACCGGCAGCGCGATCAAGCCTGCCCAATGATCCGGCATCGACCTCGTCGTGCCGCTACCCCACATCCGTCGCCCGACCAAGGACGGCGGTCTACCCAATGCCTCTCCTAAGGAGGAAGAATGTCCTCGGCCATCCGTAACAAGGGGCCGAAGGTCCTGTCAGCAGAAGACCCCGATTATCCAGAACGGATTCGGCTTCTTGCCATAGTGGGCCCGTTAGTGGCTGATTGATCACCAATTCAAGGTGGAATTGTCCGGGATGTAACATCATCCTGCAAGGAAGCTTCGAGCCCAAGTCCGTCTCAGCCATAAGCACAAATCATAGTGCCAAAGACTGTGTCAGTAGGACACCCGTGTGCTCGGACCGGACACACACGAAGTCTTGTTTAAGGCCATTCGTCCTATCAGGAGCTTCGTGAACACCCCATCAAGGCCCTTCGATGGCCACGGTGAGAGGAACAGTCGACGGGAGCTTCCGGAATCATCTCCGGGCCCACCGGACTACACGCCAAGTGAACAGGTTAAAACGGCGCCGTCAAACCGGCGCGCCAAGAACAAAAGGGGGTGTTCCCCGGTGCCGTCAATCTGGCGCGCAAAGGCCAAATGGGGGCTTTCCCCGGCGCCGTCAATCCGACGCGCAAAGGCATAATGGGGCCTCTCCCCGGCGCCGTCAACCCGGCGCGCCTCTTCCTGGGGCGCCGTTTTAACACTGAGGCTATATATAAGCCTGTCGACAGAAGAGATAGAGAGGAGGATATAGAAAAAAGGGGGATCAAGAGAAAAAAAAAAGAAAAACTGAATAGAGAGAAAGAGAGCCAATCGTCCGAGAGCGAGAAGTCTTGGGGGAGAAGAAAGGGTTTCTGCTGAGGGCCGCCCCGATCCTTCCCGGTCTGTTCGCTCGAAGCCCTCCGCAGTCGGAGAAGAGGAGTTAGTTCCGATACTCTGCTTTGGAGAAGAAGTTTAGGTGGGTTTCGTGATTTGCTTTCGATGATTCTCTCCGTTTTTCTCTCTTCTGATGCAATGTAAATGAAGCGGGCAGGGCAATAATACGAGCCCTTTTCCTCCTTCATCATCTCTTTCTTCCCCTTTTTCTCGGAAAGCCCCTACGTGGGTATGACGCTGTAGCATCTGGGCGATGATATGAGCCCACGATGCCCTGTTTCTTCTAACTTTATTTACCCGTCTTATTTCCGGCTTGAATGCCGACTGTGAGATGCGGACCATTTGTAATGAACCCTCTGGGCATTTGCCCTTTCTATATCTGAATAAAATCACTAGTGTCTATCTGCATATTCGAGGAGTCGTTGCCATATATTGGATCGAGGTCTCTTCCCGCGGTTTCTCCGATGTATAGGCCCTAATGATTTCAAGGGCAACAGTGATATCACCCTTTCCCCAGGGTTTTATTCTCGCATCAATTTCTGTTCCGTGGAGGGCCATTGGCCAGAGGAAGGCACCTCGATGCTCCCCTGGTCAGAGCCCCCGGGACCTTCTCCCATCGCCCTCCTTCTGTTCCCAGTCATGAATGGAGGAGGATGGGGGTATCCCCACAATCAAAACGCATCATCCGTGGGTATTAATATCTCTCTGTTCATTATGCTGATTGTCCAGTGGTTTGCCCCCCCCCCCT
This sequence comes from Amorphophallus konjac, assembly GCA_022559845.1. Classification (NCBI taxonomy): domain Eukaryota; kingdom Viridiplantae; phylum Streptophyta; class Magnoliopsida; order Alismatales; family Araceae; genus Amorphophallus; species Amorphophallus konjac. Next base: position 242,249,640 of record CM040127.1, read on the forward strand.
CGGGTGTGGAAAGCTATAAGCTAACAAGTTATTCTCTATGCGAACAGGCTCACTCCAATAATCAAAATAATCCCCCTTGCTAACTAGTCAACCGGCTGGTTTATTACGTGCATAGGCCAATTAACTCCCTTCTATCGAATGCACCATGTCCTGTCCTGCTCATGACGTTTTTTTTCCGAAGAAGTTGTCCGACGGGGAGAGGGGACATTCCCCCATGAATCACCAGTGGATCACGGGGTCATACCCCTTCGTGGTATGTATCCTCATGGTCTGTTCGGTGAATATAAACAGGGCTTTGGCCCAACATTAAATCCACTATCCTCAAGGATATCGTGGTGGCCACGGGTTGGAAACCTCTCACAGGCTAGTCCTCGAGGGCTTCTCCTCCCTATTGGCTGTTCCTTTCGATCATGATTTGGCTATGAGTTGAGTGCCCCTCGTAGGCTAGCCCTTGGGGTTTACCTTCTCTTATTGGTCATTTCGTCTGATCACCTTTCCACCCACGGAATCATGGTGCCCCTCGTAGGCTAGCCCTCGGGGTTTCCTATCCGTTTGGGTCTGCCGGCCGCCGTTGCGCCACCCGGCTTTTAGGGGTTTACTCCGCCACGTGAGTACTCCCTGCGTCTCCTCGACAATCCTTTGGGATGGGGAGATGCTGCCGAAATTTTGGCTCGAACGAGTTTAAACTCGGAACAATCGCCGCGCTCGAGTCCGGACCTCGCGCGAGCCCGTGAATCGACCCTTAAATGACTCGGCACCGATTCTATGAATAATCGACTCAATAAATTCTCAAAATCCTCCAAAACCTTTTAATAGATTTGTGAATAAGCTAACGAAGCTCCTGTTTCCTTGAAGTCGGGTTAATTCGACGCGTTCATGAGCGATCACGCCTTAAAACGGCGCGCCCTTCTCGGCGCGGTCTTCCCGGCGCGCTCTTCCCAGCGGCCTTTCTGGCGCGGCCTTCCCGGCGCGCCCCGGCTTCCCGCGCCGTTTTAACAGCCTGCCCCTTTTACCTACGGTTCTGGCGCCGTTTTAAATCTTTTACCTACGTTTCAGGGCGCCGTTTCAAGCGTTTTAGTCCCTGTCTTTACACGCACTGCATCGGTTTCGTTCCGAATCGTGTCATTACATCGCTCCAACCCCTTTCCCACTTATGGGATGATTTCTTGCGCTAATCACAGAAGGATGCAAGTTCCTCAACTAATAATCATCATGTAGTTCCTTTTCTGGCTTCGACAGCCCGATATCTCGGCAATTAATCAAAGGTGTTCCCTCCTCGTGGGGGATGTAATTAACGCCATAACCTTTATGGTATGCCGGACTGCTGGTCCCGACCGAACCTCACATTCGCCCAACATGGGTCAGAGTGAGCGCACAATAAAATTGTCACTCATGTGACTGGCACGCCCGCGTCGTCAATCAGTCAGTTGACTACCAGTTAGCCAAATGGTTGATCGATACGCGAACGAAAAGAAACGAACAAAAAGAGAATGAAGAAAGAAAAAGATGTTCGAAACATAGTCTGGCACGCCCGGTGGGACCAGTGTCACCTTTCATCTCTTTGTCGAGATATTCGGGCTTCGAAGCCCTCTCAAAGACTACTGATTATCGCCTTATTTGATATTTCAGTGCAAACAATGACGACTCATGGAATAGCTGGCGTCGACTTCGACCAATCGATAGTCGCCGGACACGCGCAAGGGTACCTGGCGGTGCCCATGGAATTTGGTAGCTTTCCTCCTGCTGTGGGCTTCCCCAACTTCTTGGGGTTGGCCTTTGTCGACTTGCTGGAGGTCGAAGCCACGGAACCCGTCAAGGAAACCGTGAAGGAAATGGAACCTCTGAAGGCTCCCTGCTGCAATGGTTCGCTCAAGGATCCGGCCCCGGCCGCTAGCTGCCTGGTGCACCACCTTGTACGTGGGATGCATCCCACTGATATCAACAAGCCCCCTGGAGGACGTCAGCGTCGCCAGGCTTGCAAGAACACTACTGTGATCACCGGAACTGTCTCTCAGTCCGAAAATCAATGCTGGTGGGAGGCATGCGTGTCTTCCTCAACGGGCGCACGGCACGGGTGACCCCAGATCGCGTCATCCCAAACGTCCCTGTCTACAACAACTATCAAGCTCTCGCTGGAAGGAGGGCAGAAAGAGAAGAAGCCGGCCACCATGGCCAAGAAAACCCGGCGCTCAGGCCGAGGAAATTCAAACAGGTGTGGGTTCCCAAGCGGACCCAACCTGCCTACCATCCAACGCCCACCCGCCGTCGTCCTATGAACGACGAGGCGGGAGCAAGAAGAGAAAGGGGCTTGCCCCCGATGAATGAAGAAGAGGTGGTTGCGGATCCTCCGCGTCACAGAAGTTTCTGGGCTGCGGCCCGTCAAGCCAACGTCCCTGCCACGGGGCGAAGGTTCCAACAGCCAGCTGACAGAGCTCGACTGGCCTACATTCCTCCTGTTGGAGGTCGACCACTCTCCCCCGTGCTACATCAAGAACGGGGTCGAGAAGAAATGGCATGCCTGGTCAGAAGCTATTTCTGAGGATTGGGTAACACCTCGCTCGGACAGCAGCGGCTGATGCAGACAGTCGCCACTGAAGAAAATTTCTGCCCATCAACGGCAGATGAAGAAGAAATGGAGGATATAATGAGGATGTCGTCGGTCGACGACAATGGACACAATGACGGCTCTGAGATCAAAGCCGATGAAGCCTTCCCCGAGCGGGAAGAAAGAAGAAGAATTTCTGTGTTCGAGAGGCTGACCTTTCCGCAACAAGCAAGGCGGAGGGTCCATCGACAAAGAAGGAGGATGCAGGTTTTCACTTGCAACATGGCTGGTGTGTCCAGCCGATATGGGGAGCTTCCTGAAGATCCCCAAGAACTGGCTCAGTTGGCCGTACGGCCGGGACCAGCTACCCGCAGGACAGAAGCAGCAAGAGGGCTTCTGACAATTATGAAAGAGAAACAGCCCCAGTTATACCTCCACTAGGATGACAAAGCCCCCGTCTTGACCGCTAATGTGGTAACGACGGAAGAAGAAGACGACGTACTCCTCGACATCCTGCCCGAGGGTACGTCCGGGGAAACAACAGAAGGTGTCCCCACCACTATAGATCCATCAGTCTTGATGTTGCTACAGAGATATCAACGGGAAATAGATTCCTTGAAGAAACAGCTGATGGAGAAAACTGAACACTCATCGGCCTCCAAACCATCCGAAGTCCAAGGTGAATCATCCCGGGGAGCGGCTCGTCGAGACGACCCTCCACCACTTTATACACTACCCCAGCCGTCAGAGCCAACTGTGACGACAGCACAACAACGGCCACCACAGCCTCAGCCGCTGCTACCTCCGGTGCTTCCTCAGGTGCACCCAACACCCCCGCTGCTGCATCCTCCACAGGCGACCACCCTGGTCACCCCGTACCTACAGCCAGCACACTTCTATCGGGAGCCAGTCGACCCCACGGTCGTGAACCGATGATGGTGGAGAGGATGATCGAGCTGAAGCTCGCAGAGAAGAGCGAAGGCGACTACGTCGCATTCGATGCCTACCGGGTGCCCTACCCGCAACACCATGCGGCTAAGCGACTTCCCCCAGGAGTCAACAAGCCACCCAAATTTGACAAATTCAACGGGAAAGGTTCCCCAAAAGAACATATTGCATATTATATGACCGTTATGGGTGATCTGTCCACCGACGAGTCATATCTGCTGAAATTCTTCGGGTCCTCGCTGACGGGGCTCGCATTTGAATGGTACTCCAGCCTCTCGGCCGGGTCAATCAATGACTGGTCAGATATGCAGAGGAAGTTCAGAGAAAGATTCCATGTCACAGAGAGGGAGGTCACAGTGGCCGAACTCTATTCGACAAAACAAAGGGCAGATGAGACCGCCCTTGACTACATCAAGAGGTGGAGGAACCTCAGAATGAGGTGCAAGCGACCCCCGCATCAGGAGGACGCTATGCAAATATGTAAACAAAATCTCAGGAGGGAGGTCCTGGAAAAAATGATCGGAATGGAAATACGGTCGTTCGACCGACTGAATAATGTGGTGGCCGAGGTAGAGGCTTTTCTAGCCAAGCTTGTCCCGCCGTCAACTGCCAGCATAGCCCAGAAAGGCAAGGCGGCGGAACGGTGCCCCGCACCCAAAGAAGCAAATGCGCTTGATATCAAGGCATTCGAACAACAGAAGGAGAAAGGCAAGAAGGCGGCTCCCCCGCAACCTGCGAAAGCTCCAGATGACAAAGAGGGTCCTTCGTTGAGGGACAAAATGAAGAAGGCTTATTCCTTTCCTAAGGATAAGAACCGGATCCTGTTTGACTGGGTAACAGAATACAGTATGGTCACTCTGCCTGAGCCAAGAAGACCAGAGGACCTCAAAAGAAGAGACATTCCAAGATTCTGCCCCTATCACCAGATGCTGGGACATTCAATCGAAGACTGTTATGTTTTCAAAGACGTCATCGAAGGGATGGTGAAGAAGAATGAGATAGAGCTGGGAGAGTACAAAGTAGACCCTCCTCAGCCACATGAAGCTCCTCCCAGAAGAGCAGCAGTCAACATGGTCTCCCTCTACCAGGCATTACCTGAGGAGATCTCTGAAGCAAGCACACGGAGCACCTACGAAATCCATTTCCTGGAGCCCGTGAAGGAGCAGCAGGGGTGGCAGCAAATCCCTGTGAAGCACAAGAAGAAGAGGGCACCCCACCCAAAAGAGGGGGCACATATCCGTGGCATTACACCCCGGCCTGCTCCGCCAGTGGTAGCACCCGTATGGGTCACTCCACCTACAGCTGTCAGAATATATACACCCAACAGGAGGAGACAAACTCTGCTGCCAGTAATCAAGGAAACCAATCCTGGGGTCCTTCGACTGCGACACTTAATTGAAGGGCTAGATGAATATGTATAGCCCGAATTGAAACCTCTGCTGGTACGGGACCATGTCCCATGGCAAGAGCTGGAGCAACTCTCACTTAAGCAAGGGGAGGAAGTTGAAGCAGCACCACCCCAAGAGAGCAGCCTGTTCTGGGGGCAAGCACCTACAGAAACCAAAAAGAAGAAAAAGCAAAAGAAGAAGAAAAGAAAGGCCGCTGGGGCCCATAAAACACAGGTCGTCTCCTGCAATACCCTGTCAGCACTCTTCAACCTGCCCGGAGAAGAGGAAGAAGAAGAAATTTGCTTCACACCCCATGCTGGGGGAGGCAAGGCCGAGGCCGCAACTGCTGCACATGCCACTCGATCAGGCCGGAAATGGGGGCGCCAGCCACCACCCAATCACAACATTATGTTCAGAGGGGAGCAACCCTACAAGACACCTCTGTCGGAAGTTAAGGGAGTACAAATCCCTCCTCCGTCAGGTCTATACAGCAAGACTGGGGGCAAGACAGTCCCTTCATTCCTTGAATTCACGAAGATGTCAAAGGGGAAACAGCCTTGTCAGGAAGCTAACCCTACACCAGGGGTCATTCACCCGCAGCCAGCACAATCTACTGAGGATGCGGATGCAGATGGGGTTTGCCCTACAGCAGCTAATAAAGAAGACCCGACAGCCGGTGCCAGTCAAGAGGGTGCCGAGTCCGAGGAAGATGAAGCTGGTCCGTCCGGACCCACAAACCAAAACCTCCCTAAGCCCAGGTGGGTTGAAGAGATGAAGCTCTCCAATGTCCGGGCTGGAAGCCGAATAATGAAGTTGCTCAAGAAGCTCCCTGCTCGATTTACGATCTGGGAAATTCTCTCGTTGAGTGAAGAAACTCGACAGGCGATCATCACTGCTCTGCAGACGCCTGCTCATTTTGAAACTTGCATAGCTGAGGCTATACCAGAAGCCAGTATGACCTTCTCTCCAGAAGACATGCTACTGCCTACTGCCAGTCACAATAGGCTGCTATATATGAAAGGACATCTGAATGGAAGAGAACTGAACCGGATTCTGGTTGACCCTGGTGCAGCAGTCATATAGAATATATGAGAGGTACCACTTCAATGTACATCTCGAGAAAGTCGGGGATATGCGTATCGCTGGCTTGAACCAAAAATGTGAAGTATCTATGGGAGTGGCTGAGTTCACACTGACCCTGGCAGATTTCACTACAACGGTGCAGTTTCACGTCATTGACTCTCGCACCTCCTACAAAGCACTGCTCGGCCGCCCATGGCTGCATGAAAATATGGTGGTGCCCTCCACGCTCCACCAATGCATCAAATACAGGCTCCAGGGGAAGGAGGAAAGGATATTTGCTGACATCCACCCGTTCGAGGTGTTTGAATGTCACTTGGCGGACGCCAATCTGTATACGGGGTCTCCCCGGAAGGTTTCTGAAACTGAAGCCCCCGTAGGGGCATCGAAGAATAGATCGGGTGACGGTTGGTATCCACCACCGCCGCGCGGATATCTCAAGCCGAAGGTGGTTTCCCACATCACGGCTTCTGGAAATGTCGGCAGGGTGACACCCCCAGCATTATACCCCAAAGCTAAGGAAGTGCATATTGATCGACAGCACGACCGCATCGGAGTCCCTGCCGGCCTCACCAAGCCAGTCTCCGGCCTCGATGGTCCCACTGTCGAACCTTTCAAAGCCTGGGAGGTGGCACAAGAAGATGGGCCCAGCAGCTTGTTCTATACGGCTGAGGAGCATCCCACTCAGGAAGACACAGACTGTAGCCTCCCTGAGGATCTAGCCGACCCGCAGGTTCCTGTTCAGGGCCTGGCATTCACCACTGACTGGACGGCCAGGATGTTTCAAAAGCAACACATCCCTCCCGATCAGCCTCAAAAACGCAAGGAAGCTTTCCAGAAGATGTGGTATCCTGTAAATCTGGACAAAGAAATGAGACGTGTCTCTCAACATCCGGGTCTGGGCTTCACCCTGGAAGACTACTATTACAGTGGGCGGTACGAGGTGGACACCATCTCCACCTTCTATCCAACTGAAGATAGCCCTCTGGGAGCAACCTTTGATGAATACCCGGCGGAAGCCGAACATGCTGAATTGGCTCTATCTGGTGGTGAGGACACACGCCGCATCACTCGACGGAGCACACGGAGCATGCTGGCATCCCTTTGGCTCGGCGATCATCTAGCAGATTAGCAGAGTTATCCCTATTTATTTTTTTCATGCTTTAGGCCATGTTGGGCCTTGGATTAGTCCCTGCGTGGACACTGCTTTCTAGTTGTGGGCCCTTGTAGGCCAATTGGACATTTTTTTATGCTTTGTAGGCTTATTTAGAGGGCAAAGGGTTAGTGGGCCATCTTGTGCTCCACTCCTCCTTGGCCCATGTGGGGATTTGCGCACCCACCCCTAGGGTTAGGGTTTTGGGCGCATCCCACCTCCTCCAAGTGGAGGAGGTAGCAGCCGCCTTCCTTTTTGGGCGGCCCCCCCTTTCCCCTTTCCACTCTCCCCCCCTTGCCTCACTTGAGCGCACCCTCCTTGATTGGAGGGAGGGCTGGTCGCAACCCCCCTTGAATGGAGGGAGTTGGGGCCCACCCCTCCTCCCATTTGCGCCCCCACCCCCCATGTGGCTAGGTTGAAACCCTAGTTTCCCCCCCCCCGGGTATATAACCCTTGTATTTTCCTCTTTTTTGAAATTAATGAACAATCAAACAATTTCTTGAGGAGCCTTTTGCGCATCCACCTCTTGGAGAGGGCGACCCTCTCCTCCTCCACAGCTCCTGCGACGGGAGCAACCCCGGGGTGCGACGCCCCATCCCCTCGGTGCGACGCCGAGGTTCCCTCCCTCTTCTACGTCGTCTCCGGTTCAATTCGTGAGTTCCAGATTCAGCCCCGTGTTGCAGCGGCGACCCCGTCTGGTGCTGATCGAATCTGGGCCCCCTCCTTTTTCTGTGGATATGTCTACAAGTCAGCGACGCGTGGGCCTTGGTTGCGCCTCGATCCGAGGTCGGCACCACCCGTGGCGGATTTCCTCGTGAGCTAGCGCAGGAGCCTCCATCTCTGCGCGCCCAGATCCTACCTCCTCCTTGAGAAAATCCCACAGGACGCACGACGCCGAGTTTGGAGCTGATTTTTTCAGGGTTGGTACCTCTCGTCGTCCTCTTTCCAACGCCGCCAACCTCGTCTCCTTCCGACGCCCGAGCTGTTCGTGGCGTCCGTTCCCGTGAGGTCGCGCGGATCTGTCCAGTCCACCCGGCGCCAGAAGACCCGGCGACTTCCCGAGTTCACGGCGTCCAACCTCGACCAGATCTGGTCGAGCCCTTTGGTCCGGACCTGCTGCTCTGCGTCCCCAGCGTCCTCCCTCAAGTGGAGCCTCGTTCGCCTTCCAGAACAGCGAGTTACCATTTTCCCCGCTCGACAGCGCGGTTCTGGAGGCAGCTTTCTTGTCCCCACTTGCAGGTGCGGCCACGGCTTCCACGATCGGATTCTGAGGGCGCCCTTTGGCCGAGGCTTCCTCCTGCGACCTAACTGCGCGTCGTCGCTGACGGCACCCCAATCGGACCCCGGAGCGGACCGTGAGAGCCCTTTTCGCCGAGTCGCGCGTTGCTGCGATTCTGCCGGTCGGCGTCCGGGCCTTCCTCGCGATCAACCACTCCACCGAGTGCCGCCCGTCAGCCCGTGTATCGGCCACCCCGAATGGAGTTGTTGTAGCCTGTTATCTCCCTGCGAGGAGTGGGCACCATTGCTGGCTTGTACTTTTCTTTCATTGTGTGTATCGGGGTTGTCGGTCTCGGCCGGGGTTCCTTCCCCACGCCTAGGCGTGGAGGTACGTGCGACGCTCCCCCTTCGGCATTCTGCTTTACTAGTATGTGATTATTGCATGCCGTGTGAGAGAGTAGGGATCCTAGCTAGCATTAAACACCGCGAGATCGTGAGCGAGAGTATTCCCATTCCGTGGCCCCAGTCGAGCACCGAGCTCGGACTGGACTCCTATAGTTGCGCGTCGGCTCCTTTGCCGCTTTGATCCACTCGCTTCCCTCATAGGGACGGCCGTGGACTTGGGTTTCTTGTTGAGAGACGCCTCTCCCCGGAGGAATAGTACGGAAGTCGTTCACTCGGCTTGCCTTGTCACGTGTGAGTGCTGGCCGCACTTGGTCTTCATAGTAGGTCCAGTCCCTTTTTAGTCCCGTTCCGCGTCAAATTTGGTATCAGAGCCAGGTCGTCCAGTTTGTCCCTACAGACTGAGGTCCTAGGCCATGTCGAGTCATTAGATTTGCTAGAGTTCATTTGAGTCCATAGGTCTACTACTTGCATTGGAGTCCATTGTTGAGTTAGGAGTTTTCTGTCTAGGTTCGTGTCTAGTACCATTTCATCCTTGTCCCTTAGAGTCTTGCATGCCCACCCGGCGTGGTACATCCTACCATCGCCCTATCCAGATGGCTGACCCTAGGAATCCCGTCCCAGATGACCTATCCCTGCGGGAGATGATCGAGACCCTGAGTCTCAACTTTAGGAACCACGCCGATCGGATGGAGGGCCGGATGAAGGCCATGGAGGATCGGCTGGGAGATGTGGAGGGTCGGGTTGAGGCCTCTAACCGGACCATCCAAGGTCTGGTTGATCGCCCCCAGGGTAGAGCCCCACCGGTGGATGTTCCCGAGCAGGCCCATGGCCAACGTGACCCTGCTCCTCGACCCGACCAGCCTAGGGGAGGCAATAGGAGACCCCACGTGCATGAGGTAGATGATTTTGGGTCCGATAATGAGAGTGAGGGCTATGGCCGTGATCGCCAAGGCCATCGGTATTATAGGGATGAGGAAGATGAGCGTCTCCTTAGATCCGTGCGGGTGGACCCTCCTACCTTTGATGGGTCATTGGACCCCGATGTTTTTAGTGATTGGGCTGCTAGTATGGATCGTTATTTTGAGTGGGTCGACATGGCAGAACATCGGAAAGTCCGATATGCCAAGATGAAGTTGATTGGAAGGGCCCAAACCTACTGGGCCAATGTGGAGAGCCTAGTGAGACGTCAGGGCACACCCCCGATTGAGACGTGGGTAGATATGAAGGAGAAGCTCCGGCAGAAGTACGTCCCTCGTTCCTACCGCCACCAGTTAGTTGATCGGTGGCAGACCCTTAGTCAGAGGAACCGGCCTGTGGCAGAATACATCGCCGAATTTGATGATTGTCTCCTGCGATGTGGAGTCTCGGAGGAAGCCATCATGACTATAGCCCGCTTCCGTCGAGGTCTGCGACGGAACCTCCAGATTGAGTTACTCCGCCGCCACGTGGCTACCTTAGATGAGGCGTACCAGGTCGCTCGTGATATGGAGCTGTTTGAGTTTGAGTTTGTGCCCGATCAGCGCCCCGCTCCCACATACCCTCGTGGGACGGACTCTCGCACTAGCACAGGACAGTATGCGAGGGGACCCGTGGCCCGACCACAGGACCCCACTCGTCCGGATTTTGCTCCTAGGCCCCGGCCTCCACCTCCCCAGAGGGACTATCCACCTCGCCCCCAGGCCCCAGCTCCCGCACCCCCTCGGCCCCAGCAGCCCACTATTCCTACCCGACCTCAGCTTCCACCACCCCCGGCCCGTCGTGATGACAAGGGAAAGGGGCCGATGATTGGTGGAGCACCGCAGGGCTCTAGGCCTCGGGGAGATTGTTATCGATGCGGGGGGGTCGGTCATTATGCTGCTCTGTGCCCTTCTCGGCAGCAGACCGTGGCCTTTGGAGATACCTCAGCAGGTGAGGCCGCACCCGAGGTCGAGCCTGTCAGTTATGAGGCAGACCCAGAGCTCGCCGAGGAGTTCTTTGATGAGTTGTTAGAGGGAGAGTCGTCAGGTGTCCAGGGCACGCAGTGCCAGGATGGTGTTCAGCTAGGTGTTGTCAGGTGCGTCTTGACCCAGCCTTTGGTGAGTGATGACTGGCGTCGCACCACCATTTTTCACACCTTTTGCAGGCTGGGTGGGAAGGTCTGTAAGGTGATTATTGATAGTGGGAGTTGCATTAATGCCATTTCCACGGGTACAGTGAAACGCTTGGGGTTAACCCCCGTGGACCATCCCTCCCCTTATCGTGTGTCATGGGTAGACACCACCTCTATTCCAGTCAGGCAGCGATGTCTGGTGCCTTTGCAGTTCCACGCCTACCAGGAGAAGATTTGGTGTGACGTGTTGCCTATGGAGGTAGGCAGCATTATCTTAGGGAGACCCTGGCTTTTCGATAGAGATGCTACCCTCCATGGCCGGTCGAACACATGCACCTTCGATCACAAAGGCCAGAGGATCACCCTTCATCCATCCCAGCCGACACGCCCTCCCGTTCGGGGTCCCACTGGGCCTAGTACCCCCAGCACTGATACTTCTGGGCCCAGTACCCCATCTTTGGCTCCGACCACGACACCCCCTCCTGTTGCTCCCACCCCGGTTGATCCTCCGACTAGGAGGCTGATGCTTATTAGTCCCCGGGAGATGGAGCGCAAATTCATTAGAGGGGACCCCATCTACGCTGTCGTTGTTCGGGAGAGGGTTAGTGAGGCGGAGGGTGAGCTCCCTTCTGATGTTGCTGTTATCCTTCAGGAGTTTTCTGATGTTTTCCCTGCTGAGTTGCCTGAGGGTCTTCCCCCCATGCGGGATATACAGCACGCTATTGATTTGATCCCGGGGTCATCTCTACCCAACTTACCCCATTTTAGGATGAGCCCCGCTGATCATGCTGAGCTCCTGCGTCAGATTGAGGAGTTACTGGCTAGGGGATACATCCGTGAGAGCATGAGCCCTTGTGCCGTCCCTGCATTACTTGCCCCAAAGAAAGACGGTACTTGGAGGATGTGTGTAGACAGCCGTGCAATCAATAAGATCACGGTGAAGTACAGATTTCCCATTCCCCGCTTGGATGATATGTTGGATATGATGGCGGGAGCCACTGTGTTTTCCAAGATAGATTTAAAGAGTGGCTATCACCAGGTGAGAGTCAGGCCTGGTGATGAATGGAAGACGGCCTTTAAGACCAAGGATGGCCTTTATGAGTGGCTGGTCATGCCCTTTGGGCTGACCAATGCTCCCAGCACCTTTATGCGGCTGATGACCCAGGTCCTGCGACCATTGATGGGGGTCTTCGTGGTTGTCTATTTCGATGATATACTCATTTATAGCCGCACCCGGGAGGACCACCTAGACCACCTTAGGCAGGTCTGTCTCATCCTGAGGAGAGAGAGCCTTTATGCTAACCCGAAGAAGTGCGCTTTCATGACTACACAGGTCACTTTCTTGGGGTTCATTGTCTCTAGTGATGGAGTCTCCGCCGACCCGGAGAAGGTCAGGGCTATAGTGGAGTGGCCCGAACCTCGCACCCTGCACGATGTCCGTAGTTTTCACGGGCTGGCGACCTTCTATCGCCGATTCATTCGAGGTTTCAGTTCCATCACCGCCCCCATCACTGATTGCATTCGAAAAGGGGCGTTTGAGTGGACCAGGGCCGCTTCGGCTGCATTTGCGCTCCTCAAGGAGCGCATGACCCAGGCACCTATCCTTCGTCTACCAGATTTCACGAAGGTGTTTGAGGTCTCTTGCGATGCCTCTGGGGTTGGTATTGGAGGAGTTCTGAGTCAGGAGGCTCACCCCGTTGCCTTTTTTAGCGAGAAGTTGGGGGATGCCCGACTGCGTTATTCTACATACGACAAGGAGTTCTACGCAGTTGTGCAGGCTCTGCGGCATTGGAGACACTATCTTCTACACCAGGAGTTCGTCCTATTTTCTGATCATGAGGCACTCCGATATCTCCATGCCATAAGAAACTCAACCCTCGTCATAGTCGTTGGGTAGAGTTCCTCCAGGAGTATACTTTTGTGCTGAGGCACAAGCCCGGTATGGAGAACCGGGTAGCTGATGCTTTGAGCCGCCGTGCTCACCTTTTGACCACCATGAGTGTAGAGGTGGTGGGGATGGATAGGATGAGGGAGTTGTACGCTGATTGTCCGGACTTCGGTCCGATCTACACCACCCTCCAGGCAGGCCCGTCCCGAGAGTATTCAGATTACATGCTGCATGACGGTTATCTTTTCCATGGGAGTCGCTTATGCGTTCCGCGGACCTCGGTTCGCGATTTTCTTACTTGGGAGATGCATGCGGGCGGTCTAGCTGGCCACTTCGGCCGGAATAAGACCGTTGAGGCAGTTGAGCATCGCTTCTATTGGCCTAGCCTGAAGCGTGATGTTGCCCGGATCGTGGCCCAGTGCCGCATTTGTGCTTTGGCCAAGCAGAGGAAGCAGAATACTGGCCTGTATACTCCCCTCCCCGTGCCGGACAGTCCATGGCAGGACATCAGCATGGACTTTGTGTTAGGTCTGCCCCGTACCTCGCGTCGTCATGATTCCATTTTCGTGGTGGTAGACAGGTTCTCTAAGATGGCTTTGTTTATTCCCTGTTCCAAGACATCTGACGCCTCTAGAGTTGCCCGTCTGTTCTTCACTCATTGTGTCTCCCGGTTTGGGCTTCCACGTACCATAGTGTCCGATAGGGATGTGCGTTTCACGAGCTACTTTTGGAAAACCCTTTGGCATATGATGGGCACCCAGCTGAAATTCTCCACCGCCTACCACCCCCAGACCGATGGTCAAACAGAGGTAGTCAATAGGAGTTTGGGGGATCTTCTTAGGTGCCTAGTGCGTGATCGTGTCGGGGACTGGGACTTGGTTCTGCCTTTAGCAGAGTTTGCTTATAATGACTCGGTCAATAGGTCTACAGGTCTGAGCCCTTTTGAGATTGTTACTGGTCGTAGACCTAGGAAACCGATAGATTTGGTCCCCTTACCCATCCAGGCCCGTGTCTCTGAGTCAGCTGAGTCCTTTGCAGAGCATATTAGGCAGTTGCATGAGCATATACGTCGTCATATAGAGGCCAGCAACGCACGTTATAAGGAATTAGCTGACGCGCATCGACGCACCCGTGAGTTCCAAGTGGGAGAGTACGTCATGATCAGGGTTAGACCTGAACGGTTCCCTTCGGGGGCCGTGAAGAAACTCCAGGACCGCGGTGCAGGACCCTTCCGAGTTCTGAAGCGAATAGGGTCGAATGCGTATGAGATTGAGCTACCAGACGACTATGGGATCAGTTTGACGTTCAATGTCTCTGATCTGGTGGCATATCGGGATCCCGCGGTGATTCCCAGTGAGCTTTTTGGGCCTACCCCTCCTGTTGAGAGCATTACACCATCTGAGCGTCCACCTCCTCCAGCCCCATTACAGACACGCGAGCATGTAGATTACATACTGGATGAGCAGGTGACCACGACCAGGAGCGGAGCCTACCAACGCTTTCTAGTGCGTTGCAGAGGGCGCCCTGCGACAGACGACACCTGGATCACACGTGGAGAGCTGGAGCGGATCGACCCGGACCTGCTGGAGCGTTACTTGAGCGACCGTGACCCTTACTCGACAGGGTCGAGCTCTTCCCACCCGGGGAGAATTGGTGAGGACACACGCCGCATCACTCGACGGAGCACACGGAGCATGCCGGCATCCCTTTGGCTCGGCGATCATCTAGCAGATTAGCAGAGTTATCCCTATTTATTTTTTTCATGCTTTAGGCCATGTTGGGCCTTGGATTAGTCCCTGCGTGGACACTGCTTTCTAGTTGTGGGCCCTTGTAGGCCAATTGGACATTTTTTTATGCTTTGTAGGCTTATTTAGAGGGCAAAGGGTTAGTGGGCCATCTTGTGCTCCACTCCTCCTTGGCCCATGTGGGGATTTGCGCACCCACCCCTAGGGTTAGGGTTTTGGGCGCATCCCACCTCCTCCAAGTGGAGGAGGTAGCAGCCGCCTTCCTTTTTGGGCGCCCCCCCCTTTCCCCTTTCCACTCTCCCCCCCTTGCCTCACTTGAGCGCACCCTCCTTGATTGGAGGGAGGGCTGGTCGCAACCCCCCTTGAATGGAGGGAGTTGGGGCCCACCCCTCCTCCCATTTGCGCCCCCACCCCCCTTGTGGCTAGGTTGAAACCCTAGTTTCCCCCCCCCCCGGGTATATAACCCTTGTATTTTCCTCTTTTTTGAAATTAATGAACAATCAAACAATTTCTTGAGGAGCCTTTTGCGCATCCACCTCTTGGAGAGGGCGACCCTCTCCTCCTCCACAGCTCCTGCGACGGGAGCAACCCCGGGGTGCGACGCCCCATCCCCTCGGTGCGACGCCGAGGTTCCCTCCCTCTTCTACGTCGTCTCCGGTTCAATTCGTGAGTTCCAGATTCAGCCCCGTGTTGCAGCGGCGACCCCGTCTGGTGCTGATCGAATCTGGGCCCCCTCCTTTTTCTGTGGATACGTCTACAAGTCAGCGACGCGTGGGCCTTGGTTGCGCCTCGATCCGAGGTCGGCACCACCCGTGGCGGATTTCCTCGTGAGCTAGCGCAGGAGCCTCCATCTCTGCGCGCCCAGATCTTTACCTCCTCCTTGCGAAAATCCCACAGGACGCATGACGCCGAGTTTGGAGCTGATTTTTTCAGGGTTGGTACCTCTCGTCGTCCTCTTTCCAACGCCGCCAACCTCGTCTCCTTCCGACGCCCGAGCTGTTCGTGGCGTCCGTTCCGGTGAGGTCGCGCGGATCTGTCCAGTCCACCCGGCGCCAGAAGACCCGGCGACTTCCCGAGTTCACGGCGTCCAACCTCGACCAGATCTGGTCGAGCCCTTTGGTCCGGACCTGCTGCTCTGCGTCCCCAGCGTCCTCCCTCAAGTGGAGCCTCGTTCGCCTTCCAGAACAGCGAGTTACCATTTTCTCCGCTCGACAGCGCGGTTCTGGAGGCAGCTTTCTTGTCCCCACTTGCAGGTGCGGCCACGGCTTCCACGATCGGATTCTGAGGGCGCCCTTTGGCCGAGGCTTCCTCCTGCGACCTAACTGTGCGTCGTCGCTGACGGCACCCCAATCGGACCCCGGAGCGGACCGTGAGAGCCCTTTTCGCCGAGTCGCGCGTTGCTGCGATTCTGCCGGTCGGCGTCCGGGCCTTCCTCGCGATCAACCACTCCACCGAGTGCCGCCCGTCAGCCCGTGTATCGGCCACCCCGAATGGAGTTGTTGTAGCCTGTTATCTCCCTGCGAGGAGTGGGCACCATTGCTGGCTTGTACTTTTCTTTCATTGTGTGTATCGGGGTTGTCGGTCTCGGCCGGGGTTCCTTCCCCACGCCTAGGCGTGGAGGTACGTGCGACGCTCCCCCTTCGGCATTCTGCTTTACTAGTATGTGATTATTGCATGCCGCGTGAGAGAGTAGGGATCCTAGCTAGCATTAAACACCGCGAGATCGTGAGCGAGAGTATTCCCATTCCGTGGCCCCAGTCGAGCACCGAGCTCGGACTGGACTCCTATAGTTGCGCGTCGGCTCCTTTGCCGCTTTGATCCACTCGCTTCCCTCATAGGGACGGCCGTGGACTTGGGTTTCTTGTTGAGAGACGCCTCTCCCCGGAGGAATAGTACGGAAGTCGTTCACTCGGCTTGCCTTGTCACGTGTGAGTGCTGGCCGCACTTGGTCTTCATAGTAGGTCCAGTCCCTTTTTAGTCCCGTTCCGCGTCATCTGGGAATCAACAAATGGAGACCTTGATCTCCTGCCGATGTTGGGAGCAGGTCCGTCCTGAGGAAGCGGCCTTTCAAGCCGAATTTGATACGGCTGGTAGCAGCGAAGCCGAGGACATTCAAGAAGTAGTAGCCTCTCCCTCTATAGGAGTCCTACTAACGACAACTTCAACACCCTTTCTGCCAATCAGGGAGGTCTTGGTCAACTCCAATCAAGGGGAGCCAGCTACCAGAGAAGAAAAAGCCACTTTTGCGGAAGATACACCTGTCCCAGAAGATGAAACTTCCTCAACTGTTGCTACAAATCCAATATGCTGTCTGAGTCCGGCGGCAAACAACTACTGGCCTGTCATGGCTACAACCTCATCTACAAGCACTGAAGTTGTTCTCTCACCCTCAGGAGCTGCAACGGCAATGGATCTTCTAATAGAACAATCCGCCCAGCCGCTAGCACAAGAGATCAAGAAACCTCAGGAAGCTCTGGCAGTGTCTGACGAGGAAGTCGAAGTACTCGACCCTCAAGATGGTATTCCAGACTTCGTCGACCTCCAGCCGGCACCTCCGGAGATAGAAGACGGAGGCCAGGCCACAGTCGATGAACTAATAGAAGTCAACTTGGGAGATGAGGGGGACCCTAGGCCTACCTTCCTCAGTGCCCAACTGTCCCCAGAAGAACGGGAGCTGTACATTCAACTACTACTAGAATACCGGGATTGCTTCGCCTGGACTTATAGAGAGATGCCAGGTCTAAGCCCTGCTGTCTCACAACATGAACTGGCAATCAACCCTGAAGCCGAGCCGGTGAAACAACCACCGCAGCGTATGAGGCCAGAGCTCATCACCTGAATCTGTGCTGAAGTTGACAAGCTCATTGATGTGGGATTTGTGGAAGAAAATCAGTACACCACATGGCTGGCGAATATCGTCCCCGTGAAAAAGAAGAATGGACAGATCCGGATTTGTGTTGACTTCCGAGACCTAAATAAAGCCTGCCCTAAAGATGACTTTCCGGTGCCAATAACCGAGGTCATGATCGACGCTACAACCGGCCATGAAGCCCTGTCATTCATGGATGGGTCATCCGGCTACAATCAGATTTGGATTGCGGAGCATGACCGGGTCCATACTGCTTTCCGAACTCCCAAAGGCATTTATCATTACAAGAGAATGCCATTTGGACTGAAGAATGCTGGCGCAACCTATCAGCGCGCAATGACTAAAATTTTTGATGAATTGCTCTACCACAAGGTCGAGTGCTACGTAGATGACCTGGTGGTCAAGACCAGAAGAAAAGAAGATCACCTGCAAGACCTCCGGATTGTTTTTCAGAGGCTGAGGCAGCATGAGCTAAAAATGAATCCTATGAAATGTGCGTTCGGAGTGTCAAGCGGAAAATTCTTGGGCTTTGTCGTCCGATATCGGGGGATCGAGATAGACCCCGCAAAGATGAAGGCGATCCAGGAGTTACCTCCACCAACGAACATCTCCGAGCTGAGGTCACTACAAGGCCGTTTGGCTTATATCCGGCGGTTCATTTCCAATTTGTAAGGGCGATGCCAGCCTTTTCACAAGTTGATGATGAAAGATGTTCCCTTCTATTGGGATGAAGATTGTCAGACAGCCTTTGACAAGTTAAGAGATTATCTGAAGACTCCTCCAGTATTGGGCGCACCGGTGAAAGGACGGCTGTTGATACTGTATATAGCAGCTACACACAATTCTCTGGGGGCAATGCTAGCCCAGAATAATGAAGAAGGGAAAGAGCAAGCCCTCTATTACCTCAGTCGGAGACTGGTCAGAACTGAAGAAAAATATACTTATATTGAGAAGATCTGCCTGGCATTAGTCTTCGCAGTCAAAAAGCTCCGGCATTATATGTTGTCGCATGAGATCAGCTTGGTGTCCAAGGAGGATCCCCTGAAATATATTATGTCCCAGCCGGCACTCAAAGGCCGCCTAGGCAAATGGGCGGTAATCCTTATGGAGTTTGATGTCTCCTACGTACCGCGCAAGGCCATCAAAGGTCAAGCTATTGCAGATTTCTTTGCTGAACATCCGATACCCGGGGAAAGCCCGTGGGAACCGGAACTTCCCGAGGATGAAACCCTAGAAGCCGCCCAAGTACAGCCTTCCTTATGGCAGCTATATTTTGATGGCGCTTCCAGAATTGACACCTCTGCCACCGGATCATCTAGGGTCAGAGCAGGGGCGGGCATAGTCTTGAAGTCCCCAGAAGGAGAAGTGGTGCATACATCCTGCTCCATAAACAAACAATGCACAAACAATGAAGCATAATATGAAGCCCTAATAATCGGGTTGCAGATCGCTCTGTCCATGGGAATTCAGATGCTGGAAGCGTTCGGAGACTCTATGCTAGTTATAAAATAGCTGGAAGGAGAGTTCGAGGTGCGAAAGCAAGAGCTCCTCCCCTATCACCAGTTGGCAACTCGACTGATGTCAAAATTTTACTTCATCAGCATCAAGCACATCAATCGAGGCCGGAATGCTCAGGCAGACGCCCTCGCTAAGCTGGCCAGTTCATTGGTGGTCCTGCCAAACACAAGCCTGAATATAACAGTAATCAACCGCCGACAGGTCCCCAGCGTAACAGAGGTCCTTGCCGACGAACATGAGATGGAGGTAACAGTCATCGAAGGGGTTCAGCAGCCCGACTGGCGAGAGCATCTCCTATGCTGGTTTCAACACCAGCAACTTCCAAAAGAAAAGGAACAAAGAATGAAGCTCCTGAGGATCAAGGATTCTTACGAGATGAGAAGCAGGACCTTGTTTCGAATTATGGCAGATGCCCGAAGGAAAGTCCTACTCCGTTGCTTGTCTTCAGCAGAAGCGGGACAGGTGATGCAAGAAGTTCATGCAGGATCAGCTGGGGCACACCAGGCCGGTCTGAAAATGAAGATAGAAATAAAGAAATTGGGTTACTATTGGCCCACTATATTCAATGATTGCTGCAAGTTCGCCAAGGCTTGTCAGAAATGTCAAGAACATGCTAATGTGGCGAGGAGACCCCCAGTGCCACTACATCCCACTCTACCAAGTTGGCCGTTTGCTCAATGGGGCACGGACGTGGTAGGGCCACTTCCAGCATCTTCATCAGGGTGCAAATACATCTTAGCAGCTACAGACTATTTCTCCAGATGGGCGGAGGCAGTAGCACTAAGAGATGTGACCGGAGAACTAGTTGCAAGATTCTTCCGGCAGAATGTAATATTTCGGTTCGGGATCCCCAGCCGAATCATCTCTGATAACGGCAGCCATTTCAGGAACCAGAAGGTTTATCGGCTGGCCGACAAATACAAAATTGACTGGAGGACATCCTCCCCCTATAACCCTCAAGCCAATGGATTAGCAGAGGCCTTTAACAAGACCTTGTGCACACTATTGGCGAAGACTATCAAGTCTAACAAAAAGGATTGGGAAGAAAGGATGTACGAAGCACTTTGGGCTTATCGTACTGTCTACAAGACCCCAACCGGCTGTTCACCCTTCTCCCTTGTCTATGGGTCGGAAGCTGTAGTGCCGATTGAACTTGAAGTTCCTTCATTACGAGTTGTCATCCGGCATGGATTAGTCAGCGGTGAGCAGACCAATGCAGAAAGAAGATTGGAAGAGCTCGCTAAGCTCGAAGGAAAACGCCTCCAGGCGCAACAAAACATCCAACTCTACCAAGCTCGCATGGCCCGTGCTTTTGACAAATTAGTCAAGGGTCGAGAGTTCAAGAAAGGAGACCTGGTGATGGTCAAAAGAAGAGAAGTGATGGCCTCTAACCCCAAAGGGAAGCTGGTCGAAAACTGGGTCGGACCGTATATCGTCCGCCGAGTATATGAAGGGGGTGCCTACGTCCTTTTAGACCACAAAGGAGCCGTCCAGTTCTCTCCCCTCAACGGAAAACACATTAAGCTGTATCATGCGGCGCAGCCGACACACCCCGAGTGATCGGTCGGAACATACCCTTTACTTGGTTAGCGGCATTCCGCCCTAATCGAGCTACCTTTTCCTTGGTTAGCGGCATTCCGCCTTAATCGAGCTACTTTTCCTTGGTTAGCGGCATTCCGCCCTAATCGAGCTACCCTTTCCTTGGTTAGTGGCACTCCGCCTTAATCGAACTACTTTTCCTTGGTTAGCGGCATTCCGTCCTAATCAAGCTACTTTTCCTTGGTTAGTAGCACTCCGCCCTAATCGAGCTACCTTTTCCTTAGTTAGCGGCATTCCGCCTTAATCGAGCTACTTTTCCTTGGTTAGCGGCATTCCGCCCTAATCGAGCTACCTTTTCCTTGGTTAGTGGCACTCCGCCTTAATCGAGCTACTTTTCCTTGGTTAGCGGCATTCCGTCCTAATCAAGCCACCTTTCCTTGGTTAGCGGCATTCCGCCCTAATCGAGCTACCTTTTCCTTGGTTAGTGGCACTGCGCCTTAATCGAGCTACTTTCCCTTGGTTAGCGGCATTTCGCCCTAATCAAGCTACTTTTCCTTGGTTAGTGGCATTCCGCCCTAATCGAGCTACTTATCCTTGGTTAGCGGCATTCCGCCCTAATCGAGTTACTCTTCCTTGGTTAGTGGCACTCCGCCTTAATCGAGCTACTTTTCCTTGGTTAGTGGCACTCTGCCTTAATCAAGCTACCTTTCCTTGGTTAGCAGCATTCCGCCCTGATCAAGCTACTTTTCATCAGTCAATGGCACTCTGCCCTGATCGAGCTACCCTCTCCTTGGCTAGCGGCACTCCGCCTTAATCAAGCTACCTTTCCTTGGTTAGCAGCATTCCGCCCTGATCAAGCTACTTTTCATCGGTCAATGGCACTCTGCCCTGATCGAGCTACCCTCTCCTTGGCTAGCGACTTTCCGCCCTAATCAAGCTACCTCTCCTCGGTTAGCGGCATTTCACCCCGATCAAGCTACCCTCTCTCGGATCGCATTCCAAATAAAAAAAAAAGAAGAAAAGAAAAAAAGAGATGGGGTTAAAAATAGAGATACCCCGCCAGACTTGCTCCCACATCGGGACAAGTGCAAAAATGGCTATAACCCGGCTGTGGCGAAAACCCGAAAGGGCGTCGCAGGCAAAATCGGGTACCCCACCACGTGAAAACCCGAAAGGGCGCGTGGGCAAAAGCAAGAGGGGGTTGGCTTCGGCGAAAACCCGAAAGGGCGCTTGAGTCAGTAAAGTGGTAATTTCCCAAATGCCTCTCCTATTCTCCACCCAATAAAACTCCAAAAGGGACAATCATCAAAGTCCCACCGGGAATACTTTAATAAACCCTTTTTGACCCTCGTCATCATCGACGAGATCGGTCGATCTCTGTCCATAACTTGGACCTTACGTCCTTGTTAATAACCTCATCTTTGCTTCGGCATGTAACCCATGTCGATGAACAAACCCTTTTCGACCCTCGTCATCATCGGCGAGATCGGTCGATCTCTACCCCCAACATTAGACCTTACGTCCCTGTTGACAACCCCATCCTTGTTTCGGCAGTGACATATGCCGACGAACAAACCCTCTTCGACTCTCGCCATCATCTGCGAGATCGGTCAACCTCTACTCTTGAACTTGGATCCTACATCCTTGTTAATAAACCACTTCCTTGCTTTGACATTTAACCAGTGTCGACGAAATAAACCTAAGACCCACCCTTGTCCTCATCAACAAGGACGGTCGGCGTTCCCACGATCCAGTTCTTCTGAATCTCGAATTAAAAAAAAGAGAAAAGAAATTGGGGTTAAAAATAGAGATACCCCGCCAGACTTGTTCCTATATCAGGACAAGTGCAAAAACGGCTATAACCCGGCTGTGGCGAAAACCCGAAAGGGCGTCGCAGGCAAAATTGGGTACCCCGCCGCGTGAAAACCCGAAAGGGCGCGCGGGCAAAAGCAAGAGGGGGCTGGCCTCGGCGAAAACCCGAAAGGGCGTTTAGGTCAGTAATGTGAATAAAAATTTTGAATGATGAATAGTGATGAACCATCCGCCGTCCAAAAGGCCACTTTCAAGGTCGTGACGAGGATCTTCATCCGATATCCCACTTATACACGTCCAGTGTCTATACCCTTTTGACCCTTGTTACCATCGGCAAGATCGGTCACTACCTATCCGGTTTTTGTCACCATCGGCAATACCGTCTACCCTTTTGACCCTTGTCACCATCGGCAAGATCGGTCACTACCTATCCGATTTTTGTCACCATCGGCAATACCGTCTACCCTTTTGACCCTTGTCACCATCGGCAAGATCGGTCGCTACCCTTATCCGGTTTTTATCACCATCGGCAATACCGTCTACCCTTTTGACCCTTGTCACCATCGGCAAGATCGGTCACTACCTATCCAGTTTTTGTCACCATCGGCAATACCGTCTACCCTTTTGACCCTTGTCACCATCGGTAAGATCGGTCGCTACCCTTATCCGATTTTTGTCACCATCGGCAATACCGTCTACCCTTTTGACCCTTGTCACCATCGGCAAGATCGGTCACTACCTATCCGGTTTTTGTCACCATCGGCAATACCGTCTACCCTTTTGACCCTTGTCACCATCGGCAAGATCGGTCACTACTTATCCGGTTTTTGTCACCATCGGCAATACCGTCTACCCTTTTGACCCTTGTCACCATCGGCAAGATCGGTCACTACCTATCCGGTTTTTGTCACCATCGGCAATACCGTCTACCCTTTTGACCCTTGTCACCATCGGCAAGATCGGTCGCTACCTATCCGATTTTTGTCACCATCGGCAATACCGTCTACCCTTTTGACCCTTGTCACCATCGGCAAGATCGGTCACTACCTATCCGGTTTTTGTCACCATCGGCAATACCGTCTACCCTTTTGACCCTTGTCACCATCGACAAGATCGGTCGCTACCCTTATCCGGTTTTTGTCACCATCGGCAATACCGTCTACCCTTTTGACCCTTGTCACCATCGGCAAGATCGGTCACTACCTATCCGGTTTTTGTCACCATCGGCAATACCGTCTACCCTTTTGACCCTTGTCACCATCGGCAAGATCGGTCGCTACCCTTATCCGGTTTTTGTCACCATCGGCAGTACCGTCTACCCTTTTGACCCTTGTCACCATCGGCAAGATCGGTCACTACCTATCCGGTTTTTGTCACCATCGGTAATACCGTCTACCCTTTTGACCCTTGTCACCATCGGCAAGATCGGTCGCTACCCTTATCCGGTTTTTGTCACCATCGGCAATACCATCTACCCTTTTGACCCTTGTCACCATCGGCAAGATCGGTCACTACCTATCCGGTTTTTGTCACCATCGGCAATACCGTCTAACCTTTTGACCCTTGTCACCATCGGCAAGATCGGTCGCTACCCTTATCCGGTTTTTGTCACCATCGGCAATACCGTCTACCCTTTTGACCCTTGTCACCATCGGCAAGATCGGTCACTACCTATCCGGTTTTTGTCACCATCGGCAATACCGTCTACCCTTTTGACCCTTGTCACCATCGGCAAGATCGGTCACTACCTATCCGATTTTTGTCACCATCGGCAATACCGTCTACCCTTTTGACCCTTGTCACCATCGGCAAGATCGGTCACTACCTATCCGGTTTTTGTCACCATCGGCAATACCGTCTACCCTTTTGACCCTTGTCACCATCGGCAAGATCGGTCACTACCTATCCGGTTTTTGTCACCATCGGCAAGACCGTCTACCCTTTTGACCCTTGTCACCATCGGCAAGATCGGTCGCTACCCTTATCCGGTTTTTGTCACCATCGGCAATACCGTCTACCCTTTCGACCCTTGTCACCATCGGCAAGATCGGTCGCTACCTATCCGGTTTTTGTCATCACCGGCAAGACCGTCTACCCCTTTTCGACCCTTGTCACCATCGACAAGATCGGTCGACTACTCTCTAACCTGGGCCTTCTGCCCTCACTGACCAACAAACATCGTGGCATCGACATTTGACCCATGTCAAGGGTCATAACACACCTCTCATCATCATCGGCAAGGTTCGCTAGGGGCATCTGCCTACGCTGCCTATGCCCCAAATTAGCGAAGGCCCTGTTCCGGGAACGGCTACATCGCGGTGGAGCGAACACCTCACCCCTTCCTTGAAGGCGTGAGCGCTCTCCTGCGCCATCAGCAAGTATCCTTAGGTTCGGGTGGCCATCCAGAACAAGAAAGGAAAACAAGTCGCGATTGACGGCAACAAAAAGAAATATCTCCATTTAACGAGAATGGGTGGAACACATTCTTTTGCCCGGGGTATCCCCCGAGGGTACATGAGCTCCGAAGACAAAAGGAGCATTACAAAAAAAAAAAGCAAGGTCACGGCAAAGGGCGCCGGAAGATGTCTGCCTAGTCTAAAAGGCCCAGCGAAGGATATCGTGTCAACTCTTGCAAACGGGTCTCGGTGGCTGTCAGTTGAAATAACCTCTCGTCTAGTGAGGCAAGCTGTCCCTCAGCCAGGTCAGCCTCTTCCGTTGTCTGGACCTCTAGGCGCTCGCCTTCCTGCAGCTCGGCTTCGACCTTAGCAAGTTGCGAGCGCAACTCGTCCATCCGTGCCGCAAGGAGCATCCGACGTTCCGAGATATTGCTGGCAACATTTCTCAGCTGTCCCACGGTCGTCCTCAATGAACTAACGGCGGTGCGGCAATCTGCCTTCTCCAGCTTCGTGGCAGTCAGCTGATCAGAAACCTCTCGACTGAGGAACTCCCGCCTGTTGGCATGTTTTAACAACATCACAACCCGCGGGGTCCAATCATCCATTGGACAGCCGAAGGCTAAAAGCGATCGGGAGAGATGATCTATCAAGCTTCTCAGCTGCAGATAAGTCAGGTCCGGAGAATCTAACATGGCCCGCTGGAGGTTATCCAGAGACTGCCACACCATGTCTCCAGAAAATTGTAGGCCCAGTGGCGAAGTCTCGGGGAGCTGAAAGTCTACCCTGCTATCTACCTCGGCCCAGATATCGTCGGCTACCCCGAGGGACGTCGACGGCATAGTCTGTACGACGCCCACATCCAGCCCGACTATTGCGGCTACATCAACTGGAGGAACCTCCATGATGGCAACTTCCTTGCCCGCCCGTTGCGGTGAGGCTACAACAACCGTGTCGACGATGGAAGGCGCTAGCTCTTCCTGAGCAGTCTCACCGGCCGCTGAGGCAGGAGAGCCCTCTATGATCGACAGAGCTTTAATGATATCGGCCTTGCCTGCAATAATTTCCCCTGCCTCTATTTTCGGGGGGCCACTCGGCTTCAGCAATGACTCGTCACCGGCAACCAGGGCTTGAGCCCCTGCAACCTCGGGAAGGCCGCCGACCTCGGCAGTCACACCGGGTTCCTCTGAGGCCGCTGTAGCAGCATAGGTCCGTGGAAGCCGCAGGGCAATAGGCCTCACAACCGGTGGGAAGGCCGACTGACCCATATCCACATCTGGAAGGGGTACGCGGATCATTATAGCCGGCGCTACCACCTCAGCCTGCATTCCATGTATATACATCAGCCAGCTGGCTTGAAAATTAAAAGAAGTGCTGCAAGTGGGAATCAGAATACTTCATACCTCAACCGGCACTATATTTAGGCCTCCCAAGGTGGCCTCTGAAGATTTAGGCCCCTCTCCTGTAGCCGGGTATGATGGCCCGTGCTCGGCTCCCAATAGCCTCGGAGGGCTAAACGTCGGCAGGTCGCTCTCATAAGTTGATGAAGCCCCGGCGTCCTCAGTCTCGGTGTCAACCATGGGGAACCCCTCGTCATC
This sequence comes from Amorphophallus konjac, assembly GCA_022559845.1. NCBI lineage: Eukaryota > Viridiplantae > Streptophyta > Magnoliopsida > Alismatales > Araceae > Amorphophallus > Amorphophallus konjac. The sequence continues at coordinate 242,275,828 of CM040127.1, forward strand.
GGCAGAACCGCCGCCATAATCAACCTGTTCAGAAGAGGATGACTCTTCTGCTTGTTCTCGAACCTCAAGTACCTGAGCGGGAACTAGGCTGCCAGGGGAAGGCCCTCTATCCAGAGCCTCCTCAACGATCTCTGTCTCGGGAACATCCGTTGGCGGAATATCTAGGGGCTGGTCCCTTGGAAGCCCTTGCTCTCCAATGACGACCTCTACCGAGGCGCCAACCTCAGGGAGCAGTGTGGGCCGAATGTCGACTGGAGTCAAAGGACAATAAACAGTCAAGACTTGACTAAAAATACAACATGCCACTGAGCTCTACAGGCGAGCTGCAAATTACCTTCTATTTCTCGATGAGGTGTCGGTGAAGGCAAGTTGCCCTCAACAGAGGTCAAGGGGACTTCTCTCTCCCTCTCCCCAGCGGTAGCTCCAGTTGCCGCCTCCAACCCAACAACGGCAGGGATAGTGCCGGCAGCTACTGAAAAGAAAGGTGGTCAGCCCAGGCGGCCGAAACAAGCAAATAAGCCATGCAAGAATAAGAAGTCACCTTCGCCTTCAGGCCCTTGTGTCCGGGCGGCCTCAAATTCAGAAAATGACGGAACTCGTGGAAGGGGAGCCGTGGACTCTTCCTCAGCGGCCTTCCTCCGACGTGCCCGAGTAGCACGGGAGTCCGCCCTCTTGGCTTTCTTAGCCCTGCTGATGGCCTCCCTAACCTGAGACCTGGTCCGCTTCTGCGAGTCCCCAGGGGGTAATGGCGTCGTGGTGGGGGCCGGCTCTGGAATGTTAAAATATGAAGGCTTCTGCGCCTTAGATATTAACTCCCTACAGTGTCAGGTCGCTTCCACAGAAAGACGAGCTGCAAAAACACATGAGTAAGAAGATGCACACTGAATACAGGGGAAGCAGCTCCAGGGCTGAAAAAGAAAACAAGCATTACCTGGCATCCCCGTATATCGAGGACTGAGTGGCCAGTAAAGCAATACTGGCGCCTTATCCCGGGAAGCCGCCTCGCGGATCAGCCAGCATACATCACCAATTGTCTCACTTTTCTTCGTCAGTTGGGCCAAATCTTCATGGCCGCAGGAGGACAAGTGATGATATAAGCTCAAGTGATCAAATCCCCAGCCGTCGACATACTTGAAGGATATTAGAAGCTGATGGCTCCGAATGGCTTCTGACGGACTGGCAATTGAAAGCCCATGAGAATGAAGTAGGGCGAATATCCAGGGGGTGTTGGCATACAAGTCAGTCCGCCTGTTTTCCCTCCCGATGAAGGTCTGATAAGGATGAAAATGATCGACCTCCGGGCGCCAGCTCGCCGTACTGGGAAGAGGTTCTTCCACCGGAAGGGGGATCGTCTGGAGAGCAACCCTCTCACTGCTAACCCGGCACAGCCCCCAGAGAGTCTTAATATAATCACCCCTCTGGATCTCTGGCATCTTCGGGTCGGCTCGGGACGACTTGCCCTTCGCAGCTTTCCTGGCTTCTACATATGCCGCCACCTCAGCATTGGACCAAGATTTCAGCCTCTTCAAGTAGGCTGGATCAACATCCAGAATGGGCTCCCGCTGGGAGTCTAAAAAACGGCGTTCGGCAGCATGCCAGCAATCCTTCCGGAAGTTCCGATAAAAGCCCGTCCGTGCATTCCACCACTTGATGAAGTCTGGAGTCACTCGGGGCAGGCGAGCCGGGGTTGGCACCCTGAAGGATACATCCTCTCGGCGATGGAAGTAGTCCCACCATCCACGGGCTTCATCAGTAGCCGTCTAACCAGCCCGGTGTCTATTCGGCAGATTGAATTGGGCTGAAGAAGAAGGAATTTGCTGGTCATACCCGAAATTCCGGCTGAAACGGAAAGGATAATACGGCTCCAGCCACAGCAAGCTGCTTTTCCTGAAGACTAGAACACTGGGGCGAATAGACAACGCCCACTCAACCAGTTCCGGCTCCAAGATCGGCCTTGTGCTCTTCGACCCTGTCAGCTGATGAATGAATTCCTCTGTCTCAAATAATCGGCATTGCCGCATCCTGTTGACAAGAGGGCTGGAGCTGGCAGCCAAACTCCAGAAATGCAGAACGCCAGGGGAATCTGTTGGAACTGTCGTCAACTTCCCCCGAATGGCGAAAAGCTGGTCCGCTAGTGAAGACGGTTCAGCACTAGCAAATTTGATCATCCGCGGCAAAGGACGATCTGACTGCATTGACCGGGGAGCTGCTTCCAGAAATAGGGTGCAGACCCAGGCATTAAAAAAGTGGAGGGGACCAACTGTCCGCGAATTCCTGGGGATGCGCGACTTGTGCAAATCCCCCAACATTTTGTATATAAGGCATAAAGCCACAGGGCACAGGGACAGCTTCGTCCCCAAGCCATCAAATAGGCAGGGTAAATCGCCTCCGGCCTGATCACCGTCTCATCTCCTTGGGGAAGGGTGAATGAACAAAGCCAATATGTCAAGTACGCAGCACAGTGTGTAACTGCGTCAACTCCCGTGGGATTCGGGCCGGCCTGTTGCCCTCTCCCTGAGATAGCAGGATATGTTGCTTGGCGCCGAGCCCTCTTCTTCCGCACCACCACTGTCGGAACCACTGTGGGGAAGTCCTCGTAATGCTGCTCCCCACCAAAGAAATATTGAAGCCACGTGCCCATCCGCACGCGCCTCTTCTCACTGGGCTTTCGCGCTTCCCGCGAGTCAAGTGTCAGGCGCAGCAGGGTGCAATACGCCTTCATCAAATAATGATAGGCGAAGCCCGTGAAATAGTTGCCTTCACCATCTGTCTGGTCCTTCAGCCAGTCTGCGAAGCACACTTCTTCATACGGCTCTCCATCTATCGGCAGGCCGCTCAGCTGAGAAAGGCTCCATAAATCCAATGAAGTTTCACCTTCTGTAGTGTAGAAAGTATTGTACTCTGGGCAGAAGACTTCAATCATCCCGCAACATAGGCCTCGGGAGATCGGGTATCTATACCAGGAAGCGTATACGCTCTGATAAATTCCGGCGTGCACCAAGATGGGGGCGTATTGCCGCAACACGAAGTCTGTAAATTCAACCGCTCCCGGTCTGAAGGCGTGAGCATCGGTGGCTTTGAGCTCTCCAAACCACCCCACTGAAATTTGATGTTTGAACCGGACCGCCAAGCAGTCCAAAATAAAAGGCTCGTCTTGGTATCCCCAATGGAGCGGTGCGAGGAATAGACCATATATGGGCTTCTCCCTGTCAACACGGCCGGCGGTCTCTTTCCAGCGAGCTGGTGTGTATTGCGGCGCTCTCGTCAACATCCCGGCCTCGGGAAATAATTCCTGCACTCCGAGCACGACCCCCCATTTCCTGGGTTCCCCGGGGATGTACATGGGCATACCATATGTGACTGACTCAGTCAGGCTGTCCCGCTCCGCCAGTAGCGCTCCTTCAGCTCTGCGGACCAGAATTAAATCATGCTTCCCGCCAAGGTTGAAGCGCTCGAGGAACGCCATCAGGTGCTTGTCTTTGGGGTGGTCCCGTCTGATGTCATCCCCTCGGTCATACCTGAATTGGTTGCCGTCAAGAATCAACAAATGGCCGGTGTCGACGGTGTCGGTTTCTGAGTCCGAAGATTCAACCACCACGGCTACACGTCGGAGCCCCCGATCAAGGGAATGGACGTTCCCCCATGTCACGGCGACCCGAGATACAGAGGAAGAAGAGCCGGAAGCCATGTTATCTGCAAAACAGCACCCGAAAAAGAACAAACAAAAGTCAGAAATTAGTGGATCAAAACAATATTTCTGACAAAATTTCGGCAGCATCTCCTCAGCTCGAGGGTTTGCCAAAAAGAAAGTGGAAGCCGTCCACAAAGGGAGCGGCCCCTAAAAGCAGCCATAGGCATTAAGCCAGGGCCAAATGGGACACCCGAGGGATCTAGCTCCGAGGACAAGTCCTACGAGAAGCCTCCCGGGGCCCGAAGAATGGGTTCAAAACCCAAAGAACAGCAACACTCAACTCACCCACTCATGGGCGAAACCGCCCGAGCCCAAGAGCTACTCGGCGCCGCGGGAAGTGGAGAAAGGAATGAAGAGAGAGAAAAATATGTTGCAAATGAGCAGTGAAGAAGAAAAAATGAAGAAGAAGTCTTTATATAGGGGGGAGGCTCCACCCCTGTTAAAACGGCGCGCCCCGGGGCGCGCCGTTTTAATCAATTGGCGCGCTGGGGAGGGCGCGCCGTTTTAACTTCTAAAAGGGCCGGGGCGCGCCGGGAAGGCGGCGCCGTTTTAACCCCGAAGGCTCAGGCCGCGCCGTAAAGGCCGCGCCGTTTTAACTCTCGAAGCAAAGGCCGCGCCGTTTTAAGCAACGCCGCAGGCTCCCTGCCTCGCCGGATCAACATCCGACGCCAGAATTAAATGCCGGTCGAGCCTCCGTCAGCCAAACGAAGCTCATCCGCAGGCCTTGCCGCATTCCTGCCTCACTTGCACCGCCTACGTCTGGGGGGCATTTGTTGGCACTCAAAATATGATCCTTTGGCAACCAAGCCGCAAGGATGAATGATACGGCCCACTGAAGCACAGAAGCCGATAAAGATCAACTTATCAAGAGGACCCCTCAAGCTGACAAAGCCCCGAGCCACCTTGAAGGGAACGTCGGGGACTTTACCTCAGGAGAGCCGAAGTGAACCCGCAACCAACCGGCAGCGCGATCAAGCCTGCCCAATGATCCGGCATCGACCTCGTCGTGCCGCTACCCCACATCCGTCGCCCGACCAAGGACGATGGTCTACCCAATGCCTCTCCTAAGGAGGAAGAATGTCCTCGGCCATCCGTAACAAGGGGCCGAAGGTCCTGTCAGCAGAAGACCCCGATTATCCGGCACGGATTCGGCTTCTTGCCATAGTGGGCCCGTTAGTGGCCGATTGATCACCAATTCAAGGTGGAATTGTCCGGGATGTAACATCATCCTGCAAGGAAGCTTCGAGCCCAAGTCCGTCTCAGCCAGAAGCACAAATCATAGTGCCGAAGACTGTGTCAGTAGGACACTCGTGTGCTCAGACCGGACACACATGAAGTCTTGTTTAAGGCCATTCGTCCTATCAGGAGCTTCGTGAACACCCCATCAAGGCCCTTCGATGGCCATGGTGAGAGGAACAGTCGACGGGAGCTTCCGGAATCATCTCCGGGCCCACCGGACTACACGCCAAGTGAACAGGTTAAAACGGCGCCGTCAAACCGGCGCGCCAAGAACAAAAGGGGGTGTTCCCCGGCGCCGTCAATCCGGCGCGCAAAGGCCAAATGGGGGCTTTCCCCGGCACCGTCAATCCGGCGCGCAAAGGCCAATAGGGGTGTTCCCCGGCGCCGTCAATCCGGCGCGCAAAGGCATAATGGGGCCTCTCCCCGGCGCTGTCAACCCGGTGCGCCTCTTCCTGGGGCGCCGTTTTAACACTGAGGCTATATGTAAGCCTGTTGACAGAAGAGATAGAGAGGAGGATATAGAAAAAAGGGGGATCAAGAGAAAAAAAAAGGAAAACTGAATAGAGAGAAAGAGAGCCAATCGTCCGAGAGCGAGAAGTCTTGGGGGAGAAGAAAGGGTTTCTGCTGAGGGCCGCCCCGATCCTTCCGGTCTGTTCGCTCGAAGCCCTCCGCAGTCGGAGAAGAGGAGTTAGTTCTGATACTCTGCTTTGGAGAAGAAGTTTAGGTGGGTTTCGTGATTTGCTTCCGACGATTCTCTCCATTTTTCTCTCTTCTGATGCAATGTAAATGAAGCGGGCAGGGCAATGATACGAGCCCTTTTCCTCCTTCATCATCTCTTTCTTCCCCTTTTTCTCAGAAAGCCCCTGCGCGGGTATGACGCTGTAGCATCCTGGGCGATGATATGAGCCCACGATGCCCTGTTTCTTCTAACTTTATTTACCCGTCTTATTTCCGGCTTGAATGCCGACTGTGAGATGCGGACCATTTGTAATGAACCCTCTGGGCATTTGCCCTTTCTATATATGAATAAAATCACTAGTGTCTATCTGCATATTCGAGGAGTCGTTGCCATATATTGGATCGAGGTCTCTTCCCGCGGTTTCTCCGATGTATACGCCCTAATGATTTCAAGGGCAACAGTGATATCACCCTTTCCCCAGGGTTTTATTCTCGCATCAATTTCTGTTCCGTGGAGGGCCATTGGCCAGAGGAAGGCACCTCGATGCTCCCCTGGTCAGAGCCCCCGGGACCTTCTCCCATCGCCCTCCTTCTGTTCCCAGTCATGAATGGAGGAGGATGGGGGTATCCCCACAATCAAAACGCATCATCCGTGGGTATTAATATCTCTCTGTTCATTATGCTGATTGTCCAGTGGTTTGCCCCCCCCCCCTCGGGTGTGGAAAGCTATAAGCTAACAAGTTATTCTCTATGCGAACAGGCTCACTCCAATAATCAAAATAATCCCCCTTGCTAACTAGTCAACCGGCTAGTTTATTACGTGCATAGGCCAATTAACTCCCTTCTATCGAATGCACCATGTCCTGTCCTGCTCATGACGTTTTTTTTCCGAAGAAGTTGTCCGACGGGGAGAGGGGACATTCCCCCATGAATCACCAGTGGATCACGGGGTCATACCCCTTCGTGGTATGTATCCTCATGGTCTGTTCGGTGAATATAAACAGGGCTTTGGCCCAACATTAAATCCACTATCCTCAAGGATATCGTGGTGGCCACGGGTTGGAAACCTCTCACAGGCTAGTCCTCGAGGGCTTCTCCTCCCTATTGGCTATTCCTTTCGATCATGATTTGGCTATGAGTTGAGTGCCCCTCGTAGGCTAGCCCTCGGGGTTTACCTTCTCTTATTGGTCATTTCGTCTGATCACCTTTCCACCCACGGAATCATGGTGCCCCTCGTAGGCTAGCCCTCGGGGTTTCCTATCCGTTTGGGTCTGCCGGCCGCCGTTGCGCCACCCAGCTTTTAGGGGTTTACTCCGCCACGTGAGTACTCCCTGCGTCTCCCCGACAATCCTTTGGGATGGGGAGATGCTGCCGAAATTTCGGCTCGAACGAGTTTAAACTCGGAACAATCGCCGCGCTCGAGTCCGGACCTCGCGCGAGCCCGTGAATCGACCCTTAAATGACTCGGCACCGATTCTATGAATAATCGACTCAATAAATTCTCAAAATCCTCCAAAACCTTTTAATAGATTCGTGAATAAGCTAACGAAGCTCCTGTTTCCTTGAAGTCGGGTTAATTCGACGCGTTCATGCGCGATCACGCCTTAAAACGGCGCGCCCTTCCCGGCGCGGTCTTCCCGACGCGCTCTTCCCGGCACGCCCTTCCCGGCGCGGCCTTTCTGGTGCGGCCTTCCCGGCGCGCCCCGGCTTCCCGCGCCGTTTTAACAGCCTGCCCCTTTTACCTACGGTTCTGGCGCCGTTTTAAACCTTTTACCTACGTTTCAGGGCGCCGTTTCAAGCGTTTTAGTCCCTGTCTTTACACGCACTGCATCGGTTTCGTTCCGAATCGTGTCATTACATCGCTCCAACCCCTTTCCCACTTATGGGATGATTTCTTGCGCTAATCACAGAAGGATGCAAGTTCCTCAACTAATAATCATCATGTAGTTCCTTTTCCGTCTTCGACAGCCCGATATCTCGGCAATTAATCAAAGGTGTTCCCTCCTCGTGGGGGATGTAATTAACGCCATAACCTTTATGGTATGGCGGACTGCTGGTCCCGACCGAACCTCACATTCGCCCAACATGGGTCAGAGTGAGCGCACAATAAAATTGTCACTCATGTGACTGGCACGCCCGCGTCGTCAATCAGTCAGTTGACTACCAGTTAGCCAAATGGTTGATCGATACGCAAACGAAAAGAAACGAACAAAAAGAGAATGAAGAAAGAAAAAGATGTGCGAAACAGCTCCTTTGATTCATTCTCAGAGAGAGTGCAAGCTGGAAGAGGTAGAGACCTATGTCCATCCTATCTCAGGGCTTAATACTGCTCGCTCTATTCTGGAGCCGGAGCTGGTCAGATGGGCCATGGCCATTCGGCCTAGTGTCTTAGTTTTCAGAAAGGGTGGTCTGCTTCTTCTGGAACCATACTATCCATTCCGCTTTGGGCGGAACTTTGGTTACGACCAGCATATCCCTACATCAGTCGCTCAATTTCCCCTGGATAGCCGGGCTAAGCATGGGTCCGCCATTGTCGGTGATGGCCGGTTGTGGTGGGATTTCTATCATCGCCAGGATGGCGCAGTCTTCAGAGTTCCCACCGTTTCCAACCGTGTACCCCGGGTAACATCAGAATACATCAAATGGTGGAACATTCGAACCAGCTTTTATAGGGATAGTAGAGGTGCATTCTGGGACGTGGCCGAGCGTTCCTTTCTGAAACAACAGCCCGGGCCAGTATTTGACATCCCCGAGGCCCACCTGAAGAGGCTTTATTCACAGCATCAGAGGGAGGCGGAGAAATATCTGGCCCTAGCGTCGGGCTTTGAAGGAAATAGATTCCGACCCGCCTGCTCCTGTCTTTGCTGCTATCAACGAGGACACTTTCATGCAGAGCTTGAAACATCTGTGCCGTGTGGGGGACGCTCGTTTGGAGGCGCAACAATACCCATTTCCTGTCGAAGAGCCGCTCCCGGCAGTAGTCCCTTGGAGGGGTCCGACAGATAGATTTCATCCATATAGGACGTTTGTGCGTAGGGAGGACAGGACTCAGACGTACTACAAGCAAACGTCTTGGCTGTTCATTCTACTGAACTTACATGGGTTGTCTGCGGAAAGCCCGCTAGCCGGCATCTTGAATAAGCCGCTGTTCATCTCCTTTCATTATGTCGACGGTTGGGGCATGGACCACCTTGACTTATTTCGATGCCTTGACTCACGTGGTCATAGTGATCTAGCAGCTTTAGTGGAGAAATGCCAGATATTTGGTGATGTCTGCTGGCTTATCAAGGAGGCTGCTTCCCGCTCCAAGGAGGTAGCTTATCTGTACTGGCCGCTCTCTATCTTTTATGATGGCCCAGCAGGTATGATCTTTTCTTTTCTGACTGTAGTGCTTTCTGATAAATATTTAAGCTCTGCATTCACTGCCCTCACTACTTCTCTGCCGTCTTCAACAGACAGGCCGGATATAAAGCGCCAGGGGCTATACAGAAAGATCATTGCGTAGGATGAGAAGCCTACTTATTTTGAAGTCCCTGCAGCAGCACCGACTACCACTCCCCTACCTCCTGGCAAGAAGAGAAAGGTTTCTGCGGTAAAGGCGGCAGTCGGGAAGGCCAGGAAGGCCAAGAAGGCTCACGCTCAGCAGTCGACTTCGGTAGCGATGGACACTGGGACCCCTCTCCCTGATATTCCCTCATTTGATGAGTTCGAATTTCAAAGGGAGGCTGCTCAGACATCTGTTCAGGGTAACATCAATAGCCTGCAGTTGCATTCTTCATCCTCTTTTGCTGGATTTCAAAGAAGTCCTTGAATCTGACCCCTCCCTTTTGCACAGCCCAAGAGCCAGTTGTGGCATCTTCTGTGGTGGAGACCAGGCTGCCTTCTCCCACGCCGGCTAGTGACGCGGAGGGTGAGCATGCCTTTTTCATCTTTTTCTGCATATTTCAATTACTTTTCATTGTCCCTCTCACAAGCTTTTCCCTATAGTGACGGTCGGGGAGGAGACTGAAATTACGGGAGAGGCTGCCGATATCACTCAGCCACAGGAGGGTCATAAGACCTAGATGAAACGGAGCCTCGTCCCTGTGAGGCGTATAGTTACCCGGTCTTCTTCCAGGCAGACGTTAGAAATGGCGGTCCCGCCCGTGGATAGTGTAGAAATCTCCTCTAGTAGCTCCGCGACCGCTTCTGAGGCAGATGGAGAAGAAGCAGGTTTCAGCGAGAGCAAGACGGAGGGTGTTTCCAAATCAGAGGCCCCATCCGCATGCACCGCCATTGTTCCATTATTCACCCCCTCCAAGTTGATGGTGCTATCTCCTGAGGAGGAATTACAAGAAGAGTTCACCGGCTTAGATACCGAGGCAGATATAACTCCTCCTTTTGTTGCTTCAGCAGCGGGACTTTCTTCCCCTCTGCACTCCTTTGAAGACATTGACATTACATTAGAAGTGAGTCTCTTTTCTTCTCCTCATTGTTTCCCATTTTTATCTGCTGCTTGATGCTGTATTGATCTATTCACAGGAATCCCCTGTTGCTAGCCCAGTGATGACTGCAGCCTTTGAAGCCACTCTGTCTGACGCCTTGGCCATTGTTCCTGCTTCGACAGTAGCCTGGGCAGGCGTTCCTGAGATAATCCGCCCTGTGCCGGTGAGGGTGCAGTCCTCTACGGACTTAGCATTGTTGGACTTGAGGACTTCGGGGGAAAGCCCGGCTCTCATCAGGGTTCTGGATTTCAGAGCTGAGATGGACCCAATTAGGGGTTCCACCTTTATACCGGCAACAGTGCTGACCATTGCGCCTGAATCGGCAATTCCCATAACATCAATCATGGAGAGTGAACCCTTGCTTCTCCGGGCTGTGACCCCTGCAGCCTTGACATTGAAGGAACTGGCTATTGCAGCGGGGGTGGAAGAAGGAGAGATAACCGTTACAGAAATTGGAGTATTGTCTATAACTACCCCGGAATCTATCTCCATACTTTCAGAATCTGAGGAGGAGGTACCCTGCGAAGAGGGTGTTGAAGGTGCGGGTATTGCATTAGAGACCCAGGAAGCAACCATTCCGGCATTTACTGGAGTTACCGCCCCGAGCATCCAAACGGTGACCCTCGAGGAGATGGAGGTGGAAGGTCCCTCGGCTTCGTCAGAGGTTGTGGAGAGAGCTCAGTTGGCACCTTCGGCAGACCTCCCGTCTTCTTTTTCTCAGCCAGATATCACCCTATGGGCAGACATTGACAGTGAAGTAACCTTTGAAGTGGCTCCACTTCCCTTGCCTGGCTTTACTTCGCCTGAGAGTTTTGTCTGGCAACATCTAGACATGTTGCGCCAGCTAGTGGAATCCCAGCCCGGACTAACTTATCCGCAGTTGAAGGAGATACCCGAGCGTTTCACTGCCGGTTTACAGGCAATGGGTTGTCCTCTAGAAATATGGACCCAGCGGGTTCTGTTGTTGTTGAAATTTGTACATCGCCGGGATTTCTTGGCACACATTATGTCTGACAGACTGGCGGCTTTAAAGTTGCAAAGGATGGACTACAAATCTGAGCTAGAAAAGATGAACTTTATTCTTCAGGAGCGACAGTGTCAACTGTAGTCTATGGTGCAGCGGGAGCAGTTTGTGCGCGGCCGAATAGCCATTCTGGAGGCTGAACTGTCTGGTCTCCGAGCTGAGCTGCCGCAGATAACAACTTCCCGGCCGCAGCTCGAGGAAGAAGCAGCTCTATTGGAGGGGCAGGTGGCATCCTTCCGGGACGAGTCTGTTCGACTGCAGGAGGAGGAAGCTCGACTTCATGAACTAGGGGCCGCCCCCTATGTGGGTCTTCTGGCCTTCAAAGACATCTTCCGGCGACCATGAACCATTTCTTTTCTTTCTTTTTTTTTGTCATCTATTGTGATACAATGTCTCTTTGGGGACCCTCTATGTACTCCCTTTTTTAATGAAAAGGACTCTTTGGCTCTATATGTATCCATCCCCTTCTTTTGCATGTGGTTTTATCACTATGGGAAGTGGGGTAGTGGTTTTAGCAGTCCTTCATGCGAATGACTCGTACTAGGCACGAGAGCGTCCACCCCTTCATAGAAAGGATAGGGGACTCGCTCCACCGCGTGACGGCATCCGAGGAGGTGCTTAAACCGAATTCTGTTGGTAGCAGCAAACGTCCCTCTTGGCCATATGTGCTGCGGGGGAGACAACTTGCAGGAATATGAATAAAGAAGTTCCATCAGAGTAGACGTAAGGTCTAGACTGGGCAGAGGTTATAGTAGGCGGGACATTTAAAGGGTGTATAGTTTTCATCAGGACAGACGTAGGGTCTGAACTGGATAGGATTTCATCATTGATCGGGCGAGGTGCCGGTCGATCAATAGCTAGTTCCATCATCGATATTGGGATCATATCGATGCAAGGGAGCTTCATAGGTTTCATCAGAATAGACGAAAGGTCCAAACTGGCAGGATTTAATCATTGATCGGGCGAGGTGCCGATCGATCAATAGTTGATTTCATCATCGATATTGGGTTCATATCGACGCAAAGAAAGTGTTATAAGTTTCATCAGAATAGACGAAAGGTCTAAACTGGCAGGGTTTCATTATTGATCGGGCGAGGTGCCGGTCGATCAATAACTGGTTCCATCATCGATATTGGGATCATATCGATGCAAGGGAGTTTCATAAGTTTCATCAGAATAGACGAAAGGTCCAAATTGGCAGGATTTCATCATTGATCGGGCGAGGTGCCGATCGATCAATGGTGGGACGTATGTAAGGGTGTAGGTCTCGTTAGGACAGACGTAAGGTCTATTCCAGGAGGTTTTATGGCGGGTGGGACTTTGCCAAGAAATACGTAGGTTTCATCAGGATAGGCGTAGGGTCTGTCCTGGTAGGCTTTATCAGAATGGTAATGGGTTTCATTGTCAGTGGGACGTTTGAAAGAGGGTATGTAGATTTCATCAGAGTAAACGTAAGGTCTACCCCGGAAAGGCTTTATCATCGGTGGGGCATAGAGTCAGATGACCGACGGAAGGCTTCATCAGTGAAGGGGAGGTGAAGGTAGCGTGCCGGTTGGCATGGAATTTTGAATTACCACATTACTGACCCAAGTGCCCTTTCGGGTTTTCACCGGAGCCAGCCCCCTCTTGCTTTTGTCCACGCGTCCTTTCGGATTTTCGCGTGGCGGGGTACCCGATTTTGCCTGCAGTGCCCTTTCGGGTTTTCACCACAGCTGGGCTTTGGGCCATTTTTGCCCTTGTCCAGAATGCCTGAACAAGTCTGGCGGGGTATCTCTATTTTCAACCCCATTTTTTTATATATATATTTTTGTCGTTTTCTTTCTCTTTTCCTTTTTCATTATTTTTTCTGGGACCAGAACTTTCATCATATGGACCATGGCGCCATATGTTTATTGTGGACACACGATCATTGATGTGGGTGCCGACATCAATGCAAAGGGAAATAGGGTTTCATGATCTATCCAGACGAAAGGTCTGAAGCGATTTAGAGGATATAAGTAGCAGCTCGGGCACGAGGCCGTTTGCTGAGAATATGAGTTTCATCATTAATGTGGGGTTTAACATCAACGCAAAGGGATATGGTTTCATGACCTATCCAGACGGAGGGTCTGAATATATTCAAAGAGCGGTGTTGTGCTATGTCAGAGCGGACGGAAGGTCCACCCTGGATGGATTTTAGCGTCGATCAGGCAGCGTGCCAACCGATCGATAGCAGGATTTCATAGGTTCATCGGGATAGACATAGGGTCTAGCCCGGACAGGTTTCATCGCTGATCGGGCAGTGTGCCAGTCGACCAGCAGCAAGTTTCATCATCGGTATTGGGTTTATACCAATGCAAGGATTTCATAGGTTTCATCGGGATAGACGTAGGGTCTATCCCGGACAGGTTTCATCGCTGATCGGGTAGTGCGCCAATCGATCAGCAGCAAGTTTCATCATCGGTATTGGGTTTATACCAATGCAAGGATTTCATAGGTTTCATCGGGATAGACGTAGGGTCTAAACCGGATAGGTTTCGTCGCTGATCGGGCAGTGTGCCAATCGACCAGCAGCAGGTTTCATTACGGCGGGACGTAAAGAGATATGCAGATCTAGTCAAAACAGACGTAAGGTCTAAACCGGACCGGTTTCTTTGCCGATCGGGCGGCGAGCCCGTCGACCAAAGGTGGGCTTCATCATCGGTATTGGGTTTATACCAATGCAAAGGAATTCATAGGTTTCATCAGGATAGACGTAAGGTCTAAACTGGACATGTCTTATCATTGATCGGGCGGGGTGCCGGTCGATCAACGGTGAGTTTCACCATGGTGGTACTTTGGATAGGGTGAATGAGGGTCTCATCAGTATAGACGTAGGGTCTATACTGAGTGGGTTTAATCGTTGATCGGACAAGGTGCCGGCCGATCGACGATGAGTTTATGGTGGGAGACGAGGCTTTCTTTGGGTTACCACATTACCGACCCAAGTGCCCTTTTGGGTTTTCACCGGAGCCAGCCCCCTCTTGCTTTTGCCCACGCGCCCTTTCGGGTTTTCATGTGGCGGGGTACCCGATTTTGCCTGCAGTGCCCTTTCGGGTTTTCACCACAGTTGGATTTTGGCTATTTTTGCCCTTGTCCAAAACACCTGAACAAGCCTGGCGGGGTATCTCTATTTTTAACCCCATTTTGTCTCTTCTTTTTCTTCTTCCCTTTTTCTTTTTTCTTTTCTTCTCTCTCTCTCTTTTTTTTAGAGAGTGACAGGTCAGAATGTTATTATATCACGATAAGGGGTGACTTGGCTAGGGTCGAGTGCCGCTAGATCAAGGAAGGGTAGCTCGGCTAGGGTGGAGTGCCGTTAAACCAAGAAAAAGGTAGCTTGGCCAGGGCGGTGTGCCGCCAGACCAAGAAAAGAGGGTAGCTCGATTAGGGCGGAGTGCCGCTAAACCAAGAAAAAGGTAGCTTGGCCAGGGCGGCGTGCTGCCAGACCAAGAAAGAGGGTAGTTTGGCTAGGGCAGAGTGCCGCTAAACCAAGGAAGAGTAGCTCGGTTAGGGCGGAGTGCTGTTAAACCAAGAAAAAGGTAGCTTGGCCAGGGCGATGTGCCGCTAGACCAAGGAAGAGTAGCTCGGTTAGGGCGGAGTGCCGCTAAACCAAGGAAAAGGTAGCTTGGCCAGGGCGGTGTGCCGCTAGACCAAGGAAGAGTAGCTCGATTAGGGGGGAGTGCCGCTAAACCAAGGAAGGTAGCTCGGTTAGGGCGGAGTGCCGCTAAACCAAGAAAAAGGGTAGCTTGGCTAGGGCGGGGTGCCGCTAAACCAAGGAAGGTAGCTCGGTTAGGGCGGAGTGCTGTTAAACCAAGAAAAAGGTAGCTTGGCCAGGGCGGCGTGCTGCCAGACCAAGAAAGAGGGTAGCTTGGCTAGGGCGGAGTGCCGCTAAACCAAGGAAGAGTAGCTCGGTTAGGGCGGAGTGCCGTTAAACTAAGAAAAAGGTAGCTTGGCTAGGGCGGTGTGCCGCTAGACCAAGGAAGAGGGCAGCTTGGTTAGGGCGGAGTGCCGCTAAACCAAGGAGGAGCAGCTTTTGTCTGATTACTCGGGGAATGTTGGTTGTGCAGCATGATACAGCTTTAGGTGTCTACCGTTAAGTGGCGAGGATCGGATTTCCCCTCGATGGTTAACAACCATGTAGGCCCCTCCTTCGTAGACCCTCTGTATCACATAAGGGCCCTCCCAATTAGCATTTAGCTTTCCTTTTGGGTTGGACGTCATGACTTCTTTTTTCTTGACCATGACGAGGTCACCTTTCTTAAATTCTCGTCCTTTTACGAGTTTGTTGAATGCAGTGGCCATGCGGGCCTGATACATTTGGATATTCTTCTGAGCTTGGAGGCGCTTTCCTTCCAATTCAGCCAATTCTTCTAACCTTCTTTCAGCATTGGTTTGTTCGCCACGGGCCAGGTCATATTGGACTGCCACTCTGAGTGACGGGACTTCCAGCTCTAGTGGACCAACGGCCTCCGAGCCGTATACCAATGAGTATGGTGAGCACCCTGTAGGTGTCTTGAAGACGGTGCGGTATGCCCACAGAGCTTCATACATTTTCTCTTCCCAGTCCTTTTTATTAGAACCAACGACCTTGGCCAGCAAGGTGCAGAGAGTCTTGTTAAAAGCTTCTGCCAATCCTTTTGCCTGCGGATTGTAAGGAGTGGAAGTCCTCCATTCGATCTTATACTTTTCGGCAAGCCGATAAACTTTCTGATTTCTGAAATGACTTCCATTGTCAGATATTATTCGGCTGGGGATCCCGAACTGGAAGATGATGTTCTGCTTGATGAATCTGGCGACCAGTTCACCAGTCACTTCTCTTAATGCTATAGCCTCCGCCCATCTGGAGAAGTAATCTGTTATGGCTAGTATGTACTTATGTCCGGCCGAGGAAGTCGGTAGTGGCCCGACTACATCAGTTCCCCATTGCGCAAACGGCCAACTGGGAACTGTAGGATGCAGAGTCGTAGGAGGCCTTCGAGGCACAGTAGCATGCTCCTGGCATTTCTGGCATGATTTTGCAAATTTACAGCAGTCTTCGAACATGGTGGGCCAATAGTAGCCCAGCTTCTTGATTTCTATCTTCATCTTGGGACTAGCCTGGTGGGCACCAGCTGTCCCAGCATGTACTTCTTTCCTCGCTTGCCAAGCTTCCTCAGTGGACAGGCAGCGAAGTAGAATCTTCTTACGCGCATCTGCCATTATTCGGAACAAAGTCCCATTTCTGAATTCATAAGAATCTTTGATTCTCAGAAGTTTCATCTTCTCTTCTCTTTTCTGCGGTAGCTGTTGGTGCAGGAACCACTGTAGCAAGTGCTGTCTCCAGTCAGATGCCTGTTCTGTGATAACAGTAGCGACTTCTTCTTCTTCGGGGCACCCTTCTAGCATAATGGGGACTTGCCGCCGGTTCATAACAACAATGTTCAGTGTCTCATTTGGCGGGACTGCTAGTGAGCTGGCTAGCTTTGCCAGTGCATCAGCCTGGGCATTATGTCCACGGCCCACATGCCTGAGCTCAATATGATAGAATTTCGCCATGAGGCTCACAGCCTTTTGGTGATAGGGATTCAGTTCTGGCTTTCGCACTTCGAACTCCCCTTGGATTTGCTTTATCACCAACATCGAATCCCCGAATACTTGAAGCATTTGGATACCCATGTTGAGGCTGATATGGAGTCCGATTATCAGAGCTTCATATTCGGCTTCATTATTGGTGCAGGGCTTGTTTATAGAACAGGAAGTGTGCACAACCTCCCCTTCTGGTGATCTCAGCACAATACTGGCTTTGGCCCGCATTCTGGTCTTTCCATCGGAGTCCGCCTCTGTTCTGGATGCTCCCTCAAAGAATAACTGCCACATAGCTGACTGAGCCTGGCAGGCTTCGAGCATCTCATCATCGGGTAATTCAGTCCCTAGCATATCATTTTCTGGCACAGGATGTTCTGCGAAGAAATCAGCCACGGCCTGTCCTTTTATCGCCCTCTGGGGTGTATAGGTAATATCGAATTCCATCAGAATTACTGCCCATTAGCCCAACCGGCCCTTCAGTACTGGCTGAGTCAATATATATTTGAGCGGATCTGCTGCAGATATCAATTTGACTTCATGTGACAACATATAGTGTCGAAGCTTTTTGACAGCAAAGACCAGTGCCAAGCATGTCTTTTCTATGTAGCTATAACTTTCTTCAGTTCTAATCAGCCTCCTACTTAGGTAGTACAAGGCCTGTTCTCTGCCTTCTTCATTTATCTGTGCCAGCATTGCCCCCAGGGAACAGTGTGTGGCTGCAATGTACAGTATTAAAGGTCTGCCTTTAATAGGTGCCCCCAGCACTAGAGGGGTCTTGAGATATTCTTTCAGCTTCTCAAAAGCTTCTTGACAGCCATCGTCCCAGAGGAACGGTACATCTTTCATCATGAGCTTGTGAAAGGGGTGGCATCTTCCCGATAGATTAGATATAAATCGTCGGATGTAGGCTAGACGCCCTTGCAGGGATCTCAACTCGTGCAGATTCCTCGGTGGAGGGAGCTCCTGGATAGCTTTAATTTTGGACGGGTCGATTTCAATGCCCCTATGACGGACGATAAACCCGAGAAATTTTCCACTGGACACGCCGAAGGCGCATTTCATAGGGTTCATTTTGAGCTCATATTTGCGCAACCTCTGGAACACCATCCTCAGGTCTTGCAAATGGTCTTCTCTTCTGCTGGTTTTCACCACCAGATCGTCAATGTAGCACTCTACTTTCATAAAGAGCAAGTCATCAAAGATCTTTGTCATGGCTCTTTGGTAGGTAGCGCCGGCATTCTTGAGACCGAACGGCATCCTTTTGTAGTGGAATATCCCCTTTGGGGTGCGGAATGCAGTGTGCACTCTGTCTTCTTCAGCAATCCAGATCTGGTTGTATCCGGATGACCCATCCATAAATGATAGGGCCTCATGGCCAGTAGTTGCATCGATCATCACCTCAGTGATTGGCACCGGGAAATCATCTTTCGGGCAAGCCTTATTAAGGTCCCGGAAATCAACACATATTCTGATCTGCCCATTCTTCTTCTTTACGGGCACTATATTTGCCAGCCATGTAGTATACTGGTTTTCTTCGACAAAGCCTACATCAATCAGCTTGTCAACCTCTTTGTTAATCTGATTTATCAGTTCAGGACGCATTCTCCTGGAAGGCTGCTTTACAGGGTTAGCCTCTGGGTTTATTGCCAATCGATGTTGCGCCACATCAGAACTCAGTCCCGGCATTTCATCATATGTCCATGCAAAGCAGTCTCGGAATTCCTTCAAAAACTGTATATACTGTTCCCTGGTAGCTGGCTCCAGCAGTGCACTGAGGAATGTCGGCCTTGGCTCATCTGCGGTTCCCAGATTTATTTCTACAAGCTCATCGACGGTGGCCTGACCTCCATCTTCGACCTCGGGCGGGGCTTCTTGCAAGTCAATGAAGCCTCTCGGGATATAATCTTCTTCAGTTTCATGATTTTCTGTTTCATCATATTGGTCATCAGCGGGTGCTGGCTCATCATACACGGCCAAAATTGTTGTATTCTGTTCAGTGTGCCCCGAGGACGTAACTGGATCAGCAGGAAACTCAAAGACGGAGTCTTCCGCCCTTAGAGGCTCTTCTGATGCAGACTCCCTTGAGAGATCATCATTCTGTAGAGCCCGGACTTCGTCCAGGATGCGCTCAAACTCCAAGCATTCCCTCAGCTCTTTGGCTGCTTGGTCTTCATCCGGGGTTCCCGTGTCAAACTTTGCTTCAGCATGGAACAGATCTTCTTTGGAAGGTAGGTCTTCCCAGCACCAATCTTTCTTTATTTCATCAGACGTTCCCGTCCCTGGTTGATTGTCCGGGGCTTCATTGTCTGTTATGGACTGATAAATGATTTCTTCATCTTCCGAAGGGTACGGGTCGTAGCCCACCCCAGGGGAATCTTCATGCTGGTAGAAGGTAGAGATGACATCCACCTCGGCCTCATAGTATTCTTGTAAAGTATAGCCCAGTCCCGGGTGCTGTGTGATCTTTCTCAATTCTTTATTATCTCGAGGCGGATCCCATAACTCCTTGAATGCTTTCTTCTGGGCGGCAGACTGTAGTGATGGCATTTTCATCTTAGAGAACATCTGCGAAACCCGTCGGGTAGTATAGTCCAAGCCCGTAATCAGCACCATCTGGTTTGCAGCCTCTTCAGGGACCATGCAGTCTTGATCATCTTCCTCGACTGACTCCCCAGTGTAGAATATGGTAGGAGGTTCGTAGAAGCGAGGGACTTTCATAGTCTTCAGTGGTAGCACCGTCTGGTATTCAAGGCTGACGATGGGTTTAAATAAACCCTACGACACCTCCACTTGTGTGTACTTTTCTTTCATTTCTTCATTGATATCATCCGGGTGAATGTTAGGAGGGGTGATCCGAGCAAAGTCACCGGCATAAGAGATGTGAGCTACCTCATGCTTTTTAATATAGCCCTTTGGTGGCGGTGGAGAACAATCTCTTGCCTTCGTCGCCGGCTTTTTCTGTCTGACCACAGCCTCTTTCTCTTCACCCTTTCGCGACACCTCCGTGTAGTAGGACGCATCGAGCATATGGCACTCGAATACTTCGAAGGGATGCAGATCCACAAACACCCTCTCTTCTTTTCCTTCATGGCAGTATTTGATGCACTGATGTAGCGTGGATGGCACTATTTGATATTCATGCAGCCACGGTCTCTCCAGCAGGGCCTTATACGTGGTGTTGGAATCGATCACATAAAATCGTACCACGGTAGTGAGGTCGCCCAATGTGAGGTTGAAATTAGCCACCCCAAGAGGTGTTTCACATTTCTGGTTGAATCCTGCAATTTTCATATCTCTGACCCTGGTAAGCTGCAGATCAAAGTAATATTTCTGATATATGCGGTATGAGAGGATGTTCACAGCAGCCCCGGGATCTATCAGTATCCTGCTCAGCGGCTGACAGTTCAGGGAACCCTTCATATACAGCGGCCTATTATGACCGGAATTCGGGATTAGCATATCATCTTCCGTGAATGTGATCGATGGCTCAGAATTCACTTCTGTTAAGAGTGCTTCATATTGTGCCGGCGACTGCAAGGCATCCACAATTGCTTGGCGGGCTTCTTCACTCAGAGAGAGGATTTCCCAGATGGAGAACCTGGTAGGGAGCTTCTTCGGCATCTTCATGATTCGACTGCCTACCCGGACATTAGACAGTCTCATTTCTTCTGCCCATCGGGGTCTTGGAGGTTCATGTGGTGCCTGTGGCCTTTGCTACCCAGTCCCAATTTCATTCTCTTCCCCTGTTTCCCGGGAGGCTTCTTCTGTAGCAACAGCCCCTGGCTTTGCTAGAGGATCACTTCCTTCATTTTCTTCACGCTGCTTCTGCTTCCTAACTACAGTCTGCTGGCATTTATTGCTTTTAGCTGGAGTAGTGTGAGCCAATTGCTCATTCTCCAAACTGGACAAGAATTCTAGGAACGAAGGAGCTTCTTCTTTCTCTTGGTACAAGCTGGCAGGGGGAGGAACCTGGACACCTCGTACCTCTGGTTCTGGGATCTGGTAGGGTTGCTCCCCTCTGAATATAATGTTATGATTAGCTGGTGGTGGGCGCCCCCATCTTTTCCCAGAACGTGTTGCATGGGCTGAGGTAGAGGCCTCAGCATGGTTGGCTTCTAGCGGGGCATTTGATGCTTCAGCCTCATCATCCTCCCCGGGCAAGGAAAAGAGCACTGACAGGGTGTTACATTGTACTGTCGTGACTTTCTTTCCCTTTTTGGACCTGGGCCATCTCTTCTTCTTCTGGGAATTTGGCTTTGCCAGCTCCTGCCCCCAGAAGGGCTCAGTCTCATCTTTTCTTTGTTCTGCCTCTGGCTGGTCTCCAATTTTCAATTCTTCAAGCTGCTCCCAGAGTATACAGTCTTTTACCAGCAGGTGTTTGGGCTTTTTCTGCTCATATTCATCGAGCTCATTGATATACTGCTGTAGACGCCTGGCTGCAGGACTTACTTCTTTATGTGCGGGTAGGGGAGTTTGTCTCCTCCGGTTGTGAGTAGGGATCCGGATGACTGGCCCGGTCTCAGCTGTGCGCCATACTGGCTTTACTGGAGGCGGTTCAGGCCTTGGTGTGACACCTCGAATAATCACCCCGTTGGCACTGGCTGTGGGAGTTTTCCTTCTATTCTTTATGGGTTTCGTCTGCCATCCCTCATGATCCTTCAGTGGGATGAGAAAACAAGCTTCATAGGTATACCTGGTACATTCCTCAACGGCTTCCTTAGGCAGCTGCTGGTAAACTGAGATCATGTTGGCGGCCATTCTCCAGGGCGGAGGCTCATGTGGATAAGGTGGCTTTACCTGATAATCTCCCAGCTGCAGCTCACCCTTTTTAACCATTCCTTCCATGATGTCTTTGAAGACATAACAATCCTCAATTGCGTGCCCCAGCGCACGGTGAAATGGACAGAACAGCGGATCATCTTTCTTTGCCGCATCCTCGGGTCTCTTCGGCTCAGGCAATGTTACCTTGTTGAACTTATATGCCCAGTTAAATAGTGCTGCCGTCTTCTCCTTTGGAAAAGAGTAAGCCTTCTTCATCTTGTCTCTTAGAGAGACCTTGTCTTTTCTTTCTGCTGCACCCTCAGGCGGGGGAGCTTCATCTGCCCCCTTCTTCCCTTTCTGCTGCTCGAAGGTTCTGAAATCGATGGTGTTGACCTCAGAATGTGATGGTCGTCGATCATTAGATTTACCTTTCAGCACATTGGGAACATTGGCGGTTGGACGTTTGGACAAGAACGTCTCAACCTCCGCCACTATATTGTTTAATCGATCAAATGTTCTGACATCTGCACCGATCATCTTTTCTAGCACCTCTCTCCTGAGGCTCTGCTTGCATATCTGCACTGCATCTTCTTGATGAGGGGGTCTTCTGCATCTCATGGCTAAGTTCCTCCATCTTTTGATGTAGTCCAGTGCAGTTTCATCTTGCTTCTGCCTGGTTGCATATAGCTCTGCTATTGTGATTTCTCTTTCAGTGACATGAAATCTGTCACGAAATTTTCTTTGCATATCAGGCCAATCAACCACCGATCCGGCTGGCAGGCTTGAATACCATTCAAAGGCTAACCCAGTGAGGGATGAGCCAAAGAACTTAAGCAGATAAGCTTCGTCGACTGCCAGGTCGCCCATGATTATGGTGTAGTAAGCTATGTGCTCTCTGGGGGAGCCCTGGCCATTAAATTTTTCGAACATAGGCGGCTTACTGACGCCTGGAGGTAGTCTCTTAGCAGCATATTGGGGAGGATATGGCACCTTGTACACATCATAGGTACAAACATCATCGCCAGTCTTCTCAGACAGCTTCATCTCCACAATTCTTTCAATCATCAGCTTGTGGGCTACGGCTGGATCTATATCTTCTGGGAAGAAGTGAGCTTGTTACTGACTATGAGGAGTTGTCATCACAGTGGCGCGCAAGGTGGGCGCGGTAGGCTGTGTCTGGGACGCAGAGGGCTGAGCTACTGTTTGCTGTGGAACAGGTTGGCTCGGTGCTTTGCCCTTATCAGCCAGGAGAGGATTAGCTGGAATGGCCGTTTCTGTTGAGCTGGAAGTATGCCCCACAGGCTCGGCTTGCTTGGAGACCGGTGTAGCTTCATGTCTCTCATTGAGCTGTCTTCTGAGAGCATTGATCTCCTGCTGGTATCTTCTGAACATCATCTGGATCATGGGATCCAGGGTGGACGGGATCTGTATATCTTCTGAAGTCCCTTCAGCATCATCAATGAAGGGATTATCTCCCTCTTCCGCTGTCACCACATTGACCGTCATAGTGGTGATCTTGCAGGCTTCACCATTAGTCTTCATTTTATCTTTTGCCGCCTGGCCTCTTCTTGTGACAGGCTCGGGTCTGGTTGCCAGCCTGAGTAGCTCGTCCGGTTGAGTTGGTAGCATGTCTTGCCTCCTGACAAGTCCAGCCATGTTACAGGTGAAGATCTGCATCTTTCCCTTCTGCCTGTAGACTTTTCTTTTTGCCTGGTCGGGATATTTGAGTCGGTCAAAGACCGATATTCTTTCTTCAGGTTCTTCCCCACACAGGTCTTCTTTCCCACATCCGGCCCTACGCCCTTCCCCATGATCATTGGAATCGGAGGAGGAGACTTCGAGCATCACTTCTTGAAGGGTTTCTTCCTCCTCTTCATCCACGGTGCCCAGGGCACGGGATAATCTTTGCTGACCGAGGGCAGAATTCCCCAGGTAGTGGAAGTAGTCTTGAGCCACTTGCTTCATCTCTTCTTGATTGTGCCTTTGTGGCTCTGGTTGGAGCATCAGTCTTTCCTGGCCTCTTTGCTGATGAGCCAGTCTTGCCACCTAAGCATTGAGATGCTCAGCTTTGGAATATCTAAATATATCAGCCTGTCTGGCACAGGCTCTTGGTCTTCTTGGAATGGCAGCAGCGACTGGTTCGCTTGTTCCCATTCTTTCTTCTTTCTCAAATCTTCTGTCGCCATCCTGGCAGTAGTTGGCAGCAGCATCATAGTTCTTCCTTTGCCATCTTCTGCCCCCAACCCTGGGATGGGGGACCGAGAGGTCTTGCTTCCGCTCATATTTTCTGCCCCTCATCCTGGGGCGAACAGTGGTCAGATTTCTTTCTTCATTTTCTTTCTCATCTTTCTTACCCCAAGCCCTCGGGTAAACAGCAGCATCATCTCTTATGTCTTTTCCTTCTCTTCTTCTGCTTTCTGCCCTGAAGCGGATAACAGCATCCTCGGTAGCTTTCCCCTTATCTCGAGTTGGGGCCCAGCTCTGAATCTTCTTTGGTCGCCAGACCTGTTTATATCTTGCTGGCTTGGGCGCCAGCAGCTTCCTCTCATCAGTTTCCCCGTTGGCCCTCCTGGTGGCCAGAACTTGGAACTTGTTGTCGATTTGGACGGTCGGGACAATCCTGTCCGGCCGGACTTCTCTCGGGCGACCGTTGAGGTTCACCCTAATGTCACCCATCATCATCGTCCTCCCAGAATTTGAGAGACGATGGTCTGCAGCAGCATACCGGCTCCTCCGGTTAGTTCTTTTCTTCATTTGGGCCGCAGCGGGGACCGTGTCCCTCCTTTGAGCATGGTGAACATAGCAGGCGACGGTTGTCGAGGTCGTCCTCTCTGGTAAGCTACCCTTGTTATCAGCAGTCTTCATCGGGGCACTTGCAGCAGTGCCTTGCTCGTTGTTGTCGACCTGCAGAAGGTCGGTGAAGACGAGGCCCAAGCAGTTGGGCAGTCCGACAGCAGGGGGCATTGACCCGAATAATAGCGGTACCGCCAGGTAACCCTCTCGGACATGCACATCGATCGGTTGTTGGTCGAAGCACACGGACATGAGTCCAGTAGTCATTGTAGCTTCCTGGAAATAAGGAAAGCGCACAGAATCAGAAATTTGAGGGGGGCCCGCTGGGCCTCCTATTTTTGGCGTAGAGATGAAGGGAGACGAAGTCCCACCGGGCGTGCCAGACTTGTGGAACGCAGATTTTTTATCTTTAAATTATTTAAAATTTTTATTATTATTTTATTTTATTTGGGGAATTCTCTTATTTGTATTTATTGATTATTAGGCGTGCCAGTCACCGGGGTGATAATTTAATTGTGCGCTCGATCTGACTTTTAATCAGTCGATTGTGAAGTCCGAGTCGGGACCCGAAGTCCGTCATACCATAAAGGCTATGACGTTAATTACGCCCTTCCTAAGAAGGACAACCCTTGATTAAACGCCAAAAATAGGAGGAAGACAGCGGCAAAAAATAAGACTCAAACGAGAGCGAGGGTTGGTTCATCAGCAAGGCGTTAAATGGCCTGAGTGAAGCAACGATACATCAAATGCGGAACAAATCCGACGGCATGTCCCCATTACCTTGGACTATGCCAGATGGGGATAGGAAACCACCCATGCAGCGGCAGGGTGGGATCCGTAAAAGATCGGGTATATCTAACCCGGAATCCGGATAAGGACCGGTGCAGCACGACACACCCTGTGCAGGCGCGATGTCTTATTAATATTCCCCTTCGGAAGACCATCGGAGAACATGCAAGGGCAGAACTCCGTGGGCCAACGGGGTTAGGGCGGAATACCATAGCTATCTGATGAGGTATGTACGAATTTCGACAGCATGTCCCCTTAACTTGGACTATGCCAAGAAAAGATAGGCCATCATCCACGGGAAGCCGGGACGACAACCAAAGGAGAACGGCGCCAGGCCGCGGGGGACATTGCTTGCATTCATATCATCGATTGATGTTCCCTTGGAACCCATTAGAGCACATGTAATGACATGGCTCTTTAGGTTCATAAGGCTGCGGAGAAATCCGGATCGGGACTAAGAGATGTAGGGGAGGTCCTCCCCATTGCTGTATCTCCTCGGGGCGTATGTGATGGTCTCTGAACATCCTCTAGACAGATGTGTGGAGAGATTAAAGGGATTGGGGGGTGATGGTGCGAAGGTGGATCTTGGCCTGGGTTTTATTGGCCAAAGAAGGAGCCTCGGCGTGGGTTTTATTGGCCAAGGGGAGTTCTCGGCGTGGCTTTTATTGGCCAAGGGGGGTTCTCGGCGCAGGGGTTCTCGGCGCGCTCATCACCGCGCCGAGAACCTGGCGCCGGGAATCCCCCGGGCCGGGAAGGCTATATTGCAAAGGGGTCTTCTTGGACAGTGAACAGGATTGAGGGTTTTATCAACATGCTGAAGGGAAAAGGGGGGAAACCCTCTCGGCCGCATAGCTCTCGGCGTGGCAACGGCCGCGTCGGGAACCATTTACCTAACGCCTGCGCTGGGAAGGTGAAAGGGCTCAAGGCCAGAAAGGGTTTATGGCTTGATTACGATACTCTGTTCTAGAGCTTTCTGGGATTTTTGGCTTGGATTGAGGCAGGATTTGGAGTGCAGAAGGGGATTACATGAGGTTTCTGCTAGAGGGATACCAAGGGAATTGGAAGGCGAAGTCAGTAGATGAAATAAGACCCTCTCACAACGTCCTGTGAAGATTTTTATCCGTTTGCCACCAGTCGTCTGAGGAGATCAAGAGATGACTGTCTCTGAACACCTGGACAAGCCCAATGGCATCGAGGAAACAAACCAGCGATGGAGGAACGACACAACCCTCGGCACTGGAATTCTAGGCCCTAATCATTCAAGAGTCAGAATTGAGGACCCAGGAGTCGAGGTCATCACTTATCAGAACCTCATGGGGTTGCATTCATTTGCAGATTAAGCACATATCTCATAACCAGCAGTTCAGGACACCGAGAGATTGATGTATCTGGTTCCTAAATGGCATAAAGGAGGGGCCTCGAAGGAAAACTCGAATGTATGTGGGGGATCTGCCATCGAGACAGGAGGGGGAGAAGGAAACAGAACCCAATAACCCATTAGATGGGGGTAGGGGCCCTATCTTCATTCCTCTTCGAAGAACAGACTCATAGAAACGACTCTGAAAACCGAAGCGTCTGGACTATTGGTCATTCAGATAAAAGATATATACATAGAAAGACAGAGGGCAGAGCTTCGGTTGCCTAATATCCGGCACGGCAACTGTGACATTTCATTTCATCTCATTATCACCACTTACATCAACTGCAAGGCTGAAGCCAAGAAACAGGCAGAGGGGAGGAACAGAGGCAGGCAAGAAAAGAATTCTCGGTCATCATATGAATAATCAAAGCACGAGGACATAGACTATTACATACGGAGGAAAATAAAAGAAGAAAATAAACATGGGGGGAAGGGTGGAGCATTGACTCCACTCCCTCCCCCGAGCAGCCCACCTGGAGCTTTCTTCTTCTCCTTCTCTTCTTCTTTCTTTTCAGCGGGATCTCTCCTGGCTTTTCTATCTCTCTTCTTTTTTTTTCTCTCGCTTTCTTTTCCTCTTTTTCTTTGGTTCTCTCTACCGACCCCTTTATCTCGAGAGGAAGGGGGTTTTTATAAGCATAGCACCCCTCCTTCTCGGCAAGGCTCTCTCGGCGCAAGGTTGGTGAGTTCCCGGCGCGCCTTATTCGGAGGCAGTAGGCTCTCGACGCCCCTTCCCCATATGGGTCTTGTTGGGCTCTCGGCGCCACACGGCCGGGCCCGTTTAGATCCTTTTGTCTTTTATGCTTGCTCATCAGTAAGCTTGAGCTACTAATGCCGCTTAATCTGTCCCTTCATTTGTCGGTCCCTCGAGTCTGTCAGGCTAGGCGAAGGCCCATCAATTGGTGAGTTAGTATAGCTTCATCAGAATATTTCTGGGGATTTTCATCAGTCAGTGGACTGCAGTTCTTCATCAGTACTGACGTCTGAATGACGACAATACCGGACATCAGCTTGGCCGGGGAGGGCTTCAGCCGGGTGGTAGCTTTAATGACATATCTTTCGTAATCCTGATTTTGTAGGAATCTCCGGGATCTTTATCTCTCACTTAATCTTCCATTATGTCTCATCTCCATTCTCTATTATATTTTAGGTGTCAACAGCCCTATAGTGGCGGTCGACCGAAACCTGTAAAATCTGGAGTTTTTCATCTCTGGGAGAACCGGTCGATCGGAAAGGTAGGGGCGGTCGACCGAAACCTGTAAAACGTGGAATTCTTAGGCTCTGGCAAATCTGGTCGACCGGCCAAGGTGTGTTGGTCGACCGGAAAGACCTATACCTGCAAAAGTGAAGTGTTAGCCCAAAGAAACATGTCCATAAGTCAAGATATTCATGTCCTCATCAATTTCATGTATTTTTGGGTTTGGTTTATGCATTAGATCATTTGAGCATTTCTAAATTTTTTTCCGGGTTGAGTTTTCACTTTTCCCATCTCCACTCCATTCCTTGGCATATCCTGTCATGAAAGAACATCAAGATGTTTAGTCATATAAGAGTGGTAAAACAACAATGACTTATAGTGTTTAGCCATTATCAAAACCAAGAATATCAAATAACTCAAATGACCATAGGATGATGTCGAATGACCCAAGTGACCACAAGATGACTCAATTGACCACAGGGGCACAACATTCTCCCCCTTTTTGATGATGGCAACACTGTGAGTCATTATGTGGCAGTAATATCCAAAATGGCAAAAGTTATAACAAATGCAACATATGCACAAGATCCATGATAGTAATAGTATGTGAATGCAATTATGAATGCAGATAACATATGCAGCTCAAGATACATGATAGTAATCGTATGTGAATACAATTATGAATGCAGATATGAATGCTATGCAATTATGCACACCCCATCACATACACATAAGAGATACACAAAGCGCACAAAGGATTCTCCCCCTTGGACTCTCCCCTGTATACAATTCACTCATCTTCCTTTGATAACTCACAAAGGCCGCACAAAGGACGGACAAAGGTATTAAAGGAAAGGACTCACAACAAGACATTCATTTTCTCCCCCTTTGACAGCAGTAAAAAGGAGGGATAAGACAGAGAATGTGACTAATGTCTGAGAGACCAGAGCTGAATGAGAGTGGAGAGCAAGCCATTATAGGCAAACCTAAAACATACCGTGAGCAATATATATATGGTTCAAAGCTAATGAAATCTGAGATCAACAATGGAGTTCAAAAAGCAGCTACATCCAAGATGTAATAGAAATGAACCAAAGTTGCATATCATTGCAGTGTTTAACCTTCCCTTGTCTTATATATCCATATTCAATAACTACAAAGGGAATAACACAAAAACTAGTATTGAGGCTAAACAATCATGACTAAAGCATGGAATATTATGAGTTCAACAAATTTGATTGTCAATATCTTTTGAATTTGAAGGCACATGACTCATATGTTACGAGCAATCGAGTCTAGTACATGTCTCCTAGCCGTAAGAATACACGTTGGTTAGACGCCAGTATTCCTAGGTATTTGGCAAGACTGACTGTTAAGCTTTAGAATGAACAGAGATAGCAAAGTCACGTCATGACATATCCAAACTCATTTCTTTGATGAGAAGATATATTTCTCAGTAATTATGTCATTGCTCTACCTAGAGTCCAAATGAATTAAGACAGAGATAACAGGGGCACATCATGACATATCATTCGTCACTTGAAGTGATGACGTGACATATTTCTCCGTGCAACAATACATTGCTCTGTCAAATTGATTTTCAAGAATTCTAGCTCATCAATATGTTTAGAAACAATACTAAGCCTGAGTGTATCACCAAGATGGTCATGAATTTTGAATTTTCAGATATCAGGATAGTCATGCAAAGCACAATATGCAATCTCTAGTTAAGGTCTATTAAAACCACAGAACATAAATGATTTCAGAATAAATATTTTTGAACTTCAAGGAAATCATTAAATCTGAACCATTTTCATTGAATGGACAATCATCAGGGCATATAATAGAAAGCTCTTACGCCGTAGTTCTGTCGGTCTCATGATCTCAAATCAGACTGTAAGCCATTGAAGTTCAGATTGCAAGAGATTTAAGAAAATCAACAAGACTCCCCCTAAGGATATGCAATGAATGCACTCAAGGAGTTATGTTTGCAAGTGAAAAGATAATTCTCAAGGAGAGGTTGACTTGAGCCATGCAGGGGTTGACCTGGTCAAACATGAAGTTGGTAGTGATGAAATGCATGACCCAATACATGGTTGTACACTTATTCATGGCAACAGAATGAAGATGAAATATATGCATGAATACTTCAAAAAGATAACTCCCCCTTATTATATGGCCTATATGCGACAGTGACGCATGGTACTTGGCGGAGGTAAAACCTCACGCATATTGAGTGCTTCTAGACAAGCATAACCTGCCTTTCCATACATCAACATTTAATATACCATGGCCATGCAAGTATGATGCTACACAAACCATGCAATGCATCATGAACATGAATTCAACTTTATTATGCAACTACATGCAATGTGACACCATATGCAAAATGACATATTAACATATAAACATTGCATGAACACCAATATGCAAGAATACACAACTAAATTGAACAAGATCATCATTTCAATGTTTATTGGCCTGAGGTCGACAAAGACCAAGCTCCCTTCTGAGTGTTGAAAATCTATCATTACACAAGGGCTTGGTGAAAATATCAGTAATTTGATTTAGAGTATCAACAAAATACAGTTCAAAATTTTTCTTACCGACCTCATCTCTAATGAAGTGATGCCTAATCTCAATATGTTTAGTCCTAGAGTGCTGGACTGGATTTTTTTCAATGTTTATAGCACTAGTGTTATCACACAGAATCGGGACACAACCAAGATCCACTAGGTAGTCTTGGAGTTGGTGTTTAATCCACAACACTTGGGTGCCTGTAACGCCCGGTAATTTTAAAATAGGAATAAATAAATTTAGGAAGAAAATCTATATCTAATACATATTCTTACAAATAGGTATATAATAAATAAAATTTATTTAAATAAATAAATGTCCAAGTGATATTACTTTAGGCTAAATAGGAACCAAATATTTATGAAAAAGATAGTTTACATTTAATAATATTTGCATATTCCTATAAATAGTTAATAATGGTGAATAAAAGACTAGTAAATATTACCTTTTGGAATGAAAGTAAATATTTTACCTAGGATCGAACCTGTCTCTGATACCTAAGACAATGATTAAGAAGGAAATAAAAGTGAAGGAAATTATAAGAAATGAAACCCCTATCTGAAGTACTCCCTTAAGCAAACTCTTAATCAGTGAAGACCCTAGTATATATCATGACCCACCTACAAAATAGGTCATTAAGAAACCTAAGCCAACCTATATACATATACATGGAAAATATATATATCTATATGGAAAAAACCTATATATATATATATAATCGATTTATATATATATGAACCCCTTCAAAGAAAAGCCGTATATAATAATATACATGAGAACTTATATGTATATCTAAATATATTAATAAATTTGTATATATACATATTACAATTGCATTAAACTATAATTGAGCATCTATTTAATACAAAATATATGTACAAAATCTATATAACACACCTAAATGGACTTTCACCCATATGCCATCTCAAATGAAAGACCAAAACAAATTATGTTTGATCCATAGGCCTTGACTATTGTGAATTTAAAAGCCTTTTAATGAGCCTCATACCAACTTAATTAAAAGCCTTCAAGCCTCACAGAAACAATAAAGACTTTACGCTATTGGGCCCAACTACGTAAGGAACAAATTAGATGAAAATATGTATATGCTCATTATTATATCCTGCCCAGACCCTGTACACAACCCCCGACATCCTAATGACCTTACCCTTGTATTATAATAAATTTAAGAATAACATGTTATTTTTAAATAGGCATTTAATGCATAATATAATTTTATTTGAATTTAGAATCAATAAATCTCGAAGAGAACATCAATTTGTATTTTATTAATAATTTATAAAATTTAATATTCACATTTATTACATTATACTTTTATTAGAAGGAAGAAGTATACATTAATAGGATTTAAATGAATTAAGGAAAATTAAAAGAGAAAAGAATGGGCACATATGCTATTTTGGTCCTTTGGAGTGCTATGGCAAAGAAGGAAAATATGAATAACGTCCAATATATGGGCGCATCATTCACGTAAAATGGCAATGTTAAATGCGCTATATTCAAATAGGTGAATAGTGCCACTTTTTGATTTAAAATAATTTTTATAAACTAATTATAAGAAAAAATCAAGAAAAATGGTAAAATATTACCCATAAAATTTCATAACAATATCCCATCAATTAAAAAAGATAAAAATCATTAAACGTTGTAACACGTAAAAATATATGTAAAACCGTAAATAATGCCCATATATAAGGTGTTAATTCTTAAAAGGTGACCTTTAAGAAGACGTTAATTTTTAAAACAAGGCATTGACATAGATGCTATTTAACCCATATAGTAATAAAGTTAAAACAAGAGTAACGACCATTCATTCGGTCGTTATTCACAAATTAACGACATGTTGTGTCATTATTCTAATATAGTATAAAGATAAGATAAATAGAGGCATATATATACGAATTTGGTTAAATGAGAGGTGAAGGGGAAAAGGACAAAAAATCAAATGACGTCGGTTTGTGTGGGCGTGATTCACATAATAAACGACATATAGTATGTCGTTATTTAAAGTACAAATGATATAAAATAAGGTTTATAGGGTATAAATATAATTTTGGTCCTTATAAGGGCATGGAGAAATGCCAAATGCCAATGGACGCCCATTCTTATAGGCGTTGATTCCATAAGAAACGACTTAAACAAAGTCGTTATTTTATTGTAAATGAATAGTGCTATTTTTATTTTAAAAGAATTTTATAAAACTAATTACATGGAAAGATAAAGGAAAATGGAAAAACATTACCCATAAAATTTCATGTCAATATCAAATCAAATAAAAAAGATAAAAATCTATAAAGAATG
The DNA here is from genome assembly GCA_022559845.1 of Amorphophallus konjac. Lineage (NCBI taxonomy): Eukaryota > Viridiplantae > Streptophyta > Magnoliopsida > Alismatales > Araceae > Amorphophallus > Amorphophallus konjac. Next base: position 242,308,384 of record CM040127.1, read on the forward strand.
TAACACTATAAAATGAACGTTTAATAATGAGAATTTCTTAAACAGAGCCGTCTAACTAGGAAGTGTTGTGTTTTGGAAAGATTAATAAGGGAAATCCTAATGCTATTAGGACTTGTACTAGGGAGTTTTAAACCCAATCAAACTCTAACCCACGATCGATCCTTTACCCTATAAATACCCCTCCAGAACACAACAGAGGTTACTACCTCTGGTTTTCAAGGGCCTCTCGCCGCTGGTTCTATTATTCCGTGGAGGAATTTCTTCTTCCCCGACGTTGCTACTTCCCTATAGTGAAAGGTCCTCTGCTTCCCTGTTTGGGTTGCTGCTAATCCCCAAGGAGCACAACGACAGTGCCTTCTTCCTCTTCTTCACAAACGTGAAGGGCAGGACCCCTGAAGTTGCTGATTCTCTACTGTTTCTTCACCTTTCTGAATCAAGGAATCTGCCATTCTCTGTTGCTGTGAAGCTACAACCTTTCCTCTATTCCCTTATTTGAGAAACAGAGTATCGTCTAGGAGGTTAAATTATTTCTATTCAATCTATTCTCCAATTCTGTCAACCAAAATCACCAAGTCAAGTAGGTGTTCTCAAGTTTCAAGCCAAACATTATAATTACTAAGTTCACTGCATGCATCTAGGTCATTAGGAGGCTTACAGTATTCGAGATTTATTATTTTTGCATACACAGGGAAATAACGACCCTATATAGGGTGCTATTTCAACTAACGACTGAACACACAGTCGTCAATTCCTTTGGTAATTAATAATTACCCATGTTTGAAATTTAATAACCATGTAATATGATGTCTAATTGAATATATGATCATAGTTATGAAATCCTATTATTTTTCTCTACATGACCATGTGATTATTTCTGTAAAATTCCTTTTATTTAAACAGTGCTACTGTTCATGACTAAATTACATAAAGATTGAAATAACGACATGTACCCTACCTTTAATTTGATATATGACGCCCCTGACTAGGGCGCTATTTATATAAGTAAAGCCTTAATGTAAGACGTCATTTTCATAATATCTGAAATCTGAAAATATTTATTGAATCTAATATTCATAGAATTTGAATGTAACGACTATGTGAACAGTCGTCATTTAATGAAATGACGACCCTACCAAGGGCGTCAATTTATAAAATGAAGACTTGACACAAGGCGTTATTTTTCCTGGTTTCTGATTTCCGTGAGTTGTAAATATATATATATATATATATATGTATATCCTTATAGGTACTATATTCCAGTCCGTGAATATAGTCCCAAGTTTTTCGGTGTTTTATCGATTAAACCCTAATTCTCGGTGATAGATGAACCCTCCATGGGACAGTCCGTTCCTTTGGATTGGTGACTTTATCAGAGAGACCTCTGTAAGACTTCGCTAGCCTTGGATTCCCTCAAGGCAGCCGAGCAGATTGTGCCATTAAAACCCATGACACTACTTGATTTCCATGTCACTCTAAAGAAACATGGTATACCGGCCCTCATGACATGCTATGTGGATGTCATAAGAATATTCTTAAAATTATGGAATGGGAAACCATGCCATTAATGTTCTTAAACAATGATGTGCCATACTTATGGACATTAATTCTATCTACCTTATCATGTACAAAGAACAAGCAACGCTATATAAGTGCTTATTCTTGATGTCATGATCTCCACCCAGTTTATCGACATGTCATGGTTTCTATGCTTCGCGTAGATTTTTATCGCAAGTTTGTCCTGGCTCAAGGGCCTTGCCCTTGAATTCCATGAAAAATCTTACCTTATCCTTCTATTAAAGCTTATTCTTGAAACTCCTTATTGGCTATAAACTATCGTGGATGTCTAGATCTATCTTTAAATGCTGTGCATATAGGGCCCGATCTGGTGCTGGGAGGAGCGCCCGAAAGTACTAGTGCCCATGGGAGTTGTAATGATCGCGGTGTCTTGAAGTGCACCGCAGTACTCGTCTCTCTTGATCTTTGGCATTCCACACTCTCTCTTTCTTGCGTGCGTGACTTGACTTGCATGACTTTACTAGCGTGGCCCGAAACGGGCAAAGTACTTGCATGAAATCGCCAATAATCTATAAATATCTCTTGATCGCTTGAAAGTTTCGCATAACGTTGATTGATCTATTGCTAGTTTCATTTTACTTGTTCAGTTAATTCTACATGCATAGCCTTACTGCATTTACATGTGAAAGATGTAATTACTTAAACCAATTGCTTGTTCTTGAGATATAATTCCTACTGAGCGTTCGCTCACCCAGTTTATTCCAATATTTTTCAGGTAATCAGGTGGCTAGCGAGACCGAGACTCACACGGGAGGGACAAGTGTGCAAGCGAGCTTCGAAAACTAGTGAACCTGTGTCTTTTATCTTTCTTGAGTCTAGCATGATGTCTCTTATTTAGTTATCTTGTCTAAAGTCTATTAGTGCGTCATCTCCTTTTCTTTCATAGTGACGTAGTTGAGTCTTCAAGTTCTTGTAAGAGATTTATATTTGAAATAGAATTTTTATTGTTGTTCCAAATTATTTGGTCTCATGCCATTGCTCTTGATCGTTCACGACTGTTTAACTGCCATGTTCCGAGCAAATGACATGTTCCGCTGCTATCGGTTCGGGGCGTGACAGTGCCACAGCTCCCCGCAGCAACATATTCTACCTCTGCGGTTGAGAGGGCAACCGAGTGTTGTTTCTTGGAGGCCCAAGAAACTAAACACCCGCCCAGAAACTGGTAGTATCCACTAGTACTTTTGCGATCCAGCTTGCATCCAGCATAGTCCGCATCAGAATAAGATATAAGAGATAAATCACATGATGACGGATACAACAATCCTAAATCTTAAGTGCCGATAAGATATCTAAGGATACGTTTGACGGCAGTCAAGTGGGATTCTCTAGGACTAGCTTAAAATATAGCACAAAGGCATACACTAAACTGGATATCTGGTCTGGATGCAGTCAAGTAAAGCTAAGAGCCGATCATACCTCTATAGATCTTTGCATCCACTAATTTACCATTTTCATCTGAATCCAGTGATGTTGTGGTGCTCATAGGAGTTGCAATGATTTTTCTCTTCGTCATGTCAAATCTTTTCAGTAGCTCCTTGATGTATTTGGCTTGACTTATTAAGCAACCATCTTGTCCTTGGTTGACCTGTAAACAAAGAAAGAATTGGAGTTCTCCCATTAGGCTCATCTCAAATTCGCTAGTCATGAGGTTAGTAAATTCCTCACACATTTCAGATTTAGTAGAACCAAATACAATATCATCAACATAAATGTGAACAAGCAAGATGTTCTTACCTTGCTTCTTGGTGAAAAGTGTTTGATCTACCTTACCTCGTGTGTATCCCTTTTCAATGAGGAACGAGCTTAGTCTCTCATACCAAGCTCTTGGTGCTTGCTTAAGTCCATAAAGCGCCCTGTCTAGCTTGTATATAAAATCTGCATGGTTAGAATTCTCAAAGCTAGGAGGCTGCTCAACATAGACTTCTTCTTTGATCAAGTCATTCAAGAAATCACTTTTTACATCTATTTGGTACAGCTTTATTCTAAGGGAGCATGCAAAGGCAAGTAAAATTCTTATGGCTTCGAGTCTAGCAACTGGGGCGTAAGATTCATCAAAGTCTACCCCAAACTCTTGATTGTACCCTTGAGCCACCAATCTAGCCTTGTTTCTTATTATCTTGCCATCCTCACTTAGTTTGTTCCTAAAACCCCATTTAGTGCCTATGACAGATTGTGATGAAGGTCTAGGAACAAGATGCCAAACTTTATTCCTTTCAAACTGGTTTAACTCGTCTTGCATTGAATTTATCCAGTTTTCATCTTTTAATGCTTCATCAATATTTTTGGGTTCAAGCTGAGAGACAAGAGCAAGTTGATCTAGTTCTTCCACAATTTTAAAATGTGACCTTGTTCTAGGTGGGTCATTCAAGCTACCAATGATATTTTCTAAAGGATGATCCTTAAGAATTCTAATGTTTGTAGAATCATTACCTTCTCCTGGAGCCTGATTTCTAGCATTGCTTGATTCAACTGGGTCACCATCTTCTTTTATTTCGTCTTGTGGAGACTTACTCTTTTCCTTCATGCTTAGGAATTCCCCGTCTTCATCATTTTTCCTGCAAGAGTTATCAATGTTAGAATCATCATGATATTCATCAAACAAAATATGGGGTGATTCTTCCACAGTTTGACTCTTAATGTTATAAATTCTATAAGCCCTAGATCTATTAGAATATCCAAGGAATATACATTCATCGCTCTTGGGCTCGAATTTATCTAAATCTCTTTTGTCATTATTGTGGATAAAGCATTTAGATCCAAACACTTTCATATGTGAGAGAGAGGGCTTTTTACCTTTCAGCAACTCATAAGGAGTCTTTTTGGTGTGTGGCCTTACCATAGAGCGGTTGATAATGTAACATGCTGAGTTTACCGCTTCAGCCCAAAACCTCCTTGGAAGTTACCGTTCAGCAAGCATGGTTCTTGCCATCTCTACAAGTGTTCAGTTTCTCCTTTCAACTACACCATTTTGCTCCGGCGTTCTTGGTGAAGAAAATCGGTGTGAAATCCCTTTGGCCCTACAAAGATTATAGAAGTTAACATTTTCAAATTCACCACCATGATCAGATTGGATCTTGAAATTTTAAACTCACCGTCCTGCTTTATCTTCATGTAGAGTGCCTGAAACTCATCAAAAGTATCATTTTTATGTGTGAGAAAGAAAACCCATGTGAACCTAGAAAAGTCATCCACCAAGACATATCCATAGTTTCTACCACTTAAGCTAGCAGTTCTGGTTGGTCCAAACAGGTCCATATGAATTATCTCGAGTGGTTTGGATGATGTATTTTTAGATCTTCCCTTGAAAGATTTTCTTGTTTGTTTACCTAGGGCACATGCATTACACAACTTATTTTCTTGTTTAAATGATAATTCAGGCAACCCTTTCACCATTGAATGCTTTAACAATTTATGTAAGACATTGTAGCTAGCATGTCCTAGTCTACGATGCCATAGCCATGCAATTTCAGATTTTGGTGCAGCAAGACAAAGGTTTGAATAAGCATGATCATCTAAGTCAATCATGTAAACATTGTTGACTCTCTTACCAGAAAATTTTACCTTATCAGATTTTGGTTCAAAGATTTTACATTCATGAGAATCAAACAAAACTTTGTGACCTTTATCACACAATTGACTTATGCTGAGCAAGTTATATTTCAATCCTTCAACTAACAACACATTTCCAATAGAGTTGGAGAGATTCTTACCTACATTACCTGTTCCAATGATTTTTCCTTTGTTGTTCCCTCCAAATGTGACGTGTCCTCCTTCCTTTTCCTCCAAGAGATAAAATTTTATTTTATCTCCAGTCATGTGTCTTGAACAGCCGCTATCAAGATACCACATGTTATGCATGGCTGCAAGACATTCCTGCACAAGTAATTAAACAATGGTGTTTGGAACCCAACCAAATTTGGGTCCCATCAAACTTTTCAAATTTTCAAAACATGAAACCATTTCTTTTGGAATCCAAACCTTCTTAACATTCATGTTTTGTTTGCTTAGAGCAGGGATTTGATTTTTCTTTTCAATCTTGACATTCATTTTCTGTTTGGAGGCTCTTGGTTGGAGTTTGTGAAAGTTTAATGAATTTTGCTTCTTAAGCCATTGAGGTGGTTGGTTGGTTTTGGGTTGAAAATGATTATTTTACCACCTATGGGATTGATGCACACAGACGTCACAATTGCCCCAAGAATATGATGGTGTTGGCCTATATGAATGTGCAATCTAGTTTTGGTGATATCTAGAAGGTTGAGCAGGCGATGGCCAAGGACGTGTTGACCTATGCTTCGGGGAAGGTTGACTTTTCTTAGGCTTTTGAGCAAACTTTTTGGGAATTTCAGTTACTGCCTCTTCACTCTTTTCTTTTCCTTTGGATGTTGTTTTTGAGGTTGAAGCATCAGACGAGGAAACAAATGTGACTGTTTTTAGCCCAATTGACCTTTTATTTGTTGGATCAAAACCCCATCTTTGTTGTGGTTCATTCTAGTTCCTAGCAATGCATCTAGGTTTTCTTTTCCATCCACAAATTTTTTCAAAGATTGTTGTTTATCCTTCAACTCTTTTTGTAAGTTTTCAATATTTTGCAGGAGTTGAATGTTGACTTGTTTGATAGCTTCATACTTTTCATTGCTCAATTTGCTATCCTTTTCATAGGTTTACATTTTTAGCTTCATGCTATCAATCTCATTTCTCAAATCTTCATTTTTAGTTTCCAAGTCAGCCATTTGTTTTCTTCCTTCCTCCAAGTTCTCAATCATTTTCTTAAGATCTTCAATTTCAGTTTCAAGTAGAGCATTCTTATCATTCATATCATGATCATGCACAAATGAGTTAATTTTCTTTTTCAATGATTTATTCTCCTTTTTGTACATTTCATATTTTTCCATGAGTTGTATATATGCATCCACCCAATCATCAATTGTATAATCTTCAAATGGAGAATTTATCTCAGTTTCTTCAAATGGAGAATTCATGCCATGCGGGAGTCAATGATCTAAGAATCTTTCTCACAATTTCCTGTTCTGAGTATTTCTTTTCCAAATTAGTTAGACTATTAGTAAGCACAGTTAGCCAAGCATACATATTCTGAATTGACTCATCAGGCTTCATGCAGAACATTTCATATTCAGAAACTAAAATGTTACCTTTTGTTTCTCGTACCTGAGAGGTTCCTTCGTAGATTACCTCTAACTTATCCCACATTAGTTTTGCAGATGCGCAGGTCGGACAACTTCTGATTGCCTTCCTACTAACCACCGGTAGGGATGATCTTCAGTTTTAATCGTTTGAATGAAATGAAAAAGATAACAAATATGAAATCACTCAAACAAGATATAGAGTATGCTCAAAGAAAGAAGATCTTGTCTGAGTTGCAGAAGCTTGAATCGGATGCTTTGAAGGTGTCTTCTTCCTTGCGAGATGATCTTCCTTGAATCTCTTCTAGTTGATGAAGAAGATGATGGATGTAGCTTCGATCTTCCTTTTAATCTTCTTGAGTTGATGAAGAGGATGAAGAATGCAGTTTAGATCACCTTTGAAAGTCTTGATTGCTTCTTGCTTCCTTGGAGGTTGAGATGGCTTCAGATCTGGACTTGAATCCCTTGGAATGGATGAAGCTTCTTCCCGTAATACTGTTTACGGCTACAGTACTTCGAACTCCTCTCCCTTGAACACACCCTTGCAGCCTCCCTTGAATCCCCTTGAAGCATTAGGGTTTCTAACCCCTCATGTGTTGGTTTTATAGACTTTGAATGGTCCTTAGACATCCCCCAGACCAGATCCACAAATCATGGGAGATTAGGTGAGTTTTGATTAAACAAATCCATGGAAAGGGGCTGGCCTCGAGGTGGAAATCGAAGTCAAACATGGCTGCATCGGGGCTGGCGGTTGACCGGAATTCATGGGTCGGTCGACCGGAACCTGCTGGACTTAGAACATTTTGATCCTGGCAAAAATCGGTCGACCGGCCCTATAGTGGCGGTCGACCGAAACTTGTAAAATCTGGAGTTTTTCATCTCTAGGAGAACCGGTCGACCGCAAAGGTAGGGGCGGTCGACCGAAACATGTAAAACGTGGAATTCTTAGGCTCTGGCAAATCTGGTCGACCGGCCAAGGTGTGTTGGTCGACCGGAAAGACCTATACCTGCAAAAGTGAAGTGTTAGCCCAAAGAAACATGTCCATAAGTCAAGATATTCATGTCCTCATCAATTTCATGTATTTTTGGGTTTGGTTTATGCATTAGATCATTTGAGCATTTCTAATTTTTTTTCCGGGGGCTCCGCCCTCGGATACCCCCGCAAGGGGCGCTGCCCCCTTGACCCCCGCGACCTGACCGGGCAGGTCGATCCCTGCGACCTGACTGCGTAGGTCGATCCCCGCGACCTGACCGTGCAGGTCGATCCGTGTGCGAGGGTGTAATCATTGAGCTTTCACTTTTGCCATCTCCACTCCATTCCTTGGCATATCTGTCATGAAAGAACATCAAGGTGTTTAGTCATATAAGAGTGGTAAAACATCAATGACTTATAGTGTTTAGCCATTATCAAAACCAAGAATATCAAATAACTCAAATGACCATAGGATGATGTCGAATGACCCAAGTGACCACAAGATGACTCAATTGATCACAGGGGCACAACACCGGATACCGGACCGCCACTACTGGCCCCTATAGGGCCCCCAGATCAACGCCGGCCCGGGTAAGCGTTAGCCCCCGGGGCCAGCCTCATCCGATCTCCAACACGGGCCCCGTGCCCCGGAGTTCTGTCACCATCTCAGCATCTTCCTTAGGCTTCCAACCCCGAGCTCCAGCAAAGCCAGCACCCAACACGGGCTTCCAGCCCCGGGTCCACAGCTCCTCAGCATCTTCCTCGGGCTTCCAACCCCGAGCTCCAGCAAGGCCGGCACCCAACAAGGGCTTCCAGCCCCGGGTCTACGACTCCTCAGCATCTTCCTCAGGTTCCCAACCCCGAGCTCCAGCCAAGCCGATCCCCGACACGGGCTTCTAGCCCCGGGTCCACGGCTCCTCAGCCTCTTCATCGGGTTTCCGACCCCAAACCCCGGCAAAGCTGACTCTCGATGCGGGCTCCCAGCCACAAGTTCGCGGCTCTCCGATATTGCACTCGGGACCTCGGTTCTGAGCTTCAGTTGAATCGGCTCTCCCCGTGGGTCTTCTACCCAGGGGGCAAGGTTCCTCAGCACCCTCCTCGGGCCTTCCGACCAGAGCCCGGACTACGCCGGCACCTATTGCAGGTCCTCGACCCAGGGGCGTCAGCACCTCAGCACTTTCGATAGCATTGCTTTCCGGTGCAAGAGTGTCATCTCGAGCATCGGCAACACTTCTATTGGCGCCGGCAAAGGCTTATACCCAGGTCGCTCAGCCATCGACTCCTGGCATGGGTCTCATACCCCGAGGGCCGATCCCAGTACCTCTGACTGACAGCTTCACGCTGTCGGTCGCTCCAAGCCAGATCTTCTCGGTCTACCATCTCGGGGTGGAGTCTTACTTCACTCCTCAGAAGAAGCGTCGCCATGGCAGCAGAGGCAGGCGGCTCGCTGCTGCAACCAGCAACTCCGGCAAGACTATTCTTGTCGGCGACTTGCGGATCCGTCTCAACGGGGGTGAACCAATCATACCCCAAGGATGGACCGTTCCCACCATCCCCACCTCCAATCATTTTGACCTCTTGCGGAAAACACGAGAGGATGGAGCGAAGCTCAAAGGAGCGGGTTCCTCGGCAGCAGCCCGGGGGCACCCACCACAGCCCGACACACGGCCTCCCAAGACAACTCGTCGGAAAGGCGGCGACAAGGGAGACCAACAATCCGACTTGAGGAGAATCTGGGTCACCCCAGAAGAAGCTCAAGCCATTCGAAGGGTGCGTATCAGAAACCCCCTGCGAGCACTCAGACGCGGCATCAGACGGGATGCGACTGGTTTCACAGTAGCATCGTCTGACAATGCCCAGTCGTCCAATGTCCCCCACACAAGCAAGCGGAGGCAAAGGCAAGCCCGTTCCCGGGCCCTCCAGCAACCTGTCCTGGACTCTCCCCCGACTGATATCGGGAGTGAGCCCCCTCTGCAACGCACCTCGGTCTTTTACAGACTAGGGGCGCATGTCCGCCCCGAGAGGGTCTTCCCTCGAGAGGGTAGCTCTCCTCAGCACCTTCCTCGGGCATCCCGACCCGAGCCTAGACTACACCGGCACCTACCCCGGGTCCTCGACCTAGGGGCGTCGGTGCTCCGGCACTTCCAACGGCTATGCCTTCCGGCACAAGAGTGTCAACTCGAGCCTCGGTGACACTCTTATCGGCGCGGGCGAAGGCTTCCACCCGAGTCACCCAGCCATCGACTCCCGGTGCGGGCTACTTGCCCCGGGGACCGACCCCGGCACCTTGGACTGACGTCTTCATGTTGCCGGTCGTTCCAGGCCATGTTTTCTTGGTTTACCATCTTGGGGCGGAGTCTTCCTCAGCTCCTCAGAAGAAGCATCGCCATGGCCGTAGAGGCAGGCGACTCGCTGCTGCAACCAGCAACTCCGGCAAGACGGTCCTTGTCGGTGACTTGCAGATCCGTCTCGATGGGGGTGAACCAATCATACCCCAGGAATGGACCATTCCTGCCATCCCCACTTCCAATCGTTTTGACCGCTTGCGTCAAACACGAGAGGACGGGGCGAAGCTCAAAGGAGCGGGTTCCTCGGCGGTAGCTCGGGGCCCCCCGTCGCAGCTAGACACGTGGCCTCCCAAGATAACTCCTCGGAAAAACGGTGACAGGGGAGACCAGCAATCGGACCTGAGAAGAATCTGGGTCACCCCAGAAGAAGGTCAAGCTGTTCGAAGGGCGCGTATCATCAACCCCTTGCGAGCACTCAGACGCGGCATCAGATGGGATGCGGCAGGTCTCACAGCAGCATCGCCTGACGATGCCCAATCGTCCAATGTCCCCCGCGCAAGCAAGTGGAGGCAAAGGCGAGCCCGTCCTCGGGCCGTTCAGCAATTTGTCCTGGACTCTACTCCGGCTAACATCGGGAATGAGCCCCCTCTACATCGCATCTCGGTCTTTGACAGACTGGGGACGCCTGTTCGCCCCGAGCGACACCCGCAGAGGAAGCGGGCGGCCCGGTTTATCAATGATGTGGTTCGAGTGTTCGCGTGCTACACCACCAAGCACCAGCCAGACACCCAGTATGACGATTTGAACCAGCCTCTGTCCCACTTCAGGAGGCCATGCCACCCGCCTCCACCGCCTCCTCCAACATGTCATATCGGCACTTCTGCCGGACCGCAATTATCGGAACGCGCGGAAGAGGTCCCAATAGAAGACCACAACCCTCCTATCAACGCAGAGCCGGTCAACAACGACCCTCCAGCGAACGAGGCTCAAGAAGTGACCCTCGACACTCTCATGAAGGAGAACTAGCATCTGAAGGCCCTCCTGTGGGACCTCCTCCAGGAATGAGACCTTCATCGTCAGCAACCTGCTAGGCCCCAGGCCGAGGCACCGGCACCCCCGGCGACCCGCGACGCTGCCAACACCTCAGCGGTGATTGCCCGAACCCCGTTGGCAACCGGGTTTGGCACGCCTCTGGGTGAGACTCAGCCACGAGCCTCCAACACGCCAGTGCCAGAAAATCTCCTGGCACAACGCCAGATGATAGAGTGTATTATCGAGACAAAGCTCACCCAGTATGGTGAAGGGGCTGTCACGGTAGATCTCTACAGTGTACCCTAACCGCTTCACCACCAGCTGAAAAAGCTGGCCTCATAGTACTCCAATCCCCCGAAGCTGCAAAAGTTCGACGGGCAGGGGTCGCTGCATGAACACCCGGCCTACTATGTCACGGCCATGGGTGAGTTAGCATTGGACGAATCATATCTCCTCCGCTACTTTGCCACTTCGCTCACGGGAATGGCCTTTCAATGGTATTCCCGCCTGAAGCCTAACTCGGTCATCGACTGGGCGGACCTCCAGAAGAAATTCCTCCACCACTTTCAGACGGCCGAGCGAAAGGTCTCCCTAGCCAAACTCTGTTCTCTCTGGCAGAAAAAGGGCGAGGGCGCCTTCGACTTTATCAAAAAATGGCGAGACCTCAGCATGAGGTGTGTCAATCCGCCCGTTCAGGAGGACGCCATCACCATATGGAGTCAAGGTCTGGCGGCCTAGGTCAACGACAAGCTTCTCGGCACCAATATCAAAGGCTTCGACCAACTCAATTCGGTAGTCGCCGAAATAGAGATGTTCTTCACCAATAACCTGAGCTCTGCTATAGCAAAGGGTAAGCAAGCACGAGAACGCCAGCCCGGTAATGAGGTGAATATCATAAAATTCACCCTTACAGCCAAGGCCAATAAGGGGGCCGAATCTAGTGGCTCTGATAAAAAGTCAGCGGACAATCCGGCTGCTCCCTCCTTCTCAGAGCGCATGAAGACACCCTTCTCCTTTATGAAGGAACATACAAAGATGCTCTTCGACCTCTGTATGGCCCAGAAGATCATCAAGCTGCCAGAAATCCGCAAGTCGGACGAGGCCCTGAAGACTGACGATCCCAGTTATTGCATGCATCATCGCATGTTGGGTCACCAGATTGAAGATTGCTATGTCTTCAAGACTCAAGCGCAGAAATTGATCCAAGACGGCCTCGTCAAAATGAAGAGTGGTCTCATCGGTCCTCCACAACCACATACATGGGCCAGGCCGGCTAAGGCAGCACGCGTGGCTCACCCCTCAACCAATGTCATCCACATGATGGCCGCATTTTCTCTTTCTGATGAAGAGTCAGAGGAGCCCAGCGCCAATCGAAGGGGACGTTCGATCTGGTATCCAGGGTGGAGGCCCTGGCATGATCAGAGACCTCTCTCCTTCTCCAGGGAGAGAATCCGGCGACTCTTCGATATCCTCGTCGAGAATGGGTAAATCATGTCCCGCGACTCGCCTGTCGACTACACCCATTGGGACCGTAGTCACCCTCAATACTGCCCCTTCCATGCTAGAATTTTCCACCCGATCGAGTCTTGTGAAGAAGTTCAACACCTCATCCAGGAACAGATCCAATGGGAGCAGATCAATGCGAAAGGAAACTCCATGTCACTCGTCAGGCTTTGGCAAGCTGTCGAAGAGACCCCGAGCACTGCCAGGAGTGCGCCAGAGTGGCCAGACTCCCCATAAGAAAATGGGCACGGGCTGCCTTACCAGCATCCTCCAGAATGGCTCGAGTTTCAGACTGACAACCGAGAGGCGCTTGAGCGATTGCGGAGGCGCAGAGAGCAGGATGCCAGTCAAGAGATGGAGCCAACCGACTTCTCAGTCAACGTCATCCATTCCCCTACTCCTTCGGCCCCTTCGGGCTCTCAGGCATCACCACCTAGCCAGCCAGCCCCAGCCACTTCGGCCATGCGGTGGCAGTCTTGGCGGGAGCTAAAGTCTCTCCCTTTCCCTGAAGAAGACACTGACAGGCTCCTCCGGGTCCTTCTCGACTGAGAGGACATTCTGGTGAGCGAGACGATAATGGGCTCTTCAGTGATCTCTCGTCTTCCTCCCGTCCTATCTCCATCTCCGGCGTCCGTGGATAGGAAGGGAAAGCAAAAGCAGGGTGAGGCCCCGCCTCAGCCACGTCACATCTCCTTAGCAGATGGGCCGCCGGGTCCTCTCCGCCCACCCTTTAACGCAATCCAAAGTGCAAAGAAGACATCTTCAGAGTCTTCAGCGTCTTCGATTCAAGTGGCGGGCCCACTGCCACAAGGCTCAGTCAGTCCACAGAGTCGGGATAATTGTGCGGAGCGATAATGTCTTACGACGCCGTCAGTTGTCATCAGACCCAGCTCTCAGCATGATCACAAAGGCAAGGCTAAGGAGCAGGACAACAAGCATGTCTCTCACCCCGCTCCTCAACAAAAGCCGTCGCCACCGCGGCTAAGGCATCAAACCGCGCATACGTCTTCGGACGCCAGCACCAGCCTACCGACTCCTCATAGTCTCCTGTCACCACCGCGACTAAGGCATCAAACCGCGCATACGTCTTCGAACGCCAGCTCCAGTCAACTGACTCCTCAAAAGCTACCGCCACCGCGGGTAAGGCACCAAACCGCACATACGTCTTCGGACGCTAGTCCCAGCATCTCGGCATACCAGGAATTGCCGCTCGAGGTAATCGAGCAGGCGATCAATGGCACCTTCCAGATACAACAAGCGAAAGGCGCCTGGATCAAAATCCAGGCAAGGAAGGGTCGTCGACCTCGCCCGGCAAAGGCACCAGTTCAGAGATATCCTCACCAGGATTTATCGACTCCGGCTCTAGCATCTCTCCCTCCTACTCCCTTGGAGACTGTTATTGTCAAGAGACAAGAAAAAAATAGGAGGAAGATCCTCAGAAGGCGGCTCAAGAAACAAGCTGAACAAGCGGCCGCCCTGTAATCCCCAGCCGAGCCAACGCCTCTCCAAAGGCTCCAGCGGCTCATTGATGACCTAGAAGAATACGTTCCTCCTCGTCCTATCGGGACTCTCCCACTCGACAGCTACATCCCGTGGGATGAAATGCAGAAACGAGCCCACCTCAGAAATTGGGTCCAAGAGATGATCCAAAAGCTCAAGGACGGCGAGAAACTCGAGATCCCGGACGAGCTCTCCTTGTGTTATAAAGACAAGGAGATCACCATAGAGCAGCTGGAAGAAATGCTTCGAAGCTGCACCTGCAACATGGTGGCCATTCCACCTCCTGACAATATCAACGCTTCTCGGCGGGGTGAGTCAATAGCCTCCCGGACAAGACAAAGAACCATTGCTCCTCTTGGGCTACAGCTAGCTCCAGAGCACACCGTCTGCGGCCGAGGACGCGGTAGAGGCCATGGGAGAACTCCCGAGTTACCCCTCTCTCCTTCCACCTTTGACTCGGAGCGAATCATCCTCTTTCGAGGAGAGGAATCGGCTCCCATTCTGAAAGTAGAAATTTGGAGCGGACCCAGTATCTTCGATCCTTCCGACATCGACGAGGCTACTGCCAGCTTCCCAGCCTCTGCACTAGTACCGGCTTCTGCAGTAGAACAAGCGGGACCATCCGGCAAGGACGAGCCAGCCCGCTAGTCACCCCCAGAAGAGCCATCATTGGCACCCCTGTTCCAGGAGCTTGTCGGCGATCAAAGTCAGTTTGATCCTGGTGGTAAGGGCAAGGCAGTGCAACTTCCTGACAGGGAATAGCACGGCAGCCCGCAGAAGGCTCAGCCTGACATACTACCCTCTCTGGAGGATGCTCGAGCCCAAGCTGACCGGAAGGTCCTCCACCAGATAAAGTGCTTCCCTGCCAGTATTTCAATTTGGGAAGCCATTGCTTGGAGTAAGGACCTAAGGGAAACCCTTATCAAAATACTCCAAGAGCCAGAAGTCTATGAATCACATGCCGCGGAAATGAAGGCGGCTGCCTATGGAGCCTTTGCGGCAGCCATCTCCTTCACGGAAAAAGACATGCTGCTTTCCCCTTCGTGCCATAACCGCCCTCTTTACATGAAGGGGAAGATCAACAGGCATGATGTGAACCGGATTCTGGTGGACGCTGGTGCCGCTGTTAACATCATGCCGCTCAAGACATTCAAGACTCTATATCTGACCCCATACCTCCAGAAGGTTCAAGCGGTCAAGATATCCGGCTTTAACCAGAACACCGAGGACGTCCTCGGTGTTCTGGTTAAAGTCAGATATCTTGACCGCTTGAACCTTCTGGAGGTATGGGGTCAGATATAGAGTCTTGATGTCCTCGGCTGGGTGGATGTCGACCTGGTGCTCGATGATTTCACCTCCAAGGTGACATTCTACATCATCGACCCCAATACATCTTATAAGATGCTACTAGGCAGACCCTGGCTCCATGAAAACTGGGTCGTCTCGTCAACTCTCCACCAATGCATCAAGTATGCCAAGGACGGGGAGCAACATACAGTCTTTGCAGACCTGTCGTCGTTCACACCAGCAGAATGCAACCTGGCCGACGCTGCGCTCTACTTCAAGAGGATTAGTCTGTACCCCGTGATTAAGAGCAAGAGCAATGGTTGGCTCTCAGAGGAAGATGATGATGATCTCTTCTCTGTTGACGAGGAAAAGGCCAAGCTTCACCGGCTGCGCCTCGGCTCCAAGTCAACCTCAGATCACCCCGAGAGGTGCTAGATCGACTTCGAGGCTAATCTTATTAGCCAAGCCATCGGCAAGAGTATATGCTTCCCACCATACTGCATCCAGCTTCCATGTGCATCCGAGAAGCACAGCATCGAGTCGCTGATAACATTTATCATCACCTTCAAGCGACAACGCCAAAACAAGAAGAAGGCCAACCGGGACAAACCTATTGTCTTCTATAAAGGAGACATGGTCCACCAAGTCCTGCCGGATGATGACTTCGGCTGGTCTAGGCAAGCCGATGATAACCCTGAAGCAGTTCAGGTGTGTGGTGATCTGTCGCCGCACATTCAAGAAATATGTCTGAAGCAACACATTCCCCTATGGCAAATGTCTACACGACATAGATACTTCTGTCAGCTGTGGACTCCTTCCCAGGTCCAGGGGCAACCCTCACCCTTCCATAAGGATACCGGGGTACTTGGCTACAACCAAGACTCAGACTTCCACATCCACTACGCAGTTAACATTGTAGGCCTGGCACAACCAGCCCACGACCAAGCTAGGGTCGAAGCCAAATTCGACAGCTCCAGGGATGAGGAAGAGGAATTCTGATCTCGGTCCCTGTCAAAGCCAACACTCCGGCTCAAGCTATCGAGGAACCTTCCTCGCCTCCCTGCCAAGACAAGGGGACATAAGGAGCTCCTCTGGTCTCTTAGTCAGTCGAAGGACCCAGTTCAACAAACCCTCCTGAGGGAGGGGATATCTCCGGTCCTAACTACGAAGCATTGTCAGCTTCGCCAGGCAACCCCGGGGAGACCTCAGCAACCCCGGTTGACAACTGCGGGCCAGTTGTCGCCGGTCCGGATCATTCCTCGATCAATCCCAACGATAATCACTCTCCAATCCCATCGACATCAACCAGTGGCTTCGAGAACCAAGAAATACACGGAGCCGACACTGATGATGAGGATTTCATCGACCTTCAATCCGCTCCTCCCGAGCTGGAGGACGGCGGCCAGGCGACCGTCGACGATCTCGTGGAGATCAACGTGGGCGAAGAGGAAGCTCCCCAGCCAACATTCGTCAGCGCTCTCCTTACAGAGGCATAGAGGCAGGATTACAAGCAACTCCTGCTCGAATACAAAGACTGCTTCGCCTGGACATATAAAGAGATGCCAGGGCTAGATCCCTCCGTAGCGGAGTACGACCTAGCCATCTCTCCCCTAGTCGCTCCGGTCAAGCAACCATAGCGGCGCATGTGCCATGAGCTGGAGCTCAAGGTCTTGGCCAAAGTCCATAAAATGGCAGAGGTCGACTTCATCGAGCCGTGTGTCTACCCGATCTGGCTCGCCAATATAGTTCCAGTCAAGAAAAAGAATGGTCAAGTCCGCATCTACGTCGACTTTCGGGACCTCAACAAGGCCTGTCTGAAGGACGACTTCCCAGTCCCCATCACAGAAACGATGGTCGATATGACCACCGGTCATGAGGCCTTGTCTTTAATGGACGGGTCATCCGGCTACAATCAAATCTGGATGTCCCTTAAAGATAAGAACCACACAGCTTTCAGATCCCCCAAAGGGATCTTCAACTACAAGCGCATGCCCTTCGGTCTGAAGAATGCCGGTGCTACTTACCAAAGGGCCATGACCAAAATATTTGATGAGATGTTACACAACACCGTCGAATGCTATGTTGACGACCTCGTCGTCAAGACTAAAAGGTGAGAAGACCATTTGCGCGACCTCCGCCGAGTCTTCGAGCGTCTCCGAAAATATGGGCTCAAGATGAACCCCATGAAATGCGCCTTTGGCGTATCCAGCGGCAAATTTCTCGGCTTCGTCGTCAGGTACCGAGGAATCGAGGTAGATCCCACCAAGATCAAAGCAATCCGGGAGCTTTCACCACCCAGCAACATCACCGAACTCAGGTCCTTCCAAGGGAGGCTGACCTACATTCGGAGGTTTATCTCTAACCTCTCCGGTCGGTGTGCGCCTTTCGGCAAGTTGATGAAGAAAGGTGCCCCGTTCACATGGGACTCAGAATGCCAGGCGGCTTTCGAGTAAATTAAGGAGTACCTCCTTACTCCCCCAGTCCTGGGGGCACCGATCAAGGGTAAACCCCTCATCCCTTACATTACTGCCATGGACGCTTCGCTAGGAGCTCTGTTGGCGTAAATCAATGAAGAAGGTAAAGAGCAGCCCCTCTATTACCTCAGCCGGAAGCTAATCGGCGCTGAGTACCGCTACTCCCCTATGGAGAAGGTTTGCTTGGCATTGGTGTTCACAGTCAAGAAGCTGTGGCATTACCTCCTATCCCATCAGGTCGAGCTTATATCCAAGCACGACCCCCTAAAGTATCTCCTTCGGTGACCTATCCTCTCAGGCAGACTGGGAAGGTGGGCTCTCCTATTGATGGAATACGACATTACTTATGTCCCCAAAAAAGTGATCAAGGGATAGGGTATGGCTGAGTTATTGGCAGCCCATCCAGTGCCAGACGACTCACCCTTCAGCTCGGAGCTCCCGTACGAGGAGACCCTTGCTGATCAATCACAACAACCGGTTGAACAGAGCGGAGATGTCTTGCATTACTGACAGCAAAGCGCTCTAGCAACCACTGCTGTTCAATCACAACAACCAGTTAAACAGAGCGGAGATGTCTTGCATTATTGGCAGCCACGCGCTCTCACAACTAGCATGCCTTGCTGGGAGCTCTACTTCGACGGTGCTTCCCGAGGGATCACCCGGAGCAACCAGGATCTATAGACACACCTTTCCTGACGTCTCCTGAGAAAGTCTCATATTACTGTACGACGCCCCGCGACGGCTTACGCATTTTTGAATCACTTGAGTGCTTCCTTTTCTTGAATCTTCTTCCGCCCTTTTCGGCATCCGGAATCGTCTCGTTGCAGCATTCGGACGGCATCAACACCATTCAGACACGCCAAAGAATTCCGGAACCAGGAAGGGTGCCCGCCGGGGAGCTGCCGACACCTTTTTAGCAGACCCGGGGGGTCTTAATGGAGGCGTCCAGGCCCCTGGACGCCTCCATTACTTTATTTTTTTTAAAACAAAAAAAATACATAAAATATATATATATATATATATGGAGGCGTCCAGGCCCCTGGATGCCTCCATGAAAACAAATATAAAAAATACAAAAATGCCAGCTTTGGCATAAAAAACAAAACAAAAATAAAAAATATATCTTTTTGGAGGCATCCAGGACCCTGGACGCCTCCATCAACTTGCCCACCGGGCCCCGTCCACCGATCGACGGCTTGTCATGTGTGAAAAAAGCCAACTGTGGAAGCGTCCAGACAATTGGACGCGCCCATTTCCGAATCACGAGGCGCCGCTCACAAAACCACGCGTTGTGCCAAACCGCGTGCGGCTTTCGGTGGAGTTCGGTGGACCTTATTGAGGCGTCCGGGACCCTGGACGCTTCCACGAAAGTATTCAAAAAAAAATGAATAAAAATAGAATAAAATATTAGTTCGGCCCTGATGGAGGTGTCCAGGGTCCTGGACGCCTCCACCCTCCGGAGCCCTATAAATAGAGGCCCACCCCCTCAGTTCTGAGGAAGCTAAGAAGAGATCCGATAGGCTGCCGGAGCCTAGAGGCTACTGGAGTCATTTCTAACCCGTGGGGTCTTTTGTAGGTGGAGGTTCTTCCGACTTCTCGGGTGCCCACGCTCGCGAGAGGAAGGTCGTCTTCGTCCACCGCGCTTCTACGTCGTCCCTACGCTGCCGAAGCTCCGCCGGATCTCGCCATCGGCACATCCAATAAGCCAATTCTCTCCCCTTTTTCTCTGTAGTTCTTTACATTCATCATCTCGCATCCTCTAACTCCCTTTGTAAGGGCGCCTTCTCTTATATACTTCTTGCATTCATCATTGCATTTTCCTCCTACTCGTGTCCAAGAGGGGTTTAAAACCACACCAACCAGGTGTGTGTCTCGCCACGATTTCATTACTTTCATTGCAAGAGTTTGATACTACACTGCCATTTTCTAATTCCGTTTATTTACTGTCTGTTGTTTTGCAAGGGTAACTAAAGAAAGCCCTCTCCGTCGGCCGGCCGAAGGGGGAGGAAGAAGCAACCCGCCACTTCCTGCTAGTGAGGTAGGCACGATCACTCTTCCATTTTGGGGTCCTCGACCCCTGGCGATCACATCATAATCTCGAGGCCGCGGCGAGTCACTTCCCGCAATGGCCGTTTGAATTCTGTCATCTATACATCTTGCTATATCTCTTATATTTTGCCATATCTCTCTTCTGCTATACTCTCGAGGCCGCGGCGAGTCACTTCCCCAATGGCCGTTTAAATTCTCGTTCTTATATTCTCTTTATATCCTGTTATATTCTGATCTGCCCATATTCTCGAGGCTGCGGCGAGTCACTTCCCCAATGGCCGTTTAAATTCCCGTTCTTTATATTTTCCTTATATTCTATTATATTCTTATCTGCCCATATTCTCGAGGCCGCGGCGAGTCACTTCCCCAATGGCTGTTTAAACTCCTGTTCTTTGTATTCTCCTTATATTCTGTTATATTCTTATCTGCTCATATTCTCGAGGCCGCGGTGAGTCACTTCCCGCAATGGCCGTTTAAATTCTACTCCTTTTTATACCTTGTTATATTCCTATTATGCTATACTCTCGAGGCCGCGGCGAGTTGCTTCCCGCAATGGCCGTTTCAATTTTTGTTATTTAATTTCTGCACCCGCTCGCCCCGCCGGAGCAATCTCCCGTGGTGGCCCCCCTTCTCTCTCCTTTTATCTTTAACATATTACGTTTGTCCCGCTCGCCCCGCCGGAGCAATCTTCCGTGGTGGCCCCTTCTCTTTTCTCTTATTTCTGTGTTGCAGCAAACAAAAGGAGCCCGCGCGCTCCGCGTCTTCTTCGCTCCTCGAACCGCATGACGTCGCTCACAGATTGGCGATCACGGTGGGACACTACTGCTTCCTTTTGGCTACCCTTGCAAGTTCGGCACCGTCCGTGCCTCTCCACCTTGGCGCCCTCGCGCGCCCCCATTGTGCTCACGGCAGCACTGTCAGTTGTGATTGGTTGGGTGTTTATTATATGTTTGTTATTTCTGTTGTTTTCTTACTCTATATCTCTGTCAGCATTCCATTGCATACATCCATCCCTCTTTTATATCCTTTTTCATTTTTTCTAAGGATCACCCTTTCTCGGTGAAGGAAGGACTCTCCGTTTGAGAATTCCTCTCAACGGACTAGAATCTCCTCCACTGGGACCTCCGTAAGTCCCCGACATCGAAGAATCTCCTCTTCGTTCACTAGGCTAGTTGTACCATTGAAGTTCCCCGGAGTTAGTCATCCCATTCGTGGTGAAACGAGAGACCCTAGCTGACACGGCGGTGAAACAAAAATAAACTAGGGTCCCTATTTTGTGTGAACTTCAGATCTCGCTAAAAACACAAAAAAATCATCAAAATCAAAACATAAAAAAAGGCGTAAAGGCATCCACTTGTTTGATAATCTCTGCTACCTGCTTGCCAGTGTATGTTTTTCCGTTCTGGAAAAACTGTGAGCATGGCTCATGAGTCTTTTGAGGAGAACCACCCTAGTCGTGATTTGTCAGCCGACCCGCGAGTCTATGCTATGGACTCGGGTCCTTCTCATGAGCCCTCGCATGAGGTGCAGGTTATTGCCGGGGACACGTCCCCACCACAGGATATCTCTTCCTTACTGGGCGTCCTCGCCAACACGGAGCTTACCTCTGAACAGCTCCGGGCCTTCCAGGCCATTCTGAAGGGGAAATCTGTTTCCCCCACGCCCCAGGAATCAACTCCGGCCATCGCACCTCTCCAAGAGTCCGTGCAGGCCATTCCATCTCCTTCATTGGAGCAAGCCATCCAGTCTCCCTCACTTTAAGGACAAGGGAGCCAACAACCACCCTCATTCCAGTTCCCGTCACAATCTCAAACTCCCGTTGCTCCCCACATACCGCTTCAGCCGGGGCCGACTGTCGGCGGTCCGGCAGCTCCCTCTCATTCGGGGTCCCCCCCTCAAGTCTCCGAGAGACAGTTTCTCCCCCAGTGGCAAGTGCCACCTTCACCTCCAGAGGAGCTTGCCTAATTGCTCCTCAATAGGTTCAATCGCATGGACGAGCAGTTTCAAAATCTGAGAAGAATGGTGGACGTGAAAGCCACCCCGGAGGTTGCTTTACCAATCCTTCCCGTCATTCATCTTCCTCCCTCCGAAATGCCCACGTATCGCAGATACAATGGTACCGGAAACCCCTTCATTCACCTCAAGGATTTCATGTATGAGTCCTCCTATTGGCAAAATGATCAGAGGTCCCTGGCATACCTCTTTCGGAGATCATTGGATGGTCCCGCGCTAGAGTGGTTCTATTCTTTGGAGCCCCGAGAGGCCGAGAATTTTGAAATAGTCCAGAGAAGGTTCTTGCAGAAATATAGGGATAGGGTTGGTGCCTCACTCTCCATTACCGACCTAGTGGCCGAAAAGATGAAGCCCGACGAGGATTTTGTCAGCTATGCTGATAGATGGAGGTCTCTGGTGGAAAGAATAAGGGATACCCTCTCCGAGCCTGAACAAGTGAAGATGATTGTGTCTAATTCAACCCCACAGTTCAGACACGTCCTGGCCATGAATAAACTTACTACAATGGAGGAACTCTATGAAAGGGCCCGGCACATCCAAACCCAGTTAAAAGATTCCCCCATTATGAACATATTTGAGTCGCCGAAGCCCAAAGTGGTCAGAAAGACAGGCGCTGGTGTCCCGGGCGGAGCCACAGAAGGGGTCGTGACAAATGAGCAAGTGGGTGCGGTCAACAATGCCAACTATGCGGTCAACCCAAGGCCTCCACAAATGCCCCGACTTCCCCTCCAACCAGGTCCTTTCCCTCTTCGCCCTCCACCCCAAAATAATCCACCCCAGAATAATATGCCTCCATTACTTCAACCCCAGCAACAACAACCACCACTTCAGTACAACCAAGTTCCACCCCCGGGGAATTATGGTCCCCAACAGCAGCAAAGGAGGTCGGTCGGTCCCAAGAGAGCCTACTATCCACCGTTGCCAGAAACTCTGGCGGATATTTTCAACGCCCTCATGGCCTCAAACATACTTGTGCTACCCAGAGAAAGGCCCGTGTGGCCCCTGAATGTTGATACCTCCAAATACTGCGTCTACCACAGGTAGCCAGGACACACAGTAGATTACTGCTTCCATTTCAAAGATTACATCCACGATATGAATGATGAACATCAAATAGATTGGGATGAAATGAGACGATACGGCGCCGCTCTCAAGGCTAGGAGACCCCCTCATAGGCCACAGCAGCAGTTACAACAGCAGCAGTTACAACAGCAGCAGCAGCAACAACCACAACAACAACAACAGCCTCAGCAGGCCCCACAACAACAGCCCAACATGGGCATAATCCAGAATCCATTACCGGAGCACCAACAGCCCAATCATCAGGTTAACCCCATCTCCTCCTTCCCAGAAGTCGGGAGAGAGCAGGTGTGGCACCCGGAAAGTACCTCCATTCTTTCTACCGCCAATCACATCATCACGCAACACCCTTGCCTTGCCCGGGTAGCACCTCTCTCTCATCAACCCGCGTCAGTATCGCCTTCACCATTTCCACTACCATTACGCCCTCTCATCCGCACCCCGATCTCCTATCAACCGACACTCTCCACTACACCTTCACACCCTCTCATCTTCTCTCACTCCCCCACTTTACCATCCACCTCTACCACATTTACCCCTACGCCTTTTAAACCCCTTATCATCCGTCAACCATACATAACCCCGTCTTTCTCCACCATATCACCACTAATGCCTTCAAAACCACTCATTACCCATCACACACCTCAAAATCATTGCCCGCTTCAAGCCCTACCCACTTCTACTTCGTCTCCACCTTCCAGACCCCTTATCCTTCATAATCCGTGTGATATCCTCTCTACCTCCACCATGCCTCCACCTAACAAACCCCTCATCAGAATCCCTGCTCCCGTCATCACCCCTGCTTCATCAACCATTCCTCCACAACTCCCCCTCAAATCCCTGTTAAAACCCACTGCTACCCCCACAGAGGTACAAAAGCCACAGGCAATGGTGCTCCGGAGTGGAAGGATTTTCCACAGGGTTTTCCCCCACAACAGTCAGAATCCTGAGCAATCTCAGCCAGAGAAGGATGATGGAGAAGAACCAGAGAGAGCTATCCCTGGAACACAGTATGATCTATTGAAACACTTGGACAAGATGCCTGATCGGATCTCCATCCTGGAGCTACTTCAAAGATCCACATCCCACCAGGCGGCCTTGATGGAATATCTTCAAAAAGTCATGGTTAATGAAGACCTCCCCGTGGAGAAGATTTCGACCGTCCTGACCCCAACAGACACACAACCGGCCATCATGTTCCACAACTACGAGCTCGCTCCCAAGGAAGCTCAGAAATATGCATTGTGCATTTCAATAAAAATTAATGGGGTATCCATAAACCCGTGCCTTGTAGACACGGGTGCGTCCATAAATGTGATTTCCATGGACACCCTTCAGTTGTGTTGGGTCGACGAGGAACAAATAAGACCGTCCTCGATCACAGTCACGGCCTATGACAATAGCAAAAGGCCGCCGCAAGGGATGATTATTCTGAGGGCAGAGCTAGGCCCTATATCAGTCCCCACAGAATTCCATGTCCTCAAAATGGACCCCACATTCAAGGCCATACTGGGTCGCCCCTACATTGAAGCCATGGATGTTGTGCCTTCCACCAACCATCAGTGCCTGAAGTTTCCTTACAATGGGAGGATTATTAAAGTGGTCAGCACACCTGTCCTTCACATAGTGGATGCTATCAACACCTCTCTGCCCTCTTTTTGGCCATCTCATCGGCCCATATTATCATTGCTGGACGTGCGTGATCTATCTCACGTTCCACTAGCACCAAAGGAGCCGGTCAGGGCAACCGCAACATCATATCTCCCTTTTCACTCTAAAGGTTGAGAGATTATGAGGAGCATCGGCTACCAACAGGGTAAAGGTCTGGGCGCACAGTTACAGGGTAGGCTCAAACCGCCAAAGGAAATTAGGCCGAACCGCAGGTTTGGCCTAGGCTTCAAAGGACCGTTCAAGACGGATTGGAAGCCCCTCACATGGACTCTATCAAACCACTTCAACAGAGGGCCCGTTGTTCAGATGGGAGATTACCCACGAGAAGCATATGGGGGATCACATGCTGTATATTTGGCTGAAAAATGTCCGAGGATCACCAAAAGAGGCAAGATCAAAGATCCGGAATGCAAGTGGAACAAATGGTTCGACATACGGGACATTTCTGTTGCACTGGAAAGGATGTTCTCGTCTCCGCAGCTTGAAGGACCACCATTGATCTCCGGAATACCAGAGAATATTACCACTCTTGCCAAGGTTCCAAACTATCCTCGTCCTCGCCAGAAGGACCCTGTCATCGACGGATCTTCATCCGTCCTCAACATTACCATCGACGGCTCATTAGCCGCCATCTTCTCCATCCACTCGTCTCAGCCTTTGTTGATATCTTCTTCCTGGGCCAGACAATTGTCTGATGATCTTCCCAGATCCCCTTCTCTGCTTACATACCTACGCGGGCTTCTCAACCCACGCCAGGTCTTCAACCATGATCTGCTCTATGAGCCTCACAATCCTCTAGCCATAACCACTTTTCTCTCTCCTCCAATCTCTTTTCACTGCTTTGTCATTAAAACTGAAAATGAAAAAAAAGCGCCAATTTTCAAACTCCTCAACAACACATCTTCGTTGAGGAAACCTCTTACATCTCCCACGGGTGCGTCCCGCCCTGCGGACCACCCGTCCAAGGTTCGATGAGCGACCTTTTCTACCACTCCTCTGAGGGGTCTTCTCCTGTACATTCTACACCATCCTCTTCATCTTCCTCTTCTTCTGTAAATATTGTCAGTCAATCTAGGAATGATAGGTCAAGGGTGGTACCTAGGAAGAAATCCAAGGGTAGGCAGATCCCTCGTCGATTCCTTCTGGATTTAGCCGCCAGATGTCAGGCCCTTCTTGCCATCCCCCAATTGTTAGAAAATCCCATCCGGCTACCGGAAATAGAATGTGAGGGCGACTGTGCATTTGATGAAGGGTATGGAGTCTACGAGATCACGGATGAAGAATGCCCCACTGAAGATGAGGGTGAAGAATATGAGGATGCGGCGGGCGCATACGCTAGTGGAATAAAGAGATTCGACGAGCTGTCAACCGCCGTAGAAGAATCCACCAAAGAAGTCAACTTGGGAACTGAGGAAGACCCTAGGATCATCCTCATAAGTGACAATCTACCACCCTCTGAAGAAAAGGCATTAATTGAAGTTCTCAAGGAATATAAGGACACGTTTGCATGGAGCTACGAGGATATGACGGGTCTAGATTCAACCTTGGTCGAACACCGTTTAACCCTAAAACCAGGGTCCGTCTCGGTAAAACAAAGGTTAAGGCGTTTCCACCCTCAGATGGCTTTGAAAATGAAAGAAGAGGTCGATAAGCTCCACAAAGCCAGGTTCATTAGAGTCGTCCTTTATCCTCAATGGGTGGCGAACATTGTCCCGGTCATGAAGAAAGATGGGAAAGTCAGGATTTGTATCGACTTCCGGGACCTTAACCGCGCGTGTCCAAAGGATGATTTTCCCTTGCGTCACATTGATGTGTTGATCGATAACACGGCAGGTTATGAGACCCTCTCATTCATGGATGGATTTCCAGGATATAATCAAATTCGTTTGGCAGAAGAGGATCATGAGAAGACGTCATTCACTACCCCTTGGGGAACATATTGTTACGTGGTCATGCCGTTTGGGTTAAAGAATGCTAGAGCTACTTACCAAAGAGCTATGATGGCCATATTTCATGACATGATGCACATATACTTGGAAGTGTATGTGGATGATTTGTTGGTGAAATCAAGGACCAGGATGGAACATCCAGAAGTTTTGGCTAAGGTCTTGCAGAGGTCAAGGGAGTTCCAATTGAAAATGAACCCGAAGAAGTGTGTGTTTGGTGTGTCGTCGGGTAAATTGCTGGGTTTCATTGTGAGTAAAAGAGGGATCGAGATAGATCCCGACAAAGCCAAGGCTATCAGGGATATGCCGCCTCCCAAGAGTTTGAGGGAAGTCCGAGGTTTAATCGGGAGGTTGCAGTTTATTCGTCGGTTTGTGTCCCAACATTCACAAAGGTGTAGACCTCTCTACGAGTTGACCAAGCCAGGAGTAGAATTCCACTGGAATTCTAAATGTCAGAAAGCTTTTGAAGGGTTGAAGGAATATCTGGCTAGTCCACCCGTTCTCATTCCACCCAAACCAGAAAAACCTCTGATTCTTTACGTCTCAGTCTTGGATGACTCCGTGGGAGTCGTCCTCGCACAAGCTGATGAAGAAGGCAAGGAACGGGCAACCTATTACTTGTCCAAACTTCTCAATCCCTGTGAGCAGAAGTACACCGTCATGGAGAAAACCTGTGCTGCCCTCGTTTGGGTAGTGCAGAAATTGAAGCACTACTTCTTGGCTCATGAGGTCCACTTGATTGCTCGAATGAATCCTATCAAATTCCTTCTGGAGAAATCTGTCCTTACGGATAGGCTAGCACGCTGGCAAAGTTTTCTCTCTCAGTTCGACATCACATACATCCAGCAAAAGGCGATTAAAGGCTATGCCATAGTCGAGTATCTCGCTCACCATCCTCTTCCCAAGTTCGATCTCGTCCAATCAGAGTTTTCAGATGAGGAACTAATGTCCGTCAACCAATCAGATGAGCCAATGTGGACGCTATATTTTGATGGAGCTCTGAATTCTCAAGGGAGAGGAATCGGCGTCGCCCTCCTGTCGCCTGAAGGCCTCACATTCCCATTGGCATACCAGCTCAAATTTCTAGTTACCAATAATATAGCCGAATATGAAGCTCTTCTAGCTGGCCTAGAACTCGCTCATTCTTTTCGTATCATTGAGTTACCAGTCGTAGGTGATAGTCAACTCATCCTTCGCCAGGTGCTCACTAAATATCGCACTCGCGATCCCAAACTCAAGCCATACCAAGAACTCACTGCTGCCTTTGCCAAACTGTTCACCAAACTGATCTTTGTTCATGTCCCTCATCATCAAAATATTCTCGCTGATGCCCTCGCCTCGTTGGCATCATCCATAAGGCACTACAAGAAAAAGTGGCTATAGCGACCGAATTAGAGACCGATTAAATCGGTCGCTAGTCGGTCCCAAATAGAGACCAATTCGGTCGCTATATTTAGCTCGAATTTATTCCGGTCTCTTTTTTTTCAAAATCGACCAAATTGGAGACCGATGTTGCGACCGAATATATTTCGGTCTCTAATCGGTCGCTGATATGACTGCATTTACAGCGCGACCATCTCTCCCCTGCATTGATAACCTTCCTCCACCGGAGCTCTCCCCTCCCCCTCCGGCCCCCTCGCCCTCCCCCCCCCCCCCTCTGCCTTGCGGCCACGGGCGTGGCGAGCGGCGTGGTGGTGGACGGACGCCGGAGCTCGCTGTCTCGGCCAGCCCCGCACCATCCTCGCCGTCGACCTCGTCGGTCCCCGTCGTCCTCGTCGTCACCCTCCTCGGTCTGGTAAGTCCTCTCCCTCTCGATCTCCCCCCCCTCTCCTCTCCCTCCAGCCCCGCGCCTCTCTCCCCCCCCCTCTCCCTCCCCGCCGGCCATCGACCATGCCCTATTTCTCATTTTTTTTCTTCTTGGAGGGGTTCCAGTGAGGGGGGTTTCTGTGGGAGGGGGTGGCGGGGGAGGTTGGTCTGGGAGGGGGGGTGGAGCTCGGGTGAGGGGGAGGGGGCTCCGCAGGGGAGGGGGAGGGGGCTGCGCAGGGGAGGGGGAGGGGCTCCGGTGGAGGGGAGGGGGCTCCGCAGGGGTGAGGGGGAGGGGGCTCCGGTGGACGGGAGGGGGCTGCGCAGGGGGAGGGGCTCCGGTGGGGTGAGGGGGAGGGGGCTCCGGTGGAGGGGAGGGGGCTGCGCAGGGGGAGGGGCTCCGGTGGAGGGGGGGCTGCGCAGGGGGATGGGCTCCGGTGGAGGGGAGGGGGCTCCGCAGGGGTGAGGGGGAGGGGGCTCCGGTGGAGGGGAGGGGGTTGCGCAGGGGGAGGGGCTCCGGTGGAGGGGGGGCTGCGCAGGGGGAGGGGCTCCGGTGGAGGGGGAGGGGCTCCGGTGGAGGGGCTCCGGTGGAGGGGAGGGGGCTCCGCAGGGGTGAGGGGGAGGGGGCTCCGGTGGACGGGAGGGGGCTGCGCAGGGGGAGGGGCTCCGGTGGGGTGAGGGGGAGGGGGCTCCGGTGGAGGGGAGGGGGCTGCGCAGGGGGAGGGGCTCCGGTGGAGGGGGGGCTGCGCAGGGGGATGGGCTCCGGTGGAGGGGAGGGGGCTCCGCAGGGGTGAGGGGGAGGGGGCTCCGGTGGAGGGGAGGGGGTTGCGCAGGGGGAGGGGCTCCGGTGGAGGGGGGGCTGCGCAGGGGGAGGGGCTCCGGTGGAGGGGGAGGGGCTCCGGTGGAGGGGCTCCGGTGGAGGGGAGGGGGCTCCGCAGGGGTGAGGGGGAGGGGGCTCCGGTGGACGGGAGGGGGCTGCGCAGGGGGAGGGGCTCCGGTGGGGTGAGGGGGAGGGGGCTCCGGTGGAGGGGAGGGGGCTGCGCAGGGGGAGGGGCTCCGGTGGAGGGGGGGCTGCGCAGGGGGATGGGCTCCGGTGGAGGGGAGGGGGCTCCGCAGGGGTGAGGGGGAGGGGGCTCCGGTGGAGGGGAGGGGGTTGCGCAGGGGGAGGGGCTCCGGTGGAGGGGGGGCTGCGCAGGGGGAGGGGCTCCGGTGGAGGGGGAGGGGCTCCGGTGGAGGGGCTCCGGGGGAGGGGCTATGCTCGTGCAATGAACCTGATTTATTTAAGACTCTTGAGATGGTGTCCACATATCATTTGTTCTCCTGTAAAATAGTGTGAAATATTATAAGATTATCTTTTTAGTTTGTCCGGTCCGTTATTAATGTTCTGGCTTCAATATGCAGTCCATTTATTGTGTCATGTATTTTCCCCAATTCTTATTTTTCGATTTAAAACTGTAGCAAACCCAAAATCCAAGAACTTGAGAACCAACAAATCCAAACATTGGATTATGAGAATTTTAAAGCAAAGGTACAAGATGAACTCTACATATGACCCCATCATTCTTATGAGAACCAAAAATAGTGTAAAAATTCAACAGATGTAATACGTGTCACTAGAGTTTTATTTAAAGACTGAGGCTTAAATAATCATTCCATGGCCTCTTTTTCTATCTGCGTTCTCAAACGCAATCTTAACGTTTGAAGGCACTTTGTCACGACCCGCAAGCGATGGACTAATTTCGTAGGGCCACTTTGATAAAGAAGTAAATCCGATTACGATAGATTAATTAGGGTGAGACGAGTTATTCTTATTTAGTTCGTTTTTTTTTCTTAATCGGAGTCGGTTAGAGATAAAGTTAGGGTATGTGA